>JBAMNC010001707.1:0-1200000 GCA_037902135.1 Cetoscarus ocellatus | reverse complement strand
CAAAGTGCTTTACAATAGATTGTAAAATAAGAAGGAATAAATAAAAACAATTAAATAAAATGATAGAAACAATAAAAGCAATAAAAATAATAAAATGCAATAAAGTATATCACAGTTTATATCTAAGAACTACAGACGGGGCAATGCTGCTCAATTTTTTTTTATGAAAAACTCACAATATTTATGTATAGAAATACAGTTTCTTATCAGATAATAAAAACTAAATAGACCTGACAATAAAAAGTGGAATATTGAAAATAATATTCCTGTAAAAAATATACCAATCAATAGCTGAAAAAAAATTTGTTTATTTGATTTTTGAACACCAACAGAGAGCAATGCAAATGCAAAGCTTTGCTGAATCCATCACCAGGTGTTAGATTTATTGTTATAAAGCAGTTTGTGTGTGCACAATATAACATACTATAAGTATATTTATAAGTCATTACATACAGTAGCATTATAATGGTTTGTGATTACTATTATACTGCATAGTAAATTGACATATGTGCCTATAACCACAGCTTTAAGTGTATGAATAAGCATTAGAATTAGAAATAGAAGCATTTTAATGTGTATAAACATGCTTGTAATGTGAATATGCATTACAAGGAGGGATTTCATAGAAAGTGTTACCCAAATGTCCTGCATTTCTACAAACTACTGAATGATTAAATATAGCATTAATGATTCTGCACTAAAAATATCTATGCAATACTGCACCACAAAATATCACAATAAAAAAAAAAAAAAAAAAAAATTGTTATATTGATGTTTTCTTAAACCCTTAAGCATGAGTGAGATGTGACTGGTTCTTGTCACAGATACTTGACCCAGCTGTTGGTCTGGATTTGATCATACACATCACCAGGATTCGGATCAGCCCCATCCTTATTTTTAGGTGAAACAAACAACAATAAAAATAGCATTACTGTTACTGCCATCAGCTTTGTGCATTTGTTTGTTTGACCTCTGGATAAACGGCCAAGATTGAGCTGAACTGTTGGCTTGTTTACAACCTAACTTATCTTGGCTAATTCTAGTTCATTGATCCCTAATTATGAGTCTTAAACAATTAAACTGTTCTACTAAATCCCCTTGTAGGTGATTCAAAGTTTGACCAAAGCTCTAAAACGATGTAATAATCCTTTAATAGCAGAACTGGTCTATTGTTTGAATGCAAACAAATTTTTTTGTCCTTGTGAACAAAATGTAAGATTTGTTTTTTCCACAGGCAATAGTCCTCGTCCTTCAGTATTTGTTTTTTGTTAAATGCTTGTCCTCTCTTCTCTACACCTTAAATAAATCACATAAGGCGACATCTTTTTCTTCCGTGCCTTATAAACAGTTTTAAATCTGGTCTGTCTCCACTAACCAGGTGAGGAATAAGCTTTCCTCTCTGTGTCCTGATAAAATGGGACTTGTGGATTTGTCTGTGTGTTTTGAGGCAGATTCTCTTATTTGCGGAGACATCAATCTCAATCATGTCTGCTTTATGTGATCCTCTCTTGCTCGTCCCCACCACTCTCTCCCTCTCTCTCGCCACTTGTGCCGCCATCTGTTCTCGATTAATGTGAGTTACGAGCAGTAATTGAAGCATCTGTTCATCCGGTGTGCATCCTTTGCTCTGACACCCCAACATTTACCACCTCTACTGCTACATTTCTCACTCTGTCCTTCAGTTTGTTTGTCATTATGTCTCCTCCTGAACTTTACTAATCAGCTTTTCTAGCCGTTAGCTCGGTCCAATGCCTCTGTTAGGACAGAAATGCATCACTAAGTGTTGTGAGGATGGCCTTGAAGTTTTAAGCAGGAACTATTTATCCTCAGAAGATGAAACCTATGGACTTTAGTGACCTTGTGGTTTTATTTTCAAGGCCATTGTAAGGTCAACTCAGTTTTATTATGAGCTCAAATTTCCATTTAGTTGGCTCATTGTGGCCAAACATTCAGTAGTTGAAACCTCCTGTAGAGAGGAAAATGGCATGTTGTTGCAAGATCCGACAATATATACCTTTAACTACTAAACCACAGGCTGTTTATGAATGCAGAAAACACACCAATGTGTTGTGATATTTTGTGGTGAAATACTGAATAGATATTTCCAGTGAAGTATGGTGAATGATATTCAATCGTTCGGTAGTTTGTAGAAATGCAAGACATTTGGGAAACACTTTCTATGAAATCCCTCTTTGTAATGCATATTAAACAGATTATAAGTATCTTCCTGCTGCATAAGAGTGAAGCCAAAGTACTGTCTGCAACTTGTGAAGCCCTTAAGACGGGCATAAACCTGCTCTTAACCAGGGGTACCCAACAAGGTGCCCACAAGCTCCTGGAGGCCCACAGGGACCCAATGAGGTGTTTCAGGGACATTTTAAAAATAACACATTACCACCACTGAAATTAAAATAAATAGCCATTTTAAACCACACAAACTAAATACAAAAAAAAGCAAATGTAACATGTGCACCACCTATTTTTACCTAAACTTTGACCTGCATGGGGTCAAAGTTTATATTGATGCTGACACCACACCTCTGTCACCACGAGTTCCAGCCCGACTGTTGTAAATACTAGCTAAGTTTAACAGAGAAATAAATAATTGAAGATGTGTGGAAGTATAATGTTCTCATGTTATTTCATAATCTGTAGTAATAATTATTGTCAGAAAATATCAAAAAGTAAACATACAGTAAGAAATGTAGCCTATCAAATGTGTAATATTTATTATTTTACCGTAAACTATAAAATTTAGATAAATTAAAGACATTTAACCAATCAGGTAGCCCTCCATAATACTCCTCATCTTTAGGGTAGCCCTCAGGCTTATAAAGGTTGGTGACCCCTGCTCTAAACTATGCATGATGGCCTCCACATGTCCTCTGCATCGATTCAGCATGTCAGTTGTGCATCCCAGTCTCTTTTACCAGCTGGTTTCCACAGCCTGCTACTCTGTCTGTTTGCAAAGCGTGCCAGCTCCACGCTGGTTCGCTGGAAATACGCGGCAGGTCTATTTTCAGATCAACTCCCCTGCAACACCTGCCCAATGTGCTTCTGAAGGGTTCCACTCATTCCCAAACACTTTTTATGAGCTCTTATCCAGATGGACTCGTCAAACATATTGAACAGTTTTGATCGTACTGTGTGTGGTGTGCTCCAATAATCTCAACACAGCACACCACACACATAACCATTTTGTCCCACCACCAATCTAGAATCTAGTCCTCCAAGACGGAAATCTTGGCCTACACACAACATGGAAGAGGATATACGGGCAGAGGGAATGATGGTGGTCTTGGGACTATTTTTGATGCAAGAATCCAGAACTAAAAAAAAGAAAAGACTGTGGAAAAAATCCTGGAGACAGCATGAACACGTGAGCTGAGGTCCACCAAATTTTCTGTTTCAGGTCGGCCATGATTGTTTTTATTTACACCTGCTTCCTTGTTCCTCAGTTAGCTTGCTTCTTGATTGGCTACATTTACGTCATAATTCACGAAGTCATGACTCGGGAGTCCCCACACACAAAGATTTTTGGTTGTAAATATTGAACAAGTTCAACATTTACGATTGTCGGCCCGACCCGTTTGAGAGCCAGTTATCAGGACAAATTCAGTCTTAACCCTTTGACTGGCATTGTAACCGTGTGGTTGACTTTTTGCTGCTTTACCACTGTATGTGAAAAAATGAAAGCCTACCTTTGTGTGTTTTTCCTTATTTACCTCTCTTAATAATGTTTTTGGTGTCGCTGTTGTACATGAGTACAATTGTTTGAAAACTATAAAAAATCATTGCTCTTCAGAATTCTAACAGTAAGAGCATACATAGGAGTAAGAAAAGTCTTTTCACGTACTCCAGATCCTCTAACAATCATAATTTAGTTAAAGGAAATAAATTTGATAAATGATAATGATAAAAAAAAACACTTATGATTCCTCAGAAACTGGGTCAACCACTAAATATCTAAAGTTTGCTCTCTGATTTTTTCATCCAAAAAAAACCAAACATTTTTTGTAGAAATGAAAGAAGTCCATTCATGCCCAGTATAACTCTTAACAGGCAAGCCAACCAGCTGGTTGACCAACATATCAGCTTCCCCATTGTATTATTTGAAAAATAAAACCTGAAATGTCAAAGGGTTAACACACCTCAGACCACAGGATAATCTCAGAGGATAATCTTATAAAACAGAAGATAATCTGGAGTTTGCCGTCCTTGGTTGGGAAGGAGGAAAGTCGGGACCAAAACGGCCCGATAATCTCTATGTGTGTAAAGCGTTACTGATGTAGAGCAGTGAAATAAAACTAAACAACAAAAAAATGCCTTTAAAAAGAGATTAAGTCATTATAAACTTTCATGACGCTGAGAAAAAGAGCCCAGATGCTCTCTCTCACATCATTTTAGCCTTTCCCCCTTATTGATCCCTCCTCTGTAACAGACACAGAGCTGTCAGCTGATACTGAAGAGCCCGTCTAAGCGCTCGATTGGGACTCACTGTGAAATACCTGCAAACACTCTCCTCTCAGACAAACTACAAATGTTAGTGAAGAGACTCTAATCTGACAAGATTTCACCGAGACGCTCCAGAACACCGCTGAGAGACAGAGGGAGAATATAACGAGACGGGTGTTTGTGTGTTTGTGAGAGACTGTCTGGACTCATATACCCCCGTACGAGCGCAGCAGGCGGTGCACCCGCTCTGAGCTAATGGGCTGGATGTGTGTGAGCAGCAGGATGGAGCAGGTGATGGAGGTGGACTCTTCCTGCTGTCACTTTCTGTTGGGATCTGGCGTGTTTACTCCTGAGCTGATGGGGGTAGGGCTGAGGGAGAGGGACCAAAAAACATTTCCTAATATTCTTTATCTGAATGGTGTGAAATACAGCCATATATCTTTATTTGTACGGAATTAAAAGCTTGTCACAATGCCAGAATTATTAACTTTTCATCAACTTATATCAAAAATCTAAGAATATGAACTCTTGTTTGAAACCAAGTCAACAAAACAAAAGTACAAGATCCAAATTATGGAAAATTTCTGGGTTTTGATTGTGAAAAATTGCAAATATGATCTTGCACATAGCTTAAGTCCTACACAAATCTTCAACATTTTTAGTTTTTTCAAGGCTTTCTAAATTTTTACACCTAGTTTTGTGTTTCAGATTGAAGAAATCTACGTTGCCATCATTATTTGTGGTTTCAAACAGGACGTCATTGTTTTTAGTTATTTTTTTAATAAGGATCCACGATATTATTGGTTTGATATCTGCTGATATCAGCCTAAAAAGTTAAGTATCGATATCAACCGATATTGAAATTTTTGCAGATATTTACACCCGATATATCCACCACACATATCAGCCATATATTGGCTGGAATATCGGCAAGTTACACAATATTGATGCACCTTCTCATCACTGCATTGGCACATTTAGAAATCAAGGGTTTCATTTTTACAAGAGTTAAATGCTGTTTTTCTTGTTACCTCCGCCAAAGGGGTTATGTTTTTGGGAGGGTTTGTTTGTCTGTCTGTTAGTAAGTTAGCAACATTACTCAAAAAGTTATGGACGGATATTGATGAAATTTTGAGGGAATGTCCGGATTGGGATAAGGAACTAATGATTAGATTTTGGAAGCGATCCGATTCAGAAGAAAACCGCGATTACGGAAAATGCAATTTTCGTGAATAACTGCTGAACTAATGTTGATATCATTATGAATTCAGTTGCCAGTGGTACATTTTCATGGTCAAGGAATCTAAAAATGTAGTCAAAATAAATGTGGGACTAAGATTTATGGTGCAAATGACAAATAGGGGGAACTGTGGCGCTTGGCGGAGGTCTGCACTCTCCGAGTGCTTTCTAGTTTTACACCTGTTCCTCACAAAAATATACTGTAACACTGAAAGAAACAAGTCTATTTTTGTTAAGTACAGAGCTTGTGCTCTTGACCAGAAATATCTGGTGTGCTTTCCAGGAGAGGAGAATAAGACATCATGCTTTTAGAGAGTTAAATGCCATGATGGCATGTGCCTCTCCCTCGAGTAAAGGGGTCTCTTTGAATTCCACTTCTAATGTCCAATATCGTGATTCAAGGTCAAGATCAAGGTAAACTTTATTATCCCGAGGGGCAATTTGTTCTGCAGCCAGCAGTATCACACAGACAACAAACCAACAATAAATACAATAAATAATCCATTAAAGGCAGTAAATAAAACACCAACATTACAGAGAGTTATTCAACAGAACAATGGCTGCCAGAACCAAGAATTCCTCATCCTATTGGTTTTGCATTTAGGAACACTGTATCTGCGACCTGATGGAAATAACCTGAACTCGTCATGAAGGAGACGACTACGATCATCAAGGACTGACTGGGCCTTCTTCAGAGTCCGCCTCTGGTACAACATAGTCAGGTCATTAAGTGAGGTGCCAGCAATTCTGCCACACACTTTAGTGATGCCCTGCAACCTGTTTCTGTTTTTGACGGTGAGCAGCCCATACCAGCTGATAAAAGAAAACCGTCTGCGGTTCTGTGATTGTGGATTTTATAGTTCCCTAGTAATGGTGTGGGGGTCATTTTTGGCACACACTGGACCTTTAAGTACCACCTGAGCATAGTTTAAACCCTGCAGCCTACCTGAGTATTGTCACTGAGTATTGTCATATATGTCCAGCCCTTAATGACCACAGTGGACCATCTTCTGATGGGTTCTTCCTAAGTCACAAATCTCAGATCATCTCAAATGGTTTCTTCAACATGATAAGTTCACTGTACTCCAGTGGCCTCCACAGCCACCAGATCTCAATCAATAGAGCACCCTAGGAGATTTTTGGGTGATCATCGTGCATGTGCAACCACAACTGTGTGATGCTGTCATGTTACTATGGACCAAAATCTCTGAGCAATGTTTCCAGCAGTTTGTTGAATCAGTGCCACAGAGAACTGAGTCAGCTCTGGAGGCAAAAGGGGGTACCTAATAAAGTGGCCGTCGACAAAACTCTCTGATCTTTGCTGCTCTATTCCACTGACTACTGGTCTCATACTAAATGTTAGAGCTTGTATCCGTTTTTACAAAATCTTGCCCCGTTCCTGTCTAATGATCTGCAGGTAGGAAGCTCATCACACCTTCATCCACGCTCACAGACAGTCATGCAGAGATGATTGCCATCTCTCTCTGATTATAACTTCTCCTCCGTCTATATAATCACCCTGATCTGACAAAAATGATCCCCCTCATCAAGGTAAAGGTAAAATCAAGAATTTAACTCAGGCTATAAACTCTGCATCCTCGCTGCAGCAGATAAATCAGTGTGAAGGCGACAGATTCGAAGTGGAGGTGGAGGCAGACAGGTGGGGCGTCCATATGTTCCTCCATACCGGCCCGACTCCTCGTCTGGGTCCAGCCCCGCCGCTCCTCTCTCCAGCCTGGACGAGGGTCAGAGGCCAGTCTGCTGTCTCCCTCTCCTCAGCATGTTCACTTGGCATTGGAGCCAGGAGCCAGACCAGAGCCACCGTCCTGTTTTCAGAGCGTTTAGACTGATTTATCTGCTGGTGCTGCGAATGGGGATGGAAAATAAAAACGGATTCCAGTTCAGAATTGATGATAAATAGCTAAAGAAAGAAGGGATGCAACAACACACTTTGCCAACAGTTCTGCACAGAGATTGTTTTATTGATCTTGGTTTTTGATTCCATCAGTTTTGACATCCTTCACCACTGAAGTGTTTTTTTTTTAGATCTGTTTCATTCTCAGGAGTTTGGGCACATTTCAACAGATCAATCAATCTTTATTTGTGTAGCGCCAGTTTATGACAAGTGTTACCTCAAGACACTTTATAATAGAGCAGGCTGAAGCCATACTCTTCACTTTATAGATAAACTTATATACATACACACAAATACATATAAATATATATGGTCAAGTCAAGTCAAAGTTTATTTGTAGAGCACGTTTAAAGCACAACCTCGGTTGACCAAAGTGCTGTACAGGGGTAAAAAATAATCTTGCGTTAACTTAATAATAATAAAAACAATAATGAAAATAAAAACAGCCATGATATATAAAAATAGAAATAAAATAAGAATACAACAATAACAGAAGAGTAAAAGAGAATATAAGATAAGGAAAGCAAGATAAATGATAACAGATAAAAGAGATAAAAGCCAAGATTTCTCGTCTAGCTGGGACTAAACGCCAAAGAAAAAAGATGGGTTTTTAGCATATATACATCCAGAGATGGATTTATCCAGGCAGAGACAAAGGGACTAAAAATAAGAATTTATGGTAGAGTAAAATACGCTATGAAGCCTATAGAAAAAGATTGACTCATGATAGAATTGACAGGACAACCATTGCTGGGTGCTCTGGTGTGGAATCGTCTGTCTCTGCCGTAGCCATACATTAACTTTTGGTACGGCATCACCTCTTGAACAAATCACACGCAGGTCGCATTTTAGAGGAGAAAAGAAATTTAATCTGCTGACTTCAAAGCTGTAATTAATGAGAGCCTTCATAGAAATGTAGTGGAGTTGAAAGTACAATATTTGTCTTTTGAATGTAGTGGAGAAAAAGTCATACCTTTCTTAAAAAGTAAAACTCAAGTAAAGTACAGATACTCAAATAATGTTCTTAAGTACTGCACTCAAGTAAATCTACTTCGTTACTGTCCACCCCTGACACAGTCTCGGTGACCTTGGGAGTTCAGGGGTAACTGGCGATGTTTTGTACATGCATGCCTCGTCTCAGAGCTATCCATGCCGTGGATACTGTGTATCATGGAGCTCTGAGGTTCACCACAAACTTAACATCCCTCACTCGTCACTGCATCTTGTATGCAGGGGTAGGATGACCGTCTATGTCTACACGTAGACTTAAGCATTCTCATTTTCAAGGCAATTTTAGGTCTACTCCCTTCACACCTTCTGACCTTCATCAGTCAAAGGAGTCCAGGATCTTATCATCTTCAGTCTCAGGATCTCCTCCTGTTCCTAAGGCTGAACTGAACAGGGAAAAGAGGCCTTTAAATCTGCTGCTCCCTTTGCTCTGAATGAGCTGCAAAAAGACCTCAAACTCAATGAGCTGGTTTCACTTTTAAGAGGATCTTAAAGGATGAGTTCGGTTTCTACAGCTTTCACATAGTTTATAGAATGAAGTAGAACAATATACTCACCCAGAAGGCTTTCCTGATCCAAACAGTGCTTCGGGAGATATTTAGATCCAAAATCGAGCGGCAGGACATCCGTATAAATGGTAGCAGACGGGGCATCTGTAGCGCCGCTCCTAAAACTGCATTAATCGTCCAAAAACTCATTAGTTTCACCAACTTTTCATCATGGTCTGCTCGCGCTACTCCTCCACGACAGGTCGGTGTCACTCCATCCATGTTTTTGTGGCTGTGCTGACCTCTGAACTGAAAAGTTTCTTGCCTCCGCGTCCTCCTTTCGATGAGCCCTTCATCTGTATACTCTGGCTCGAAACTGTAAGGACACCCATCATATTCAAAGTTCTCGTCCACAACATCTTCATCCGATAGATATTCGTCCATTTTGCACAAAACTGGAAGAAGAAAGTTAATGTGTAGCCACCGCTCGCCGATGAAACAATGAGCCGCACTGCGCATGCGCGCGCAACCGAAAGAAACTTTCAGTTCAGAGGTCAGCACAGTGACAAAAACATGGATGGAGTGACACCGGACCTGTCGTGGAGGAGTAGCACGATCGGACCATGATGAAATGTTGGTGAAACTAATGAGTTTTTGGACGATTAATGCAGTTTTAGGAGCGGCGCTACAGATGCCCCGTCTGCTACCATTTATACGGATGTCCGCCGCTCGACTTTGGATCTAAATATCTCCCGAAGCACTGTTTGGATCAGGAAAGCCTTCTGGGTGAGTATATTGTTCTACTTCATTCTATAAACTATGGGAAAGCTGTAGAAACCGAACTTATCCTTTAAATGATAAGAGTACTCAGGCATCTGGTTGCAGATGTTTGGAGAGATGATCTTGGTTCCTTCAATAGTCCAGCTTGTCAATTAAGTGTCTTTGTCATTTTTTCATTGTACTGTAAGTGTTACACGTGTCATGTGTGTTTGTGTGTGTTGTTGTTATTGTAAGTAACATTTATTGTAAGGAGCATCGCCATCACCACCGTAGAGCTCGAGATATAGCCGTTTTTGACTTTAAATTTTATGTTTTGCAAATAACTCATACTTACATCCAACAAAAAACAGAAAAGTGTAGCATGTGCACTAAATTTCAGCATTGTCTATTTTCCCTTCACTTTGACCTGCGTGGGGTCAAAGTTTTTGTTGGTGCACTGATGCCACATCTCTATCAGCACTCTTACCCCCACAGTGTCACATGTTTCTAAAAGGAAATCACAAAAGTGTGAATGTTGAACATATCAGATAAGTTTAGAGATACCTTAATTATAAAGGATAAATTTAAGAATACTGCTGTCATAATGATTATTGATGATGAGTATTGTCAGGAATCAGTGCATGTAAAAAGTTAACATACAGCGTCATATGTAGCCCATCAAAAGCATATTAATTATTTTAAGGTAAATGATAAAATTTGTATTACTCAAAAACTTCAAATCCAAAAAGTAGCCCTCTATTATACTGTCCGGTAGCTCCCAGGCTGAAAATGGTTGGTGACCCCTGCCCTAAATACTCCAGAATGATCTCCCATAAAGGAAAAACTTTTGGACATTCCTACATATCACGTATGTGCCATGTTCTGTCCTACATTTCCAGCATAAATCATCTCCCATAAGCTTCATTATATCAAGTCTTATTGGAGAATGATATGATTTAAACTATTACATAATAAACAGTTGAATCAAAATCAGTTTAATATTATTATTTGTGATTTTTATTAAGAACACCATCAGTTTCTTGTTTCCTTATATTTGCTTTTGGGACGGTTTTGCCCCCACAGTGTGGCTCGGATGTTGAAGTATTACCCAACCAGTCAACACGGAGTCTCTTTGTCCATCGTGTTGTTGTACTTCGCAGCAGAAAACCACAAGATTAGGGAGAAAATCTGAAATGGTTGCAAAACAGTGAGCACAAATTTATTGTTTTTTTAACCCTTTTTTCACCGAAGCTGTTTCTACTTTTATCCTTAACCATGATGAGTGTTTTATGGGACAAAGTCACAGCTGTAATTACCAACCATTTATCCCACTTTGTGTTAATCACCCGTTAAAGTGACACCGCGGCCTGTTCACTCCCTGCTCCAACACCATCTCTCCAGATTTGGGCTTAACTCACTTGATTAGTCGTGACCCCGGGGGCTCCATCCGTTTAAATGAAGCTGTCTCAGGACGTCGACGGGACAAAGACAGCCCCGTTTGTAAGGAGTGTCAGGCGGGACAGGAGCTGCCATGTAATCTAATTCCTCCTCTCTTTGTCTTCATTCTTCGGGTGTCATGACAGATTATGTTTAAGTGGGCGGAGGGAGCGCAGGATGATAAATGAGGGAGAGGAGCGGGGATGGAGAGGGAGACATAGACAGGACGATTAAGTTACAGTCTGGACCGCAGCGAGAGGAGGACAAGACGAGTTGTGTTGGAGCGTCTCCTCGAGCATCCTCATGAATTTGGTGTCATGATTCATTGTCTGTAATGCTGCTGTGAGATGCACGAGGGCTCCTAATGAAGTGTGTGTGTGTGTGTGGAGGATAGAGAGTGTAAATACTGGCTGGCTGTATCAGAGCTCTGCAGGTTGGACTCACACTCAAGCACAATGGGCTTTTAATTATTTCTGTTATGTGAACACCTCTGGGGCGTTTCTAACCCGTCTGACCTAAATAAAATGCTTTTTATTCAGCGGAGGATGTGGAGAATGAGCTGTGGAAGTGTGTGCTCAATAATAGCACCAAATGTTTCTACATTTTTCAGCTCTGTGAGAGGCTCCAGGGATCTCAGTCTCTACCTTTTACTCACTTCATTTGCCTCTGTGACCCATATTCAAACACTGCTGCATTTACTGCTCCTAAATTTTGAACACAATCATAGGAAACCCTATCAGACTGTGAAACAGCTCACATCCTGCCACTTTAGTCCAAAAAACATGCTAACTTTAGATGCAGTATTTTGTGTTTTCTGTCGTCCATCAATCCAGCCATCTTCTTCCTCTCATCCTGGACCAGGTCGTAAAGGCAGCAGGCCAATCAGGTCAGCACAGACATCCCTCTCCCTCGCAACATTTCCACTTCTTCCTGAGGGAGTCCAAGGCGTTCCCAGGCCAGATGAGAAACATAATCCCTCTGGATAGTTCTGGGTCTGCCCTGGGGTCTCCTCCTACAAACCCAAATTCCAATGAAGTTGAGGTGTTTGTAGATTAAAACAGGATACAATTATCAGCAAATACTTTTTGACCTTTATTCAGTTTTAAACACTACAAAAAAAAACAAGATAAGATGGTCATACTGATGAAAAGGTCTGCCATTAACCCTTTGAGTACTGTTTACCAGTCATTGTAGCTTTGCTGTTGTAAAAATGCCACTTTAAACACCTAAAACAAGGACTCTGACGTCGTCAACTTTGTACCTCCATAAATCCCTTTTGTTGTAAATTTATTGTGATTGAGATCCAGAGACGGTGTGCAATCAATAATAAAAAAAATATAGGAAATAATCAAATATTCGTCTAAGTATAGACATACATCTTTGCACAGGTATTCCTATCACTGGAGGTTACAGAGAAATTCCCTTTATACACTTAGATACGCATACATACACATGTAACACATATACATGTATACATATAGATATGTACGCATTTACCTGAGTACAAAGAGGAAAATAGTAACAATAACTGAAAAGAAAATAGTATAAATAATAGTCGTAATTCAAAAAGAAAATATCTATCTATCTGTCCATCTCTCTATATATCATCATAATAATAATAATCCCTCAATCCCTGAGCCCCCCCATAAAAAACAAAGCAGGATGATAGTTATGCTTCTACTTAGTTGCGCAAACCCTAATTTCAATGACGTTGGAATACATACAAATAACTCCAATCCTTTTTTGACATATAGTTAATTGAATATACTACAAAAACCAAGATTTTCTGTGTCAACACTCATTAGAGTCTTTAAATTACTGTAATATTGTACTATAATGTTATATATAGTACTACGATATTTGCAATAATTTAATAAGTGTGTATGAAATATTTATAGTGCCTATGTATAATATGCAACGTGCAGTAATATACTGCTGTAGAATAGTGTGGTAATATAATTAAGTTATATAATATTTAATAGCTGTATATAATATTTGTTAGTTCATGTATTTCAAAGTGATAATAGACAAATTGATGAATGAGACTAAAGGGGTAGGATTGAATAAGTTTTTAACTTCTTCCTACTCCTTTTCAATCATACTTAACTTTCTGGAATTTTGTTTCATTAGTTATCTTTGAGGATTTTACTTTGTGTGTTTGCTTTTGTTTTGTTTTTGTTTATTCCTTTGCTTTTATTGGTGTATGTAATTGTGTTTATGCTCGAAATAAAGATTCAATCAATCAATCAATCAATCAATAAACTCTATTGATTTTTGCAATTTCATGCCTGCAACACGTTCCAAAAAAGCTGGAACAAAAGAAAATAAATTCTCACATTACAGTTGCAAGCAATGTTTTCGTTGTTTACAGCCCATAATGTCATCAAAAGATTCAGAGAATCCTGAGACCAGCAAAGCCGAAAACCAACATTAAGTGCCGTTACCTTTGATTGTTGGTTACTAAAGATGATCTTACCTGATTATCCTGTGGTGTGAGGAGTGATTCGGTCACTTTGTCCTCTAAGAAGAGCATCAGGCACTCAGTATATACAACGGGAAATCCTGATTTGATTGAAAACACCGAGTACTGCCAATCATGTCCTTGGTTTTGTCCACATGGAGACGGGACAAGGACAATCAGGGAACAAGCTAGTGTAAGCACAAAGTAAAGGTAACAATAGCAACAAAAATAAAGGTGAAGCTTGAAGAGCTCATATTCTGAATCAGGTTTACATGTTAAGTTTTAAGGACCTCTGAAGTATTTTCACGACCGCTTATGTTCAAAAACCTTCTGGTTTTCATATTCAGACTTCTCCTGATGGTGCTGGATACTCCATGTGTCTGAAATGCTCTGTTAGACCTTCTGCCTCTATAAGGCTCCTTTCTTATTGGTTTACAGGTCTACTCTGTGATTGGTCAGTTTAGCGCTGCTCTATGCCATATTGTCAGCAAATCATCATTCATTATGCAGATTTGCATGTATCTTTAATAAATCAAACATGTACATAACAGCTGCAAATACCACTTATTTATCCTTTATTTTATTTTCAGTTGTAAGTTTCTTTGTATTTTATCGCTGCTGTACACTTGGAACTGCCCCCGTGGGACTAACAAAGAAATATCTTATCTTCTGGAGCCAATGGTCTTGAACTGATGATGAAACAATGGTAGGATGTCACACTGATAGGTCAATTCAGGGGGGCAGGGGAACAAGACAATTAGGTAGCTGTTGTCCCTACAAAGAGGGGGAGAGAGACTTTTTTTCTTGTTCATAGGAGAACTCTATCGCCCAGAGGAGGCATGTTAAACACGTTAAAGGACATATTAAATATAAAAAAGCATGATATGGGCTCTTTATAGTTAGACGAAGGTCAGAAATGGAGAACCAACTTGTTGATTTATGGCAAAACAGGAGCATCTGTACAGCGTAGTCTGTAAATTATATCTGACAAACTGATAAGGAGGAGAGCTGAACGAAAAATCACAACCACCAAGGTAGGGCTGGGCAATATATCGATTAATTTGAGTTATTTTCTGCAGAAGATGTAAAAATTAAGAATCAAGATTATTTTTCAATTGTAAGTTGTTGCAATGTTTGAAAATCTAAATACTGAAAATCTGCAGTTTTCTTTATGTTAGGCCCTGTCAGGTTTTGCAGGAGCACTTTTATAGGCTTGTTAAATGAGATTATACTTTGATCAGAGAGTTTCATGTCAGTTTACTGTGAAAATACCTCAGCCTTCAGTGTTTATGTGACAAACCTGCCTACGTTTGAACTACATAATCAACATTTTATGACACAAACTTTCACTTTAAGAGGGGAATTCTATAAGATTTGGGAATATATTTGACACCATAAAGGCAAAACTATATTCATGTCGTTTTTGTGTCATTTTGAGTTTTTTTTTATTTTCTTCTTTTTTTTTGTTTTTGTTTTTTAAGGGAAAAAATCTATTAAAATCATAAATTGAGTGTTGTGGAGAAAAATCTGGGATTTTAGTTTTAGGCCGTATCGCCCAGCCCTACATCAAGGATATCACAGGAAGCTATCTGCTAACAAAATTTGGCTTAGCAATCCCTTTGGACGTTGTCTTCCATGTTTGTTTTGCTAAAGTCGTGTTTGATCACGCGAGACTGCAGGCTTTGAGAGTTGATTGTTGGCGAATGAGTCTGTCGTGTGCTGTGTCCTTCTCTTTGTCTCAGACCACTCTCTACAAGAACAAAACTGTTACATCGTCATTATTTGTCCTCTTGTGTGGGCTCTCTCACTGTTTTAAAAACCAGTAAAGGCTTAAAAGTCTTTCTGTGTGTGCCAGGCCTCACTGAAGCTCAAGAGGCCTTTAAACGGTCTCCACATGAGGGTTTGTGGAGTCCATTAACTCGGTATTCAGCCCGTGATTCAAATAACAACACAGAAGTTGGAAACACTTTCAGACTCAGACCAACACCAAACATTTAATGTCTCTCTTTAATTCCAGGCCTACTTCCGTCAGGGGGTTGCCCTGCAGTACCTCGGTCGTCATGCCGACGCCCTGGCAGCATTCGCCTCCGGCCTCGCCCAGGACCCCAAAAGTCTCCAGCTGCTGGTGGGCATGGTGGAGGCCGCCATGAAGTCTCCCCTCAGAGGTTTGTTTGCCGAGTTCAGCCTTTGTCTCTCTCCTTCTCCATCCATCTCTCCTCTCTTCATGTAAAAAACAAGACCCAGATTTATGCAAACACAAACAGCTCTTGTTTTGTGTCCTCTGCAGAAACTTTGTGTTTGAGAGTTGAAGCAGAGTGAGCATAGCAGCTCAGGGAAAACTGTCAAGTTAACACTTAAATTTTTATTCTGTTTTATTCTGAAGCTCCTCCTGGGAATAAAGATCTGAAAACGTAAAGAGCTGCCTCTGGTGATGGAGATCTGACAGAGAGATGGATCCATGTTTGATGTGACAGAGACAGAGAGAAGAGAAAAAACACAGTGACACTGAGACAATAAATAAAACAATAAAAGAGGAACAAAGAAGTCCAAAGATAATGAAAACAGAGCTTTATGGAGTCAGGACATGGTAAAAACATGACTAACACTCAGAGCTGTCTGTGTCCACTGACCGGTGAATCTGCTTCTTTTAGGGACTGGCTGGTTAATTGCCATTTTAATCAAATAACACGCCGCAACAACTCAGATCTAGGCGTGTGTTTGTCTATTTTCAAGTCAAAAATATCCGAAACACTTATTCTAATCCACATTCACTTAACCAGTCCAGATAAATATCTTACTTTAAGGAATGAAAGGCAAAAATAAGGCATTGAATTGCTTGTATTGAAGAGAAAATATCAGCCAGTGAAACAAGGAAAGTTTGACTCAGTGAGGGTCTAAAATTAAGGTTTAATATCTGCTCAAGGTAAATTTGTCTTCTCTTATTGGCAGATGATTTTACTTAGTATTACAAGCAACTCAGGTTTTATTTTTAGTTTTTATGTCTTCAAATAAGATCCTAATCCAGACATGTAAAGGGATTGTGGATTAGAATAAGTCTAGTGAGATGTTTTTGTCTTGAAATTGGACAAATAGTCTCTCTTAGATATGAGTTTTTTCAGTGCATGTGAATAAAACATGTCTGATACACAAAAACCTTCCTTTGATTGTCCTGCAGTGTGACTTGTCCAAACTTGACAGTCCCAACTGAAGATGATGAATTGTTGTTATAAAATGAAAGGCTCTGTTTTTTGTAAATTTCTCACTATTGGTTTAAGCCTGGTCCAAAGTACAGACGGGTGACCTTGTTAAATGTACAAATAATCCAAATCCTGCTTTTGTGCATAACTGAGTGTATGAATCAGGAGAATATCAGGCTTTCTGGGTTGGTTTATTACCCTGAATTATCTCCTTGTGGAGCTCCTGCATGCTGAAATATTTAACAGGTAGATTTTTCTGTGTCATTGATCTCTCTGCCTCAGAGTCCACAGCACACTTTAATGTGCAGGTCTAAACAGCATTATGATATGAAGAAGAAGACGGCGTGCACACAATCAGGACTGGTTTGCAGGCTGCACTTGGCTCTGGATTGTGTTTTCTGCCCTTCAGCTGTATCAGAATGAGAGCAATGATGCTTCCTGGGAATAGTCGTCTACTTGGCAGGCTGCAGAGAGAGTCTGTGCTCGTGGAATTTTTGCATCTGTTTTTTACACCGCAGGGCTGAGCTGGTTGAGTATTCACGATATTTCCCTTTGAGGTAGAAAATACTGATGAAGGTGAGGCGTATGGAGCACGAGCGGAGAAAACTGACCTAATGAGGACGGCTTTTGGTAATTAGCTCAAAAATATGGATGACAAGGGAGGGGAGCTCATATCCTCAGTGATAAAACTGATTAAATATTCAAACACAAACAAACATACAAATATACACATAAAGGAAGGCATGAAAGAAGAGTGTTAAAGCTCTGTATCTCTCTAAACTGTGCACAGATGTCCACCCTGACCCAAGGATGAACAGATTTGACTTTGAACACCACCCAGCAAAGGTCAAGGTCGTAAAGGCTCATGTTCATCAATGCTTGAACGCAGTGTCTTAAAAATTTGTAATAATAATAGTAAAGATAATTATAAAATAATAATAATAATAATAATAATAATAATAATAATAATAGTAATAATAATGACAATAATATAATAAAATGCAGATGCAGTCGTGTAGGATTCAGCAGGAGTTTAGAGTCCTGATCCAGATGCAGTCAGGTAGGATTCAGCATGAGTTTACAGTCCTGATCCAGATGCAGTCAGGCAGGATTCAGCATGAGTTTACAGTCCTGATCCAGATGCAGTCAGGTAGGATTCAGCATGAGTTTAGAGTCCTGATCCAGATGCAGTCAGGTAGGACTCAGTATGAGTTTACAGTCCTGATCCAGATGCAGTCAGGTAGGATTCAGCATGAGTTTAGAGTCCTGATCCAGATGCAGTCAGGTAGGATTCAGCATGAGTTTACAGTCCTGATCCAGATGCAGTCAGGTAGGATTCAGCATGAGTTTAGAGTCCTGATCCAGATGCAGTCAGGCAGGATTCAGCATGAGTTTAGAGTCCTGATCCAGATGCAGTCAGGTAGGATTCAGCATGAGTTTACAGTCCTGATCCAGATGCAGTCAGGTAGGATTCAGCATGAGTTTAGAGTCCTGATCCAGATGCAGTCAGGTAGGATTCAGCATGAGTTTAGAGTCCTGATCCAGATGCAGTCAGGTACGATTCAGCATGAGTTTAGAGTCCTGATCCAGATGCAGTCAGGCAGGATTCAGCATGAGTTTACAGTCCTGATCCAGATGCAGTCAGGCAGGATTCAGCATGAGTTTACAGTCCTGATCCAGATGCAGTCAGGTAGGATTCAGCATGAGTTTACAGTCCTGATCCAGATGCAGTCAGGTAGGATTCAGCATGAGTTTAGAGTCCTGATCCAGATGCAGTCAGGTAGGATTCAGCATGAGTTTACAGTCCTGATCCAGATGCAGTCAGGTAGGATTCAGTATGAGTTTACAGTCCTGATCCAGATGCAGTCAGGTAGGATTCAGCATGAGTTTAGAATCCTGATCCAGATGCAGTCAGGTAGGATTCAGCATGAGTTTAGAGTCCTGATCCAGATGCAGTCAGGTAGGATTCAGCATGAGTTTAGAGTCCTGATCCAGATGCAGTCAGGTAGGATTCAGTATGAGTTTACAGTCCTGATCCAGATGCAGTCAGGCAGGATTCAGCATGAGTTTACAGTCCTGATCCAGATGCAGTCAGGTAGGATTCAGCATGAGTTTAGAGTCCTGATCCAGATGCAGTCAGGCAGGATTCAGCATGAGTTTACAGTCCTGATCCAGATGCAGTCAGGTAGGATTAAACATGAGTTTAGAGTCCTGATCCAGATGCAGTCAGGTAGGATTCAGCATGAGTTTACAGTCCTGATCCAGATGCAGTCAGGTAGGATTCAGCATGAGTTTACAGTCCTGATCCAGATGCAGTCAGGTAGGATTCAGCATGAGTTTACAGTCCTGATCCAGATGCAGTCAGGTAGGATTCAGCATGAGTTTACAGTCCTGATCCAGATGCAGTCAGGTAGGATTCAGTATGAGTTTACAGTCCTGATCCAGATGCAGTCAGGTAGGATTCAGCATGAGTTTACAGTCCTGATCCAGATGCAGTCAGGTAGGATTCAGCATGAGTTTACAGTCCTGATCCAGATGCAGTCAGGTAGGATTCAGCATGAGTTTACAGTCCTGATCCAGATGCAGTCAGGTAGGATTCAGCATGAGTTTACAGTCCTGATCCAGATGCAGTCAGGTAGGATTCAGTATGAGTTTACAGTCCTGATCCAGATGCAGTCAGGCAGGATTCAGCATGAGTTTACAGTCCTGATCCAGATGCAGTCAGGCAGGATTCAGCATGAGTTTACAGTCCTGATCCAGATGCAGTCAGGTAGGATTAACATGAGTTTAGAGTCCTGATCCAGATGCAGTCAGGTAGGATTCAGCATGAGTTTACAGTCCTGATCCAGATGCAGTCAGGTAGGATTCAGTATGAGTTTACAGTCCTGATCCAGATGCAGTCAGGTAGGATTCAGCATGAGTTTAGAGTCCTGATCCAGATGCAGTCAGGTAGGATTCAGCATGAGTTTACAGTCCTGATCCAGATGCAGTCAGGTAGGATTCAGCATGAGTTTACAGTCCTGATCCAGATGCAGTCAGGTAGGATTCAGCATGAGTTTACAGTCCTGATCCAGATGCAGTCAGGCAGGATTCAGCATGAGTTTACAGTCCTGATCCAGATGCAGTCAGGCAGGATTCAGCATGAGTTTAGAGTCCTGATCCAGATGCAGTCAGGTAGGATTCAGCATGAGTTTAGAGTCCTGATCCAGATGCAGTCAGGTAGGATTCAGCATGAGTTTAGAGTCCTGATCCAGATGCAGTCAGGTAGGATTCAGCATGAGTTTACAGTCCTGATCCAGATGCAGTCAGGTAGGATTCAGCATGAGTTTACAGTCCTGATCCAGATGCAGTCAGGTAGGATTCAGCATGAGTTTACAGTCCTGATCCAGATGCAGTCAGGTAGGATTCAGCATGAGTTTAGAGTCCTGATCCAGATGCAGTCAGGTAGGATTCAGCATGAGTTTAGAGTCCTGATCCAGATGCAGTCAGGTAGGATTCAGCATGAGTTTAGAGTCCTGATCCAGATGCAGTCAGGCAGGATTCAGCATGAGTTTACAGTCCTGATCCAGATGCAGTCAGGCAGGATTCAGCATGAGTTTACAGTCCTGATCCAGATGCAGTCAGGTAGGATTAAACATGAGTTTAGAGTCCTGATCCAGATGCAGTCAGGTAGGATTCAGCATGAGTTTACAGTCCTGATCCAGATGCAGTCAGGTAGGATTCAGCATGAGTTTACAGTCCTGATCCAGATGCAGTCAGGTAGGATTCAGCATGAGTTTAGAGTCCTGATCCAGATGCAGTCAGGTAGGATTCAGCATGAGTTTACAGTCCTGATCCAGATGCAGTCAGGTAGGATTCAGCATGAGTTTACAGTCCTGATCCAGATGCAGTCAGGTAGGATTCAGCATGAGTTTACAGTCCTGATCCAGATGCAGTCAGGCAGGATTCAGCATGAGTTTACAGTCCTGATCCAGATGCAGTCAGGTAGGATTCAGCATGAGTTTACAGTCCTGATCCAGATGCAGTCAGGTAGGATTCAGCATGAGTTTAGAGTCCTGATCCAGATGCAGTCAGGTAGGATTCAGCATGAGTTTACAGTCCTGATCCAGATGCAGTCAGGTAGGATTCAGCATGAGTTTACAGTCCTGATCCAGATGTAGTCAGGTAGGATTCAACATGAGTTTAGAGTCCTGATCCAGATGCAGTCAGGCAGGATTCAGCATGAGTTTACAGTCCTGATCCAGATGCAGTCAGGTAGGATTCAGCATGAGTTTACAGTCCTGATCCAGACGCAGTCAGGTAGGATTCAGCATGAGTTTACAGTCCTGATCCAGATGCAGTCAGGTAGGATTCAGCATGAGTTTAGAGTCCTGATCCAGATGCAGTCAGGTAGGATTCAGTATGAGTTTACAGTCCTGATCCAGATGCAGTCAGGTAGGATTCAACATGAGTTTACAGTCCTGATCCAGATGCAGTCAGGTAGGATTCAGCATGAGTTTACAGTCCTGATCCAGATGCAGTCAGGTAGGATTCAGCATGAGTTTAGAGTCCTGATCCAGATGCAGTCAGGCAGGATTCAGCATGAGTTTAGAGTCCTGATCCAGATGCAGTCAGGTAGGATTCAGCATGAGTTTACAGTCCTGATCCAGATGCAGTCAGGTAGGATTCAGCATGAGTTTAGAGTCCTGATCCAGATGCAGTCAGGTAGGATTCAGCATGAGTTTACAGTCCTGATCCAGATGCAGTCAGGTAGGATTCAGCATGAGTTTACAGTCCTGATCCAGATGCAGTCAGGTAGGATTCAGTATGAGTTTACAGTCCTGATCCAGATGCAGTCAGGTAGGATTCAGCATGAGTTTAGAATCCTGATCCAGATGCAGTCAGGTAGGATTCAGCATGAGTTTAGAGTCCTGATCCAGATGCAGTCAGGTAGGATTCAGCATGAGTTTAGAGTCCTGATCCAGATGCAGTCAGGTAGGATTCAGCATGAGTTTAGAGTCCTGATCCAGATGCAGTCAGGTAGGATTCAGCATGAGTTTAGAGTCCTGATCCAGATGCAGTCAGGTAGGATTCAGCATGAGTTTACAGTCCTGATCCAGATGCAGTCAGGTAGGATTCAGCATGAGTTTACAGTCCTGATCCAGATGCAGTCAGGTAGGATTCAGCATGAGTTTACAGTCCTGATCCAGATGCAGTCAGGTAGGATTCAGCATGAGTTTACAGTCCTGATCCAGATGCAGTCAGGTAGGATTCAGCATGAGTTTACAGTCCTGATCCAGATGCAGTCAGGTAGGATTCAGCATGAGTTTACAGTCCTGATCCAGATGCAGTCAGGTAGGATTCAGCATGAGTTTACAGTCCTGATCCAGATGCAGTCAGGTAGGATTCAGCATGAGTTTACAGTCCTGATCCAGATGCAGTCAGGCAGGATTCAGCATGAGTTTACAGTCCTGATCCAGATGCAGTCAGGAGTTGTGGTCCTGCCTAAACTGAAGTAAACCTTCACCTGCAGATCTGCTGCTCAGTGGGAGGTTGTTCTCACGGCCGGAGGCTCCAACCTCCAAACTCAGATCTTCTTCAAGCTTCAAAGCTCCAGAGTGAAGAGTCAGAGTCTCAGGTGTTAGAGTGGGTCTCCATGCTTAAAGTGTGGGGGGGCGGGCTGCAGTGTTCCCAGCATGAAGCAGGACGGCCCCCTCTGGAGGATCAGCCTCCTGTTGAGCCTGCTGATGTCTGTTTTATGGTTTTTCTGCTGCAGGGAAAAGTAGAGGTGGTGGAGCAGCTTCTTATGGTGAGGTGCTTACTAATCTGACCAAAACTGGGACAGGCTGAGCATTTTATATCACAGGAGTTTTATTTATAATATTTGATGTTTTCCTGTCATAGGTGTGAATGTCACCTGCTGTGTTTTAACTCATTTACACCAAACTCTCTGCTCTCAAAGCTCCTAATGTGACATGGACGAAGAAATCTATAAACTTAACCAAAAAACTCATTTATTCAGCCTGGCTTAGATTTAGAACTTAATCATCTTAATGAATATTTATTTATTTATTTATTTATTTATTTGGAGAGTATCACTTTTTACCTTACATTATTATTAAATATAAGTTTTAAATTTGATTGTTTGATGTTTTATTTCATTTTTAGTATTTGCTGATATATCTTATCATTTTGATATAGATTTGATCTTTTTACACTTAATCACTATTCATTTAATTTTAATTAAATGAATAGTGACATGTTTTTTATAAATTAATTTATTTAAAATGTATTTTTAACGTATTTGTTTCTGTCTGATGATTCTTGGTTTTATTGCTTTGCATTTTCTCTTGTTTCTTTTCTTTTACATTTTATAAGTCATCTTGATTTTATAAGTTCTTTTACTTTAGCTTCTCTGATCTGCATTAGTCTGCAAATCCTCTTGACATCACGTCAACTATCTTTACAGTTTCAGTGGAATAATAATTAGTAGATGGACCTCTGCTGAGCCTTTATTTGCTGGGTGGTTGTAAGAAAATGATTTTATGTATATATATATAAATATATATATATATATATATATATATATATATATATATATATATATATATATATATATATATATATATATACATAACTGTGCTATACAAATAAAGTTTGATTGCTTGATTGATGGACAAATGTGACGGTAGATTAAGCAAGAGAAATATGCATTGATGTTAGCTTACTGGGACATATGCACCCTCCAGCCACATTAATAGGTACTAGACGACCTGCTGAAGTTCAAATTGAGCATCAGAACAGAGACAAAAGTTGATCAAAGTGACCTTGAACATGACATGTTTGTTGATGAGTATTTCAGAAAATGCTGATTATACTGGGATTTTCATTCACCAACATCTCAAAGGATTAAAAAGAGTGGGTCCAGAAAGAGAGAGTATCCAGTGAGTGGCCGTTCTTCGGGTGAAGATGCCCTGTTGATGCCAGGGGTAAGAGGATAGTTGGAGTGGTTGGAGATGACAGAAAGGCAACAAGAACTCAAAAAACGCAGGGAAACAGGAAAATGGGGCTACAATTCACACAGACTCACCAAAACTGGACAACAGAAGATTGTAGAAGTGTTTCCTGGTCTGATGAGTCTGGATTTCTGCTTTAGATGGTAGGGTCAGGATTTGGTGTGAACATCATGAAAGCATGGATGCTGCTGGTGTGGGTGATTTCTTCTTGGCACACTTTGGCCCTTTAGTCCCACCTGAGCATTGTTTAGACCCCACAGCATACCTGAGTGTTGCTGCTGACCGTGTCCATCCCTGTATGACCACAGTGGACCATCTTCTGAAGGAGACTTCAGCAGGTTAACCATGTCTCAAAGCTCAGATCATCCCACACTGGTTTCTTCAACATGACGATGAGTTCACTGTACTCCAGTGGCCTCCACAGTCACCAGATCTCAGTCCACTAGAGAACCTTTGAGATGTGGTGAAATAGTCAACTGTGTGATGCTATCATAAAGAAATGGACCAACATCTCTGAGGGCTGCTCCAGCACCTTGATGGATCTTTGCCATGCCCTCTTACACGTTTTCTCCGACATCCCTGTAACGGCGTTAACCCTCCTGCTGCGTCCCTCTGGTCCAGACTGGTTTTACTGGGTTTTATCCAGTGCTCTGTTTTATGTGACAGGTTGTAAGTCAGCAGGAAGTGACAGCACACAGCAGAGGGTCAGACGGCCACAAGGTGATGTTTAATCTCAGAAATGTGACCTTCTGTCATACAACAGATTTTTAACAAGGGACTGAATCAATAAATCACATTTAACAAACCATTATAAGTGCAAAATACGAGCTGTTACATCTGTGCTGATGGCTTCTTGTCGGGAAGAGTTAGAAATATTACTTAACCATAAAAGAAAAATTCCAGTTTGTTTATCAGGCAAATAAGCTTGAAGAAAACTGAAAAATTGTGGATACGATGCAAAGGATCGTTCTCCTGTAATGATTAATAGATTGTTTTGCCTTTTTATTTTTCTTGCCCTTCAAAACAAGCCACTAAACAAAGACAGAAATGCTTCTTTACTGGAAAGGAAATATCTCACATAAGAAAATATGCAGAGTTTGATCATTTTTTGGGACATTTTAGTCTTAATTTGCAGGTGAAATGCTCAAATAAATAGGTATTGTAGCTTGGGGTACACAATATTAATGACATGGTATGGTGCCAATATTTCCTGGTACTATTTAAGCCTTATATGTAGAGGGTTTTTTTACATATTATTATTAAGGAGTATGAGCTTCTAAAATAGGGCAGGTTTTCTGTCAGCAGGGAAGTAAATCAGTGTTAAAGCACTTAAAAGAGCACAGAAGCTTGATTTTACTGTTCCTGATAGAAATACATTTTACACATGACCAGTGTTAATTTTGACAACACTTTTTAATTTAGTTGTAGTTATAGTCTTTTGCCTAAAATATATTTTAGTTTTAATCATAATTTAGTCATCTAAACTGTTTTAATTTTAGTCTAGTGTAAGTTGGTGAAACTTCACAACATTTTAGTTGAGGAAATCTGCTGTAAATTTAGTCGACTAAAATATGAAGTGTAAAGGGTAAGGCATTTTTTATGTTTCCTTGAATTTCTGAAGTCATGTTTTACACTTGGATAAAATCAAACATCTAATAACCCTTTATTGAATGCTAGTAAAGTCTGAATGTATAAATGAACAGAAACAAATTGAACTTTTGTGTGAAATGCAGTCACCTTTATTTAGGCTACCTGGCAGAGCATCTCAGTTACAATACCAGAACTGACAACAAACAGTGAACCTGCTCTACATGAATATATCACTTCATAAAGAGAGGAGCTCTGATTGGATCGCTCCACAACTTATCCCACCACCACCAAGCTAAGGCAGCTGTGATTGGATTTATTCTTAACTTGTCCCTACTTTCTACATGACTAAATTAGGTCTGATTGGATTAAGTCTCTGTCAAACATTTTAGTCTAGTTTTTATTTGTTGGTGAAAATGTCAGTTAATTTAGTTTTTGTCCATGTGCACTTGTTTTTATTAGTTACTGTCTAGTTTCTGTCCGAGGAACAAAGGTCATTGACGAAAACTATGATGAAAATATTAAATCAACAAAATTAACACTACTTTCAGTCATTTCTATTATTGGTATTCAGGCTGGGCAATATAACGATTAAATCAATAAATTCCAATTATTTTCTGCAGATTTTAAAAAGATTAAAAAATTAAAAATCCAGATTTTTTCTAACCTACTCCAATTGTAAATTGTTGCAATTGTTTGAAAATATAAATGCTGAAAATTTACAGTTCTCATGTTGTCAGGTTTTGCACAAGCACATGCTTTGACCTTTATTTTTTTAATGAGATAAAATACTGATCAGAGAGTTCTATGTTAATAAACTGTGAAAATAGCTCAGCTTTAAGTGTTTATTTAGACAGGCCACCATTTTATGACATGCACTTTAACTTTAAGAGGATAATTCTGTTTCATTTTGAAATATATTTTTTTAACATAAAGGAAAAACTTGATGTGATGTGATTTGTAATTTTTCTATTAAAATCATAAATCGAGAACAGTGGGAACAAAAGGGGGATTTTATTTTAAGGCCATATCACCCAGCCCTACTTGGTATCGATATTGATATCATTGTGAGTACTGATATTGGCCCAAATAAGTTTTGAAGTGTTGGTACATTGTACCATCATTGTACATCCCTAATTAAAGCTTCTGTCTCTGAAATTGAACCCTTTCCCTCCGCTGTGACCTTTAAATGACACAAAAGCTCAATCAGAGTCAACTTCTTTCCTCTCTGTGGATTAAAATTCTCTCTGTTTCTCTCTGATCACTGCTGCTGTTCAGAAATATGAAGCATGAGAGAACTTATTCACTCACTGCTGAAGAGATATGCTCAGTCTATAAGCTCGGTTTGTTGTTCAGCTGTGTTTCACACTCCTGTTTGTCTGCCGTCTCCGGGGGACCTCATGACAGTCTGAATGTGTCAGAGCTGCTGCTGCAGTCCCTGCTCTGGAAAAATGAGTGTTTTACAGTAATCTGAATCTGTCGCCTCTTAACTGTCCGTGAATCTCTGCAACACAGTTAATGCTTAAAGCTCACACTCACCAATTAATTTGCCCTGGCGGATGCAAAGCTTACAAACTAATGTCACCAACATTAGAGAGCTTGTAGTGCCATATATCCCCTGTAGAACGTTATGCTCCAAAAAGTGCAGGCCTGCTCGTGGTACCATCAGTCTGTAAAAGTAGCCTGGGAGGTCGAGCCTTCAGTTATCAGGCTCGTTTCATTGAATCATCCACCAATCACAGATCAGAAGATAGAAACGCTTTCCCCTCAGAGGAAAAGACTCAAAACTTCCTTTATGATAAAGCTTACAGTTAGCGCTGGCTTAGGTTTGGACCAGCCCGTAGTTAAGCTGCAATAGGCCTAGAGCATTTAGCTCCTACCTCTCTCAGATCTTTACTTACTCCTTGCTGATTAGCAAATCAATATTGATTTTACAGAATCGATATGGCCCCAAACTCTTTGACGGATCAATCAATCAATCAAACTTTATTTGTAACGCACTTTTCATGCAAAGTTTTGTAGCACAAAGTGCTTCACATAGCAACGAAGAAACAAAATGAATTAAAATAAATAAAAAGTAGAAAAATTGAATACTGTATTTATAATATATTTAGTCTTATATCAAGTGTAAATATTCCTTTCTGATGACTGCTAAAATAAGACCATGATCACCAATGCTCAAAAACAATTTTAGTTTCCATATATAGACTGATCCACCTCTATTCTCACTCAGTTTGAGATACTCAGTTGTAGCGCCTATTAAAGGGATAGTTCAGGGTTTTTGAAGAGGGTTGTGTGAGGTACTTGAGCTTGAAGATGTGCCACAGTGTCACAGCTCAGTTCTCTCTCTGCTCAGAAATCTTAGGACAGACGCTAATGCTATACATGCTGTACATGGTGTCAAACTCTCTGCTAAATTAAAAGAATTGTGGGGGAAAATGCAAAAATTGTCCATTTATCCCATTTGGTATCGGTTGTATCCTCGGCGCTGACAGAAGGGCATGTAGGCCATGCCGTGTCTTAACATAAAGCAGCTTGGTAGTGGAAAATTGAGTGGATGTAAACAAACTGCTTGTAGCGTGTGAAGGCCCACACTGTTTTTGTGGCTTGTTTTCTCCCACAATTCTTTGAATTACGCAGAGAATCTGGCACCATGTAAAGCTGTGTATAGCATTAGCGTCTTTCCCAAGATTTCTGAACAGAGAGAGAACTGAGCTGTGACACTGTGGCGCATGTACCTCACACAACCAGGCTTAAAAACATCCGAGCCATCCCACATTTTCAACAGCTCTGCATTCATTATAACTTTGACGCTCTGCAACCTTCTTGACCTGACAACAAAACAATGTGTGATGTCACACTGGTAGGCCTATTTGGGGGGCAAGGGAAACAAGACGTTTCAGCAGGGTAGAGGTAGAGGTCTTATTTCTGTTTATTTATTTATTTACTGTTTATTTGACATGGACACACAGTAACATTGATGCTGTGAAATCTGAATATACACAGGTCCCAGATGCACTGCTGTAAGAGTTTATAGCACAGTGCTAATTTAAAACACCAGTCCATGTGGGGCTTTTGAAGATTAAAGTTGTACAGAGAAAATTTTAGAAAAAAACAATGATACCTATGACACAGTTAATTAGAAAATACGTCAGAATTAAAATATCCAGAACAGGTAAAAATACAAGTTCAATAAAAAAGCTGAATACAAGCAAATGTTTTATATGTGGGAACAGTGTTGTTGCTCCTTTTGCCATGATTTAATACCTTTGCTGAAACATTTAAAGTTAGTTTGCATTTTCAGCTTCGTGTTCTGACTTTTTGTCTTTTTCACAGAGGTGTTCGAAGACTCATGCTGAACGCTGAAGTCCATATGAAACTGAAAAAGCATGATATGACCTTTAACTGGGGTCAATTTCAACAGGGTTGTTGATAGAAGCTGTCTTTTCAGTATTTCTTTTAGGAAAAGAGTCAATCACTAGGGCTGGGCATTGTTAAGAACCTCACGATTAAGAAAGTAAGAAGCAGAAATACAGAAATAATCAGAGTACCTGTTGACAGTTTTTGAATTTTTATTTTGATGCCAATGTGAACATATGTGATTTGTCACCTCATATTTTTGAGCAAACATCTGAAATTAAAAATTTGCACAATAATAAGTAATTTGTGCATATGAAGTACAAAAGTAAAAAACATGACAGTTAACACTATAATTAGTGTGTACATATAAGACAAGATAAATATAAGACAAGAGTAGAAATAGATATGAATTTTTAACAGGATTCTCTTCATAAACAGTCGTAAATTAATGTAAAAATTTTCTGAGATGACCAACATAAACTTAACCCATTTTACACTCAAACATTTTTGTTTGCCTACAGCATTTAGTGTCCATGTTACAGCCTGTTATATTAGACCATGTCCAGGCGCTTTTTTACTGATGCTAGTCCCTGAAGTAGTTCCTGTCAAGCTGAAGACAGAGATCTCGACATTTCTTGTTCCAGTATTCTAAAATTACTAATTATGGAATCCATAAGAAACAAACTATGATGAAAAAGACGATCAGTCACAAAAAAGACTGTAAAACACGCAGAATGTATGTCGGGAATACGGCAAAACACAGAGAAAATACAGCAAAGGAGTGGAAAGAAAACACTCCATATTGATACTAATGCTATTGTTTACAACATTTTACATTTTTAATAAACCACCATTAAATCACTCATGTTCGGTCTTCTTCTGTCACCAGCAGCAGCTGGATAAAGACTGAAAAAGTGCACAGCGCCCCCCACTGGCCAGGAAGTTAATCGATTCAGAGGAGTTGCTGAATCGATGTTGAATTCGGAGGGGAAATATTACATTGCATTGATGAATTGTTTGATTTCTACCCACCCCTATTTTTTTTTTATTTCTTTTCAAATCAGTAAGTAAATACTCACAGCTTTATGGTGTATTTGACTGTAAATGGTACTTAAGATAAATAAATGAACATCTGAAGACACAAAAATCCACCTTTTGCATTTCCATAGCCCACTGTTTAACACTTTTTGTGTTGTTTGGACTGAGTATCTCAGATTTTTACAGCCATGGATGAAGCAAAATCAGCTGTTTTTGGGTGTAAGTGCCTGAAAACAGATCAGTCATCCCATTTAAGATTCCTTCATGTCTCATCAAACTGCCTCCTCTCCTCAGACACTCTCGAGCCGACCTATCAGCAGCTCCAGAAGATGAAGTTGGATAAGAGCCCGTTCGTGGTCGTCTCCGTCATCGGCCAGGAGCTGCTGACTCACAGTTTTCACGGCGCCTCTGTCGTCGTCCTGGAGGCCGGGTTGAAGATCGGCACGTGCTCCTTAAAGCTGCGTGGGTCGGTCTTCTCTGCTTTAAGCTCCGCCTACTGGTCTCTGGGCAACACAGAGAAGAGCATGGCGTACATGCAGCAGGACCTGGAGGTGACCAAGACGTTAGGTGAGTGCTGGAAAAGTTTGAGCAGCAGAGATGAGGTGAAACATCTCTAATGAATGTCTCGTCCACAGGTGATCAGTCAGGTGAATGCAGAGCTCATGGGAACCTTGGCTCCGCCCACTTCTCCAAAGGAAGTTACCGAGAAGCTTTGGCCAATCACAGGAACCAGCTGGTGTTGGCGATGAAGCTGAAGGACAGAGAGGTACGTCACAGTGCAGAAACACAAACTAGAAGCTTCTCCTCAGACTATTCAAGCTTGTTTGGATCATCCATCAGCTCTCCGTCTTTAGACATTTCTGAAAACGTCTTTTTTTTTTGCCTGGAGCAGCAGTCAAGCTTCAGCTCCTTCTCCTAAAGTCTTTGGACAGTCGTGAAAAGTGTTTTTAATCAGATCTCTGCTACTGATTAGACTCTGGCCTCCTTCTGTCTGTGAACACAAAGAGGAGCTGTCAGAGTGTTTGTGTGTCTTTAATTTGTCCCATGTGGACGTCAGTGTGTGTCTATTAAAGTGTTTGTAAAGCTTTAAAACTTAGCTTCCATCGACACAGAGATTAACTTTATGTACAGGATGATGTCAGAGCAGGTCTAATTAAGTCTCAACGGGTTTAATGTTTCGTTTAATCTATGATAATCTGCCTGTGATGCTTACAGTCGAGTTTTTTATTGTCTTTAATAATTAATAAGCAATTTCAACAGCTAAATTTGTTAGTTAATTACTAATACTTCAACCAGACTGCTTTGTGATTATGTTTGCTTGCTGCTGTGACCTACATTAAACCATTTGTCATGAACAAAATGATGCAACAACAGTCAGAAAAACCTTTAGACTACCGGTGTGAGATAAATATCTCCTATACTGGAAATCTTAAGGAAAAGGAGGTTTACCTATTTGCAAGTGTAATTCAGACAAAATATTCAAGAACATTAGAAGAGAGAGACACATTTACTGTATTTCAGCAGATACAGGATGGCCAGTTTTCAAAACCTCATACTAAATTAGCAGTACGTACTGTATAATGCAGTATGTGAACATTTGCCAGTTTCGCAGTATGCTAAAAATTCCCACATCATACTATCAATCAATCAACCAATCAACCAATCTTTATTTATATAACTGTGATCTCAAGGCACATTACAATATAGCAGACTGAAGCCATACTCTTCATTTTATAGATACACATGCAGTTCTCAGCATAAATGAGTACACCCCTTCAGATTTGTCATAAGACCTTTAGTTTCCTTTCAAAATCAACATTTTCTGTGGCATACTATCCCACAGAATACTCCACAAAATGTGGGCCATTGATTGCAAAGAAGATTTTTTAAGTTGCACACAGAAAAGTATTTTTCTCAATTTTAGATCAGGATGCAAAAATGAATACACCCCAATCAAAGGGGTGGGTGCAAAGCTAAATTTTCATTTTATGGTAAAAAAAAAAAAAATGTTATGTTAACTCAGCTTTGTCAAAACTTTGGAAATTGTTCTTTTGTTCATTTAGCTTAGCTTAACTATGTACTATAAGCTAGTTCCTAACTGAAAGCTTTAACAAAGAAGAATGTTTTAAGTCTAACCTTAAAGGTAGAGAGGGTGTCTGAGAAGAGGAGTCTGATGACTGAAGGCTCTACGTGCCATACTACTTTAAGAGACTGATCAAATTTGCATGTTACCTCAGAGCAGTCCCACCACCCAATGTTTCCATACGACTTTGTTGCTAGATCTAGCAACTTTTCAGACTCCAGTAAGGACCTATTTTTCCCCAAAGAAAGCCCAAAACTAGCGACTTTGGGTTCAAGAGTGTCACTGTACTGTATATCAAACTAGAAAAACACTCCAAGAGCGCAGACCTCCGCCAAGCAGCTCAGTTACGGCTTTTCCGCTCCACATGGACAGTCGAGTCTCCGTTCATGTCTGTTACAAAGTTGGAAAAAACGTGCCGATCTACCAGGCTATTGTTAGCCATTGTGTTAGCAGAAGTCCTCCGCTGGCGTTGCAAGGGAAGCTGGGAAATGTAGTGACATAGGCTTGAAAAATGTTGACATCAGTTTGCAAATAAACTACAATTCCCATAATACCATAAATGAATGGGATTTGCCATTATAAACTTCAATGTTTTTTGTGACGTCAATCTGGATCAGATCAGCACCAAAATGTAACAGCTTCTTCCTTGGATCAAACCGCACCTCTGGTAAAATATTCATGAAAATCCATGTAGTAGTTTTTGCATAATCTTGCTAACAAACAAACAAACAAGCAAACAGACCCTGGCGAAAACACAACCTCCATGGCAGGTGGGCCTAATAACTGGATCTGTTAGTTGTTAAATTAAGGGAATGCTTTCAGCTAAAAATACTAATTTGTCCATCCAAGATCTTTCTCGTTACAGCTGCCAGCAACTGCTCAAAAACACTCTGACACTAACACGATTATTTAAAAGCTGATTTTAAACCTGCCAGAGAAACAAATAAAGGTCCGAGTGGGCTCACTTTAACAAACTGGGTGAAGTATTATCATGGATCCTGTGTTTCTGTTTGTGTTTTTGCTTCTTATGTTTGTTTATACTCTTTTTTTGTGCCTCTGACCGGCCGTTGCATCAATTTTTCACACATGCCTGGTTTGTCATGAATCTCAATCACCTCGGAGCTCAAACCCACACAGAGCCACGTTTGTGTTTTCCATGTTTGTCTGGGAGCAGTAAACGCACCACACACACACACACACACACGCGCGTGGAGTCGACTGTCTGGTTTGTTGTCAGACGATTATTGAGTTTCTCCTCGGCAGGTGAGCTACCTGCAGGCGTCTGAAACATGGACATCAGCACAAATCCATATCTACGGACGTGTGTTTGCTCTGTGATGCTATGAGGGCTTGTTTGTTTGTGAGTGAGTGTTTCTGGACAGCTGCCTCCAAACATACAACCTGCAGAGAGATGATGAGCAACCTACAGAGAGAGAAACAAAGAGGAAACTCCAGAACAATGGGATTCGGTTTGGGAGAAGTCTGTGCGTTTAGTTAAACATTTAGCAGGCTGGGCAGAAATAAAGATAATCAGTTGATGTTTTAGGTTCCAACAAAGAGCTTTAATTTTTAGTACTTGGGGGGTAAAATAGATCTTAGAAGAATATTTTAGTCTTTTATAAACCATTAAATCATCAATAAAAGGAAATGAATCTAAAATAATGTAAAATTGAAGGTCCTGGTCCTTCTCTTGGTTAAGCAGAATTATATTGTTTTCTAATCTCACGGCTAGTTATTTATGAGTTAATGCGTGTAGAGTAACTTTCCATTTTGTTTTCCTTGCTTGAAATATAATCATTTAAAATAAACTGATGGTAATACAGGGTAGTTTTTTATTTTTTCCCAAAGTTTCAAAACTTGTGGAACAAATAATGAACTTAGTTTTGGAACAATATTTGAAGTTTTTCCCTCTCAGGCTGAAATAGAAACTCGTTATCACAAGCTAGAATATAGCTAACTTTCATCTGTTCCCATTCACCTCTCCCTCTTCCTAGCTCCTCATCATCTTTGTACAAATATTCTCTTTTTTTAATGATATGTTTGTTGTGCGTTTATGATCAGTGGACAACTATTCACTGTGTCACTTAATAATATTGACTATCAGAAATAATTAATAATAATTTACATTAAGTAATGGGATTTAATTTACATTAAATCTACCTCGGGGCACCACCCATAAAGGGAAATGATAGTCAGTTTATTAAGTCAGTCTCATAAAAGTTACTGACTATCAATTTGGAACCATGGTTTATAATTAACTTAATAAAAATAACCAAAGTTACCCAATCAATTGTCAGTCAGAGTTGAAGGATTTGGAGTTCTGCAGAGAAGAGGTTGGCAAGATTCATTCTTATGCAACATTAACAGACCAGCAACTGACTTTGTGTTCAAAATCATTTATTAACAAACAAACATGAAAACATACAATAGCTAACCTAACAAAGTCCTATGAAGGGGTGTGTGTGTGTGTGTGTGTGTGTGTGTGTGTGTGCATGTGTGTCATCCCATTTAATTATGGAGCAGTCTTTAGCAGCAGAAAAGATGTACTTGTCATCAGAGGAGATGACCAGACAAGTGATGGGAAGTTTGTGTCCTCTCAGTAGTCTGACCTCTGAAACATCTGGTGGCATGAGCTCTTTGGCAATGAGTTGCTGAAGCTTTCCTTTTTGTTCAAGCACTTCTTCTTGAAGTCTTCCAGCAATCAATGATGCTAACTCTGTGGTGTTGTTTCTTGTTGTTTTGACTGGGAACTCCTGTTCCTTAAGCAGGCCCTCGCGTCGCTGTTCTTAGGAGGATTGCGGTGCTACAGTCTGCATTGTGCAGGACTGTGGAAGAAGTCTTGAGTCGTATTCCTGAGAAGAGACTGGAAAGGTTCTGTGTCTCCTTCTACAGGCTGAGAAAGAGCTGAGAGGGAGGAGCTGTGTCCCCTTCTCTCCATGGTTCAGAAAGAGAAAGACTGCATAGCAGAGCTGGGTCTTATTGTCCTTATCAGAGAGTTCACACCTACGTGTGACCTGGGGGAGGGGGTCAGATGGTCAGTCATCTTTGGTTCAGCCTTCTGCAGGGACATGTTCCTTTTAGCATGGATCCCAACATATTTATGTCTAGGAATACAGACAAACCATGCAAGTCCAATATTCTTTACATTATACAATCTCAATACCTCATAAAGGGCTGTCCGTATCTCCATGACAGCATCACACAGATGACGCAGGTTTGTTGGCTGCACATTCATGATGACAATCTCCCCATACACTACATCCAAAAACGGCTCCATGGGACTGAGATCTGGTGACTGTGGATGGATGGACAGATGCATGGAAGGATTGACTGATGGTTGTATAGTTGGATGCATGATTGGATGGGTAGATGAATGCCTGTATTGATGAATGGATTCAAATATGGTTGGATCTGTGGATAAATGGATGTATTGATGGATAGATAAATGGAGGGATGCATCATTACAAGGGTGGGCACATGGTTTGATGGATGAATGGACTGATGGATGGAAAGATGGTCAATGGATGGATGGATGGTTGGATGAATAGCTGACAGGATAGATGGATGCATGGTTTGATGGAGGTACAGATGAAAGGATAGATAGATAGATAGATAGATAGATAGATAGATAGATAGATAGATAGATAGATAGAAGATAGATGGAAAAATCAAATGTTAAAGTATGAAGTTGTAATATCACCTGAATAAAGCTCCTGCAAACCCAATAAGCCCAAACAGCAAAGTTTGCCACAGTAGAAATGAACAGCTCAAGCAATTTAATGTAAGGAACAAAGAGAAGCCGTTTCAGTTATCACTGAAGTAGTCGTATCTTCAAAGCCCCTTGGCTCGCTTCTGTCATGCCAGGACTTTCACTCGGGGGCTGCAGCTGAATTGCATTACCCTCCACGCACCCCATTATCTTGCCCCACTTACCAAACTAAGTAAAGGCTAAAAGCTCCAAAATAACTCTCTCAGATAATGTGAATTTGCACAGCACCCCTTCCATCTGCCCTGCATTACCCCTCATAGACGGACCTCACATTTCAGTGGAGGTAAAAAATTCTCAAACTTTTGGGGGTCTTTTTTTGTCATTGTGTCTCAGATATCTTTGATCAGACCAATTTTGTTTGCTCTAAATCAGACACCAAGTTAACTCTGATTGGTCATGTTCCCTCTGTCACAGCAGGGGAGCCCATTTCTCCCCCTGTCCCACGCTGAGGGTTAAAAGCTGCCATTTTTTGGGTGATTGGATGTCGCTTTTTAAAACCTCCTGCGTCTCTCTGTGGGCTGTTTTATCGAGCAGAAGCTGCGGTGCCACTGTTAATCTTCCTCTGTCTATATCCACCCGTCCTCTTCTATTTCCATTCATTAGATTCAGAGATCCATCTCCACCTCCCATGAGCTTGTTCTCCTTTCACTCTCCTAATGAGATTTCCTGCAGCTTTATATAAAAATACAGCGTAATGGCGGGCGTATAAGGAGATTCTTTGATTTTATTTCAAAATGCGAGGGGTTGTCAGTGCCTCCATCTTTTCATAAAACAGAAATAAACACAAACACACGGCATGCAGCAGCAGACACATCATGATTGGATTTTTGTGTGTGTTTTTTGGGGGGAAACATTGTGTCCTTGAGGGAAATCAAACTGTCGTCTGGCCGCTCGACTGTACACACACGGGTGCCTTCTCGTCATTTATTAAATCTCCCTCTCCTGCTGCTGAGACGTGTCAACTGGATTTTATGTGTTTGCACTCATCACTTTACTGGGAATTGGGATTTCAGAGGATGTCTACCTTTGCTGATACACCCTTACACACACACGCAGAGACACACACATGCAGGGGACTGAGGAGAGAAGGATTCAAGGTGTTAATTAGAGGAGGTAAATTCCACTAAAGGTCACTACGCCTGTTTTCACTGACAGTTTTTAGCATTTATGAAGACTCTGAGAGAGTTGGTGGGCCTGGTTTTGTCAGTTCGTAGTTGTTTGAATTGCAGAAAAGACAAAGAAACCATCTGATCCTTTTGGAAATTTTTTTTATTGTTATTATTTTATTTATTTATTGCATAGTAAACACACAAAAAGGAGATGCATTCCCAGTACACTTGTTATCTTTACTTATAAGACCATTTTCCATTTTCCGCAGATAGTCAAGCATCATCACTTATACTTTCTTCATGTCTCTCATTCAAGGTAAAATACAACTGAAATAAACACAAAGAAAATAAGTATAGTAAATAAAATGTGAGAGGTGATAAGAGTTCAGGCATTGCCCGTGTCTCTAGTTCCCATCTGTTAAAAAAAGTTTCTGTTTTGAGCTGTAACCTTGCAGTGACTTTTTCCATGATTAAGCTTTAACTCTATTTCTTAATTGCATAATGCTGGGGGCAGCGGTCTCAACCAGGAAGCTGTTATTGTTTTTTTCGCTTTTAAAAGCAAAGGTCTCAGGAAAGAAATTATTAATATTATCAGGTACTATAAACAGTATAGTGAGTGAGGAATTTAGAGGAGTTTTGATGCCCAAAATTTGTTGAATTTCATTTTATATATAATTCCAGAAATTAACAAGCCCTGGGCAATCCCAAAATATATTGTGTAGTCTCCAATTAATCCACAACCTTTCCAGCACAACTCAGATGGATTACAGTATTTGGAAGTGATATCTGATGCAGTTTTTTTTTTTTGTAGAAAGTAATCAAATACCTAATTTAATCCCTAACTTAACCCTTGGACTGGCACTGTAACCATGTGGTTGACTTTTTTTTTCTTGCCACCATATCACTGCATTTAAAACTCTGTAAACCCTCTTTGTCTGTTTTTCTTTACTCACCACATTGAACAGTGTTTGTAACACCAGTTGTATCCACTGGGTGTAAATAAATATAATTGCTTGAAAACTGGAAAAAATTGGAAGTCAATCAGTGCTGTATCACTCCTCAGAAATCTCACACAGTAAGAGCAGATCCTCTAACAATCATAATTCAGGTGAAGGAAATACATTTGGTTATAATATATATACAGCGCCCAGCATAAATGAGTACACCCCCTATTAAAAGTAATGTATTAATCAATATCTAAATGAACAAAAGAACAATTTCCAAAGTTCTGACACAGCTGAGTTTAACATAATATTTTTTAACCATAAGATAAAAATAAGGGTAATACGATAACTAAAATTTAGCTTTGCTCCCACAATTTTGATTGGGGTGTACTCATTTTTGCATCCTGATCTTAAATTGAGAAAAATATTTTTTTGTGTGCAACTTAAAAAATCTTGTTTGCAATCAATAGTCCACACTTGGGGGAGTATTATGTGGTATAGTATGTCATAGAAAATATTGATTTTGAAAGGAAACTAAAGATTTTCTGACAAATCTAATGGGGCGAACTCATTTATGCTGAGCACTGTATATATATATATATATATATATATATATATATATATAAAAGATTCCTCAGAAAACTGGGTCAACCGCTCGGTTGACTTGCCAGTCTGCTGAGCACTGTTTTTTCAAACCAATGGTCACAGCTTGGTCACATCTTTACAGTTCTACAATTTTATTCACACAGGCTTGTAATCTCTCCCTCAAGCACATGCAAAACGACAGTATGAAGAAATATATTTGTTGACTAAATGAGAGGTTATTTTAACAAATTTTACTCACTGTGAGTAAAAAATAAAGAACAACACTCCGAACTTCTCTATAGTAAGGATATTTTTGCTCTACTTCCAACATGTTTTGACTTGAGTTCGTTTTACAAAGTGCCTCACGTTCTGTAACGCAGTAGGGCCCGCCTACTGCATAATCTGATTGGCCCGTAATAAATGTGATTGACGGAACGATCGTCCAATCACCTGCTGGATATGCTTCTGAACTGATCTGCCCTCCCCAAACATTTTCAATGGCTTCTCTTCCAGACGGACTTGTGTGTCAGGTTATGAGCAATGCTCTGAATCCCCAAAACTACCAGGGCAGCAGCCATTTGTCTGATATCCATACGTCAGTGTATGATGATTGGACCTGTTTGTACATTTGTGTCCCAGCCTGTGTGTGCAGCATGTTTCAACAACAGGTGCCTGAAAAGAATCCACCTTTAGTGCCTCAGTGCTCCGTGTTGGATGTGTGAAAGTCAATACAGACTGTGGTGCTCTTGTCTTAATTTTCTGCTTCATTTGAAACCCTCTTCCTGCTGAATATTTCCCACGACTCTTCTGATTGAACTTAGATCAATACCAATAACCTTCAGATTAAAGAGTAAATGAGACGTCTGCTTTTAAATCACTTTGGAAAGAGCAGGAGTAGGCTGTTCTGTTTTTCTAACTAAAGACAGACTCTGTGTTCTTGTACCTTCTCTGTGAACCTCTGGATACCAACATCTGTGTGTTTGTGTGATTTCAGGCGGCGTCCGACGCCCTTAGCAGTCTGGGTCATGTGTACACGTCCATCGGAGACTACCCCAACGCTCTAGCCAGTCACAAACAGTGTGTGCTGTTAGCTCGGCAGACCCAGTGTCAGCTGTCTGAGGCTCGCCAGCTGGGGAACATGGGCGCCGTTTACACCGCGCTGGGAGACTTCAGCAACGCCGTGCAGTGCCACGAGCAGCACCTCGACATCGCAAAGGTAAAATGAAAGAGCAGGACTGGACTGGGAGAAATTCACATCTACTCAAAGACATTTATGATCTTGATCTTGGACTTGTTTAATTTGATTTTGACTCAGTCCTTCATATACAGTGGGGAAAAAAAGTTTTTAGTCAGCCACCAATTGCGCAAGTTCTCCCACTTAAAAAGATGAGAGAAGCCTGTAATTTTCATCATAGGTACACTTCAACTATGAGAGACAAAATGAGAAAAAAAAAATCCAGAAAATCACATTGTCTGATTTTAAAAGAATTTATTTGCAAAATATGGTGGAAAATAAGTATTTGGTCAATAACAAAAGTTCATCTCAATACTTTGTTATATACCCTTTGTTGGCAATGACAGAGGTCAAACGTTTTCTGTAAGTCTTCACAAGGTTTTCACATACTGTTGCTGGTATTTTGGCCCATTCCTCCATGCAGATCTCCTCTAGAGCAGTGACGTTTTGGGGCTTTCGCTGGGCAACACGGACTTTCAACTCCCTCCAAAGATTTTCTATGGGGTTGAGATCTGGAGACTGGCTAGGCCACTCCAGGACCTTGAAATGCTTCTTACGAAGCCACTCCTTCGTTGCCCGGGCGGTGTGTTTTGGATCATTGTCATGCTGAAAGACCCAGCCACGTTTCATCTTCAATGCCCTTGCTGATGGAAGGAGGTTTTCACTCAAAATTTCACGATACATGGCCCCATTCATTCTTTCCTTTACACGGATCAGTCGTCCTGGTCCCTTTGCAGAAAAACAGCCCCAAAGCATGATGTTCCCACCTCCATGCTTCACAGTAGGTATGGTGTTCTTTGGATGCAACTCAACATTCTCTCTTCTCCAAACACGACAAGTTGAGTTTTTACCAAAAAGTTCTATTTTGGTTTCATCTGACCATATGACTTTCTCCCAATCCTCTTCTGGATCATCCAAATGCTCTCTAGCAAACTTCAGATGGGCCTGGACATGTACTGGCTTAAGCAGGGGGACGCGTCTGGCACTGCAGGATTTGAGTCCCTGGCGGCGGAGTGTGTTACTGATGGTAGCCTTTGTTACTTTGGTCCCAGCTCTCTGCAGGTCATTCACTAGGTCCCCCCGTGTGGTTCTGGGATTTTTGCTCACCGTTCTTGTGATCATTTTGACCCCACGGGGTGAGATCTTGCGTGGAGCCCCAGATCGAGGGAGATTATCAGTGGTCTTGTATGTCTTCCATTTTCTAATAAATGCTCCCACAGTTGATTTCTTCACACCAAGCTGCTTACCTATTGCAGATTCAGTCTTCCCAGCTTGGTGCAGGTCTACAATTTTGTTTCTGGTGTCCTTTGACAGCTCTTTGCTCTTGGCCATAGTGGAGTTTGGAGTGTGACTGTTTGAGGTTGTGGACAGGTGTCTTTTATACTGATAATGAGTTCAAACAGGTGCCATTAATACAGGTAACGAGTGGAGGACAGAGGAGCCTCTTAAAGAAGAAGTTACAGGTCTGTGAGAGCCAGAAATCTTGCTTGTTTGTAGGTGACCAAATACTTATTTTACCGAGGAATTTACCAATTAATTCATTAAAAATCCTACAATGTGATTTTCTAGATTTTTTTTTCTCATTTTGTCTCTCATAGTTGAAGTGTATCTATGATGAAAATTACAGACCTCTCTCATCTTTTTAAGTGGGAGAACTTGCACAATTGGTGGCTGACTAAATACTTTTTTTCCCCACTGTAACCTCATGCCTTAAAGGGATTGTTAGAGCCCGACATGTAACAATGATCCAAAATGATATTAAAAAATTGTAATAAAAGTCAAAATATAATAATTGGTCAATAATGTAGCAAAAGTGTTGAGCTTGAAATGTAATTAAAAAAAATGTAATAAAAACCAAAATGTAATAACTGGTCGATAATGTTAAAAGATGCTGAGCCCAAAACGTAAAAACTTCATTACATTACGAGGCATAATGTAACAACTGACCCAAAATGTAACAAGTTATTATATTTTGGGCAAAAACTTATTACATTTTGGAGTCAGCATCTTGTTTCAGTATCGACCAGTTATTACATTTTGGGTTTTATTACATTTTTTTAATAACATTTTGGGTCATTGTTAGATATCGGGCTCTAACAGGGATACAACAACATTTTTTTTGTATGTCTTACCTCACTCCCAAGTCCATGACAAGCAGAAAGACACCATTCTTTCAACTCTGTGCCCACCGCTAATTAGCTTAGCTCAAACACTGGGAGTCAATGGGTAGGATTAGCCTGCATCTGCGTACAGTCATCAGATAAACTCTTCAGCAACTCTAAACGGTTCTGTGTGCTTGTTGTGACTTGTTTTTTTTGATGGTGTTATGTTACGCTATCCATTTTTAGACTAAGATTAGCACTTTATGTAGTTTTCAAAAGAAATACATACGAAACTAAATCACAGGGTGCATACGCAAACCACAGCTGATGTGATTGTAAGTAGGTCAGCAAAACAAGGCCTCTGTTTACGAGTAGAAGAAGATTGGTATTAAGAATTATTGCCGCCTTTGTAAGAGAGGATGAGGATGAAGTGTTTATCTTATGACTGTAAGCAGAGGCAGGCTAATAGTACCCACTGACTCCCAGTGTTTGAGCTAAGCTAATTAGCAATGGGAGGGCTCCACCCGTCTTTTCCTTGTTACAGTCACAAGAATGGTGTCTATCTGCTTGTCATGGACTCGGGAGTGAGACAAGACATGAAAACAAAAACAAATGTTGGTGTATCACTTTCAGACTAGAGCTCTTACTGAGGAATGAAAGACCTCAACATCTCTTTACTTTTTATGTACGCTCCAAGCTCTCATGCAGTCATATGTTTTTATTGCCTCATTGTCCAATGCTGTAAGGCAATTGCAGCTTGGCATGTGGTGGCCAATTACAACCTTCTTCTGTTTTCTAAATTGCCATAAAAATGTCCCATTATCAGGAGAAAACAAGCTTTTTTTAAGCAAAATGACAAGAAAAATAAAGTGAAGTCCCTCAAAATTCTAAAAATCACTGTTAACAATACAAGTGTACACATATGAGGTACCAGGTTGGACCCCCTTTACCTTCAGAACTACCTTTATTCTTTCTTTCTTTTTTTTTGGGGGGAATATTTTATTTTCATTTTCTGAATAACATAGATACACCAAGTGACCAATGACAGCTGTGACACACATGCTCTACAATGAGACAACAGGACAGGCAAAACAAATCAACAAGGACAACATAGGCACTGTGCCCTTTTCCACACAACACATACAAATTAAAAAATAGGAATAAAAATAAATCAATAAACACACAAGCTCAACCTCCTTACTTCATTTTCTTATCCACATTTTAATATGTATTTAAAAAATTAAAATAACTTCTTAATAAGTATTTTTACTCAGTCTTATGCCATATTTTTTCTCCCTTCTTTTAGTCCATAAGGGAAGAAAATAAAAATCATTTTCAACATTAAAAGTTTTGACCTCAAAGTTTTTCATCCGTGCATCCATCACCAAAAACAATAAAACGGAGACAGATGAATGCACTTAAATTTCTATAAGCTAAGCTCTTACAACACTTTCCCCCATATGATTTCAAATTGGGTTATTTTGTTCTTGTCAAAAGCGATTGTCCTCTCCGTAGTCAAATAATGTATCAGTGCTTTTTTCAATGAGTAAGTGAGGAGGAGTAATGAAGATTTCCAGTGTTTCAGAATGAGTTTCTTAAATATCAGGGAGGAGAATACAATAATCCAGCTTTGTGAGTATCACACGTTTTATTTGCAATATCATGAAAGATTCAAAATGATGGATCAAAACTAAATTTGATTTTCAAAGTATTTAATAGCCAGCTCTCAATTTCAAACTAAATATTCTGGATTTTACGACAATCCCAAAATACATGAATCAGTGAATCTGTAATTCAAGCATTTATTTGAAAAGCTCTTTTCAAATTTGCAGTGTATTCTGAACTGCTTTAATCCTTCATGGCATAGATTCAACAAGGTGCTGAAACATTCCTCAGAGATTTTGGTCCATATTAGCACGATAGCATCACATGGTTACTGCAGATTTGTTGGCGGCACCACGCCCCAAAGATGCTCCATTAGGTTGAGATCTGGTGACTGTGGAGGCCACTGGAGTGCAGTGAACTCATCGTCATGTTTAAGAAACCTGTTTGAGACGATCTGAGCTTTGAGACATGGAGCTGCTGGAAGTCTCCATCAGAAGAAAGAAAATGTTAATTTTAGTTATTCATCTCTCCAGAAATGTGTATTCTTGCCTGATGCTAAGACTGAGAGCTTCAGAAATAATAAAAAAAGATGTCCATTTGTTTGCAGTGTTGTTTAATCATAAAGCTGCATTCTAGACTGATTAAATAATTGATTATAACCCTGTCTGATGTTAAAGGAGCCATAAATTCTTTGAGATTTGTTGTTTATTCCATCAGTCTAAAAAAAGGAGCCTATTAAATCTACTCAGCTCCAAGCTCAAATTGAATAAAACGTTTTCAGATACACGGGTTATTAAATTTAGCATAATTATGGAGAGGAGTGTTATTTGTGTTCAGGATGATGAATTGGGAGAGCTGCTTTTATACCTCAGGATGCTCCGAAAGTCTTATAAAGTGTTTTTAGACCACATCCATCTGAGAGTCTTCTCTAACAAAATTACCGCAGATTTCCCCAGAACCTCGTGTGTATTCAGGACACTGGTTGTTAAGAGCGTAAATATTTGAGACTCCTCATGCAAATGTTGACCGACAAACAAAAACTGAAGACAATAATCGGGGCTGGTTTCACTTTTTACGTCCTCTTTTATGCAGGAATAGCAGACGAGCCGACCACTGGAGCCAAAATCATCCCACTTTATGTTCCTTTCCTTTAAAACAGAAACAAATTGACCATCTGTTGACACTGAGATATGCACCAAAATAAGGTTACTCATAAAAAGCCTCTGACTCTTAGGGGTTTTAATGAGCTTATTTTCTTTTGACAGTTTGGCCTCTTTAGTGGGATGGTTTGCGGCTTGTATCTCTGACTGTAGACACAGAATCTCACGCTTTAATGGTCCTGATTTGCGATCTTTTGGAGGGTTGTGGTCTTTTTCCAAGTGCATGTTGTTTTTTAGAGATTTATTTCAACTTTAATGCCTTTAAGAAGCTTGTTTGTTCAGACATGATGCAATGGACTTGATTTAATTTGCAGTTCTTGAGCTCAGGGGTCCCTAATGGTGAATGTGTTTATTCTTGAAGGACATAAAAGTTTAGCAAGTGCCCAGTTTTTAAGGCAATTCGAGAAAATGTCCACTTTAAACTAGGGATGCATGATATTATCAGTTTGATATCTGTATCGGCTGATATCAGCCTAAAAAGTTAAGTATCGGTATCGTCTGAAATTGAAATTTTTGCAGATATTTCCAGCTAATACATCGGCCACATATATCGGCTGAAATATCATCAAATAACACAAAAGTACAATATTGATACACTTTCTCATCACTGCATCAGTACATTTAAAAATCAAGGGTTTCATTTTTGCAAGAGTTAAATGCTGTTTTTCTTGTTTTACATCTTTTCCTCGCAAAAATATACTGAAACACTGAAACAAACAAGTCCATTTTTGCTGAGTACAGATCTTGTGCTCTTGACCAGCAATATCGGTATCCGTAATTGTTAATGCAGCTCGGTCTAATGACCTTCTGAAATGACGAACCAGAGCATGTATTTCCATAATAAACCACTGTAGTCCTTAATCTTTCATTCAAAGTGTTTACTTGAGTGTTTCTTTGCATTACAAAACTGTGTAATAAGATAATGAAACACAAAAATCTGGACTCAATGCAAACACAGTCAAAAACTATTGTGCTCTCTGAGTTCAGCAGCTGCACTAATTGCACAAAAAAACCTCACAAGCATCCCATTACATGTCTCATCCAATAAGAAAGCTGCAGTAGTTATCAGCTTCAAATAAACTATTAAAATAAAACTATAGAATTGTTAAATCCAAATTCTAAAATCTAATCAGGATGAATAACCAATAAAAATCTTAATTTTCAAATTATCTGTAATGATAAATTCTGAGGGCTAACTAAATCGATGTTTCCTGCAGACTCTGGAGAACCGTCGCGAGGAGGCTCGGGCCTACAGCAACCTGGGCAGTGCGTATCACTCTCAGCGGGACTTTGACAAGGCGGTATCGTACCACACACGTGTGCTGGAGCTGGCTCAGGAGCAGGGGGACCGGGCCATCGAGATGAGGGCGTACGCCGGGCTGGGACACGCTGCTCGGTGCATGCAGGTGAGTTTCTGATCCAGTCAAAGCAACATCAACCTTTACGCTGCTGAGGTTTTCATTTGTGTTGTCATGATTGAGATGCCACATCTCCTTACCTTTAATTATTACCTCAGCCAAGGAGGTTATGTGTTTGCCGGCATATGTTTGTTTTTTTAGCAAGATTACTCAAAAACTACTGGACAGATTTTGTTGAAATTTTCAGGAAATCCTGGTAATGGTCCAACTTAGAAATGATTCAATTTTGGTGGTGATCCAGATAACCGCCATTGACAAACAATCGTTTTTGCTCAATAACTGTCTAACTAATAATGATATCAACATGATTCGGGGTGCTAGGTGTGGGTTTTCAGGGTCAAGGAATCATATTATGATGTTAACTTTATCATAGAACTATTGCTTATAGACGTAACAGCAATATGTGAAGTGCTTTCTAGTGTTCAACAAATGTGGTGCTATATAAATAAAAATTGATTGAATCTGTATTCAGCAGAGACAGATGTGATGAGGACAGGTTTATGATCTGTGCATCCATGGGTTTGTATCTATCATAAATTCTTATGTTTAGTCCTTTTGTCTCTGTGTGGATGGTTAAATCTCTTAATTTATGTATATTTGTACATATGCATATATGTGTATCTATAAAATGAAGAATATGGCTTCAGTCTGCTCTATTGTAAAGTGCTTTGAGATAACACTGGGGCGGTACAAATAAATATTGATTGATGATTGATGAATTGTTGTGTCCCTGTGATCTTCAGGATCTGGATCGAGCACGCCAGTACCACCAACACCAGCTAGAACTCGCTCAGGAGCTGCAGGACCGAGCCGCTCAGGGTCGAGCCTCCTCAAATCTCGGTATGTTCAGGTTTTGGTTTAATAGTTTTATCCCAACATGAAGGGGCTTGTGACCCACGCTGCTGCATGCAGTTGAGTGGAGCTCTTAATATCTGGCTTCACTTTTGTAAAGCCGTCATATCGTCCATCTTTTTATTCAATACCTGGTATGAGGCTGGAGTTTCAGAGGACATTATTGGCTCTAAAACATCAGAGAAAATAAAGTCTTGGTTTTAAGTGAACTACACTCTGGCTTTAAATCTGAGGTTCATATTCAGTTCACACCACGATCTGAGCTCACAGTGCGCTGTAGTGTTTGGACCATTTAATAAAAATGCAGCATGAGGACAGAAATAACCACCAACAGTGTCACTTTAATACACTCAACATTGAAAACCACAAACTGCTTTTAAAGTTTATCACTGAAAATATACAAACCTATTTTAGGAAGGACTGAAGTTTGGGAACATTTCAGCACAAAGTTTGCTCAATTCTCAGCTTTATGTCCTCTCTAAACTTCTCCCTCTGACTGCTGAAATAAAGATTACAGAGACATGAGTTGATAAAATGTTGATTTATTTATCCCAGTCTGCCAAACTTATTCAATTATCAGCCTGAGATCACATGAACCAGATTTAAAGCCAGCGGGGAGCGACTGATCGGCCTTGTTTCGTTTCTGTTTGTTTTTGCCCTGAATTTTGTCTCACAGGTTAATCTCAGGGTGACCTGTTTTATTCATCTTCCTGCTGAACTTAAACATCAGATAAAATTTAAAGGAGAACTATTATAAAACGCTTTGAATGCAGGAAATTACATCCTCTTCTCCATAAAGCAATCTCACCTTCTCAGACTTGAAAGAAAACAGACGTTCTTTATTCTGCTCAGAGAGAGATTCATTTTTAACTAAAATGCAGATGGTGTGATGCAATTTTAGATTAAAGAACAGCACACGTCACAGCTTTTCCCTTATTGAATTCAAGAGGAAGAGGTTTTATAATCTTTCAGCTGTTTCTTTTTTTGAAACACTGACCCAACATGTCGCTGCCGTCACCACACAGACTCAGATTAAGTTGCTTTCACGTAAAGTTCAGAGAATTCAGTTCGGTTCAGGGGAAAGCTGCAGCATTGTTGTAATTTTCATTTGGTTTGTTTTTCTTTCACAATGCTCTTTGTCAAATATTGCGTAATGTAGCCTCCTACCACTAGTTGGGGCTGTAGCTCTGGCCTTTATTTCTGCCATCCTGCTTATTGTTGCACTAGCCCAATTCACACTGCAGTTTCAAGGCGTAATGTCTACTCCTCTGTGACATTGGTCTCAGCGGGAGACAGGAGCGCCGCGAGTGACTGTCTCTGCCTTTGTGTGTGCCACTAGTTGGAGCTGTAGCTGCAGTCCTTATTCCTGCCATCCTGCTTATTGTGCTGTGACCTTGAAATACACAACCCCCTTTGAATAATGACTTCCTTTAGCTTGAAGCAGCTTGGTAATATTTTGAGTGATAAAGTAATGTTAAAGTTGTACTTAGGCTAGTCAGATGAAAAAAAGACATTATTACCGCAGTAATTTGTAACCATATTCTGCACTGGCTTGTAGGTTTTAGCCTGTTAAGAGAACCAAAGGCTGTCAGAACTAGAAATGCTAACATTAACCACTCGAAATCATCAGTGAACACTAAGTTAGTGTGCTTGCTGTTGTTTTCTTTGGCCAAAATTCACTGCTTTTTGGTTTGCTTGGTGAATTTGAACTGAATTGAAACATGCAAAACAAGCAGGTGTAGTCACCATAAACAAACACATGCATATACCAAAAAAACAAAAGAAAGCAAATTAATGTCAACCCCTACGGCATCACATTTAAACATATATATACACATACATACACACACATATATATACAATGTGCAGAATTGAGATCCCTGTTTTTTGGTAAGCCAGAATTCACTTCTTTGGTCCGCATCGTCGTTTGTTTGAGCTCTCCAGGGCTGTCGATTTTTCCAAGAATCAAAAGCGATCAGTTTTCCAGCATACACAAGCGTTTTTTATTTTCCACACCTATGGCGGGGAGGCTGCCAAGGAGGACGCAAAATCAAGGCTGAACACTTGAAGGCCGCTGCTGAGGATAAAAGCCCATTAGTGATTTGTCATCATGGGTCCAGCCTGCTTCGCACATTATCGACACACAGTGGAGCCCAAAGTGCTTCCACACTCCTCACATGTGTCTGTTGTTGAGGTCAAGAGAGCACTGGCCAAATGGGTTGCACTGGGAGCGCCCTCTGCTGGATCAGGTGGTTCACTGCTCCAAGCACACTGTTCAGATGTTTATTTTATTATCAAATGTTTATTTACACTTTGAGAACGGATTTTTATCCCCATGTTGGAATGGCTATTCGAATCATGATCTTTCACATTACCCCAAACCAACCAAACTTTCAAGAAAAACAGAGTGAATTTGGTCCTCACCAAATGCATTAGGTGATCCAGAACTTTATAAAAAAAAGGAACAATTTTGAGTTACTTACCAGAATACTTGGGTAGATTACTTTAGGAAACTTGGACTATTCTTTTGTATGAGCTTAAAGAGCATAAACCGTGATTTCAACCCATTTTGACCAACTTTGCTGTTCATAGACTACCAACACTTCCAGAGAAAATGCTGCCTTGGTCAGGACTCCCTTGCAAAACAGCTTTTTATATCTCAATGGGAACATTGCCAGTAAAATAAAGGTTTAAAAAAAAAAAAATAAAATGTTAGCTGAATAAAGGGCACACACTACATGATAATCAGCCAGACTTCTGGCCTGAACAAAGTCAAAATAGCTTTGTTTGCAGATGTATCCCAGCCAGACAATCTTGACATTTTCAGGAGTGGAGATCATATTTAAAACTATTAAAGTGTTGTAATGTTGCCCAGCCTTTGCAAACTGCTACCACTTCTGTGTTATAGAAGCCTTTTTACACCCTGAAACCAAAACAAATATGTGCATTTACCTCTTTAGCCCCGTAGGACCCAAATTTGGGTCTGCTGGGGCTCAGGAGAAAAGTTCCTTGACACAACAGCACAAAGCAGTGAACTGTGCCTTTAAGACTATAGTCATGTTGGCTTTTATTTGACAAAATACATATATTTTTGACCTTTGGCTCAATATGCACTGTTTCAAAATCCTTGCCTGACCATATTGTTATAAAACCTCTTTAAATTTGCTCTGCATCACTGTATAACAATAATGCTTTGCAGAGATGACATAAAAATATTTTATTATTCATTTTTAGAGTTTTACAGCCACTCCAGCATCATTTCTAAGAGAGAAATTCACAATAAAAGATTGTTTTTGTTGTAGGCAAGGATGAAATTTTCAAATTATTCTGACTTCTATCTTCATTTACTCTGTCCCAGTAACACATATACTAATAATTACACATCTGGACAAATCTCTCAGGTGTTACTTTTATTATGACACCAAAATTATTCTAATAGACCTTGTGGGTTTCAAGCAGAAGGCTTAAAAAAGGGAGTGGGGCTGAACAGGTTTCAGTGGTCTTTTCTTTAATTCCTCCAACTTCAGAGAGCTTTTGTCCCGCTCTGTCGTCACCTTATCCACCCTCAGAGGCTGCATCACATGACCACAGCCAAGCCTCTCTGACCAATCAACGCTCATGTTTTATTAACTGAGGTCTGGTTTCTGCGGCCGCAGTGATATCTGAGAGGAGGTGAACCCGACTCCTCTGCTGAGTGGACAACAAACTCTCTTTATGCAGGTCATATAAGCTCCTGAATACACTCAGAACAAATGTAGCATCCTTGTTTCCTTCCTCGTGTCCTTTCCCTTCCCGCAGATCCAGATGATTGTTGTGTTGGCTCACCAGTGAAAGTCTTTTTAGTGTCGGAGATGAGCCTCGTGGTGCGTGGAGGATCTTTGATGTGTGACAGTAGGTGAAGAGGCTGACGGCGTGCTGACAGACGAGCTGCAGATCAATGATTCACATCATCATTTATACATGAAACTTTTCTCTCACCATCAATGCTGACTCAACAACTTCTCTACTCCTCTGTTTCCTCCTTCCTTTGTTCCCTCCTCCTCTCCTACATCTTTGCTCTAATTCTCCTCCCGCTTGTTCTCTGTTGCAGCTTGATCCCCTTTTCCTCTCCTTGTCCTCTCCTTTATCCTCTCTGTTTTAATTCATTTCTTTTATTTCTACTCCTTTCCTAATTCTTGTTCTTCTTCCTTCCTTTATTAATCCCTTTCTCTCCTTCTTTGTATCTATTTCATCCTCCTGATGAGCGGTGCTAATTTCTCCATGCCTTCTCATCTTCGTTCATTTCCTTTTTCTCCTTCCCTTTTGTTTCCCTTTTATCTCTCCTTTATTTCCCTTTTTGTCTCATCTTTTCTGTCTTTATAACCTTGCTTTCCCTTTCCATTCATTCCTCTCCTCTCCTCTCCTTCCTTTCCTTACAATTACTTTTCCTGTCCATCCCTTCTTTACATTCATTTCCTTTATTTCACCTCTCTTTCCTTTCCTTATCTTTTCTAATTCCCAGCATTACTTTTTTGACTTTTCCTTGTATCGTTACCAATGTTTCCTTTCCTTGCATGTGTCCTCCTTGTCACCCTTGATTGTCCTTGCTCCCTCATCTCTTTCACCTCTCTCTACTTTAAGCACCCTTCTTTTGCTTCCTTTCCCAAACTTTCCTTAAAATATTCCCCCTCATTTCCTTCCAGACTTCCTTAAACTTAGTCTCACCTCCACTTCCTTTTCCTTTTCCTCATTTTTTACTTTCATATTCTTTCTTCCTTCCTCTCTCATCACCTCAGCCGGCTGGTTTCCTCATTTCCTTTTTCCTTCTTTGTTTTCATAATTTGTACGCTTTCCTCACCAAGTCATCCCAAATTTCCTCCCTCAGGAAACAATTTCAGAATTTTTGCAGACACCCGTACAGAGAGCAACAATGCACGACACTTAATCCCAAAATAAATCCAACTAAACCTGCAGGGAGACAAACGTGGATGCAGCTGATGTCGTCCAAACCTAGTTTATTTTATTGATGACTTCGCACTTTTAATTCAGGGGTCAAAGGGGGCTGCAGATCAGCCGTCCTGCTGCTGCCTCAGCTCTTCACCCCGTCATCAGCTCTTGTATCATTTACCAAACCTCTAATCCTTGGACTGTGCTCCTTCCCCATCAGGATATCCCACCATCCTGCAGAGTATCCACACACGCACGACCCCGTTAACGCCTCAGAGTGGAGTGAGGGTTTTACCTTTGGGGGGTTCTGTGTATATGTGCTCGCTCTCACGCTGTGTGTAAGCAGAGTCTAACGGGAGAGGAGGTGTAACGGGAGCCGCCGTTTCCAGCCAGCTCTGCAGGCTGCTCTGTAATCCTCTTAGCACGAGACCCTGGAGAGCGAGGTTCCCCTTTCCTTATCAGCCGCCTCCTCCGCTCATAATTCCGCTTCATATACATCCAGGCAGCCTCAAAACATCATGTGCTGCAGTTAAAGTCTTCATATGTGCTTGAAAGTCTCTAATCCTGCAGCTCCATGCATCATTGCTGGAGCTAGTCTTCATCTGGCCTCTGTTAGTGATATATTACAATAAGTGATCAAAGAACGTCCACTTTTAACAGCTTTTCTCCCTTGTTAGGTGAAAGTCATCTATGAAATTAACATAGTGGTTTATTGTTGGTTTGTTTTTGTTGTTAATACATCTAATGGAGTGCAGTTTTTGTTGAAATACACTGTCAGTTAAGACAATTAAGTTTTGAAACACCCCATGCATTTGTGATATATTGGATTAAGAATCACTCTTAAGTCTCCAAATGCAATTTCTTTTAGGGCAGTCACAGCCTAAACCACAAAAGAATTCATAAAAAGCCATAAAAACATTAAAAAGTTTGTACTAGTAGCACAAAATTGTCTACTAGTTAACTAATAAGATCTACTAGTGCACCAAAAGCCTTTACTATTAAACAATGTTTTTTTTACTACTACTATCAGTAAACTCAAAATATATTACTAGTAGTACTAGTAGACTGTTTTCAGTCTATTAGTAGTACTAGTAAAGCCAAATGATTTACTTGTAGTACTTGCAGACATAATACAAATGAAGTAGGAGGGATTTTAACCAAATCCAGCGCCCTGATTGGTTGTAATATTTTCATCAGCCAATGGGAAGCCTGAATTTGCTTTTCTCCGCCTCCTTATTAGCATATAGGGCTTACTAGTAGTACTAGTGAACAGTTTTAAGACTACTAGTAGACCCAAAACAGTCTTCTAGTAGTACCTATGACACTTTTTGCTTCAATTGTACAGTCTACTCGTGCACTAGCTGACCAAAATTGAGGACATGTGCTCTAAATTTGAGTACTAGTAGAGCTGAACTGCGGTTGATTTCACCCATAACAAACTTATGCCCAAAAGGCTTCCCAGACCAGCCTCCTTCATAAACGTAACAGCACAGCGAGAGGGAGCTCAGACTGAAAAGATGTCATCAGTACTTGCAAAAGTAGTTTGAAAATATAGATTTGTAACTCAATCATGTTACTTTAATTACTTTTCTGTAATAAGATCCCCCTGCCGAAGTCACTGCAGCTTGGCCTCAGTCTCAGAGTTAATCACATCTGTGCAAAGAAACACAAATGAGTGAGTGAGAAACAAGGTTGTGATTAACTCTCTGTGCTCATGCAGGTTCATAATGCATCAGTTTGTTTTTTTTGTCACCATCTTGTGTGGTTTGAAGCAAGACTTCCTGTTTTTAAGCTGCTTTTCTGAATGTTTAAAATCTCAAAGTATCCCTCTAACACTGGCATCCCTACAGCTCCTGTCCCCTGTTGTGTCCCACTCCTCGTCTTCTTTAACTTTTATTTTGTCTCCAGCTTTTCCTCCATGCTGGCTCTGTAATCTGGGTTGTTGATTGCAGGAAACTGAAAGAGTTGTGACAGCCACGGGGACTGAAGTTTTCCTGTTCCTCTTCCCTGGATAAATAGATTCAGAGTGACTCTCCTCTGGATTTCTGCAGCAGAGAGGCTATTATTAGTTTGGCTGAATTTCCCCGCTGTAGCCTCTAAATTATTTAATGCCCTACGCTCGTCTTTTACTGAGTTTTAAAAAGCATGTGTGCACGTATGTTCACATGTGCGCACAAGTTTAATTTGCTTGTTGCATATTTATAGGTCTGAGCCTCATTTTGGGAATTTACCGTGTTTGTTGCTTCTCTGCATGTGGAGAAAGATCTGTTTGATTTTTTAGCTCTAATCGAATTAATGCGATGAGATCTGGATGCAGCTCAGACGGAGATGATAAAAATGAAGACTTGGACTCCACTGATTTGCTTGAGACTCAATTCTCTTAAGACTAGACTATATTAGGATCTAACCTGGTTAAAAAAAATCTGATTTTCAGGGTTTTAAAAGGGTTGGCTGACCCACTTTGAGTAAACTTGGAAGTGCTTTCTAAGAAATGAGTCCTGTTTGGATTTGATTTGTGTAAAGAAATTCTTTGGTCTTCCCTCAAATGACCTGAAGTTTCTTCAACTTTCATAAATGGTTGTCAAAATATTAAATCTTGTGTTGATACCACATGTTTTAAAGCAATGCAAACTTGATTATTTTTACAACTGATTGAACCGAAAAGGATCAAATTTTGAAAAACTGCATACGTTTCATGAGAAGAATTAGAGGAGCAGATTCATCTTTATAAATGTTTTAAAAAATCCCCAAAACAGACTTAACTATAATATCCACTCACTTTCCTAATAGGAACAGGCCTTCAAATGTACATTAATGTAGATAACCAACCAGCAAATTACATGGCAGCTACTCAGTTCATTTAAGCATGAAGATTTGGTCAAGACAACCTGCTGAAGCTCAAACTGAGCATCAGAATGCAGATTAAAGTGACTTTGACTGTGGCGTGGTTGATCAACGTATTTTAGAAAGTCTTGATCTATAGTCATCTCTAGGGCTGACAGAGAAAGGTTTGTTTTGATGACCTACTTACAAGCAAGTCCGCGTTGGTTTGCGCATGCGCCCTGCGGTTTAGTTTGTATGTATTTCTTTTAAAAATTACATAAAGTGCTAATCTTAGTGTAAAAGTAGATAACGTAACATAACATGGTAAAAAAAAAAATCGCAACAAGCACACAGGACCATTTAGAGTTGCTGAGAGTTTATCTGATGACTGTAGGCAGAGGCAGGCTAACGCTACCCATTGACTCCCAGTGTTTGAGCTAAGCTAATTAGCAGTGGGCAAGCTCTTCCCGTCTCTTCCTTGTTACTGCACACACAGTCAAAAGAATGGTAATGATATGCTTGTCATGGACTCAGGAGTGAGGCAAGACATGAAAAGAACAAAAATGTTGGCATATCCCTTTAAAGGTTAATTGTCCCTCTTCTTGTGTCCACCTCAGGCATCATTCATCAGATGAAGGGGGAATATGATGCAGCGCTGAAGCTCCACAAAGCCCACCTCTCATTGGCCCAGGAGCTGAGTGATTACGCCGCACAGGGGAGGGCGTACGGCAACATGGGAAACGCCTACCACGCCCTCGGTATTTATGACCAAGCTGTGAGGTACCACCGGCAAGAACTTCAGATCTCTCTGGAGGTAAATTCACACACTAATAACTTAAAGAGACTGTGAAAACCCATATGATTAATCTTCCGTCTATCTCAGGTGAATGATCGTCCATCTCAGGCCTCCACACATGGAAACCTGGCTGTGGCCTATCAGGCTCTGGGTGCTCATGATCGGGCTCTGCAGCACTACCTTCACCATCTGACCATCGCACGGGAGCTTCAGGACACTCAGAGTGAAGCAAGAGCTTTGGGTGAGTCAGACTATAAACTGGTTGATTCAGTACAGACAAGAAGAGAAGGACTTACAGCTTAAATGTGGTGTGTTGATGTTCTTCATCGCAGCAAACTTGGGGAACTTCCACAGCTGGAGGGGTGAATACGCTCAGGCCTTACCGTACTATCAGCAGTATTTGAACTTGGCTCCTGGTCTGCAGGATCTGGAGGGAGAAGGGAAAGTTTGCCACAACCTCGGCTACGCTCACTACTGCCTCGGACAGTACAGAGACGCTGTCAGGTAACCCTGGAAGCATTAGCTCTATGTTATGATAGGGAAATGGTTTTCTAGTTTGAAATTACAAGTACAGAAGGATAGTTGACATTACTGAAGTAAAGCCATCTTCAACGTCAGGGGCCCATGGCTGCACCAGAAGTGTAGAAGTGAAGTCTTAAAGGGATACGCCAACATTTTTTTTGTTTTCATGTCTTGCCTCACTCCTGAGTCCATAACAAGCAGATGGACAACCATTCTTTTGGCTATTTAGCTTAGCTGAAACACTGGGAGTCAATGGGTAGTGTTAGCCTGCCTCTGCCTACAGTCATCAGATAAACTCTTCAGCAACTCTAAACGGTCCTGTGTGCTTGTTGTGACTTGGTTTTTTTTACCATGTTATGTTACACTATCTATTTTTACAGTAAGATTAGCACTTAATGCAATTTTTGAAAGAAATACTTATGAAACTAAGCTGCAGGGCACATGCAATCACCGGAAGTGCTTCAGGTCGACAAAACAAAGCCTCTGTTTACGAGTAGAAGAAGATTGGCACTAAAGATTATGTCTGACTTTATAAGGGAGGACTAGGATGATTTGTTTGGGACTGACAAAGATCCACAACCTTGCCTGTTTGAACCAGAATATAAAGAGGACAAACTACATGTTTTGGAAGCTGAGGCTGTGGAACAGTTCGTTTTGTTTGCATCAAGTGCTAATGTTAGTCTAAAAATAGATAACGTAACGTCACGCTGTCAATAGAACAAAATCAACAAGCACACACGACTGTTTAGAGTTATCTGATGACTGAAGGCAGAAGTAGGCTAGTGCTACCCATATACTCCCAGTGTTTGAGCTAAGCTAACTAGTGGTAGGTGAACTTTGTCCATCTCTTCCTTTTTACTGGACGCACAGTCAATGAATGGTGTCTACCTGTTTGTCATGGACTTTGGAGTGAGGCAAGACACGAAAACAGCAAAAATGTCGGCATGTTCCTTTAAAGAAGATGAAACCAGCTCCCAGTAAAATAAGCATTTATGTTTCCAATTTTGATGTCTAACCTGCCCCTGTTGTGTTTCATTTTTATCCTCAATCCAGGTATTATGAGCAGGACCTGGCCTTAGCCAAAGACCTCCAGGATAAACTAGCCCAGGCAAAGGCCTACTGTAACCTGGGCCTGGCCCACAAAGCTCTGAGGGAGTTCACCAAAGCAGAGGAGTGTCAGAGATACCTGCTGTCCATAGCACAGGCCCTGGATAACACTCAGGTCACCTTCTGCTGCTGCTTTACTCTCTAAACTATAAAAACATGCCCTTCACTCAGAGCGGCTGTTAATCATGGGGTTATATTTGTCTGCAGGCAGTTTTCAGGGCCTTTGGGAACCTCGGGGATGTGTGCGTGTGTCGAGGTGATCTTCCTGGAGCGGTGAGGTTTTACCAGCAGCAGTTAACTCTGGCCCAGAGGGTCGACGATCAGAAGATGGAGGCTGATGCTTACTCAGCGCTGGGATCAGTTCACAGGTAATGGAGACGGCAAACGCTTGGATCTCTTGACCAGTGCTAATTTTGACAGCACTTTTTAATTTTGTTTTAGTTTCAGTCTTTTGCCTAAAATATCTTTTAGTTTTAGTCATAATTTAGTCTTCTAAATTGTTTTCATTTAAGTCTAGTTTTAGTCGATGAAATCTACTGTAAATTCAGTCGACTAAAATATGAAGTGTAAAGTGTAAGGCATTTTTTATGTTTCCTTGAATTTCTGAAGTCATGTTTTACACTTGGATAAAATCAAACATCTAATAACCCTTTATTGAATGCTATTAAAGTCTGAATGTATAAATGAACAGAAACAAATTGAACTTTTGTGTGAAATGCAGTCACCTTTATTTAGGCTACCTGGCAGAGCATCTCAGTTACAATACCAGAACTGACAACAAACAGTGAACCTGCTCTACATGAATATATCAATTCATAAAGAGAGGAGCTCTGATTGGATCGCTCCACAACTTATCCCACCACTACCAAGCTAAGGCAGCTGTGATTGATGTCCCTCTTAACTCATCCAACCTTTCCACACAACCAAAGTAGCTGTGATTGGATATATTCCTAACTTGTCCCTACTTTCTACATGACCAAATTAGGTCTGATTGGATTAAGTCTCTGTCAAACATTTTCGTCTAGTTTTTATTTGTCGATGAAAATGTCAGTTAATTTAGTTTTAGTTTTTGTCCATGTGCACTTGTTTTCATTAGTCACTATCTAGTTTTAGTCAGGGTAAAAAGGTTATTGACGAAAACTATGTCGAAAATAATTAGTCGACAAAATTAACACCGCTCTTGACTTAATTGGTGAGGTTTGACTACATGTTTTTTTTTGTCTGGATGGTCTCTTAGTTAGAAAGAGCAACCACAGAGACATAAGTTTGTGCCATCACATGATCAGCCTCCCTAACCTGACATAACATGACATGTAATGATCAATTTCTGAGACCTTTCAGTCCTTAAACCTGCTACTGCTTGATTACACCGTAATCCTGTTTACAGCACATCATCTGACCTTGACATTTTCTCCTCCCACTCCTCTTTGTCCCTCTCTTCCAGACTCCTCCGTCAGCTGGACTCAGCCTTGTCCTTCCACAGCCAAGAACTGACCATCCGCAAAGACCTGGGTGACCAGCAGGGGGAGTGCCGCGCCCTGGGGCACCTAGCGGCAGTACACATGGCTCTGGGGGACTACGCCACGACCTTCCAGTGTTACGAAACCCAGCTGGGACTGGCTCAGGGACTCAGGGATGCCCGTTTGGAGGCACAGGTCCACGGGAACATGGGCATCACTAAAATGAACATGGGGGTGTTTGAGGAGGCGATTGGATATTTTGAGCAGCAGCTGGCCATGCTGCAGCAGCTGAGTGGGACTGAGAGCATGTTGGACAGAGGAAGGGCTTATGGGAATCTGGCGGACTGTTATGACGCTCTGGGAGACTTTGAGGAGGCGATTCAGTACTATGAGAAGTATCTGACCGTGGCTCAGAGTCTAAACCACGTTCAGGACCAGGAGAAGGCCTACAGAGGACTCGGCAACGCACACAGGTAGGAAACAGTGTTCATTTTTTCAGTGTTTTTTTTAATCAAACTGTCAACAAGCAGCAACAAAACAAAATTGTCACAAAACTTAAAAATGCACAAACCTTTACACAATTAAATTATGAAGTGCAATTGAATATGCATAATTAGCCCAGATTTAATTTTCCTTTAGTAAATGAAAAATGTTTTGGCATCAATGTGTAGGCTCCAAGTCCACAACACTATGAACTAAACAGCATGAAAGCATCTGACCTAAAAATTAATGTGAACAGTGGTGATTTTACTTGGAGGACAATAAGGAGTGGACATTAATGGTCAGAATGTAAATACAAACTGGTTCTGTTCAAGTTAACATCAAAGTCAAAGTTATTACTACTTCATTTTTAAATCAATAACAGAACATCAAACTCAAAGTAATAATAGCCTACATAAATGAATGTTTAAGTCTGGACAGGACTATGTCAGTAGAGAAGTGTAAAACAGTGTCATATTTGTGGGTAGTTGTGAGTATACTCTGACATACTCTGATGGATGTTTGTCCTCTTAGGGCCTCCATACACTGAAGACATGTTTGCCACAGTTTTACCTGATTATACACCGTCCACTGAATACAGCTCTGAGACCCACTTAGGGCCTCCACCCACAGGTTGCGAACCGCAGCACTAGTAGACTGTATTTGAAGCTTGATCCTTCAAAGATCATTCTTATATCACGGAGAATAAGTGACCCAGGATACCTAAGGATGGATTTATCATTCAGAAAACAGTGAGTGAGTGAAAACAAGAGCTGGACTGCTGAAGAATGTAGAGTTTTGATTCATCAAAGGCTGACTCGTCATTTGGGCTCTAATTTTGTAGACCAGGCGCAGGCGGGGCGCACCTGCCCTGCCTGCACCGTGCCAAAGGGGTGTGTCCAGGGCATTTTGCAAGTTTCGTGCACGGAGCAGCCTGGCGCAGGGAGGCGCACCCACGCCTCCGTCCTTCCCCCCGGCGCAAGTAGCAGAGAGGGAGGAGAGAAGACGTTAGTGGGTTTAACACAGCCGAGTGTGATCTTCACCAATCAAATGAACGCCTCTCCTCGCCTTTAAATGCGCCGCGGGTGAGGCGCAGTGACAATTTCACCTCGGTGGCGAAGAAGGTCAGAGCCGCTGTCACTTTTACAGCAACTGGGAGAGCGCAGGGGCCACCAGGGCCGCGCATCTGAGGACACGATTCGCGTCACTGTGTGGACCACCTTGCGGGGCAGATGTACTCTGTTCCTGTGTCATAATAGGAGTACAAAATTAAGTGATAATTACATTTAAATACAGCAGCAGGCTAATCCATTCATCATGTGATCCACCTGCATTCCTGCTCTGTCATCGGGAAATAGCAGAACCTTTGGTGAAAATATATCTCCTCCTCATCCTCCTTGCAATAATGTACTCCATCTTTTCAGATCACCTAACAATAAAGATTAAAACAGAGAAATATGGGCAATAGCAGGTAAATCCTTAAGACACCGAGTGACTGACATTTATTCAGAGAGCGTCTCTCTCTTTTTTCTTTTCTTTTGAATTTCATGAGATGAGAGAAGCCGGATACTCCGTATCGGATGATGTGGCTGTTTGTGGTTGGCTGAGAGATGTGAACTCCTTAGTTATGACAAACGTCTCTGATCTGACAACAGATGTGACGGGACATTAATATAGATACAAATAAATAGTGGTTGCTGTGATTGTTTATTGCATTGAAATGTGCCTGACACTCTGGATACCTGCCTGTGAGGTTTTGGTGACGTGGGCGCACTGTGCGCCTGTCAGCTAAATTACCACTGCCCTGAGCGCGCCTCTCCTGCGCCGAGAATAGACCAGGTTGCAGCTGGCGGGCTTTCGGCGCACCTTCCGCGCAGTTTTTTGGCACGAAATTGTCACTGCGCCAAGCTGAATCTGTGGGCACCTCCCCCTGGTGCGCCGTCACACCCATCTCTGCGCAGCCGGTCTACCAAATTGCCAAATTGGCTGCACACTGCGGTGCGCCGGACAAAATTACCACTGCGCGGGGTGCGCCAGACTGCGCCACCCTGCGCCACCCTGAGTTGCGCCAGGAAATTAGAGCTGTTCACTTAAACCGGGCACATGAGCAAGACACCGTTTGTATTATAAAATCACACAAAGTGACTGATGATCCCTCACTGTCCCTGCGATGCGCGTCTATCTGCATCTTTATGCGCACTGGCAGACGGAGGAGCGCGCGCAAAGACGCAGAGCGGGGATTTAGATCAAATGTTCACATGAACATCGGATGAAAATCTCTCTTCTTCTTCAGCTTTTCCTTCCTTTCTCTGCTCTGTGTGAAAGCGTTAGTTAAATCAGTGAATGTTTCATTCATGTTCTGCGCTGTTTAACTGAAGGCAGCGTTTGTTTTGTTGAATGGTTTTACGTGAATAATCAGACTCCGTGCAGGAGAGAGAGGATGGCTTGTGCAGCATGCAGCGTAAATAGTCAGACGACAGGTCGGAGAAGGGTCAGAGGAGAGGAGAAATGCATTTTGCATTTTAATGAATAATGAAACGATAGTGACGCATTAGACTCTAAAATTGGGCAAATTAGTGTACGCTTTTTATTTGATAAAAAGAATGCCTGTTAAACGCCCTTTTGATTAAAATAAAAATAAAAGAATGTTTTTTTTTTTTCTTTAAATCTGCTCTTGAATTTATGGGTGGGGATCCTGTTGGCACGGCGGGGCGCCGACCCAAATGAACTATAGGGGAAACACTGAGAATTATTTGTGCAAGTTAATGTCCTGTTTAAATGTTATAGAGTCAAGTAGTGCCTGTATTACAGACACTGATCATCACTGTAACGGACGCGGATGTGTAGTAGGAACGTATGTGTGTACTGTGTCGTGTGTGGGACAATAATAGGTGACGGACCGAGTGTACTATGAATGGAGCATCAATAAAGTGAATCTAAAAGGTAAGAGCTCCGTATGTCTCCTGCAGAGCATGTGAGCAGAGTGCAGCAGTGAGATTTCCGCTCCTCGCTCACACAGCTGTTCTCGCACCCCGCTCCGCCGCTCAGAGCGCATGCGCACCGCTCCGCTTATTACCGCTCTGACGCTCACTCAAATTTCTACCCGCTCCACTCAAATCACTCACCACTCACTCTACGAAAAAACGGAAGCGCATTGCATTCACTGGATAAAAAAATGAGACGATTGCAGGTGAGCTGCACTGAGGTCTGAGAGCTTTTGCGCTGTCCGCGGTGCTGATCCGAGTTGTCAACATCCAGTTTCCGACAGAAAACAGTGTGGGTGGCTGAACAGTTAATTAAACGCAGATGCACTCTGTGTGAGACATGCTTCAGACGCTTGGTGTGAGCGGTACCGGAGCGAAATTGGAGCGGGATGGAGCGACAGATGAGGTGCCGCTCCAGCTTTTGTGATAAAACCGCTCCGCTCACATGCTCTGGTCTCCTGTCTGGCTCTTCATATAATGCCTGAGCATCGCATGTAACAATCACAGTGCGTGTGTGCTTCCAGCCTGTCAGTGCTTCTCGCTTACATGAAAAAATACGGAGCCTGTCCGAACCTGATAGAGAGCGCTGCGTGCACACAGAGCGCTCTGATCATGCTAGAATGACATGATATCCACCTGAAAGAAAATTTTTCCGAGTCATGTTGTCTCAAGTCAAGTCGAGTCTGGAGTCATAGTCTCCCGAGTCCGAGTCGAGTCCCGAGTCTTTATCTGGCGGGTCCGAGTCGAGTTGCAAGTCGTCAAATTAGCGACTCAAGACAGCTCGAGTCCGAGTCCAGTTGTCTGGTAACAGTGCATCCCATGCTAACGAAAGTGAACATAAGGGAAGAGGCATTGCCTTGGGTGCAATCAGGGACCAGTAGTGTTGGAAAATAACGCTCATGGAAATATGCTGAAGAACTGCAGCTCTTCAAGAGTCCACTTGAGGTTGGCAGAAGTTTGGACGTCCCATTGACATCGGTGTTAGAATGCTAGTGCAGGATTTAATGTTAAATAAATATATCATAAATATAAATAATATTTATAATATAGCTAAATAAATGTTGGGGGGTTTGTAGACAGGCCATTGACTCAAAATTTTGTATGAAGAACAATAGAAAGTGTATTTTCAATCAATCAATCAATCAAACTTTATTTAAAGCACTTTTCATACATGAGATGTAGCACAAAGTGCTGTACATTCAGGTACACAAGCAGATAAGAGTCAGGGGATACAAAATAAAATACAAAACCCCACCCACCCTCCCAACACACATTTAACACTTACAGTCACTCATGCTCACACACACAGGGACACTAAGTCAGGACTAATCAACAGCCACAGGGGACTGAGGAAACACTATCTTAAATTAAAAATGAGGAAACACAGGAGCTAAAAATAAACTGATAAAACCATAATAAGATATAACAAAGGTAATAAAGTGATAAATTTGTTTAAATTAAAACTGTTTTAAAACCAAACAATAAAAGGAAATAAATAATAGTCTTCGGGTAGACTGTTCCACCTGAAGACCTGAGGGCAACATCTATTTTGCATAATATGTGTCTCTTAACACATTATTTGTTTGTCCAACATGCATATTGAACTCCTATTGCACCTGAAAACAGATACTACCCTTTATAGGATGCAGAAATTAAAGTGAAATATGGAGTCTGGTGTCTTTAAAATGTAGTCCACGCAAATATGTTGCATGTCTTTTTCCATTTAGTCATCCTAAAACCTATTTCTGCAGTTGTCTGCTGCATTTTGTTTACATTTATCCTGGTTTTTAATGTTATGTATATTTATGTTCAGCACTTTCACATTAGTCTGAATATTTCTCTCCCATCTTCAGCCACGTTCATGCAAGAATCCCAAATGAGCTTTTCGTGCCTGGAGCAAAAACTTTACACATTTTAAATTAGATTCATAACAATGATGAAAAAAAATCACATCTCAGTTATAGTAGAAAGTATCAGTGTTGATGGTTTCCCCCCTCGTCTCCTCTCCTGTGAAACTAAGCGAATAATTTTCACTGACAGAAGACCGAGGCATAATGACGGGTTTCCTTTTTTCCATCTGTTTTACTCTGTTTCTGCTCTCTGGAGTGTGTGAAGAAGACCGAAATGAGAGCAGATTTATTCCAATGAACAAAGCCTTCAGAGATGTTTCTTTTACTTTCTGTCTCTGAGGATAAAAACACTTCTTTCACAGCAGAAAATCAAAATATCTCCTTATTACACAGCTATTTGCTGCCTTGTTTGCTCTCTTAAATTGCTCATATTAGTCTCTCAGGATGAAAGAAAGCTTTGATAGTGTTGGACCCGGCTGTGTGTGTTTTGTTTGGACATAAAAAGGTAATCATGTCAGCTGTTTCCTTACTTTTCATCATCTTCAGGTCTATGGGGAGTCTCCAGCAGGCTTTGGTGTGCTTCGAGAAGCGACTGGTGGTGGCTCACGAGCTGGGTGGAGAAGGCGGAGGAAAGGCTCAGGCGTACTGCGAGCTGGGCACTTTGCACAGCCAGCTGGGGAACTACGAGCAGGCTCTGTCCTGTCTGGAGCATCAGCTGAATATTGCAAGAACAGCAGGGGTAAGAATATCTGAGAAATGTTGACTCTTTAATTGTGAAGTAGAAGAGTCAGGCATGGGGAAAAGGCCAATTAAAAATACCTGTGTTGCACCAGCAAGATTTAGTGAACAAACAGAACTTTAAAGAGCCCATATTCTTCTTTTTCTCAGTTTTATGTACCCTCTCTCCTGTTTGATAGTGGCATCAGTGGCATCAGGACTTTCCTCCATCAGTAGCTGCTTGAAATGGCTTGTTTCCCCCTGAATAGACCTTCCAGTGTGACATCCTACCATTGTTTCATCAGCGGTTTAAGCCCATTGGCTCAGGACAGCAAGCCAGTCGGAGCAGGACTGTAGACAGAACGCAGAGCCTTGAAATCATAGCACTGTGCCCTGAAACAGAGCAGATTGGGTCTGTGTGCATTGCAAGATTGGGAAATTTTCCACATCTTTGATAGTAAATTAGCTAACAATGTCAGCAAACTCCTTCCTCCAGTTTGTGCTCTGGGCAAATTTTAACCTGTGAAAAAACAATCGATACTTTTAAAATCCAGTTTACATCTAACTGTGGCTCTCTTAAGCTTGTCAATGCCCCGTTGTTTCCCTTCAAAGTATTTATTTAGTTATTCATGCTTTAAAAAGTGTGAATACAGTTGTTACTCTTTTGAGCCAGAGAAATGCCAGTTGGGGCTGTAAAAAAGTGCTGTCACTTGATCAGACCAATGAAGACCCAGTCATCCTTTGAATAGACCAGTGTAAACCCGAGTTATCACTTGATTAGACCAGTGTAAACCCAGTTGTCACTTGTTTAGACCAGTGAAAAGCCAATAATCATTTGATTAGAACAATGAAAACTCAGTCATCACCTGATTAGACCAGTGAAAAACCAGTTATGACTTCATTAGACCAGTGTAAACCGAGTAATCACTTGCTTAGACCATTGAAAACCCAGGTATCACTTGTTTAGACCAGTGAAAACCAAGTTATGACTTTATTAGACCAGTGACAACCTAGTCATTACTTGACAAGACCAGTGAAAACCCAGTTTTCACTTGATTTGACCAGTGAAAAGCCAATACTCATTTGATAAGAACAATGAAAATCCAGTTATCACCTGATTAGAACAGTGAAAAACCAGTAATCACTTGATTAGACCATTGAAAACCCAGGTATCACTTGGTCAGACCAGTGAAAACCCAGTTATTGCTTGAACAGGCCAGAGAAAACCCAGTTATCACTTGATTAGACCAGGTTTCAATCACCTTAACACCGGTGACTGAAGGCTCCCACTTTATCACTGTTGACATCCTTTACTCTTTGCTTCACACTCTATTTTTACTCCCAGCGCTTTTACAACATTCTTAAAAAGCAAAATGCCGAATAAAAGCATCCTCCACTTTACAATCACACTTTTTTGTGCTGCTCCTCTGAGTATCTCTCTTCTTACCTTAATGAATATGAAACTCTTTTATCATGAGTACACTGTTCGGAGACAAATGTAGAAAATCCTTTCTCTGTCAGGATAAATCCCTGGAAGCAGAAGCGAGCGACGCACTCGGGGGCGTTTATCAGCTGATGGCAGACAACGAGACGGCACTACAGGTGTGGTTTTATTCTAATTACGTCATGAGTCAGTGTTTTTAAAGGAATAATTCAGCATTTTGTACTTGTTTCTTACAACAATTTGATTTATTCCACTCTTTTATTTGTACACAAATATTAAAAGCTGCAGCAAATGTCAGTCAGTTTAGTTGTACAGTAAGATCATTTAGAAAAGAAAAATACACTAACCTTCCTGTACTGTAAAAAGATAACCATGTCATATCTTTTGAGAGGTGTTGGGAGGCTAATTTGTCCCCTTGAGTGTCAGTTTGGGTAAAGTATCAGCCCATCATGCTACTTTTTAAAAACAGACTAGCTAAGCTTCACACTACCTTTTTTGACTTTTAGTTTTTTGTTGGTGTCAAAGAAGATGCATCATAAAGTAATCAAGTTGTCTTGCTCCAGTGGCACCAGAGGGCGTTGGACATCGCCGAGCAGCTGGGATGTGTGGGGAGTCAGGGTCGTGCCTATGGAAACCTGGGACTGACCTACGAAGCTTTAGGAAACTACGAGCGGGCCGTGGTCTTCCAGGAGCAGCACCTGAGTGTGGCAGCACAGACCAACGATCTGATCGCTAAAACGCTCGCCTACAGCAGCCTGGGGAGGATCCACCACGCTCTGCAGAACTCTGCACAGGCTGTGATGTACCTACAGGAAGGTGAGGAACTGACTGAGCAAAACGATGAGCAGGAGTTTTTCAGAAGTTACAAGTCATCATAATCCAATATGTATGTTACAGTAGGTTAGTGACAGCAGGATAGAGGGGGCTGCAATACATTACGCTGTTATGTATGATTGGGTACAAGCAAGGATGGGGCGAGGTTCACCGCTTTGTGAACAATAAATCGTCAAGCAGTTGAACAAGAATGTTTCTCAACATACAGCACAAGGAATTTAGGGATTTCATCATCTACAGTCCATCATATAATCAAAAGATTCAGAAAATCTGGAGAAATCTCTGCACACAAATGGCAAGGCTGAAAACCAACCCTGAATGCATGTGACCTTTGATCCCTCAGACAGCACTGCATTACAAATAGGGCTGAAAGATATATCGTTATCGTATCTATATTGAGATATGAACGTTCAAGATATTAATATCGAAAAGCAACGATATAAACAATATAGATTTCTCCCGCGTTCGCCCTGCTTGTACAGCTCTGGAAGTCACAACAGATTTCATTTTTACGATTGCCCTTGAATGCACCGCTAAGGCCAGCCAACCACAAACCTTTTTTTTTTTTTAAACCGTTTTTATTTTTCTGAAAAATGCTTGGGTTTCACCAAACCCTTTGTCATATCGTATCGTATCGATATTGAGATATCTGGCATGAATATCGAGATATGAAATTTTGTCCATATCGTTCAGCTGTAATTATAAACCAGCGTCACTCTGTAAAGGATATCAGCACGTGGGCTCAGGAACACTTCAGAAAACCACTGTCAGTTAACACAGTTCATCTCTACATCTACAAGGTCAAGGTCAAACTCTACCATGCAAAGACAAAGCCAGATATCAACAACACCCAGAAACACCGCCAGCTTCTCTGAGCCGAGCTCATCCGAGATGGACTGAGGCAAAGTGGAAAAGTCTGCTGTGGTCTGAGTCCACATTTCAGACTGTTTTTGGACATCATGGACATGGTGTCCTCCAGGCTAAAAAGGAAAAGGACCATCCAGACTGTTATCAGAGCAAAGGTCAAAAGACAGCATCTGTGACGGTGCTAGTGCCCATGGCATGGGTAACCTGCACATCTGTGAAGGCTCCATTAATGCTGAAAGGTACATACAGGTTTAGGAGCAACATGCTGCCATCCATCTTTTTCAGGGACGTCCCTGCTTATTTCAGAGACATGAAGACACATTCTGCTCGTGTCACAACAACCTGGCTTCAGAGTGAAAGAGTGCAGGGACTAGACCGACTGCTGCAGTCCACACCTGTCTCACATTGAAAATGAGTGGAGCATTATGAAGCACAACGAGGACCCCAAACTGTTGAGCAACTGAAGTCATGAATCAAGCAAGAATGTGAAAGAATTCAAAGCTTCAACAATTAGTGTCCTCAGTTTACAAATACTTCCTGTGTGCTCTTAAAAGGAAAGGTGAACATGCTCCTGACCCATATTTTTTTTAAATAAATCGCACACATCAAATTCAAACTGAGTGAATATTAGCAGACACAGAGGTATATCAGTTTGAACACTGAATATCTTATCTTTGTAGTGTTCAATTGAATATTGGTCAAAAAGGATTTGCACAACCTTGTATTTGTTTTTTTTTAACATTTAACATGACACCCCAGCCTAATTGGAGTTGAGGTTTGTACAATGAAAGGATAAAAGGTGCAATTTTACAATCTTTCATGCTAATTTGTGCTAAATTAGGGTAACTCCAGGCTTTTGAGTTTCATTTGGTCCCAGCTTTTATGACTTTTTTAAACCCTTTACTCTCTCCTCTGTGCAGTGAGCTGTTGGTGACTGAGATGCACATAATAAAAGCATGATGTGTCTGATGGGATTTTTGTTTTGAACATCTCCTCTGAGTTCAAAGTCGGCCTGTTTTTGACAACCGACTCAACTTTTGATGAGGAGAAGTCAGTAAAGTTAGTCACAGTCTCACCTTCCCCCGAAGCCACAAAAACTGGTTCTTAGTCAGTCCCCGGCTCTTAACTCAGACTTTGATCAGCATGTGGGCATCTTATTTTAAAGTCAGAGTTGTTTAGGCCTGAATACATTGTGAGCCGTGTTTCTGAAAGCCTTCAGCAGCATGAAAGGTATTCATGAGCCTCGCGCCGGCTAATAGAAGATCAGCACTCGCCTGTTTACCCTGCAGTGAGTTTCCCTTCAGGCAGCTTGTTGTCAATAATCCAGTTTGATTGAACTTCTCCTCTAACAAGACTCCTCTTTACGAACATGCAAACATTTATCCCCTCTCTGCCATTAAAGCTGCTCCATTATTGAGGAATAGAAATCAATTCTTTAACAAGAATGAAAAACACACAGACTCTTGTAAACAGGCTTCTGGCCTTCATAATGGACTGAATTCATTCTAGAGAAACAAAGAACAACAACATCACATATTAAACTTTTGATGACTTTATTTATTACCCAGCTTTATAGCCCAGCTCTGATGTAGTTGGTGCGCTGCAGTGTCCTGAGCTGGACTGTGCATCTTTGTGCTGCGTTGATGCTTTGGGTGTCATTGTGAAGCTCTGTGTGGCTTTGCATTGTTTCAATTGTGTTGCATTACTTTGCCTTGTGGTGCATAACATTCCATTGCATGACATTGTGTTGTATTAATCTACATAGCAATGGGTTGCATTGCATTACATTGCTTTGCATTACATGCGTTGCATCACATTGCATTGTATTATATTGCGTTGCAGTTCATTACATTGCATTACATTGTGTTGTAACACACTGTGTTGCATTACTTTGTGTTGCATGACAATGCGATGCATTCATTAGCATAGCATTAGGTTGCATTGCATTACATTATGTTGCATTGCATTTGCATTACATTGCATTGCATTACATTGCGATGCATTACTTTGTGTTGCATTAATTTGCATAGCACATGCATTACATTGTGTTGCATTGCAGTTTGTTGAGTTGCAGTTTGCTGTACCCCATAACATTGTGTTGCAATATGTTGCATTTCATTGCATTGTGTTGTGTTTTTTTTGCATTGCATCTTATTTAGTTGTATTTATGTATTTATGTGCACTGTGTTGCATCGGGCACATTGCATTGTGTCGAGTTGTGGTAGATTGCATTGTGCCACATTGCGTTGCATCATGTTGCATCCCATAATGTGCCTTTGCATTGCAATATATTGTGTTGTGTTTTATCATGTTGTGTTGCATTTTGTTGTGTTGTGTTAGTCAGGTCATGTTGTGTTTCATCAAATTGCATTTTGTTGCGTTGAATTGTGTTTCATTACATCATGTTTTGTTTCTTTGTGTCTCGTAGTGTCACTTTGTTTGGCATTATATTGCATTTTGTCAAGTTGTGACCAACTATTGCAACCATCCCGTCATGTTGTTTTCTGGATAACATTCATTGAATTTGATTGCATTGCTCAGAACGGCACTTCCTAGCATTGTGTTGCCCTGACTTTGCATCACTGCGTTGGCTCACATTGCTGTCAGGTCGAATTGTGTTTCATAGCACTTTGTCTTGTTGTGAAACTACTGAAAACCATCAAATGTTTAAGACTTGAGTCAGTTGATATTAAATTACAGAAAGTCTTATTGCACTGAGCTTGGATGCATGTTTGAAATTATAGTTTTATTTCTTTTGCAGGATTTAAAGAGTTAAGGAGAATCTCTGCTTATGAAGGCAGAGAGAACTGATAAGAACACGTTGAAGGGTATTTGAGTTCACTTACGAACGCCTGTTAGACACGGTCATGGTTTGTCACTCTCCTCGCAGATCTTCTCCTCTGTAATTGATCATTAATCCAACAAGCAGCCAGGAATTTGAATTCAGAGTTTAGGTAAGGACAGAAACTTCCGTATCAGTGCCTCCAATTAACCTCCTAAAAATCCAAACAGCACCGAGCGAGAACATCACAGGAGCAGACAGACAGAAACATCCAGAAGAGCATGAATCCAAACTCCATGTTTGATGAGATTCGGCTCAATCTGAGAGTCTAATGAGAACTAATTACAACCTGTCACGACTGTCTGCTCGCGCTCTGCGGGGGAGACGAAACATATCAGAGACAAACTGAAGAGCAGACAGAATACCAGCGCTTTGACTCAGCCAGATGAAAAGGCAGAAAGACACGGGAACAATGAGAGAAGAAGAACGCCAAATGTGAGCGCCCAGGGCTCAGCGCCAGTTTGCTCCAGCGCTGCAACAGTTGTCATGAGCGTCAGAGAAGCAGGACTTTCAAAGAGTCTGTGTTCAGATCAGCCTCCAGGAGCATACGTCTGATCTTTGGCTTCTGTCTCTCCTCCTGTTCTTCTTCCTTCTGCAGGTCTGCGTTTGGCGGAGCAGTTGGGCCGCAGAGAGGATGAAGCTAAGATTCGCCATCGCCTCGGTTTGTCACTGTGGGCCGGAGGAAACCTGGAGGAGGCGCAGCATCAGGTGGGTTTGTTTGGGCATGCAAATTATTACAAGTCACATGATGCTTTAAGCAAAGACCAAGCGCTCCTATTTGAAGGTCGATCTTAAAAAAGGCTATCCATGCCTTTATTACTTCCAGATAAGATTATTGCAACTCCTTGTACGTTGGCTTGTACCAGTCGTCTATTGACCACCTTCAGTTCATCCAGGATGCTGCTGCTCAACTTGTTCATTTTGTTGACTAATTATTTTCATCATAGTTTTCATCAACATCCTTATTTCCCCAACAAAAACTAGACAGTAACTAATAAAAACAAGTGCACATGGACAAAAACTAAAACTAAATGAACTGACATTTTCATCAACAAATAAAAACCAGACGAAAATGTTTTACAAAGATTTAATCCAATCAGACCTAATTTGGTCATGTAGAAAGAAGGGACAAGTTAGGAATATATCCAATCACAGCTGCCTTAGCTTGGTGGTGGTGGGATAAGTTGTGGAGCGATCCAATCAGAGCTCCTCTCTTTATGAATTGATATATTCATGTAGAGCAGGTTCACTGTTTGTTGTCAGTTCTGGTATTGTAACTGAGATGCTCTGCCAGGTAGCCTAAATAAAGGTGACTGCATTTCACACAAAAGTTCAATTTGTTTCTGTTCATTTATACATTCAGAATTAACTAGCATTCAATAAAGGGTTATTAGATGTTTCATTTTATCCAAGTGAAAAACATGACTTCAGAAATTCAAGGAAACATAAAAAATGCCTTACCCTTTACACTTCATATTTTAGTCGACTACATTTACAGTAGATTTCATTAACTAAAACTAGACTAAAATGAAAACAATTTAGATTACTAAATTATGACTAAAACTAAAAGATATTTTAGGCATAAGACTTAAAGTAAATTAAAAGTGCTGTCAAAATTAACACTGTTTTCAACACAAAAGTTATACATAGTTTAGTGGCTTGTTTTTACATTAAAGTCACATATTTATACAAAATAGCTGTTCCCACCACAGCAGTGAACCTCCGTGGTCTACTGGACTTCAACAGTTTTTGTAGATTTACCTCATAAAACCAATTTTTGATGATAATGAATTATCCCTTTAACATAACAGAGGAAGACCTTAGAGAGGAAGTTGACATATTATGTAGAATGACTTCCACTTTACTGCAAATATTACATAAGTTAAATGATGTAATGGTGAAAGTTGTAGTAACAGTTACTAAGACTCTGCTCCCTGTTTGATTTGGAAAGGCACAGCGTCCTGATTCTTGTGTGTTGATGTGTTTGTAGTGCCATCTTGTGGTTAACACTGGAAAAACATTCATTTAAAACTCCTGCTTTGAAATAATGAGGGCAATAAATGACTGCAGGTGACAGATATGAGGAAGCAACTGACAAGAGAGGAGAAAACTAAAGGACAAACATAATAAAAGGTTCAACAAGCTCAAAAACTCCTTTGTATCAGCAGATCCAAACCAAATGTAGAGATTTATGTCATTCTGCAGTTTGACTATCAATCTGATTTATGTTTGTTTACTCTGTTTTAGTTGTACAGAGCGTCAGTGTTATTCGAGATGATCCGTCATGAGACGCAGCACAGCACGGATTACAAACTCTCACTGTTTGATCTGCAAACCAGCTCGTACCAGGCTCTCCAGAGGGTCCTCGTCAGCCTCGGTAAATTATGGTCATGTTTGGTTTTATTTGAAAGTGTTGATATGTTCTCACCTGCTCTGTCTGTTCGCACAAACACCAATTATCCCCTGATGTCCACGTTGGTTTATTTCTCTCCTCCATTTCTGTTAAATCTTCATCATTAATTTACCTGTTTTGTCACATCCCAACACCCCAGGCCGGCATGACGAAGCCTTAGCCATAGCAGAACGAGGCCGAACACGAGCCTTCGCCGATCTCCTGGTCGAGCGCCAGAAAGGAAGTCAGTCAGCAGCGAGCGCCGACCCGTACATCCCGGTCACTGTGGAGAACATCCTGGAGACGGTGAACGGTCAGAAGGCCGTCGTCCTGTATTACTCTCTGGCTGGAGGCTTCCTGTACAGCTGGCTGATAGCACCGGGCACAGGTACATCCACTCATATACACACAAACACAACCATAACACAAGCCAGAAAAAATGATATTTCATGACTGTTAGATATTCCTGTAGCTGAAGTCAGAGCTGATGGCCTGGAGGCCCAAACAAAAAACAAAACAAACAAAAAAGCCTTACAGTAAGTATATTTGGTGCACATAAATACCCAAATGCCTGATAAAAACTCACTAGAATCAGTGGTTTGTAACAAAAGAGGCAGAGAATATAGCAGTTTAGGTGGTAAGGTTTCAAAAGCACAATCACTGCAGGTCTTTAAGCGTGTAAGTGGGACAGATAGCAGGTGTAGAGTTGGAATTTTGGCTTCTACTGCCACCTTTAGGTTTTTTTGTGAGCTGCAACATGGGTGATATCACCAAAGGCTTATTTAAAATTCCTATTAAAGCATTTAGGGCCTCATCTGTTCTGTAAAATCCATATCGATGCATGTATCAGCAAGAAAAATGTGAAAACATACTATCATATTGCTTTTTTTAACTTTATTTTTTATTATTTTCAATGTAACAATCACATGAAAAAAACAATACATATAAGAAAGAACAGAAAGAGTCTTCATGGCAGACAAGATGTTTGACATCCTATGACATTATGCACAGTTTGAAAGAAATATTGAAATGAGTTATCAGTTGTGAAATCCATAATCACATAGATTCAGAGTTCTCAATGGAGGAAGGAAACTTATCCCAGAGTCAGGGGGGGGGTTCCTTGTTCAACCATTTTCTGGTTATCGCTTTTCTGCCTCCAGACAGTAAAAATTGTTGTTAATATCTTTCATGTTTTTTCAGCTCAGCTGGTTTATTTCCAAAGTAGCTGATATTTGATCTGATTACAGGTCCTACATCTGTCCGGTGAAGGGAAACTTTGGGACATTCCCAAAAAATATGACAGTGACCAGCAGACTCATGAGCACATAATCTCCAAAAACAGTCCTCAGGTTTATTACTCTGCAGTTCTTCGATTAGGGTGTTAAGACAAAAAAATCACTCCACAAATCAGCACTTGAAGTGATAGATTGTGTCTTACATATGTTGAATCATTCTTGTTCAGTCAGTATATATTAGCATCTTATTCCCCATCTACATTTAGCATACATTGTAGAGTGACCCTTCTCAAACCGTAAACATATTGATTTTTTTTTTACTGAAGCCGAGACTGCACATATACACAAACCACCCATTTATGGATATTTTAAATGTTCTACTTTGTGGGATAAGCAAGCTTTGTTGAGTAATTATCAAAAATCTTAATATTGAAAAATCACTGACTACAATTTGATGTTTTTAAGCCCCTCTGAAAACAAGTTATTTACCAAAGACATAAAATTCATGTGAAAAATTTAAACAAATATGACAAAAATGTCTGGCATAACAGCGTGTTAAAGTGATGATTAGTATCTTTCAGTTCCTTTCAGGAACTGAAAGGAAGATGTGACCATCAGTGCTGTAATGTTGATCTTGTGTAATGAAATCAAACGGTAGTACTTGAAAAGACTTTTGGTTTAATTTGTTGATGCAGCTACTTAGATATTCTATAATATGTTGGTTTTGATGCATCTTTGCAGCAAAATCCATGTTTGAGGCTTTTGAAAATTTAATAAAATGCAAGAAAGTATTTTAAAAGGGTAAATTTAGAAATAAATCATCATTTAACAGTAAAAAAATCTTAAATTCTTTACAAACATTGGATTATTACCTGTTTTAATGAAGTTACAACTTCAACACCAAAGAAATAAAATCTCACAGAACATAGTTTAAGTCTTTAAACAAAAATGTGTATCAGTAAGCCATAAAAATTTTAAACATGTTTCGCAGTTTTTGTAAAAATAAATCAATAAAATGTTAGTTTCACAGCCCTGTAATGTCCAGAAAGGGTTAAAAACTAAAAGGGCAGGATAAATGTTAAAGCTTTATACAAATTTTTTATCATGACATTAAATGAACGTCCTCATGAACTCTCTGATGGCCCCCCTCCTGATCTAACTGTCATGACATTTACAGACATTTATGCACCAAAGGGAACAAACCTCTGAAATTAGATCAGGTTTTTACTCGAAAGGCTGCACAGTCTTTCATTTAAGGCCCTCGCTAACTGGCTCTTCATATTTACAGCTACGTCACTTATTTTGCATCAGTTATTGAAACAGCAGCAGAGCTTATACTGCTGTAGACTTATATGGAAAGCTGTTTGAGGATAAATTTGATATCAGTGATATCAACCGCAGTTCAGCTCTACTAGTACTGAAATGTGGAGTACATCTACTCAATTTTGGTCAACGAGTGCAGGAGTAGACTTTACTAGTGAGGAAAAATGTCGCTAGTACTACTAGAAGATCGAAAAACATTCACTAGCAATACTAATAGACTCTTTTGGGTCTACTAATACTGCTTATAGTCTTAAAAATGTTTACTAGTACTACTAGTAACCCTTATATTCTAATAAGGGGGCAGGGAAAAGCAAATTCAGGCTTCCCATTGGAATTCGAAATTATTACAACCAATCATGGTGCTGGATTTGGTTATAATCCCGCCTACTTCATTTGCATTAGATATAGTAGTACTATTCGTGAATCTTTTGGGCTAACTTAATCTTTTGGCTTAGCTTAAGCACTGCGCGGAGGAATACATGATGTGAGTCAGTTAGTTCCAGATACAACTTTATTTTTCTGAAAAGTTAATGCCCTCAAAAAAATTTCTAGGTAGCATACTCCTAAACTGTGGTATTATTTTTTGATGGGAGTTCTTGTAGGTGGAGAAAATACCCTTTGTATTTGGTACAACACTTTTCTGTTTGCGGCTAGTTCTGCGTAACAGACTCTTACAGACTGTGGCTTACTGAGGGAGAGGAGAGAACTTTCTACTGCATCTAATGTACTTAGTGGCCATTTGGAGCTCATTCAACCCCACTTCAAAAAAACTGAAGTGTCCCTTTAATAGAAAAATCGCCTACTAGTAGAAAATTTTGTGTTACTAGTAGTACTAGTAGACCTAATAAATGGTCTTACAGCACAAAATGTCTACTAGTAGATGATTTAGCTTTACTAGTAATGTCTACTCGTGCACTAGTGCGCCAAAAACCTTTTCTAGTAAAACAAAAATACTACTAGTGAATCCCAAATATCTCATTAGTAGTGATAGTAGACTGCTTTTAGTTGACTTGTAAAGCCAAAAGATTCTCTAGTAGTACTAGTAGACCTAATGTAAATGAAGTAGGAGGGATTATAACCAAATCCAGCACCCTTATTTGTTCTAATATTTACAATAGCCAATGGAAAGCCTGAATTTGCTTTTCCCCGCCCCCTTTTTAGCATATAAGGCTTACTAGTAGTATTAGTAGACCCAAAACAGTCTACTAGTAATACTAGTAACACCTTTTGCCTCCCTAGTAAAGTCTACCCATGCACTAGTTGACCAAAATTGAGTAAATGTACTCCAAGTTTGAGTACTAGTAGATCTGAACTATGGTTGGCATCACCGATATCAAACAGCTTCCATAGACTGAAATCCCTGTTAATTATTCCCATATCTCCTAAAATCTGCCCTGAATTCTGAGTTGATTTTGTGTGCAGATCATATTTGTGTTGCTTCTCGATCAGCATTCAGTCCTTGTCCCACTCTCCTTCTGTTATTCTGGTTTAACAAATCCAGCTCAGGCAGTAAACAGCCCCTCATGTAATCGTGTTCCTCCTGAATTTTACACCAGGTATCGTGAAGTTTAATGAGGTTTACCTGGGAGAAGGTGGAGCGGAGGCATCAGAGTTTCAAGATGGAGGAGCAAGCCCACAGAGCGGAGGAGGAGGAGCAGGAGCAGGAGGTCTTCTCTCTCTGGAGCAGTACATCAGCAACGCCAGGGAGGCCTTGGGAGTGGACAGCCACTACAGCAGGTTTGGTTTTTGATTCTTTAAAAAAAATTCAGCTTTGTGATACCGTTTGATTTGTTTTTACATTTTTCTACCAAAGAGGTGACAAGATATTCTAATAAAAGCTTTTAAAGGGTCATCGGGGGTCACAGAGACTTTGAGGAAAGAAAACGGAAAATGTCTTTAAACAAAAAATATCTTTGAATCTGTACCACATGACTTTTGAGTCACTGCAGACTGAAATCTGAGGGCAGTTTTCTTAAATGTAAATTTTAAATGAAGAAAACTAAGACACACAGCCTATAGGCAATACAACTTACATCCAAAATGACTGAAACCAATACCTCAGAAATATACTGCACCACTGCTAACAACACATTCATAAAAATTATAAAGTTCTTCAACCCTTAAGAGTTCCTTTAATAAACTTACTTATTTGTCCCTAATGACAAAAAATGTCACCTTCACAATAGCTGCTGTAAAAATAATATGTATCTTTTTCTCCACTTTAAATGAGTCAGTCTTTAAAACTACTTCATCCGGAAATATAGATTATATTGTGGGGATTTTAAACCTTTAAAGGCCAGCATGTTTTCATATCTCTGCTGTTTTTTTAAATATAAAAAATAATAATAATTTCAATGAAATACAATTTAATGGGTGTTTGTTTATTGCTGTTATTAGGCCCTGATACGAGTCAATGATTGGCAGCTACATTGGTTTTGATGCATTCCTTTGTTGTGAAGTCAGATTAAATAAATAAAAACTCCCTTTCATGATCCTTGGGACAAAAAATGCAAAAGCCCTAAAATCAGCTGTAAAAATATCAAATGTTATTTTTTTCCACTTTAAACAAGTCCGTCTTTCAAAACTACTTCAGCCTGAAATATACAAATCAAATATTAATTTTTGTTTTGAGATTTTTACCCTTTAAAGACCAGTATGTATACTCAAAAAAACTCCAAAATCACTTCTATAAAATACATTTTGGTGAGTATTATTTTTTTATCATTATCATTAGGTCTTGAGATGGTTCAATGATTGGCAGCTACATTGGTTTTGATGTATTAGTTTTCCTTTTTTCTTATTTCTTTTTTTTTGGATTTGCTGTGTCAGATTAAAAAAAAGGCCTCCCTGGCTAACTGACCTCACCAGTGTACTACACATCGAGAAGAGCCGATATGGCATGATGGGCAGCCTCGATAAGTTTTCCAATATCTGACAACCTTTTCTGGATTACCTTGCATGATTTGATCGTATTTCTGGACAGTGAGATGTGCATACTGCTTACCTTTTTCTTTAAATGTTTGTGTTGAGACATATTGTGCTAGCGATGTAATGTAGCATAATGTCATGAAATGTTAGCCCTGTTCTGTTCTGTTTTGTTTTATTTGTCTGTTTTTTGTTTTATTTGTTTCCTGTCTATGGTTTATGCTACAAAAAAAATGAAATATCTTAATAAAATACTGTTTTCAAAAAGACCTTCCTCTCGTGGTCCTAGGGACAAAAGCTACCAGCACTCTTAAATCAGCTGTAAAAATATTATACTTTCAGAACATGTCTGTCTTTTAAAACTACTCCAGTCTAAAATACAACACCAAATATTCAATATATTTTTGGAGTTTTAAATGTTAGGGATGCTTTTGTGAATCATTTTCGTTTTGAGGAGAGGACATGTTTTAAGAGGCAGTTTAAGTATCTCACATTTTGTCATATTTCTTTAGGAGAGTAACTTGAACACGAGAATAAAAATGATGATTGGACTCTCGTCTTTATGAACTGGACTGATATCCTGCTGAATCTTTCATTACAGAAAACCATAACGGTTTACAGTCGCTCTGGCTGCAGTTTTCACAGCTCAGAGAGATTTGATCTGCATTTAAATATCACTCTCTACATGCTGGAGGGCAGTAAACTCTGCTGCAGGCCTGGAAAGTGTTTTAATGCTGCATATGTGCAAATAATTTTCCTTCTGTGGACGAGCAGCAGTCAGAACTGTCACACATAAACAGAAGAAGGCTCCGGGCTGGAACACACTCCATCATATCCACAAACACTCTGCAGAAACTCCTCTGCAGTGACGTTTTTTCAGAAAGTTTGGACGCAGTTCGTGTGGGGGAACATTTGCTGACACCACACATGGTAGTGATTTACACAGCCGTGGTGATGCCAGCCGAGGCCTGCAGTTGTGGGCAGGATAATTGAGAGTAAAGAAATATGGCAGCAGAGAGAGCGGTATAAAAGAAAGACTGATGACAGGCGGCATGTGGCTCCTCTCTCTGCTTTATTCACGCTTCTCCACTCTCGTGTATTTTAATGAACAAAGATGAAGAGTTATGGTGCAGTGACGTGCTTTGTGAGGCTGGTTGTGAGCATGGTGGTGCATTGGCTGATAATTCTCCCTCAGTAAAGATTTAAAGTAGATAAAAATGCTCTATTTATAGAAAAAGGATCAGCCTTGGTTACTCAAATGCAGTGGTGGACAAAGTACTCAGCTGAGCATCGATCATCTCTCCTCTTGGTTCTTGTTGTGTTTGGTTTATTCTGCCATTTGTTTCTTTGTGACGGTTCTTTCTTCTTTCACTCCATGTTTTTTCAAGCCAAGAGACGAGATGATGCCAATATTTCAACCTGCCACCGTTACTCACGCTGCCAGAAGTCCCAGATGATGACAAATCCCGCATTAAGATTTTTGATGTGTGTTTTAGGTCTAATTTCAGTCTGTTTGTTTCTCTGTTCTCCAGAGTTTGCTCCAGCAGTGAGACCGAGAGTGAAGCTGGAGATCTTCTGGAGCAGCAGTTTGAGGAGCTGAACAACAAGCTCACGTCAGCCACGGACCCAACAGGATACCTCCGCATGGTGTCCAGAAACAACCTCTTCAACAGGTCGGATTTTACTCAAAGATTTATTATCTTTTATTTCAGTTGTCTGGTTATTGTGCTTTCACTGTTTTTACCTTCGCCAAGGAGGTTATGTTCTTGGTCCCGTATGTTTAGCAAGATTACACAAAAACTACTGGACAGATTTTGCTGAAATTTTCAGGAGATGTTGGTAATGGCCCAACTTAGAAATTATTAGATTTTGGTGGTGATCCAGATAACCACCATTAGCAAACAATTGTTTTTGCTCAATAACTGTCTCACTAATAATGATATCAACATGATTCTGAGTGCTGGGTGTGTATTTCAGGGTTATGAATCACATTATGATGGTGACTTTATCATGGAACTATTGCTTATAGATGCAACAGTAATATTTAAGCTACCTTGGCAGAGGTTTGAGCGAGTGCTTTCTAGTTATCCTTACTGTGTTTGTCTATGACTCTCACAGAAGCTCCCGGAGCATGACGAGTCTGTACAGCGCCACAGTTTCTCCATCGAAGGACGGCTTATCGTCGCCTCTTTCTCGACCGAGTAACATCAGCAAACCTCCTCTGCGCGCGCTGTACGACCTTCTCATCGCACCGATGGAAGGGGTATGTTTCTCTGTGAGGGCTCCATGTTTGGAGAGTATGGAAAGCTGTTTGGGCTTAAAATCAGTCATATTAACCGTAGTTCAGCTCTACTAGTACTGAAATTAGGAGTACATGTCCTCAATTTTGGTCAACTCATGCACAATTAGACTTTACTAGTGAAGAAGAAAGTGTCACTAGTACTACTAGTAGACTGTTTTGGGTCAACTAGTACTCTAGTGGACTAAAAATGTTCACTAGTACTACTAGTAAGCCTTATATGCTAATAAGGGGCAGAGAAAAGCAAATTCAGGCTTCCCATTGGCTATTACAACAAATCAGGGTGCTGGATTTGGTTATAATCCCTCCTACTTCATTTGCATTAGGTCTACTAGGACAGCTGGTGAATCTTTCGGCTTTACTGGTTCAACTAGTAGACTAAAAACAGTCTATAAGTACTACCAATGAGATATTTGGGGTTTACTAGTAGTATAGTAAACAAAAATTTTGGTTTACTAGAAAAGGTCTTATGGCGCACTAGTGCACGAGTAGACATTACAGATAAAGCGAAATCATCTACTACTAGGCAATTTGTGCTGTAAGACCATTTATTAAGTCTACTAGTACCACTAGTAATAAAAAATTGTCGACTAGTAGTAAATGTTTGTTTACAGTACTACAAGTAAACTCAAAATATTTCTTTAGTAGCATTAGTAGACTGTTTTTAGTCCACTAGTAGTACTAGAAAAGCCAAAAGATTCAATAATAGTACTACTAGACCTAATGCAAATGAAGTAGGAAGTAGGATTATAACCAAATCCAGCACCCTGATTGGTTGTAATATTTTCTAAATGGCTTTCAATGGAAAGCCTGAATTTTTTTTTCCCCGCTCCCTTTTTAGCATATGAGTCTTTCAATTAGTACTAGTGAACATTTTAAGTCTACTAGTACCACTACTAAACCCAAAACAGTCCACTAGTAGTACTAGCAAACATTTTCCGATCTACTAGAAGTATTAGTGACACTTTTTGCTTTACTAGTAAAGTTTACCCGTGTACTAGTTGACCAAAACTGAGTGCATGTCCTCCAGATTTGAGTACTAGTAGAGCTGAACTACGGTTGACATCACTGATATCAGTTTTATGCCCACACAGCTTCCATAGGGAGTTCCTTCATCACTCCTCTTGAGCTTGAACTTCTCTGCTCTCCTCAGGGTCTGATGCACAGCAGTGGACCTGTGGGCCGACACAGACAGCTGGTCTTGGTCCTGGAGGGAGAGTTGTACCTCATCCCGTTTGCCTTGCTCAAAGGCAGCTCGTCTAATGAATACCTGTATGAGAGGTTCAGTCTCATTTCTGTTCCTTCTCTTGCCAGCCTCGGAGCCACAGTCAAGGTTTGCTCTGGAATGATCTTCTTCTTCAGCACTATTTTGATAATCCTTATTTTAGGATGTAACCTCGTGTCCTTTTCGCCAACAGCTTCACCCTCGCCGCGGCGGCCCCTTCCACTGCTCAGACGGAGGCTCAGTGGCTGCAGTCGTCGGAGCTCCTCGCCTTCCCTCCACTGTGATGGACCGCTGGCTCTGGGGCCCCTTACCCTCAGCCCAGGAGGAGACCCTGTGGCTGGGCGATCAGCTGGGGTGTCACCCTTTAACCGGAGCCAACGCCACAAAGGAGCGAGTGTTAGCAGCTCTGAGTCAGGCCGAGTGCGTCCACTTTGCAACTCATATCTCCTGGAAACTGGCTGCTCTGGTCCTCGCACCGAGCCAGGAGAGCGCGGGAGGAGGAGGGGGGAGGAGGTCCAGGGAGAAGTCTCCATGTGGGGCGTCCAGTTCAGGAGACCCTGGAGGTCAGACTGGGAGAATGAGGAGCTCGTGTTCGAAGAGTCACGGCAGCCCGGAGAGGCTCAGAGGAGCGGAGGAGGCGAGCGATGACGGGGAGAGTTTGTGTGACATGGAGAGTGTGTGCGACAGTCCTCCTCTTCATGACTTCCTGCTCACTGCTGCAGACATCCTGGACCTCTGCTTGAACGTCAAACTGGTGGTCCTGAGGTATCAATCAATCAGTCAATCAATCAATCCATCAATCAATCAATCAGTCAGTCAGTCATTCAATCAGTCAATCAATCAATCAATCTATCAATCCATCAATCCATCAATCCATCAATCAAACTTTATTTGTATGGCACTTTTCATACAAACTCTTGTGGCACAGAGAATTAAACATAAAGAAATAAAAAATGAAAGTAAAAAATAAAAAGCAGAAGATTGAATACGATCCACATCCAGCAAACACACAAAGACATTCAAAAGAAATCATGAGAAAAAATCTTGAAAGAAAAATCATGATAAGAAATGAGAATAAAAAAAAAATACTACAGGGAAAAATAAATAAACAACTAAAAAAAATTAAATTAAAATATGGGAAAATGAGATAGCCAACCTCCAAATGCGTAATAAACTTTGCTAAAGTAGGCTAATGGTAAGAAAAACAATTAACAGAGAATAAAATTCTGAAACAATAAATCTTAACTGAAATGGAGAAATAAAACAGATTAAGAGGATTAAAATAAATAAATATATTAGAGGAAATTATAAAAAAGAAATACATAAAAACAGAAGTAAAGTTTAAAAAATAACAATAATAATAATAAAGAAAAATTTAAAATAACTATATGGTAAAATGAGAATGCCAACCTCCAAATGCGTAATAAACTCTGCTAAAGTAGGTTAATGAAAAGGAAATCGATGAAAAGAGAACAAAATTCAAAAACAATAAACATGAACTGAATTTGAGAAATAAAACAGATTAAGAGAATTAAATAAATAAATATAGAAGATGATATTATAAAAAAGAAATATATAAAAAATAAATAAAAATGACATTAAAAAAAAAAGTCGAAGATTGAATACAGTGAAAAAACATCAGACCCTACCCACCTTCACAATCCACATACAGCACACACACACAGACATCAAGAGGAAATTCTAACAAAAAAACAGAATTAAAGGACTGAGGGAACAATCTTGATTTAAAAAAGGGGAAACACAGGAGCTAAAACTAGAATGACCACTAAAAAGTCATGATAAGAAAAGAGAATTAAAACAAAATTTAAAATAACTATATGGTAAATGAGATAGCCAAACACCAAATGTGTAATAAACTCTGCTGAAGTAAGATAATGAAAAGAAAATCCATTTACAGAGAGTACAATTCAGAAACAGCAAACATGACCTGAAATGGAGAAATAAAACAGATTAAGAGGATTAAAATAAATAAATAAGATGAAATAATACTACAAAATATAATCAGCTAAAAGCCAGACTAAAAATGTGGGTCTGGAGTGTGCTTTTAAAAACGTGAAGTGCTTCTAGGATTTAAGAAACGCTCCTGAATTTGCTTCATTTGGCTGAGATGTGATCGTCTTCCTCCCCTCAGGTTGTACCCGGAGTCGAGCAGCAGGGTGTCCTCGGACGGCGTCGTAGGCCTGACTCGAGCTTTCCTGGCCGCAGGCGTCCAGTGTGTGTGTGTCTCTCTGTGGCCTGTGCCGATAGCCGCCTCCAAACTCTTCACACACACCTTCTACACCGCGCTCCTCAACGGCACCAAAGCCAGTGCAGCTCTGACGGAGGCCATGAAGACGCTTCAGAGCAGCAAACACTTCTCACACCCCTCCAACTGGGCCGGTAAGAGAAGCAAACACACAACTACAGACGTACAGATTTGGATTTAACTTTGCAGTTTGAGCTTAACTTCAGCGCAGATGCTTCGATCTTTAATGTGGTGACCTTGGGTTTGATGCTGGTTTATTTCCCCTTGCTGCTGTTGTATCTATTATTGCTGAATTAAGACATGAATGGACCAAAAGTTTATAAAGCAAACAAGAAAAAAATGCTGATTTAAGATATGATAGGACAAGATAAAATATTCCTTTATTAGTCCTACAGAGGGAATTCCAAATTTACAGCAGCGATAAGATACAAAAAAGAATTATAAAGAATGAAACTTATGAATAAAAATAAATGAAATATATATAAGTGGTATTTAGAGCTGCTATGTACATGCTTGATATATTAAAGTTGGAAAATCTGAGATGTTTAGATCTATGACTATATACACGGAATATGCTCACATGTGTGTACAGAATATTCATGTGTACAGAATATACTTTACATATAAATATTGTTTTTCTCACAGTAGAAAGGTTTTTGTTGTGGCGTCGAACAGCTGCAGGATGGAAGGACCTGCGATACCTCTCCGTAACACACTTCAGGTGGAGCATGATGAATGCAACTGTTTCTTATAAGAAAAAAAAGGCAAAAAAGTCAGCTGAGACAAAAGAATATGTATCATGGTGATAGAGGAATAATAAACTTATTTTGGCACAAACAGCTCCGTAGAGGGTTTCAAAGAAGGAAAAAAAAAAACTAAATTATTTAAATAAAGGTAATAAAATTGATTTTCTTCTTTTCTTTTCTAAAGAGAATTTATTGAACATTTACAGGAGTAAAAGACTTTACATTTTCCATCATTATGTGGAACCATATTGAAGGAAGACAAACAGACATACAAACAAAAAAACCATCAACAGCAAAAGAGAGTAATTTAATAAAATAAGATTGAAAAAATAAATAAATAAATATGCACCACAGGTGCACACATGAACGTTGCAAATGGCTCAGATAGCAACACTTAAGGCGCAAGTACTTAAAATTAAATACATTTTAAAAACAAAAAGTATTAAAAAAAACAGACGGTATAAAAACAGACAGTAAACATATAAAAGTGATAAGAGTATAAAAGTAGAACAGTAACAGAGGAAAAACAGAGAAAAGTGTTGGAGTAGAACAGGAATAAAAACAACTGGATTATTGCACAGATTATTTCTGAAGTTATTGCAGAATACAACTGCATTAATATAAATAATACAGTATATATATAATATAATAATAAATAAATTCATACTAATATCAAATAAATAAAAGTGGACACCCTGCCATCATTAGATCCAATTGACAACATTTGTATCTCTCATGTGACCGTCGTATACAGTTATCTTTTGTATTGATTTTATTTTAAGTCTCTGTAACACGGTACCAAATGATCCACAGTCCACATCAAGTCCACGGCCCTCTGTTCGTGGGCTTCTTCTTTAGATCATGTCTACACCATTTTTGGGTAGCTCAGACAGTATCCAGACTTCAGTCTCAGTGTTAAATCTCGTTGTTTGTGTTTTCTTCAGGTTACATGCTGATCGGCAGCGATGTGAAGCTGAACAGTCCGATGTCTCTGGTCGGTCAGGCTCTGTCAGAAATCCTTCAGTACCCAGAGAGAGCCAGAGACGCCCTGAGAGTGCTGCTACACCTGGTGAGAAACATCCACACCTGGAAAAACTTTAACTCTTGGATGACACTGAGTGTCCTTTAAAGTGTTGGAATTTCATGTCATCAACTAAAACTAGACTAAAATTAATACGATTTAGTTGACTAAATTATGACTAAAACTAAAAGATATTTTAGGCAAAAGACTAAAACCAAATTAAAAAGTGCTGACAAAATTAATGCTGATCTTGACAATTATTCCATAAGCACAAATACAGTTAAACAAATATATTAATGTAGGTCTATGTTGTAGTTATTTATAAATCTTTTATCCTTAACATAATCAATGCTGCATTATTTAAAATGTGACTTTAAGATAATTTTGGAGTAAAAATCCATTAAATTGTGTTTTCATTCCATCACTCCTGCATTAGGCATGGCCTTTAGGCCTTTAGTGATAGTAAATAGATGATGGATAGACCTTAGAAAGGGGGAGAGATCAGGGAAGGAGTCTTGGTACATGGACCCCCAGTGGGAACCAGACCAGCACCCCACACCAACACATCTTCAACATGCTCCCGCCTCTCTCTGCAGGTTGAGAAGTCTCTGCAGCGTATCCAGAGCGGTCAGTGTAACCCCATGTACACGTCACAGCAGAGCGTGGAGAACAAGGTCAGTTTGTCCCCGTCTTCTTTAAATGTCGCTGTCCCCGTCTCTCTGCTGATATTCAGACGTCTTCTCTTTCCTCTGGGTGAAGGTCGGCGGGGTCCCCGGGTGGCAGGCCCTCCTGTCTGCGGTGGGTTTCAGGTTAGATTCCTCTGGTAGCGGCGCTGGACTCCCTGCAGCGGTTTTCTTCCCGACATCAGACCCTGGAGATCGTTTACAGCAGTGCAGCACCACCCTGCAGGCTCTGCTCGGTACCTCTGCAGCTTCACCATCAGTGTTCATTTTACAGCACTTTTTAATTTGGTTTTAATCTTTTGCCTAAAATATCTTTTAGTTTTAGTCACAATTTGGTCGTCTAAATTGTTGTAATTTTAGTCTAGTTTTCATTGATGAAATTTCACAACATTTCAGTCGATGAAATCTACTGTAAATGTAGTCGACTAAAATATGAAGTGTAAAGGGTAAGGCATTTTTTATGTTTCCTTGAATTTCTGAAGTCATGTTTTACACTTGGATAAAATCAAACATCTAATAACCCTTTATTGAATGATAGTCAAGTCTGAATGTATAAATGAACAGAAACAAATTGAACTTTTGTGTGAAATGCAGTCACCTTTATTTAGGCTACCTGGCAGAGCATCTCAGTTACAATACCAGAACTGACAACAAACAGTGAACCTGCTCTACATGAATATATCAATTCATAAAGAGAGGAGCTCTGATTGGATCGCTCCACAACTTATCCCACCACCACCAAGCTAAGGCAGCTGTGATTGGATGTCCCTCTGAACTCATCCAACCTTTCCACACAACCAAAGTAGCTGTGATTGGATATATTCCTAACTTGTCCCTACTTTCTACATGACCAAATTAGGTCTGTTTGGATTAAGTCTCAGTTAATTTAGTTTTAGTTTTAGTCCATGTGCACTTGTTAATAATAAAGGTTGTTAAAGAAAACTATGATGAAAATAATTAGTCAACAAAATTAACACTTCTTACCATGACTTTAACATCAGTTATAAAAAATTTGTCCCTTCATTGAAAAAACACTGGAGATTTTCTGTGACAGAATGCTCTGAGTTTATCACAAAATCTTTTTTTCAGTCCATATTTGCTGCACAAACAATAATCTGAAGGTGTTTTCTCATTCTTTAACCCTCTGTGCCCCTCAGGTCTGACTCCAGCTGCTCTGCAGGCTCTCTGTAAACTGGTCACTGCATCTGAAGCTGGAGAGCAGCTCATTCATAAGGTACTGACATGATGAGTTGGCTCACTGTGACTCAGCTACTCATCCCAGTGGTGGAACAAACGCTCAAACACATCACTTTGTCAAAGAAACACTGTGAAAATACTCAAGTAAGACAAAAAGGTGTCTGTCTTTAAAAGTAAAACTGCAAATTTATGATAAACGGTAGTGTACTCAAATGAATAAAAGTTAAATGACTGATTTTGGAGTTAAATCTACGTCATCAGATTTAAGCACAAATGCATCAGCATAAGCTCATTTTCCTGCTGGAGCTGCAGCAGATGGAGAGTTAATTGTGAGAGTTTAAACTTCATATTCTTAGCTTGTTGAGTCAAAAACAATATATATATACAGGAGGAAAAATACTCTTCTGGTGAACAGATTTATCTTAATCTTGTTAAATGTTAACACTGAAAAAACTCAGATCTAAGTGAGAGTATTTGTCCAAGTTAAAGACAAAAACAGCTCACTAGACTTATTCTAATCCACAATCCTTAAATCTGGATTAAGATCTTATTTGAAGATATAAAAGATATAAATTAAAAAAACTGTAAAGTAAAGTAAAATAATCTGCCAATGAGACAAGACAAATTTAACTTGAGCAGATATTAAACCTGAATTTAAGACCCTCACCAAGTCAAACTTTCTTTGTTTCATTGGCAGATATTTTCTCTTCATTACAAGCAATTCAGTGCCTTATTTTTGCATTTTATTTCTTAAAGTAATAAATGTATCTTGACTGGTTAAGTGAATGTGGATTAGAATAAGTGTTTTGGATATTTTTGACTTGAAAATAGACAAACACACTTGCCTAGATCTGAGTTTTTGCAGTGAAGATATTTATCTACATCATATCACATCTAATTTCCCTTGTTTTGCTCATATTGAATAGTTTTCCTTCTTTTGAGTTTGATAAGCTGCTAAAAAAGTTAAGGTTTGAATCAAATACGAAGAAAACATGAACATCTCAATGTGACAGAGGCTAAAGTCCATCCCGACCCTACACGAGCCCATGGACTTTCTGCTCCGTTTTCTCTGTAAACTGTGCTGTGAAATAAACTGCTGTAGAGATGAAGGGAATATAGGAAAATGTTCTGTGAGTGCAGAAAATGAAATCTCAAACAGAAACACTGTTTTCATGTCAGTCTGCAAGACAGTAGTACTGGAAACCTCAAAGTGTTTGTAGTAAATGTAAAATACACTTTTTTTTTATTGCAATAAGGATGTGTGATAAGAGGATCTTAGATTGTGAAGAACTAAAAGTATTGGCATCAGATCGTTCGTAGTGTAAGCGTTGCTGAAAGAGGTTGAATTTATCAGTTCAATTTTTCAGACCACAGGAAAATAAAGGCTTCAAACTTATTTTTTTATTTGACAACCCCACACCTTCTTTACCAAATGGTTTTAACTGAAAGGGAAAAAACATTAACAAACTTGTCGTTTCCAAAGAAAAATTAAAGTTTGGAATAGACATCTTATAATCTAAGTTCAGTATTTGTGAATTTGAATTTGAAGTTGAATCTTGAATTTGAGTTTGATTTTGAATTTGAATTTGAATTTGAATTTGAACTTGAATTTATTTCGAACATGTATATAAACAAATAAAAATAGAGAAATACCATTCACATACAAAGGAAAAAAAGAAATAAAGTAATTATACAGGTTAAAAAGGACTACGATTTATGGATATAATTTTGGTTCTGGTTGGTAATTTGCAAGAAAGTGCTAAAAATGAAAACAAAAAGAATTCTTATAAAATTGAGATTTTGACACTCCCATAAAAATTAAGTTTTATGCCATATCGCCCACCCCAATATTGGAAGATTTATTTGTAGTAGATAAGATGATTGATTTGTTATACATTTCTTAACTGTAGTCTTTAAAGAAATACATTTTTCTCTGTTGAACATTGATAAGAAAAGTGAAGTCATACAGAAAGAAGCTGCAGCTAATGTTCTAACAAAGCAAAAAAAACTTGAGCGAATAAGCTCACCACCACTGGATTTCTGAGAACACATTAATCATCTGACTGAACCCTGTGTTTTTATCTTCTCTTGTACTTGAACTTAATTTGATCTTTTTTTGGACCCATCATCATTCTCTGCATCTCCCCTCCTGCATTAAATACACTTTTTACACGCCATGCAACATGGAATATTTATGAGACATTTAGATTTTTTTCTTTCCTCATTTTAACAGTTATCATTCAGAGACAATGATTTGTCCCTGTCACTGTGGTGGTCTCAGCTTACTAATAATTCATACTTTACCCATGATGCTTGATTCATCCATGCATCATTAGGTCACCATAAGTAAATCATAACTCATGCATGTTTGTGTGACTCAAACACAGCACAGACATGAAAAAACAATCTTAAATTTCTGTTTCCTTTCCCTCTAAACCCACCTCACAAAGGCGGTTAAAAGCATGGTGGGCATGGTAAGTTTTCTGAAAAACATTTCTGATTAAAACTCAAAGAAAAAGACAAAAAAGAGACGAAAAACACAGTTTATGAACATTTTAATATGAACGTTCTTTGTGATGTGGGTCCTTTAATAGTCTTGCCTTACAGGAGACTTTTATAAAACTATTATTACTGATATTCTTCTTTTGAATCTTTTGTTTCCTTCCTCTTAAAGCTTCATCAGGTCCTGGTTCAGCTTCAGTCGGGTGAGAAAGAGCAGGACTTTTCTCTGGCTCCGATTCAGGTGTCGATAAGCGTTCAGCTGTGGAGACTTCCAGGCTGCCACGAGTTCCTCGCTGCACTCGGTGAGTCAACAACACGATGATAAAAAATCAGTTTAATCATATCGCAAGGCATGAGATCATGATTAATAATGAATGAAATCATTTCTTGTCATTCAGATTAAAAAGACATAATTAAGTTTTACTTTTAAACATAATTTTGCTAAACAAAAAGCATGATCTTAAAGTGAAACTGATTTTGACCTGGGCGGCAGGGTGGCGCAGCAGGTACACGTGGTGCACCTGCTGCGCCACCCTGCTGCACCCTGCTGCACCCAGGTGCACGTGCCTAAAAGAAGGTCGCCGGTTCCCGCCCTGCAATTGGCTTGAGAATAGCTTAGGGTGTACCCCACCCCTCGCTCAATGTCAGCTGGGTTAGGTGAGGGAAAAGCGGCAGTCCACGTGATCTATGTGCTCCAGTCAGTGTTAATGTTGACCGTACTTTTTAATTTAGTTTCAGTTCAAGTCTTTTGCCCAAAATATCTTTTAGTTTTAGTCACAATTTAGTAATCTAAATTGTTATAATTTTAGTCTAGTTTTAGTCGATGAAATCTACTGTAAATTTAGTCGACTAAAATATGAAGTGTAAAGGGTAAGGCATCTTTTATGTTTCCTTGAATTTCTGAAGTCATGTTTTACACTTGGATAAAATCAAACATCTAATAACCCTTTATTGAATGCTAGTAAAGTCTGAATGTATAAATGAACAGAAACAAATTGAACTTTTGTGTGAAATGCAGTCACCTTTATTTAGGCTACCTGGCAGAGCATCTCAGTTACAATACCAGAACTGACAACAAACAGCGAACCTGCTCTACATGAATATATCAATTCATAAAGAGAGGAGCTCTGATTGGATCGCTCCACAACTTATCCCACCACCACCAAGCTAAGGCAGCAGTGATTGGATGTCCCTGTCCCTCTGTCAAGCATTTTAGTCTAGTTTTTATTTGTTAATGAAAATGTCAGTTAATTTCGTTTTAGTTTTTTTCAATGTGCACTTTTATTAGTTACTGTCTAGTTGTTGACGAAAACTATGACAAAAATAATTAGTCAACAAAATTAACACCGCTCGCCACTTATGACTTAGCATGGAAAATGCAGCTATATACAGAAATTGGGAACAAAACAAAACAAGAAAATCCTTGTTCAGGCTGGAAGTTGGCTGGTAACTGGTTGAAGCTTGGCTGGCATTTGGCTGGGAGGGGAAAATCGCAGAAGCTTTGTCTGTCATATGTACTGACTCGTCCTGACTGTGAGTAGGCCAGCACAGAGTGTATCTCTGACCTGAATGACCTTCCACTGCCCAGTCCTGTACTCACCTCGTTCTTCTGTCCCCTCTCAGGTTTTGATCTCTGTGAGGTTGGACAGGAGGAGGTCGTGCTGAAAACCGGAAAACAGGCGAGCAGACGCATCATGCACTTCGCTCTTCAGGCTCTTCTAGCTCTCTTCGGTGAGAATAATGTGAAACCTTTTAAAATAATTCCTCTAAATCTCACTTTTGATGTAACAAAGTCCTTTTTGTCTTCCTCAGACTCCACAGAGCTTCCCAAACGTCTGAGCATGGACAGCTCCTCGTCCCTGGAGTCCCTGTCGTCCTCTCAGTCCACCTCCCAGCCTCACTCCTTACCCCTCTCCTTCAGCGGGTTCCCCCCTCAGCCCTCCTTCTTACCCCCCGTCTGCCCCGACAACCTCTCCTGCGACGCCATCTCCGTCTACAGCCTCAGCTCCCTCGCCTCCTCCCTCAGCTTCCTGTCCCGACCCGAGCCCGCAGGAAGTGACATCATCAGCCAGCGCTCGCACCAGCAGGACCTGGACAGACCCCGAGGGGGAGGGGGTCTGTACTCCTCGCATCGAAACTCAGGTGGCCTGCAGAGAGGGCGCCTGACCAATCACGGAGGAGGAGGAGGCGGAGGGGAGGAGGAAGAGTACGAGGGGTACTCCATCATCAGCAGCGAGCCGCTGGGACGAGGAGCGAGGAGGGACTGTGACACGCTGCCTCTGCCTGCAGGACACAGACAGAGCAGAGGGGGCGCCGGGAGAGGGGCTGCAGGGGGTCATGGGTACCCTCTTACTACGTCCTCGAAGGGGAGCGTCAGCACACCTACGTCACCGATTAAAGCTCCGCCCCCTCTGCCTCAAAAACCTGCGAGCCCCAAAGAAAGACAGCACATGTAAGAGAATGTTATAAAGACTTTTTTAGGTTTAAATCAGGCAACTGCGCTGTTAAAGGGACAATGTGCAGCTTTTTAAGTAATTTGTGAGCTAAAAACGTCTACATTCATAAATATGTCCATATGTTTCATGTCCTCCTGAGTGAAGAATTTCTTGTCTGTTTTTACATAAATCTCAAATGAGATACAAAATATGTATGTTTAATTTTATGAGAATTTTGATTTTTTTGGATTTCTGTAGAAAGTGAAATAAACATTTCAGCTAAAAAAAAATAGAATTTTCTGGTTATAATTTGTGTTTTCAGGCTTTAAAGGGTTAAAGGGATAGTTCAGTATTTTTGAAGTGGGTTGTATGAGCTCCATATGCCCACTAAGTACATTAGATGCAGTAGAAAGTTCTCTCCTCTCCCTCAGTAAGCCACAATTTGTAAAAGTTTGTGACGCAGAACCGGTCGCAAAAAGGGAAGTATTGTACCAAATACAAAGGGTATTTTCTCCACCTACAAGAACTCCCATCAAAAGTAATACCACAGTTTAAGAGTACGCTACCTAAAAAATTTTTTTTTAGTGCATTAACTTTTCGGAAAAATAAAGTTTATCTGGAACTAATGGACTCACGTCATGTATTCCTATTTCTAGATAAAGTTTATTTTTCCGAAAAGTTAATGCACTCAAAAAATTTCTAGGTAGCGTACTCTTAAACTGTGGTATTTTTTTTGTTGGGAGTTCTTGTAGGTGGAGAAAATACCCTTTGTATTTGGTACAATACTTCCCTGTTTGCGGCTGGTTCTGTGTAACAGACTCTTACAGACTGTGGCTAACTGAGGGAGAGGAGAGAATTTTCTACTGAATCTAATGTACTTAGTGGCCATATGGAGCTCATACAACCCCATTTCAAAAATACTGAACTGTCCCTTTAAGAACAAATGGGTCTAACTTTGTTTCTCTCTGGTTTTGCTCCAGCCCATCTCCTCCCAGGACGGGGAAAGGGAAGGTAAGCAGCTCCGAGTCGGACCAGTCGAGCACAGAGACAGACAGCACGGTGAAGTCCCAGGAGGAGAGGACGGTTCCAGTGGGACAGCTGGACCCCCAGGAGCTGGCCCAGAAGATCCTGGAGGAGACGCAGAGCCACATGCAGGCCGTGGAGAGTCTGCAGAAAGCAAACATCCGAGGGTCGACACAGAGGGGAGGAGAGGGCAGGCAGACTTCTTTATCTACGCCCTCCACCCCGACTCTGACCGGGGGAGCGCGGGGGTTTCAGCCCTCGGAGACCAGCGCGTTCAGCAGACCTCCCAGCAGAGCCAGTCTGAAGGCGTCCTCGTCCCCTCTCTCTCTGTCTGGACAGCTCTCGCCCCTCTCTCCTTCTGTTTCAACACCTCCTCCGGTCCGACCCAAACCTCCATCACGCTCCTCGTCCCTGCAGAAGATCAGCTCTGGAAACACCAGCCCGGCCCACTCCTCTCCGTCTTTATCCCAGCGAGTTAAAAAAATGGATTCACCTTTCTTCACAGGATCTCCAGACGCACACACCCAGACTTCAGTCAAACTAAAACACCCCCCGTCACCTTTCACCTCTCATTCTCCTGCCGACAGCGCCCCATCACCTGCTCTTTCCTACTCCTCTGCAGGATCCATCTCAGCCTCATCCAGCCCTGCAAACACCCCCGATCTGAACCAGAAAAAGCAGGACACGAAAGTCCAGACTGTTCAGAACCTAAAGACGTTCTGGTCCAGCGCTGGGCAGAAACACGAGGGGCCATGTCCTGCCAGTTTGCTCCGAGGTGAGAATAAAAAAATGAGTACAGTTCAGAAGGATGTCTTAGGTCTGCTGAACCTCTCACCTCGACACCAGCCTGCGAGCAGAGAAGCAGAGGAGCCCAAGGAGAAGAACGCCGGTCAAAACGGCCACCATAACCTGGAGGGTAGACCACCCCCTCCAGCCAAGCCCACAAACTCTAAAGGAGGCATCAAACTCCCCTCTGGGAACGGCTACAAGTTTCACTCACCGGGACACTTTTTTCCTTCTTCTAAATGTTGAGAGTTTGGCTGGGACAGAACCAAAGACTGAGTATAAGAAGTGGATGTAGCCAACATGATGTCACCCAGTGGTTTGTGGGCCAGTTTAAAGCCTCAAGTTTCAAACTTTGGTCGTTGCTTTCTTCGTTTTTTAGAGCAAAAGTGGGTAAATTTGGGCAAAGGGATCGAGCTACAAAGGAAAGAGAGGTTGGCAAATTCCAAGTTATTTTACAAGGGTCACAAGCTCCGTCAGTTAGTCACAGATTATGTCAGATTTGTTGTTCAGAATCTTAGTTGTTGAGGCTTAAACTTAAGTGTAATATTCTTTTTTTTAATTCATACTCTTAATATTTATATATGACAACAATACACACATATCCAGACCTTGACAAACAGGCAACATTAACATGTACACAACAACACCACATAGAAGGGAGATCAGTGCATGCTCATACTTAAATAAATATTCAATTCATTGTGAAAAGGTTCAATTTGTCTTATACACGGGTACATCCGGTTCCAAAAACAAGACAAAAACAGGAAATTTCTCATATTGACCAGATTTAACAGTCAATAAAATCAGAATAAATCAAATCAATATTGACCTGCTTCCAAATGGTTTCAGGCCTAGACTTAGTGTCATTTAATGGATCTGTTACTCACTCCATGCCTAGAATATTAAAAAATTTAGAGATCCATGTTTCTACAGAGAAACATTTTGGTTTGTGAATTTTCCAGTGTGACAAAATCACTCTCTTGGCATCCAAAAAGGCTAAACCAACTGTCTTTCTCTCTTGTCCTGTTTTTAATTGTACAGTCCTATAACCCAACAGACACACAAATGGACATGGAGCAATATTTACATGAATGATCACTAAAGTGTAATATTCTTGCATTCTTTCTTCTGGCCAGCAGGGGGCACGTTCATCAGTTACTACAAGGAAACTTGATTTAGTTGCTCAATTTCCCAAAAAGGCAATTTTTACTTGATTCTTCATGAAAGTAAATATTTAAACAACAGTCATAAGTCTTTTAAAAACTGTGTGTCTTGTAGATTATGGTATTTTGATCACAGAAAAAAATGCTTTACAAACATGTAATGCTGACAGTATGCGCTTCATGATGTTTCTAGTGATTATTGATCGGTATTTTATCAGTTAGTACCTCTGAATTAAATCCTTCCACATCAGTAAGTTGAGCGCTTTCGTGAGCCTCAACTGTCCTCGAATTTTACACATCATGCAGAGTCAAATATCTTTACAGGTACATGTATCCACAGCGCAGGTGGAGGAGTGCACATGTACAGGCTTTTACAGGAAGGGAAATGGCACCTCTCTTCTCTACATAGGGTTGGTGCCAGGTGGGGTCAGGTACCAAAATCTGGTACTGTATGGTCCCAGTATCAACTCATCAGTGCTTCATTTAGGTCCTATCATGAAATTGTACATCAAGTTAGTGAACATTCTCTGCTCAGAAAGCTGTCCAATATTATCTACGAGCTGAAGAATCCAACATTTGATTGAAGCGAGTGTTTTCACCAGTGTTCATTTCGACAGGACTTTTTACTTATAGACTTTTGCCTTAAATATCTTTTGGCTTTAGTCACAATTTAGTCATCTAAATTGTAATTTTATTCTAGTGTAAGTTGATGAAATTTCACAACATTTATTCGATGAAATATGCTGTAAATTCAGTCAACTAAAATATGAAGTGTAAAGGGTAAGGCAGTTTTTATGTTTCCTTGAATTTCTGAAGTCATGTTTTACACTTGGATAAAATCAAACATCTAATAACCCTTTATTGAATGATAGTAAAGTCTGAATGTATAAATGAACAGAAACAAATTGAACTTTTGTGTGAAATGCAGTCACCTTTATTTAGGCTACCTGGCAGAGCATCTCAGTTACAATACCAGAACTGACAACAAACAGTGAACCTGCTCTACATGAATATATCAATTCATAAAGAGAGGAGCTCTGATTGGATCGCTCCACAACTTATCCCACCACCACCAAGCTAAGGCAGCTGTGATTGGATGTCCCTCTGAACTCATCCAACCTTTCCACACAACCAAAGTAGCTGTGGTTGGATATATTCCTAACTTGTCCCTAAATGTCAGTTCATTTCGTTTTAGTTTTTTTCCATGTGCACTTGTTTTTATAAGTTAATGTCTAGTTTTCATCAGGGGAAAAAAGGTTGTTGACAAAAACGATGACTCATTTGAGAGGTGATCCACCACCCTCTCATGAAAAGGCACAAAACTCTTTTTTAACCAGGCTGTAGTCATGTTTCTCATCATTAGACCAAACTGGAATTCTTTTGCTTTTGTAACCGGCCTCAATTAGACTCTCAAGAAGCTGCACTTTTTTTTGCATTTCTGTGTGGGTTTCTTATGTTAAAGCAGAGGTTGCCTGCACATCAATAATCGATACATGCTGACATCTTAGGTGCAGAAGTTTTTTAGTTATCATATAGTTTTTTTTAACCCTTAACTTGTCTCCACAAAACAAGATGCAACATCCAGACTGTCCAGCTTGGGGCTTCAAAATGGCTGAGCAAACCTCTGTCACAATCATACCCTGCTATTTTACACTTTATTTATCTTTATTTTACACATGCATTGTGCTGTAATTAAGAATGTAATTACATACAGTGAAATGATGATTCTGGTGATACAGTAATGTAAGAAAAGCTTCATTACAGTCTGATTCTCTCAGTAAGTCTTTAATGCCTCCCTCTGCTGGCCTGTGGAGAGGATGCAGACTGAAGGCTCTTGTTTTTTAGCCTTTCATTTCAGACTTGTGGGCTCCTTCCACTTCTTCTAAACACAGTCTTTGAGCTGAACTCAGAGCCTGAAGGCCGATCCTCTGTGTCATTTTCCTTGTTTGTACTTTGACAGAAGCTGCCTGTTTGTCAGCCACATTTTTAGCAATACCTGCTGAAGAAAAGGAGAAAAGTACTGTTTCTAACTGACAGTGATTTTACATGTTATTATTATTATATTATTATTATTTTATGTGTGAAGGGATGTTGATGTTTTGAATGTGATGACTGTGCCTTCTTGTGGAGAAACCTGGAAGGACAGAAATGACTCTCAGAGAACAAATCTCTGTCTTTAACTTTATTTTACTGATGAACAGAGAGCATGTGTGCCACTGCCTCCATGTACTGTACTCAGTCTGAGGACTGTATGCCTGAGTTTATGTCCACTTTAATGCTCGCTATATTTGTGTATTTGACCTGATCTGGATTCATGTGTGCTGGTATTAATGCCCACTGTTGTCAGTTATTTTGTAAATTAAACTGTGTTTTCCAGTCATTATTACACATTTTATAAAGAAGATTAAACTGATGAACACGTGAAGAAAACGCCTTTATATTCTTTTATATGGATGAGTAAGATGATGTGCTTTTGTGCAGCATTGCCAGATTCCTGTTTGTCAAATAATCATCATATCTGAACAGTTTGATGAATAAATATGTCTCTTTGTTGTCGTGCTTTCATGACATACATTTATTCTTAGGCACTTAGATCTTACTTGATTTTTGATAAGCTCATCGTGTATTTTTTTAAAGTAAATACTGCAGCTTTGACAAAAACGAATTAATTCACAACAAAAATGAACTTTGTTGGATTATAAAATATCAGTATTACAAATAATGAGTAAAAGACAAATATCACTGAAATAGCACTACATTAATGCACAACTAAATATCAGGATATTTTGGCGAGCCAATATTATTCTACACCCTTAATTCATACATATATAAGTTAAAATATATATATATATATATATATATATATATATATATATATATATTTATATATATACATTGCTATGAGGTAACAGAGGACCATAAATGGTAAGAAACATGAGCTAATAAGTCATATCATTTCTGATCCAAAAATTGAATTTTTAACATCACACGTTATTATAATGTGATGTGTTTTTTTTTTTCAGAAGTTACAGTGTACAGTCAGAGCAATAGTGCCCTGTTTTAACATGGAAAATTGTATTGTTGCAACAGTAATTATACAATATTAAATGCATCATGTTAGCAATTTGAGATCAGTTTTGGTAGTTATCAGTTCTGTTTTGGTAGTTATTTGTTTCATTAATTGGTTTTAAATCATTTTTGACTATTATGCAAAACACACAATTTTCTGCTTTTTCTACTGTTAGATTATGTATGTGACAATGCAGGGAACAATGTGGATTTTTACATTATTTTTTAGATATTTTGATTGTCATTCATAGCTTTAAACCATATTAATATTCAATAGCTGTCAAGAATTCATTTCAAATCAATTTCAGTACATCTGCTGAACCTGTAGTATATGTAATAATTTTCTCTTTTGTATAACACATGGACTTTATGTTCATAATATACTGAATATAAGGCATCATTTCTCAAAGTTAGAGTGCAAAACAAACTAATATTATTTGTGACAGTTAAATTGTTTGTAATTTGTTTGAAATTGTTATTGATCAAAAGATGTTCTATTCAAATCTAAATGCTAACTTTAAATTACAATTTTACATAAAAAGATGAATTTAATATTATAGATAAGCAAACATTGTTTAGTCAGTATTACTGATGACCGTCAGGACAGAAATTATGGAAGTGAACCATATTAAAATCAACATCCAGCAAAATAACAATGAGCTTGTTGATCGTCAGTAAAAGAAAACAACCTATCTGGAAGTTTTCTGTTAACATTTTGGACTTTTGAACAATAATATTCAAGAAATTTAAGAAATTTGCATAATGGGTGCTGACTAGAGGCTGTTGCTATCTGGGGGCTCTTTGAATAACAAATATTTAGAAGCTCTGGTTTACGAAATAGCAGTCAAACTGTGTGTTAGAAATTTTTATTCGTTGTTAGGAGTTTCAGTGTTCATTTTTTAATATTTTAAGGAATTTGCAGCCAACTTCATTGATGATTTAAAACACATATACCTTTAAAAGAAACTATAACTTAGTTTTCCAGTCTACGAAATTCATGAATTGATTCTAAATCACTGTAAGGTCACATTTAATCCCACTGTTCAGATGATTTTTCCTGAATAACACAGTGTTTTTGTTAAATGATGTCCAGTCAGTCTATCACAGCACCTCAGTGTATGGGGCAGTGTAGTGAATGGTGTGGATCTCTCAGCCAATCAGAGCCCTCCAGGAGGGCGGGACTTACTTGTTGATAATTCTCGGTGGTGTCGTCCATCAGTGCGCATGCGCAGCCCGGGTGACGAAGATGGTGCTCATCAAGGAATAGTGAGTGTTAAATGTTTTTTAAAAATGTAATTTGGCGCATTTAAAGGGACAATTTCAGCACTCCGAGAGCTTCATTAGGGAGAGTAGACCTGTGTGTGTTGTTCGGGATAGTCTTTGGCTTAATTCCACCGCCGTGTGGCACGTTAAAAGGCAGCTTTGAGAAGGGTGGATCAGGACGTGGATAACGGTACTCGCCGGTCTTTTTTAGGCGTTGCTAGTACAAGCTAGCGCTAGCTTCTGAGTAGTAGCAACAGAGGGGATAATTAGCCTCTTAATGGATATGAGTTACATAAAAAGGCTGCACTAATTACTCTCTAACTGTGCTTATTTATCTTGTTAACCTGGCTGGAATAGTTGGATACACCCCCAGCATTAGCACGGCTAACCTGTTAGCAGGGTGTTACATCGGTAAAGTGCCGTAATGTTAAGCTTTAGCCCCGTGAGTGACAGATTAAGGCTCCCCTCCGTCGGATTTACCATTAATGCTAGCTGGCTAACTTAGCTGGTGTCATGGTTTGATTGGTAGCCATGTAAATTGGAGATTTTCCCCGTAAAGTGTCTGTGATTGTCCTTATTACTGTACATATGGACACAATGTTTTAACTAAAGCTTTTTGTTGAAATCTGAATTAAATACATGTATCATTAATGAATTAGTAATATTCTTAATGAAAGTGTAGCTTACTTCTACGAATGATGTGTCAATGTAAATAGCATAATGTGCATTACAGAGAAAGTTTATTACCTCTTAATTACCTTAAAGATATATCATCATGTATGAAAAGGACGATAAAGGAACTTGGAAGTGAAAAAATGCAGATAAACTATTAGGTAGCAAAACAATGTTATATTTTAAATGGTAATAGTCTTAAATGAAAAAATAATAATAATTAATCATGTTAATATAGGAAAGTGTTATTTTTTTAATCTTTGATTGCACAAGTTTTATCAGAATCAGAACTACTATATTAATCCTAAAGGGAGGTTTGATTGTTTCAGTTGCTTTTATACTTAGTGTAGAAGTAGAAATATGAAATAAAGACGTTAAAATAGATAAGAGTGTAATAGAAAGTAAACAATCAAAATATCTTAACATGCAGAATCTTTGAGGCATAACAATTTTCGTAATAAAGAAATAAAAGTCAAAGTGAGACTATGAACTCTTATAATATAAACAATATGAAAATAATTACAACAGCACTGTTTGAGAGTAAACTGTTTAATATCAAGATAATTTAGCAAGAACATTCTTATCACTTTTACAGTCTGCCATACTCATGCTTATATTTACACTTTGGAATACTGTCATTTCAGATATCTGCAAAAATATATTTGTAATCACCAGATAAGATAAGGAAAACTGAAATACTGAGTACATAGAAAACATGATAAATAAAAATGACAATTTAATTAAATAGGGAGGCTTTAAAGAAAATATTAATCACTTTTACAGTCAATCTTACAGCCTTTCATTCTCATGCTTTTATTTGCACCTTAAATAGTACAAAAATTCTGTAATGGTTTCTTTTAAGTTTCAGTTCTTAGACATCCAATCCACAGAATATCGTCATTAAATATCTTACCTCAAAATGTATATTTCATATTTTCTGTTACTAAAAGAAGTACACCATCACAATAAGTAGACCTCACAATATTGGATTATTGCTGATTTGTTATATGTGGGTATTTATTTGACTGTAGTTTAGTTTCTTTGGCAAGTTCGAATGAATTTGGTTTAAACAGTGGATGCGTCCCCAAGGTGCAAAATACACGTGATGAATCAGTTTTTAAAAAATCCAAAAGTTGCTGTAAAAGTCAAACTGTATGAATTGGCACAAGTTAAGAACTTAAAGGCTACTGATTTCATCTGTAGTCCTCACATAAAGGTGACTCCTGATTAAAAAAGTATTTAAAAAAGCACATTGCAAATAAATAAATATATATAAAATGATACAACACATACAAAAGCCTCCCATGGACTGGTGTTGAAAATTGTGCTATAAACACTTACAGCAGTGCATTTGGGACCTGTGTATATTTAAATATCACAGCATCAATGTTACTGTGTGTCCATGTCAAATAAACAATAAATGAAATATATGAAATAAAATACAGTAAGATTCTGTCGAACTTGTTGTCATTGATATATAACACTGGTAATTAAATATACACTTTATTGTGAAGAATACAAGTTTCTCCTGCTCTAGAACTGACTTGTTCCTTTTATTGTGAAAGTCTATTTGTGTGAAAAACAGATGAGAGACAGTAGTTACAAACTAATTATAACTGATAGCAATATTTTGTGAAAAGGGCACAAAGTCTCCACTTTACTAAAACTGACCTGTTCCTTTCATGGTTACAGTGTGTTTGAGTTAGAAACAGATGTGAAGCAAGAAAAACAAGATTTTATTCTGAAGTAAACTTTTCTTTTGATTTATAGAAGTGAACATTGGTGATGATGAGGTAAACATCATGGTACAATTCTGTCAATGTTACATTTGATTTATATTTACAGAGAAATTTTGATAACCGCCAATATCATGCTGATCATGTTGTGCACCCCTTACAGTAATAGAAACCGTTTTTTCAACTCTAGTGTGAAAGAGAGTTGATGTTAATAATAATAATAATAATAATACATTTTATTTATACAGCGCTTTTCAAAAACTCAAAGACACTTTACAAGATAAAAGAATAAAAGCATAGGTTAAAAGAACAATAAAAAGCAATAGAACAATAAGAAAAATACCACAAATACCACAGTTTAAAAGTGCATGCAGAGAGCAACATTAAGGATATATTGATTATGAGATGATTATGGAGAGATTACATTTTATGGAGAAATTATAAGTTAAAAGCAATGCGAAACAGGTGTGTTCTTAATTTGTTCTTTTCAAAACATGGACATATGTATTAAAATAAGCCAAAATGAGTTTGAAAGTATTGGAAAATCAGATGTGTTCAAAAATCTAATATTGTGAATCCTTAGATTTTACCAGGAAAAACTGAAATACAGATTATTAAGACAATTAAATAAACTTAAATGATCATTTTGTTAATGCTTCAGGGAAAATATAAACAGGTTATTAACTTAACAAAAACGGCATATTGTTAAAAATAAGGCAAGTTTTCAGGAAAACAAAAATACATAGTAAACAGATGATAAATGAAGTAAACAAAAATGACATCAAAATTAAAATAAGGCAAGTTCTTAGGAATATAAAAACAATGAGTAAACGGATCATTAATTAACTAAACATTAAGATGTCTGATTGTCTGATGTCTAATTTCTTCTCGTCTTGTAGTGAAGCCTGTTGAACTTTGTAATGAACAGAAAAGAAAATATATAGAATAGAATATATTAGCCTTTATTGTCAATTTTGTGTGCTCTGCTTATAAAAAAAAACAGTATATATGTACAGGGTAATACATAGAAATAGTTTGTAATATATACAGACAAGACAGTCAGGATTTGCAAATCAGAGTTCAAGTAAATAAGATTTAAGGTAAATAAATCTGACAATATCGATTCATTAGAAAGAAAATTATAAAAACATGTCAAATATTTTGACATCACATTCATTGTATATATCATTTTACTGTTAACTGACGTTTTTTCGGCCCTCTAGAATAAAAACACATCGTTAATTTTGACTCTTTCCATGTGTAGCAGCTGTATTTTTACGACAAACGCACATCCGGTCGATAGTCACCAGTTAACACGGTCTCCTCCCAAACTGTAACACCGGCTAGCTGGTAGCATGCCAATTTTCATATAACGGTCCTCATTTGAGCTAGTTGCACAGATAAAGCTGGTACTGCAGACACAAACAACCACTAATAAAGAGCTGCACGGTGATTATTAATCGATATAAACCGATATTTTCACACAGCAGTCGGGGATCCTTCGAGCTAGCATGAGGTTATGGAGACACCAACTACTTTGCTGCTACTTTGTTAGCGCTAGCATGGAGGGGTTAGCCCTTTAACTGGGCGGCTAATTGAGCCATAAGCTGGTCGTTAAAGCACGCCGCCTGCTGACAGATACACCGGGGGTTTGTCGTGATTGGTTTGGTCACAGCTCAGCTAGCTTTCACCGTGAGGCTAACCAGTTCCCCCCCCTCAGAATAGGACCTGTTGTAGCCTTTGGGTGTTAAGCTAGCAGCAGCAGCAGGTTAAGTCTGTGCTCTGTGTGTACACTCAGCATTAGAGCTGAAGGAAATCACGGTCCAAGCTCAGGTGTTTACGTTTGATAACACACTGTTCTGCTGCCTAAGTGAGTATTTATGTGTCTTTCTAAGCTGATATGTCCATTAATAACAATTTAATATTGATATAGTGTTGTCATAATGCCAGAATAACAAACTGTGATTGACTGTAGTTTAAATAAATCAATATTTATAACTGTTGTGTTGCAGTGCAACCAGTATTTCAAGTCCTAGATGCAGTGTTTGCTCGAGCTGTGCATCTTCACTTGTCTCCCCATTCAAAAGCAGTAAGAGTCATCCATAAGGCTGGATATCTAGAATTCACTATTTTTAAGGTCAAAACTAGTCACATTCATGGATATTATTGAACTGCAAACAGCACAAATAATGAACAGGGCCAAGAATAATTCATTACCATCTATAATCCAAAACCTTTTATTTTAGAGATCAAGATGGGGATTATAATTTAAATTATTTACTGACCTGCTGACTGAAAATAGGCCCTAAAAATCCACAATCTTAATCAAGGCGAAAATACCAGCGGAATGTTTCATATCTGCTGATACCAATATTTAGCTTTTGAAGCAATTACTGCTGATATCAGTATCACACCAATAATATCGTGCATCCCTATCATTGTGGGAGATGTTATTTTTCCCAAAAGTCAGATTCAGACAGATCAAGTGTAAGGTGGCAGCCCTGGTCCTGGCTAAAGTGATACTTTAAACCCTGATTTTTACATTTGGTATATCACTAATGTCTTTCCTTCTAATTTAGAGACTGTATTTCTTTAAAGGTCCCATCCAAAAATTGTTCAAGTATGACATTTTCTTACAACCATGTTCCAAAGTATGTATCATAGTTAAACTACACCGTAAAAAGAAGAAAAAACTGTACGTGTAAATAAAAATTATTATCTTTGTCATGAGATACATTATTCTACCAGCCAGTAAAAAGCCACATAAACTGAGCTGATTTTATATAGAATTTTGCAAAAAATATCTTTCACGGAACAATTTAAAAAGAGAAAAGAAAATTATAAAAAGAAAAAAAATACGGGAGGATGGGAAGGAGGAGTAGCCAGCCAGTAGGCATATTTTTATTTATTTTTATCTTTTTGTATTTTTATATCTGCTATACAATGCTGCTGCTGGAATGTTAATTTCCCTGAGGGAGTCTTCCCAAGGAGTAAACAAAGTTCTATTTAATCTAATCTTTATATTCAATATTTTCATACTTTATCAAAAAAGAAAACAAGCATCCTGTTCAAATCCTGTCTTTACATGTGTCCAACCATCACACCCGTCTCTCTCTAGAGAAATGATCACATCTATGATATAAAAATGTTCATGATTGAAGGAGAACATACTTGGACTGTGGTAAAAATACATGACTGAAGCTCAGAGAGACGAGGAGTTCATGAACTGTAAGTGTTGCTGACTGATTTCCTCGGTGCCGCCCGCATGCAGACACGCAAAACCAAAAATATATAGAAGTCATTGATTGTTTTATGAACCGTTAATTCTTCCATTAAACCCTAACGTGTATAAAGCCATGCAGTAAATATCATCCCGAGTGAGTAACATGCTTTAGCTGACTGTGACAGTAAATTCATATTTTTCTTGTCTGTTTTATGAGCAGCAGAGTTTACATTATTTCACATTAATTTATGTCTTTTCAGCCTCAAATTAAATGTCTGGTAACTCAAATCTCTGACTGGTATTTCACAATCATCCACAGTTTAAAAAGCAGAACTTGGCCACTTTTCCTGCTTTTCCCACTGACCTGTGCTGTGAAATTCACCGCTTACATAATATTATCACGCAGGGTCTTTATCACTGTTGTGAAAGCCAGTTTTGGTTATGATTGACAGAGGAACATCGAGCTTTACATGAAGGGGCATCAGGTCTGCAAGAAAGAATTTTATCTATGATGTTTACGACCTCTCAGTGACAGTTTGAAGATTCTGTCCTCATTATTTGGTTGCTCTCTGTTAGACATTTTACTCATGAATGCTTTTTAATTACAGGATTCCATCGATTATTAGATATTAAAATATTAACAAAGAATATTTACTTAATACACCAATTAACATAGCCACAAGTTAAACCACAACCCCAGTCGGGGTTGTGGTTGGAGCCGATATAAAACTCAAACAGCATTTGCATAGAAATTAGGACTGGGCAATATATTGATCAAATCGATTAATTTGAATTATTTTCTGCAAAAGATTTAAAAATTAATTGTCAAGATTTTTTTCTTGATTCACAGCAATCATAAGTTGTTGCAAAGTTTGAAAATATAAAATACTGTGTCCAGTATCAAAAAGTACTTCAATCTACTCAACTTTAATATATTGGACTATCCTTTTAAGTCAAACAAAATTATTGCTTTCAGCCACAGACAAAACAACAGGAGCACACCTCGAGAGGAAAAACTGAGTCATAAATACTGACAATTTTGGCCTCAAATATCTGATAGACATTTTAAAATGTTTGCAGCAGAGATAGTGTTTTGTTCAAAAGCAAGCATTTTCAAAATAAAACCACTGACTGGCATCAAATTAAGTTAAGTTATGAAATGTATACATGACCATCTTACGAAGTTTCATAAGTTAGTGTTTGGCAGTTAATTTCTTATTTTAGAGACAGTAGCACTTTTTTTTTATCCCCTACAGTTTTCATGATGGTCAGCATTATCAGGTTTTGCACAAGCACTTTTATAGGTTTAAATTTGTTTTTTAAATGGGATTAAATTTTGATCTGAGCTTCATGTTAATATACAGTGAAAATATCTCAGCCTTCAGTGTTTATTTAGACAAACCTGCCTATGTTTGAACTACATAATCAACATTTAATGACAGACTTTAACTCCAAGAGGGAAATTCTGTTTGGTTTGGGAATATATTTGATAACATAAAGGCAAAACTTGATTCATGTCATTGTGGTGTCGCTGGTATTTTTTTTATTAAGAGGGTGGAAATTGTTTAAAATCGTAGATCGAGTGTTGTGGAAAAAAAATCTTTTATTTTTAGGCCATATCGCCTAGCCGTAATAGACATTGCAAAAACAGTTGCATACAGGACATCATTCCATGGTTATAAAAAGGGATGCACGATATTGGATTTCAGCTGATATTGGATATTTTTCGTCAAGAGCAGAGAGTCTTCACCTTACGAAAACTAACTTTCACTGTGAGAGTCTGTGAGGAATAGAATTAAAATTTAAAAACAAATTGACTCTTGAAAAATGAACTTCTTGCTTTTTGTAATTGTGCAGTGATGATGAGGTGAAGCTGTCTGGTACATTTGTGTATTTTGCCGTTATTACTGCTGACATATGACTGATATAACGGCTGTAAATATTGGCAAAAATGTCAAAATCAGCCGAAATGGATATTCAACTTCTAAGGCCAATATCTGCTGATACAATAATATTGTGCATCCCTGGTTATAAACAGCATTTGATAGTGTGTTCACGCGTGTTTGCATTCTCGTGTTGACAGGAAGGGACCGGATTATTTTTGAAAATTGAGAATAGAAACCTGTTTTAAAAAATATCAGCCTATGTGTGGTCAAAGCCTTAGTTCTCAAGACATTTAGTGCTCTTAATTGTTATTTTAATTGATCATTTGTTCAAAATTGCATCATCGATTGATCACATTTACATTGTGCAAGTGGAGCTGTTTTTTTAGTAAATTTTTTTAATGAAAATGAACTTCAAAGTGATAATTGTTCGACTTAAGTTTGGTACTGATTTCTTAATCAAAGTGTTTGCCTTATGAAAAGCTAGTACTGAAACTAGGGATAGGAATGGATCAGATTTTATTGATACCAACTCCATTATCGAATTCTGCTTATCGATCCAGTTCTTTAACATCTGTGGATTTTCTCTGTCAACAAAATATTGCAAACACAGGTTTTCAGTGTCAACAATGTCAAACACATGACACTCCAGATATTCAATGAGGTGCTGCATTGATGGATGCTTCAGGAAGCTGCTGGTGTTTTCACAGTTAAATTTAAGCAGTGAGGATTAAAAAAATGTTGAAAATGAAGCTGAAGTTTTGACCACCTCTGCACACATGGTTTTTACCTTTTTGTTCTCATTTCTGCTGACTGCCTCTTTTGACAGAACAAAGTGAGAGGAATTGGAAATGGAGTTGTTGAGCAAAAAGACTGAATATATGGATACCTTGAGGGAGTTGTTTTCGATTCTCCATCCCTAACTGAAACCTTGTGACTGAATGGTTACTCTGTAAGTCAGACGATGTGCTGGATCTCGCCTGAAGGTTTTAAATGGACATATCTCTCTCCTACTGAGCGCCTTTCTAATAGAACAGATGTGCAAATCATTTTTCAGTTTCAGCCCCTAAATACAAAGTGATTAATCAAGCAGCGTATAATCAGATCCGTATAAAGGCTGATATCCTCCCTTCCTGTCAGAGAATCACGGCACCTGAAGCTGCAGGGGTCTGCGTTGTTTGCCGAGGCACAAAGAGGTCTCACTGTAGTTCTTGCATAACTCCATGTTTCCTGGACTACAACAACACTTGGATCTGTTTCTGCTCAGCCTTCTACTTCAAATGTTTAGCTTCTTTTTATCACTTAACAAAGAGCAGACCTCCTCTCTGCGTCTCTGTCACAGTGAATCCAAACAAAGTTATTTTGACTTATGATGAAGAATGCTATCTGATGTTTTCTTCTCACAGACCACATCATCTTTCATGCTTTCTGCTTACTCCGCCTTGTCACAACCAATTTCTTAACCGCAAGTAATCAATAACTAGTTAATTATTAACACACTGTAAGCTGGAGAGGAATGGATCCTTTCTACTGTCATTTCTTCAGCAAGTATTGACACGTTTTCACCTGATTTTTGTGAGAGTCGTGTTTAATTTGAAAGCATTTATCACAAAGATGAATGCATTTAAAGAGAACATAAAAGTTATTGTTATAAAAGGTTAGATGATAAAAAGGATGTGAGACTAATGCACACAAGGGCTGAATGATTGGGTTGAAATATTGAATTGTGATTATTTTGAATTATTTTGCTGTTTTGTGTACTAGATTTAAGGTAGTACTAAATTTAAATGCCAGTGTAAGCAGGTTGTTCTATTTTTAATCTCAAATATTTTAAAATGATGAGTGAAACATCTTTAAAAGTAAAAAAAAATGCATATATATGTATTTTTTTTCAATATTTTCTGAACCCAGTATCAACACATGAATGTGCAAGAAAGAAAACAATCACAGCAGACAAGCAAGCCAATAAGATAGTTATTGCTGGTGTATATTATATTAAACATTTTTGCACTGAATATGAATTTATTGCTTTGTAAGTATTGAAAATATTGCAGTATGAAGCATTACTTCATAACCTCATGCTGTCATTTTTATCAGAGCCAAATCCTTGAACCCTTTGCTCTCCTTTTGTTTTTCAAGTTGTGCAACAATTCTCCTCTGGATGTATGACAATCAGTGCCAAAACCTGCATGGGTCTTTTGTTATTTGATTTATTATGACGTTTATGCTCATTTCTATTCAAAAATATTCTTTGCTTCAAATATGAAGTCCAAGAAGTGATTCAAATTCTTGTTTGTGTTAAAATATACCTGGTACTTCATGGTATGTGTGAGCTGGGATTTGCACATTTTGAGGATGTTTTTTTTAATATTTTTCCACTCATTATTTTGTCCTCAACTTCATTATCTAAAGAACGTTAAAATAAGCTAAAATACATGAGCTGAAACATGAGAATGCCCCAAAGAGAAGGTTGATAACTTACCATTTCTACTTTATCTGGAACAAAAAAAGTTATTTGGTTTGTTCAAACCTTAACTCTGGATTTAACTGATCAGTTTATCAGTTTTTCTTGCTAATAAAAATCAGACAGTTATCAGTAAATATTGAATGTCCCTCAAAGCCTCAAGATGCTGTCCTCAAATGCCTTTTTTTGCTCCTAACTTAAATACATTTTACTGGTTGAGGAGGTAAGAAAGCATAAAATATTCACTTTAATATGAAAGAATTTTGAGCTAGTGACCAGAGCCTGTGCAAAAATACAGAAAAAAATAACAAAAAATATTTTTTTTGCAAATTGTTGAATAGTAAAACATCTCAATATCACACCCAAAATATTGATACAGGCGTTCGCCACAAAATACTGGGTAGTGCTGGTTTATCGATATTTTCTTACACGGGTAAATCCCAGGAAATGTCGTGTTTTTCTGTGTGAGTGGGTTTCAGATGCGATACTTGAACAGGGAATATTTATTTCCCTTACAGATGGTTTGGTTGATTTGTTTACATTAAGGATACAGGATATTAGATTTTGCCAGTGTCCGATATGCCAGTATTTCCAAATGCATTATTACCAATACAAATATTTTTCATCAAAATTGACTTGTTACTTTCTATGTGAGAGTCTGTTTGTGTGAGGGACAGATTTAAAATAAACAAAACAAGATTTAAAAGATGAGCATCTTGCTGTTTTAATGTACCCATGTAAATATCAGCAGATATCATGCATTGCTAATTTATGTCTTTGTATTTCTTGAGCTTTGTTAGTACCCGTGATTGATTCAGATGTTGAAATCCTCAAGTATTTGTTAAAAGAGTAGTGATTGATGTCGTGCTAAATCACATATTTTCCAAAAAGTTTGAGCTTCTTTAAATAGGCCATAATCCTCTGCCCTGAATTGACCAGATTTGATTTTGCAGATCTGTCTTATTTGAACATCTTTTTCTGTTTTCACACAGATATGTTCAACTTATTTCTGTCTCTCTTCTTTTCCTGCCCCACCCCTCCTTTGTTTTTCCTCTCACAGCCGTGTAGTGTTGCCTGTCTCTGTGGAAGAGGTGAGTATCATGGACTTCAAGCCGAACACCCTTAACATTTCAGTTTCATTCCTCTCATGTTTTGCTTAGAAAGACTATATTACAGCTGGTGAAAGCTCTGTGTCTCCTGTATAGTGATAGCTCATCCACTCAGACTATAATATGGGGCACACATGAGGACAGAATCGTCTTTGTTTGATTGTTATTGGTGTCACAGACTTCTTGTTTTGTTCGCAGGCTGAACTTTGGCTTGGTGGGAGCTCAGCCTCTAAAACTGAAATCTCATGTTGTTTTCTTTTGATGAAATTGCTCTCCATGTAGTCAGAAAAATAGACAACATTCGGTCCAGTGAGCACGGACCCCACCACTGACATCACACACTGGCCTTAATTCACAGCCTTCTCTTGAAGAGGAAAAATGCTGTGGCCGGGATTGAAAGCATTTAGTTTTTTATGAGAGACAACTAGGCGTTTCTGGCTTTAAACAAAGAATTTCCTACAGAAAGAGTTTTATAGATCGGGTATTCTTTCCATATTTGTGTCGACATTTATGTCCAGACTAAACCCAGTAGTATTCTCTGTCCTGCTCTTAATCTTATAAGATCAGATTTTATTATGAAAAGATTTAGGATGACTTTCTCGTAGGCTTTTGAGGAAGCTTTTCAGAGGTCGACCACAGGTTGATAGAAGGATTTTTTGATGCTTAAGTTTGAGTTTTAGCTCAGGGTATCACTATGGATCAGGTAATACTAAACCAAAGGATCACTAAGCTGCAAAACATCTTAATAAGAGCAAAGAAAACTTTTTTTTTAGATTATATAGTGGTTAGGCTTGTGAAAGGGGGTTAGACAGAGTAGGGGAGGACACTCTGCAAACTGGCCACAGGCTGGTTTCGAGCCAGCAGAAGCATTTATAAGGGTCGTGCCTGGTTGCTTACCACTCTGCTAAACCAGCACCCAAGAGCTGAGATAACTCTTAATAAGCCTCAGATATGAAGTATCAAGTCTGTTTAACATTTGCACTAAACCCCTGTGCCCAAATAAAAGGATAAAGCTCAGTTGCAAAGCCCCAAACCCCAGTTATGTTGTTTTAATGACCCTTAGATCTTGACTGGTGAGCACCAGTGTGTGAATAAACATTTTGAGCACTTTGCAACAATATCTCGATAATAATAACTGTGATAATTTTGGTCACAGTAACCCTGATAGACAATTTTCACACTGTAACATCCCTAATGTACACATACATAACAAGTGCATAGTGTTTCCAGAATTTGGAAAAACAGCCAGAATAGTGGGAATTAACCTCAGTCAGGCAGTATAACCTGCTGTTTGTTATGTTGTCTCATAATCTCACAATTACCTTTCAAAGTGGTGATGTTATGATATTGTTTTTTTAATCTAATCAGGGCCACACTTTGCTGTGCAGCTCTTTAGTTTCTCCAAGGATATTAACCATCGTTCGGAGCAAAGCCACAGCACAGACGGGACGCTGCACAGACAGACTATTTGGAAATTCAGGGCAACAGTCCCCGGCTACATGCAAGCTCCAAGCTTTGGCAGCTGCTCTAATTGCCCCACTTTTTCTGGTGCCGACATTATACATGAAAAATACCTGTAAAGAGAAAAAGAAGCCAATAAACACAGAGATGTCAGAGGAAGGAGCTTAGAAAAAGGATGGGGAAGTAGTGCCAGGGTGAGGTGCACCAACCCCTGCTAACCAGGGCTGTTGCTCTACCTCCTTATGTTCTTGGATCTTCTTCTGCTTATTGGGGGTGGGGTTGCAGTTGTAGCAGCTTAAACTCAGACATCCCTCCTTTAGCAACATTTTCCTGCCTCTCTTTGTGGATTATACATCCTAGATGGGGTGTATAATCCCTCCAACAAGGTCTGTCTGGGTCTGTCCCAAGCTCCCTTCCTTTCTGTGGCATTTACCAAAACAAAGAAGGTAAACTGTTGACGATATCTTGCTTGTGCACCAAGTTTACATGCTCAAAAAGGGAGTAGGAAGAAGTATAAACTTATTTGATCCTACCCCTTTTATTAGCTTTCTGACAGTTTTACACTTAAAGCTGTGAACATCAAGGTATTTGAGTTGACTTAAAAACACAAAATATGTTTTTCTGTCCAACTGTGGTGTCTAAAAAGGTCCCACAGGCCAAGACAGGTGATATGCAGTGTCACCAATAGTCTTTGCTTATTCTAGCAGATGTCCTAAGGTTTGTCCCTGCATGTTCTAACAATTTTTCTGTGTCTTCTTCCTCTCTTCTTTCCCTCAGTATCAAGTAGGGCAGCTGTTTTCTGTAGCTGAGGCCAGCAAAAATGAGACGGGAGGAGGAGAGGGCATCGAGGTGCTAAAGAACGAGCCTTACGAGAAGGACGGGGAAAAGGGACAGTACACACATAAAATTTACCATCTAAAGAGGTGAGTCACTGAAATTAATGCCTCTTGACAAAATTAGAAGAATGCACGTTGTTCTGTCTGACCATATTTTCAGAATTTATTTGAAAGTTTGAAGACTAGATGAAATCATGGAGCTGCCAAGAGAGAGACAACTTTTACTTCAAAGGAATCATTTTATTTATGTTTTATCAAACTTTTAGTCAACTAGAAAACCCTCATTGAGTCTAAAACTATATTTTCCAGAGTGTCCTGGCCACGAATCCTGCCTGATCTGGTGGCACTGTTAACAAGGTTTATTACCAAGAATTAACAGCTGTACATAATAAGATAGCACAAGACTTTTCCCTTTACATTTAAAGACACTAATGCATGAATTAAAACAGCAAACGTATGTCAAGATCTCTCAGATGTGTTCATATATTAGGCAGAATATCTTCACTATATTGCCAAAAGTATTCGCTCACCCATCCAAATAATCAGAATCAGGTGTTCCAATCACTTCCATGGCCACAGGTGTATAAAATCAAGCACCTAGGCATGCAGACTGCTTTTACAAACATTTGTGAAAGAATGGGTCGCTCTCAGGAGCTCAGTGAATTCCAGTGTGGAGCTGTGATAGGACGCCACCTGTGCAACAAATCCAGTCGTGAAATTTCCTCGCTCCTAAATATTCCACAGTCAACTGTCAGCTGTATTATAAGAACGTGGAAGTGTTTGGGAACGACAGCAACTCAGCCACGAAGTGGTAGGCCACGTAAACTGACGGAGCGGGGTCAGCGGATGCTGAGGCGCATAGTGCGAAGAGGTCGCCAACTTTCTGCAGAGTCAATCGCTACAGACCTCCAAACTTCATGTGGCCTTCAGATTAGCTCAAGAACAGTGCACAGAGAGCTTCATGGAATGGGTTTCCATGGCCGAGCAGCTGCATCCAAGCCTGACATCACCAAGTGCAATGCAAAGTGTCGGATGCAGTGGTGTAAAGCACGCCGCCACTGGACTCTAGAGCAGTGGAAACGTGTTCTCTGGAGTGACAAATCGTGCTTCTCCATTTCGCAATCTGATGGACGAGTCTGGGTTTGGCGGTTGCCAGGAGAATGATACTTGTCGGACTGCATTTGGTGCAGTCCGACAAGTATCATTTTGGTGGAGTATCAGTTTGGTGGAGGGGGGTTGTAGGGATGTGGGGTTGTTTTTCAGGAGCTGGGCTTGGCCCCTTAGTTCCAGTGAAAGGAACTCTGAATGCTTCAGCAGACCAAGACATTTTGGACAATTCCATGCTTCCAACTTTGTGGGAACAGTTTGGAGCTGGCCCCTTCCTCTTCCAGCATGACTGTGCACCAGTGCACAAAGCAAGGTCCATAAAGACATGGATGACAGAGTCTGGTGTGGATGAACTTGACTGGCCTGCACAGAGTCCTGACCTCAACCCGATAGAACACCTTTGGGATGAATTAGAGCGGAGACTGAGAGCCAGGCCTTCTCGTCCAACATCAGTGTGTGACCTCACAAATGTGCTTCAGGAAGAATGGCAAAAATTCCCATAAACACACTCCTAAACCTTGTGGACAGCCTTCCCAGAAGAGTTGAAGCTGTTATAGCTGCAAAGGGTGGACCGACGTCATATTGAACCCTGTGGATAAGGAATGGGATGTCACTTAAGTTCATATGCGAGTCAAGGCAGGTGAGTGAATACTTTTGGCAATATAGTGTATGTATAGATGTGCATATCTTCTTAAAACCTAGACCATATTTTTTAAAACAGAATTTAGAATCTGAATCAGAAGGTCTTGATCATTTTAGCTCAAGATATAGTGTTATCAGGGACTTGGGACCCCCACTGTAAGCAACTTTGAAGAGCAGCAGACCTCTACATTATCAGAGTCATGTGCAACCTTATACTGTAAGGATCTTTTTGACAATTACTCTCTCTTCTGCATAAATATTACCTAACTATTGGTTTATTTAAAGTTCCATTGCCCTGCGAAATCAATTTGCTTTTAATGTTTGAAGGGCCCAGGCAACAGAAGAAAATGCCACATTTCACTAAACTTTCAGTTTAAAGAGATATGCTGTATGTCTTTGTAAAGAAATGCTCTGTTTTTAACTTCCTGGGTTTATGATGTCATAGCAATACAGCCTCCACCTACACGTGTGTTTCTTGTCACAGGCAGACGCCATGGCTGTTTAAAAAGTCCGCTCCATGGCCTGTAACCCCTCTTCCTCCTCCTATCAGACATCATTTGGGCAGCCAATCAGTTTAGAGCTCAAAATCATAGCCTCCCAGTCCCCTCAGATCCAAGCAGAGGGAAAAAGAGCTGCATCTGATCCTCTACAGAGACGACATTTTTAATTACTTTATTCAGCTTTCATCAAATCCTCATTTAATCGACACCCATGATGTAAATGACCAAACACTCCAGAACAGGGAGCTTTAAATCAAAGTCATTATATGTACAAATTTTTGAAATAATGGGAAATAGATCGTTTTTAAATCACAAAAAAATCTGAAAAAAACTATGAAACACTGGTCTAATGGGGCTTCACATGGTTCATGGTTTCAGCTCGACCCACCTCCACTTTACTTTGTTGTTTTGGTTTTCCATCAGGGATCGTTCTTAGTACCTGGCACAGTTTTTTCTGTATCCCCTCCAGCTGGGTTTCAGACCAGCTGAGCCCAGATTAAATGTGACTTGGACACACTGCTGACCTCTGAAAGGCCACGAGTCAGGGGTATGCAGGGATGCTGTATGACTTCCTAAACTTTCCTCTGCTTTTGATAGTTTGTTTTGCTGCAGTATTTGATACAGAATTCATCTCTTCGCTGTTATAAAAAGTCACAAAGAGGCTGCAGCTCTATCACCTCTGTTTACTCTGTTTGAATCTTTTTTCAGGATTCGGTCATAATGGACAGAATATGTAAAACCTGTAATCTCTGTAAATTAAATATAACTGTTATGTGTAAACATTTACAGGATATACTCTCCTGTTTAGGTATGAGTGAACATACACACTTAAAGTGTTTTTTTCCTGATGTAAGTAGAAACGTAGTAAACTCTCTCATCCAGCTTACTTCTTATAATTGTTCTTTTATCCACTAAAAACCTGGATGAGCAATGATGAATCTCTTGACCACGACTGAGATGTGGTCACTGAATTGTATCCGAAAGGGGAGTTCTGTATCATTTGCTTTTTTATTTATGTGGTTCAAATATTCCTGCAAAGCACAGTAACACAAAAAGTCATTAAAAGCAGCAGCACCTCTGTGTACTGCAAAGCAAACTACTGTCTTCCTTATCAGGCCCTATGCTGCGTTTCATTTACATCAGATCTGGGAAGAGGGGAGTGGGAATGACGTCATGTCCGAGTTATCAGCATTACGGTTACAAAGTCGGGAAAAACCTGCAGATCCACCAGGCTATTGTTAGCCATTATTAGCACGCCCTGTGTTGTAGTTTGCACATACCACATGAAGAATGTAAATAACACTATAGCAGCATTAGAGGAAGATGAAGCAGGCTGTAGATGCTTTGACTGAGAATTTTCTGCTCTGTGACTCTGGCTTAATTGGTTGATATGGATGTATCTGTGTCTGAAATTGTTTTATGTCTGTAACTTTTAAAGGTGCTGCTGCCTGTCTTGGCCAGGACACTCTTGCAAATGAGATTTTTCATCTCAGTGAGGCTCTTCTGGTTAACTAAAGTTTCTTATAAATTTCCGTATATAAACATCGAACAAAACTATGTATACGGCTGATTTAATGTGAAAGACACTAGTCAGAAATGCTAATAAACAGAATATTACAGGAGCTTAATAACTGTTTACACCTGGGGCAGCCATTTTCGATTGTCAACCTGGGGGTGGTGAGGATCTGCCGACTGCCTAGTTGAAAATTCTGACCTCAGTGGGCAGAAATCCCAACTTCCCACTACAACTGGAACGCAGAGAGATGCTTAAGCTTTGCAGCCCTAGTATTTACAATTCTCAAAGTAAGCCTAAATGCCAGCTCTTGTAATAATGAAGGCTAATTCAAAATCTAGATAGTTGGCAGATTGAGGAATTACATAACTTGTATAATTGGATATTGCAGTGTTTTTGTCTTTATATTCTTTATTTTGGAATGGCAGTATTCATGCAGTTCCTCCAAATAGATGGTCTTTTCTCATCTGCCGTCAACATTTTTTTAGGTTTTAGAAACTAAATACAGGGGAGAGATAAAGTGTCTGCACCAGAGCAATAAAAGTACATCATGGGGAGAGTTAAAAGAAAGAAAATCTAACGATATACATTAAAATAAATGTATTAAAAAATAATTAATTAAGAAGAAAACAAGTAAACAGGGTTTTGTTCAAATAAAAACATGGCAGTGTTATTGCATTGTCATCTCCACCAAATCTGGCCGTAAAGGTGTTTTGTTCTTGTTTTGTCTTTTGTTTCTACTTTTTCTCCATTGTTTGTCTGCTTGTATTACTGATGCTGATCAGCTCTGTATGTTCTTGTCACTGTCTTCATTGTTTGAAAACTTCAATAAAACTGCACTTTAAAAATAATAATAATAAATGCCAGCTAAACAAAGCCGGCATCTTGTCATTGTTCTCAGCTTTGGCCGGCACACCAAACAAGGTCACCAGAGTGAGTTAAGGACATAAAACGTGGAGCTGGCAGAGGATATGTTTGTTTGTACCACAGGAAACTTTAACAGCTCGCTGCCAGCTGTTAAATCTAACAGCAGAGTTTTTGGCAGGCACCTAACGGGAGACATTAGGTGTTGATGAACTCCCTGCTTGCCAAAATAAGCCGCCATTTTACTGAACCAGCTTTACCCTCATGCACAGTGCACACACTCCATGCTTGGAAGATTTGTGTCCATATTTCAACAAGACGACATCTCCAGACGCTGAACAACAAGCAGAAGTGTGTTTTCTTGATATTTTTTTTTTCAAGGCCTACAAAATCCAAACATTTATCACAAACAAATAGGAAGACCTGTCAGAAAACATAATTATTTACCCACAAATTTAAAGAATTGAAGCTTCCCTCTCCTCCGTCAGGTGTTTCCTCTTGTTTTGTCTGCCCTCTGGATATTTTTGTCTCATTCTTCAGTTTTCAGGAAACTGGTGTCAGAGCTTTTTGCTCAGAATCTTTAATCCTTTGGACCTGCACCAACAACAATAAAGACGACAATTCATTCAGCATGAATCATGGAAATACTAAAATCTTTTATTTCAGCCCTCTGGGTGCTTGATTATGCTTGTTATTTATTGAAGCAAGTAAAATACGTGTTTTCAGAGGGTTTTTAGGACACAGTCTGCTGCAGGGTTGTGAATATGGGCCTGTTTGTCTGACTTTTTTTCTGCTTCCTCCTGCAGTAAAGTCCCAGGGTATGTGAAGATGATCGCACCAGAGGGAGCTTTAGTTTTTCACGAAAAAGCCTGGAACGCCTATCCATACTGTCGCACAAGTAAGTCACCACAGAACATACAACACAGCCATGTTTTAATGTTGTTTATTGCACTTTGGGTATAAGAAGTGTAAATTAAAGGCAGTGGTTTCATGCAATAATGGCTTCTAGGGGTGCACAATATCGGTATCTGCAGCTATGAACATTATGCTGATATTTACAGCCAATATATTGGCCATATATATTCAATATATCAGTTAAAATATCGGCTAAATGAATGAATACACCATGATGCTTTACCCTTTCGTCCCTGACTGTCTCTATTAAAAAATCAACAGCATCATTATTAGAGAACAAAATGTTGTTTTTCTTGTTTCATATCTGTTACAGTGTAAGGAACAGGTCACATTTAATGAAGTGAGGACAAAGGGTTTCAAATAATCTTTTAATTATGAGAATCAGCTTTATTGGCCGAGTACATTCACAACACACAAGGAATTTGTGTCTCTCACAGAATGGAAGATAAAATGTACATAAAAATATAATAAAAAAATGTTTATACATACATATTTGGTGCAAAAAATACAATTAGTGAAGTGAATGAGTGTCCAGTCAGGTGAATTTATGTACCTTTATGTACATTAAGCACTGTATTGATGCATTGTAATGTGGACGTAGATGAAGATGCATCGATGCAGAGACAGTCAATAATCATTTAATGTTGCAGAGGCTGCTGCTGCTGCTTAGACTGCAGCATCAGTTTTGTTTCTGAGGAAGAAAAACCAAGGACAGGAAGATGAGGCCTATGACATTTCTTATTGTGGTTTATGATTTAAAAACATTTTGCTGCAGTTAATCCAAAAAGTCATTTCTGATTTATAAAAGGAGTTCAGATTTATCTGACAGCTTGTATATTTTCGTCTAAAAAGTATCCTGATGCAGTAGTATGGAAAATCAAAGCCACTCCTCACTGTGATACATCTTGATATTGAATCAAATATCACTTAATAGTCATAATCGAATCATGAGAGCAGTGAAGATGCACAGCTCCACCGGAGGCTGCATACTTTTCACCAAAAAGTATTTTAGACTGTGATAATGAGTTCAGATGTATTAACTGAATATCAGATATTGACTGAAATCCAATATTGTGCATCCCTGAAGGCTCCGTTGAGGCTCATTTCTGCCTTCTTTACCTCTGGAAATTTTTACTTATGTTTCAAAAAAATCAATGTAGTTACCTTTGCTACTTATTGATTTAGTTATATTATTCATTAAGAGTTAGGCATAATGCTCTCTTAACCTTGCAATGCAGCTGGATCCCCCGATTTAATTTCTGTAATCAGGCAGATCCATCCTGCCAAGTTCCAGTAGCAGTTTTGTGAAATCTTTACCGCATTTTTTTATTAAATCATAAACAAATAAAAACACTGAAAGCATTTCTCCATAGAAAGAATACTTTTGCTCTAGTTCCAGCATGTTTTTGCGAGAGTTTGTTCCACAGAGTTGCGGTAAAGGTCAGGTTAATGCTCTTTCTGTGTGGGCGTAAAGCACAAATGGGCCTCATTTTTGTGTATATTTTCATAGTAAAGAAATGTTCAGAGTGTAATTCAAAGTGTTTACAGTGAGTAATTTTTGTACTTGTGCTAATATTGTCTTCTTTTCTGTTTCCCCTCTCTCCGCTGCAGTTGTGACGGTAAGTTGTAACTTTTTGTACATTTTAAGGCCACGACTCACCAGAGAGTGAAACAGCAAGTATCTGTTGTTTATCCTCACAAAGTCTTTCCCTCCTGAAGACTACCAGCAGAGATAACTCACAAATGAACTAAAGCTGTATTTAGCACACTGACCGGGAACGTAAAGGTGGAGCTTAAATCAGTGCAGCTCTTTAATTGGTTCAAAGAATCTTTACATCTTGCATGACAAAGGGCTTGAAGCACAAACACACCATCTTTAAATCCAATCCAGTCCAGTCCAAATTTATCTACAAGTCTCATTTTAAACATGTATTTAGACCAAAGCGCTGTGCAAATATACATAAAAATATGAATTATAAAGAATCATGTAAAGGCAACTCAGGATTTATACAAAAGAAAACTTTAATAGGAAAGAGAAGGGTTGAAGAAAAGCCTTGAAACAGCTTTGCGTTTTGAGATTTGGTGTTAAACCAGGACGGGTGGACACCCTGACATTCAGAGTCTGAGCATTATAAAGCTTAGGAGCTGAGACGGAGAGAGCTCTGTCACCGTTTAGCTTAAACTTTGACCTTGGGACAGCCGGAAGCAACTGCAGTGTTGATCTGAGTTAGTTTTTAAAGGCTCCAAGAGCTCATTTACTTTTAAAGAGTGAATCAAAAGGGACAAAAGCTTTATTTTTAATTGCTGTCTCATTATTTTACAGTCTCAGTCAGCTGTTGTCACTGTTATTTGGAAATTACTATTAGATACCCTTGAGATTTTTCCCCTGATGAAAACTAGACAGTAACTAATAAAAACAAGTGCACATGGACAAAAACTAAAACTAAATTAACTGACATTTTCATCAACAAATAAAACTAGACTAAAATGTTTGACAGAGACTTAATCCAATCAGACCTAATTTGGTCATGTAGAAAGTAGAGACAAGTTAGGAATATATCCAATCACAGCCACTTTGGTTGTGTGGAAAGGTTGGATGAGTTAAGAGGGACATCCAATCACAGCTGCCTTAGCTAGCTGGTGGTGGGATAAGTTGTGGAGCGATCCAATCAGAGCTCCTCTCTTTATGAATTGATATATTCATGTAGAGCAGGTTCACTGTTTGTTTTCAGTTCTGGTATTGTAACTGAGATGCCCTGCCAGGTAGCCTAAATAAAGGTGACTGCATTTCACACAAAAGTTCAATTTGTTTCTGTTCATTTATACATTCAGACTTTACTAGCATTCAATAAAGGGTTATTAGATGTTTGATTTTATCCAAGTGTAAAACATGACTTCAGAAATTCAAGGAAACATCAAAAATGCCTTACCCTTTACACTTCATATTTTAGTCGACTACATTTACAGTAGATTTTATTGACTATGACTAAATGATTGTGACTAAGACTAAAAGACTTTTTTGGCCAAAGACTATAAATAAAGCTAAATTAAAAAGTGCTGTTAAAGTTAACACTGTTTGATATTATATATGTTTGTGTAAATTGGGTTTAAGCAGGTGTATGCATTTTATGTTTACATCTACTTAGATGTGTGTGTTTGTTTTTGTCGGTGTATGTCTAAACTGGAAACATGCTTGGGGCCGGGGTTTTGGGGGATATGCTGGCTGGTTTTGGAATATTTTTTTCATGTATGAACAACCATTTTGGGTTTTCAGATTGCCTACCAACCTTTTTCTTTTTTAAAAAAATTAAATAAAAAGAGAATTTTAAAAAAGGGGGGATAAAAGCTGTTAAAGAATTCCTGACCTTGTATTTCTATAGACATATTTACACTTCTTAGGACCTTCACACGAGTTTTCTGACACTTCTTTATAGTGGGTTATAACCTCACAGAGAAGGTTAACCAAAAGCTTCCTCCTCAAAGTTCACTGAAGTCATGAGAGCTCGCTTTTTCTTGAAATTAAAGAGCAACAAATCTGAATCCGTCACAGAAAGTATTCACAGCCTAGCTTCACATCCATGACTTAAAAGAATCAATGATAGCGCCTTTACGCTGAAGTGAGATGTTGTATTTCTGGGGGTTATTTGGCGTTTCTAATGCTGGTGTGACTTCTGGTTCAGGCTGTATAAAGAGCGTTACCACTGAGGCTGTTAAAAATAGGTGTGAGCTGAGTGAAGCATCACTTGTGTTGTTTCAGACCAAAAGTCTGATTGGTTAATTGGATTAAACTGCAGGCGTTAAGTTCATCTCCCCTCCATTCATGGAAGTCTCTGCACTCGATGTGCCGGCTCAGATCAGCTGTTAACTGTCAGAATAGCAGCTGTACCTGACTTTGTATTTTTTAAAGAATTAAAACCAAACATTTATTTTCATGTCCCTTACACTTTATGCTGCTATTATGTGGGTTAACCCACATTAGAAAGGACAGACTGGGTCATCAGATCAGATGGGATGCATGATATTATAAAGTTATTTATATATTCAGAGGAAGAAAACCTTGTCCTAACAGCAGGTGGGCGTCAGACACTGCTCTACATAACGCAGCATCAGACAGGCTCTGTCCACACGGCTATGGCAAATCAAAATTATGGTGATTTGATAGATATAAAGATCAAGATTAGAAGGCATGATTACTGTTTTTACAGCACGCAGCACATGCAGTCATTGTGCTTAAACACTTTGACACTATCATTCTGAGTTCTACTACCAAAAAATCATTTTCATAGTTGTGGAAGTTTGCAATTGAGAAAGTACAGCTTGAAACATCACAGATTTTCAAATTAATTCTTGAAGGAAGCTGCTTTTGGTGTGTAGATCTTTTGTACTTTTTCATATGAGTTTTTTGGATCTAGCACTAACCAAAGATATGCTTGTCCACTTTATCTTTTTCTTGTAATTGAAATTGAAACATGAAACATGCAAATGTCCCCTTCAAATGGCACAATATCTGAAGCTTAACCTGACACACCAGATTGACAGATCATGTATCTACAGGATTTAATTCACTGATTCATCAGAGCAACAGCCTATAGAAAGTGTTTTGGGAGGGAGGAGCCTTTTGTAAACATATCTGGAAGGTGATTGGACAATCGGTCTGTCAATTACCTTCATAACAGGCCAATCAGCTGATATAGTGGACAGGCACTGCTGCTGAGGAGTAAAGTATATAACGTGAAGCAGATTATAAATCAAACTCCAGCCTGAAAGCTGTTGTGAGACTGGAAAATTATCTTTTCCAGCGTTGTTCTTAATCTCCTCACGTGCAGCCATTGTTTAAAAGCATGCAGTCAGACATTAAATCAGGTCAATCCAGCTGCACTGCAAAGTTATCTTGTGCTTTATAATGCTGTGAGATGAAAATGGGAAGACCATTTAAAGGATAAGTTCGGTTTTTTGACACCTGGACCTTATTTTTAGGATTAAATACGCTCGTAGACTCACCCAGACAATTTTGGCGGAGCTCGGAGCCGTTTTCGAGCAATTTAGATCCATCCGACGGCGTTTTTTCTCATGCCATAGTAGCGGACGGGGCCAGAAATCGTATTTTGGGGGGCATCAATACGTGTTTCCTCTGGTCTCAAGTCCCACTCTGAGCAGCAAAGGCACTCCTCCTCTGTTGTGTTTGCCGTGCAATGTCCACAACAACACCACCAGTTAGCCCCCATTCGTGGACGTGCAGTGGTTGCTTGTTCTCTGGCCAGCTGTTCGGCTCTTTCCCTCTGCATCCTCCTTTCAAATAGCTCCTCGTCGGTATATTGTGGCTCTAAACGATACGGGCATCCATTATACTCAAAGTCGTCGTCAGACACTTCTACAACGGATAAAAATTCCGCCATGTTGCACAAAAATAGCCGTGTAGCCATGAAGCCTAGCAACAACAGCGGCTCTACTCAGCTGCGCTCTTGCGGTGCATGTCTATGACGTCACCAAAAGTTACCCATCCTTGTACAGCCCCGGATGACCATAACAACGAAGTTGAGCTGTCATGGTGATAACACTGGCCATTCATTTATAAAATGTAGCTGAAATGAGCGAGTTTCGCAGCAGATAATGTCTAATTTAGGGGCTTCGATTTCTGGCCCCGTCTGCTACTATGGCATGAGAAAAAATGCCGTCGGATGGATCTAAATTGCTCGAAAACGGCTCCGAGCTCCACCAAACTTGTCTGGGTGAGTCTATGAGCATATTTAATCCTAAAAATAAGGTCCAGGTGTCAAAAAAAACGAACTTATCCTTTAATCATAGATAAAGATTTTATTAACACACCACTAGTCCACCCATTAAACAAACCAAGAAGTTCTTTAAAAAAAGAAAAGCACAAAAAAATCAAGAACAAATTCTCATTGGGCTCTCTGCACTTTGTCAGTCTCCTTTTTGTCTTCGATCCTCGATCATGTCAACATGAGCAGCAGAAAACAGAAACCAAAATAATGCTGACACGACATTAAGAAACCACAACAGGAAACAAATCATCTCAGCTGATTCTGTTAGAGGCACTTGCTCTCGTTGGACTCACTGTAAGAGAGGAAATTAGCAATAGATGACTAGACGGATGAGTTTTGCTTTCCTTCAGAGCCACACTTTGTCTTTTAATTAGATTTTGAAGCTTAGGTTGACAATTTCCATTTGAGGAGAAGAAACAAAAAGGTCATCGATATCAATCGGGGCTTTAAATTTAATTTCCCCCCAAAATCTGGAAGCATGTCTCAGGAAAAGTCATGGTCTCCATTCTGTGGATTACCTGATCCATCTCTGTCCATTCAGTGACATGAGAGAGCCTTTGTCCAGCACTTTTTGTGATTGATTTTCTTTTGGAGGCCAATCTTATTTGCATGAACCTTTTGTACTATTTCTAAACCTTGTTAGCATATTTAGCTTTACTCTGGAGGTAAAACTATGCTATTAATCCCTGTCTTTAAACCTTATTTTTCCTCTTGCTTTTCAGAACGAGTACATGAAGGACGACTTTATGATAAAGATCGAGACGTGGCATAAACCTGACATGGGAACAATAGAAAATGTGAGTAAACTGAAGCTGCAGATGTCAAGAAATCCAACCTCTTAAATCCTTTTATGGCCCTTTATGCCCCTTAAAAAACAGACTTCATCAGAGAGTTAATAATCTCCCCATAGAAACTTAGATTCATTATAATGCAGTAATTTTGAGGCCCAAAAATTAAGTGTGGAGACTTAATCATGACAACTGCCTTTTAATTCTCCAGCACTCTTAATTATGTGGGAAATAAATCGGACAATTCACACTTGCAGAAAACACTGAAATCGCCCTAAATTTGCTGGAATGAGCTGCATGTGTGAACACAAATCGTAGGGTTTTTTCTCCTAGACTTTACCCAAAAAATATCCCACAGTGGCTTTTGCCCAATCCAGTCTAAATTTACCTACAAGTCTCATTTTAAATGTTAAATTTAGACCAAAGTGCTGTGCGGTTATACATAATAACATGAAATTACAAAGACCAAAGTAAAGACAGAGCATGATTTATACAAAATAAAACTTAAATAGGAAAGAAAAGGGTTTGAAGGAGGGACAAATCTCATGCAGAGACAAAAGCCTAGAAAAAAGCTTTGTGTTTTGAGGTTTGGTGTTAAACCAGGATGTGTGATAATAATGAACACATGCAACCCCCGAAATTTTCTAGAAAATATCTGGGTAGCCTAAAAAGAAAATTTCCTGCCATGCTGGCTCACACTGAAGCCTGAAGACTACCTGAGATTTGCATGCAAGTCAATGTTGGGGTGGGTGAGGGGTTAAATAAACCTTCTGTAGTCTTGCAAAAAAACCTGAAATCATTCAGAATTTACCTGGATGAGCTACAAGTGTGAACACAAACATCTTTTTCACCTTTCATCTTCCCTACCCCTCAATTGACTGACACGCAAACTTCAGGGAAACTTCCTGTGTTAACAAGAAGGTCAGAGAATTTTGTTTGGTAGGTTAGCCTGGTATTTTGTCGGAAATCTTAGGGTTGCATGTGTGAAAAGGGCTCAAATATAAGAAATACACTCATAAATATTGAAGACATTGCCGTTATGTGAATGGTTGAGATGTCATGGACACTGCCAATGCTTACCCTGTGAATCGAATGGCTTCTGCTTTTTTATTTCATATTTTATTTTTTTCAATATTTTAGTTAAATGGCTGGTAGATTTTTTTACTATTTATTTTAGTACATTATTTAGTTTTGTTTTCTCTAGTTATTTATAACTGTTGTATTGTTTCTAATGTCCTAAAAGGCAATAAAACGTGAATTAGAAAAACAAAAAAGAAAAATACACCCATCCAAATCCTCAATCACACTTCCTTAAAAACCCTGAAATGATACATTTTCCTGGATGAGCTGAAAGTGCAAAAGCAAACAGTATTTTTTAACCAGGAATTTACAGGCTGCCTTCTCTAGTATAGGCCTTTTTTAAATAGAATTTGGTACCACATTTGTCTGTAGAGCTGGACTTTACCAGTGTATGTACTAACCTATTTAGCCATGAGTTAGTGTAAGCCCTTTTCACACACACAACCCTGACATTTACTGGAAAATACTGCAGTAACCAACCCAGAAATCACCCCAACTTGCTTTTTTACACTCAGCCCCTCAACAGTAGGATGTTTTCCTACAGCTTACGTGTCAGTCAATGAAAAGGCGGGGAAAGGGGAAATAATAGAGGTGAGTGAATCGTTATTTCAGGGTGAAGTCAGGGTGATATCAGGGAAATTTCAGGGTTTTCTGCAAGTGTCTGACATGTGAATTGCAGGAAACCTTCCTGGTGTGAAGACCAAGTGTTAACAAGATTGTCTGACAATTTTGTTGGTAGGTTACCCTGGTATTTTGTAGGAAATATTTGGGTTGCATGTGTGAAAAGGGCCCTATTAGAGGAAATAAATCCACCCAAAACCTCAGTCACACTTCCTTAAAAACCCTGAAGTGATCCTACTTTTCCCAGAATGAGCTGCAAGTGTGAAAGCAAACTCTATTTTTTTAACCAGATTTCAGCCTGAAATTTACAGGCTACCCTCCTCAGTATAGCCCTTTTTTATAGAATATGAAGCCACATTTGTCCTTAGACCTGGACTCCACCTGTGAATGCACCAGCCTATTGCACCATGAGTTAGTATAAGCCCTTTTTACACATGTAACCCTGAGATTTCCTGAAAAATACTGCAGTAACCAACCCAGAAATCCCCCTGATGTGCTTGTATGTCAGTCAATGAAGGGATGGGGAAGCAGGAAATACTAGAGGTGAGTGAATGGTTATTTCAGGGTAAAGTCAGGGTGACTTCAGGGAAACTTCTGGGTCTTGCTGCAAGTGTCTGACATGAAAACTGCAGGAAACTCCCCACTGTGAAGGCCAAGTGTGAATGAGCATGTCAGGGAATTTTCTGGGTCTGTAACCCTGCTGTATTCAAACAAATGTCCAGGTTACATCCATGAAAAGGGCTTCTGGCAAAGCTTGCACATACACAGAAACAATCTAGGTCTAAGGCGGTGTAGTTTCTTATTTTAATATTATTTGCTTTACGCTCCACACAGATTTGAATAAGAACACAGTGTCCCTTTGCCTGCATGCAGAGCCGAGGTTGACTCATTTTTCTCTCTCTGTTATTTCAGGTTCACGATCTGGACGAGCAGACGTGGAGGACTGTGGAGGTGGTTCCCATAGACATCGCAAACAATGAAGAAGTGGCACCTGGGGTGAGTTGTAGCAACATGTGTATTAGTAAACCAGATCACGAATGCAGTGATTCCCTTTGGGTATCTGTTTGGAACAGTGGCTCGGTTCTCGTCTTCTTGAGGGGAAGAAAATAACAGTTTTTACTTGAATTCATCGAAATAAGTTACCAAACTGAAGCTAGCTGAACCCTTAGTAAGATCAGAACAGATGAGTTATGCAAAAAAAAAAATCATCCAGTTTAGGCCCCTTAGCACCAACTGACTATCGTCTAAACCCCACAGCCTCCCTGAGTATTGTCCCTGACCATGTCCGTCCCCTTATGACCACAGTGGACCATCTTCTGGACAAGGGCCTGTCTTTGTTTTGACACATGCTCTGGGGACCGGGTCAAAAAAATAACGAAAAAAATCACAATTTATTGTAGCATAATTAACATGGTATATGTTTAGCATTTTGAATTTTTGATTTGTATCAACAGTTTTTTAGTCTTGAAAGTAAGATCAGTCCCTATCACCCATCCTGCAGCAGCCACGTGGGGAAATTTAGGCTTCTTCTGGGGTGGTCATATTTTCAGTATAGTTCTTTTATATGTTTATTCTCAGGGTTTGGCTTTTACTGGTTGACAGGTGGGTTTCTGTGAGCAGATCAAACATGAAGTCAGTCCTGTTCAAACTGTTTCAGTCAGGGACTTTAATAGTTGAAGGAATTAAATGCCCTTAACACAACAACCTGTCCTTACCCTACACATTTTCTGAATTTGATCGTACACAGGGGTGGCTAGACAGGGGGCTTTGGGGGTCCTGGTGTGGCCCCCGGGCCGGGGTTGATGATCACTGTTCTGGTGGATACTTCCAACAAGAAAACTCTCCATGTCATTCAGAGCAAATAATCTCAAACTAAACAAATTACTTTCAGATGTGCCTCAGCCACAGTTTCACGGTTGTACCACATCACAACCAGGTGCTTGTATAAATAATGGAAAGTATGTAGTTTTAATTTAAGATAATAGTAGAATGAAATATTCAATAATGACTGTTCAAATATTTAAGGTTTTCTTCCTCTTTTCTAGAATTAATGATGCCATTTAAACACGTTCACACACTGCAGCAGAAGAGCAATTTGGGGTTAGTGTCTTGGTCAAGGACACCTTAACATGCAAGTGGGTGCTGGTTACCAGGTACGACCCGTATACATGCTTCTGCCGGCTCGGCCTGGGTTCAAATCCAGCCTGTGCTCTGTTTGCAGTGTCCTCCTATACTCTCTCTCGCCCTCTTTCACAAGCCTATCCACTGTCTCTGTCTCTCCTTTCAATAAAGGCCTAAAAATGCTCCAAAAAACATGCAAGTCAGAGTCACATTTTGAGCAAGAGAGAGTAGGGGAAGACACTCTGCAAACCGTCCACAGGCTGGATTCAAACCCGGGCCGGCAGAAGCATGTATATGGGTCATGTCTGGTTGCTTACCACTCTGCCAAACTAGCACTCTGTGTGCCTGTTTTCATTTTGGCATTCATGTTATCAGGTCAGAGCATTCAGACTGAAAGTGCAAGCCACACCTATCACATGCATCTCCCACACAGAAGACCTCAAGAAAAGGAGGCTCGCCTATTTTTTCTGCGAGCCGTGCTCATTTTTCTGCAAAAACAGACTGAAAATGGCAGGAAAAAATTGCCACATTTACATTAATCCAGGTAGTATGTATGTATACAGTGGATAGAATAAGTCACAGAAAAGATCAAACAGTCTGTGTTTTTTTTTCTGACTTTGGATATTGTTTGAGGAAATTTGCACTGTCACCTACCATTTGTCGGTGAAGATCATTTAAATGTTAATAATATAACTGAGAAAGCACTCAGACAGGGCTTTCACCCCAGCACGGCTCTGGTTCTTGAACCGGTTCCATGCTGGATTCTCAGAACCTTTGTACTTTATAGGGAACCAGCCTGCGTTCATACCAGTGTAACATGTCACTCAGGCAGAAGTAAACAACCAATCAGCAATAGGCAGAATGCATCAATATTCTAAAATCATTTGTTGCTTTACTTGAAGTTTTTGTTTTTATCACGCAATCAAGCATGCAACAACTGATGAGGAGGCATAGAGGATGTATGTAGAAGACATCTGGTTTGTAAAAAGTGTGCGTGTTCCTCTGTGTCCTCGATTTCCTGCTCACTTTATCAACACAGAGTATGACATGCCCACCGTTGAGGTCACGGTTCACGAGCTGGAACCAACTTTTTAGGTTCCGAACCAATTATTTTCTGGTCCGAACATGCCGGCCAGGTGTGCAAGCCCTCGGAAAGCGCAGAAGTCCACCAAGCAGCTCAGTTCAAGCTGTGGCTTTTCCACAACTCCTGTAAAAGATAAAATTCTGGATCACCAGATCCAGAATAGAGCCAGGATCTTGACCAAACTCAGCACATACATCGAGGTTGTTATCCTGTATAAACACAACAAGTTTTGGGAACATTACTTAATATTTTGATTTTATATGAATTATTGAACGTCGTCAATGGGATTTCCCATCATAAAGGTCAGTGTTTTTTGAGACGTCAGTCTGGATAGGATCCAGATGAAATTTACCTTGATGATAGAAACATGGACTCATACTATCCTGTGAAATCAATGTTAACTTGTGGGATTTTTTTAAATTTTGGGAATTTTTTGCATCTAGACAAATATACGTATCACCACCAGAATCTAATCATTTTTAAGTTGGGCCATTACCAACATCTCTGGAAAATTTCAGCAAAATCTGTCCAATAGTTTTTGCGTAATCTTTCTCACAAACAGACAAACAAACATACGCCGGCAAAAACAACCTCCTTGGTAGAGGTAATAATCAATATTTATCAATCTGGTCTTGTTAGTTCACATACAGGGATTGGCTGTAACTTCAGTTTATGTCAAAATTCATAAGAAAAACTCCCAACAGAATTTTCACAGTCCTAGAAGTCTAAAAATCACCCCTTCTGATGATTTATGAAAAGGGCAAAGCCCCTCAGTTACAGAAAATTAATGTCAGGCTTTAAAACTATTTTTAAAACCTTTCAATGAAGCTAAAGGCTACAACAGGAGCAGCAGTCCTATGGTACAATCATTTTGTAGTCGCATCTCATTTTCAGTCTGCACGTGCTCATTTGTTGCATGTTGCCCTCCAATCTGCTCCACTTGCTTTCTGTCTAATTTAATTTGTGCTGCCAGCCCACACAGAAATATTAAAAGATGCCTATCTGCTCAGTCAGACAGCTGTCTCCCTCAGCTGAACATCAGACCACAAACACTCATCAGATGACATTTGCTGGTCCGTGCTGAGTGTGTGAATGAGTCAGTAAAGTCCCATTCAGTCCAACCATCCTGTCCGGCAGCTGCTTTATTATTCACTGTCAATGGATCATCATTCATTCATCTTTTATGAGACACTATTTTCAGTCCTTAAAGGGATCCAGTTCAGTAGAAAACAGCATCGCAGCGCTGATGAATGAACCAGTGGGCCATGTTTCTAAACCTCTCATCAGTGCACGGTGGCAGCTGTCACTCTGTAATGCCTGAACCTTCATGCTGGTCGAGGTTTAACATCTTACAAGAAGCATTAAGCCATTTCCATCCAGATAGGTCACAGTTGTAACAGTGTTTCTCCTCGTAGCTCCTCCACAGTAATGACTTAAGTGGATCAGCGTCGAGGCCAGGGTTTAATCTGAGCGTCCATCTGCTCCAGGTATTCACCGCGCTTTCCCATCAGTCCTCACGGATTAAAACAGCACACAGAGCCGTCAGCCCGGGGGCGTGGGGGATGTAGGAACTCTGCCAGAGAGGTTCAGAAACTCACCTGCATTTACAGCTTAGTCCTAAAGGTGACGTAGGGCTGTCATGACACCTGAGATTTACACTTTAAAACAATACAGATTAAAGAAAAGCAGTGATGTTGTATGTTTATTTGACAAGACAAGTCATGCAACCTCTCATGCACTGTCCCAACAAGTGATGGGAATACTGGGAGAAGGCACATATGGCAACAAGGGACAAAAAATTACACCAACGCACTTTAATCTTCTTGTGTAATAACTATTGACCATGCTTGTCACCGACCTCTGCTTATGTAACTTTTTTATGTCGTTGGGTGGTTTATATGTATATCATGCCCTTAGCCAGTAGCACTGCTGTCTAAGACAGATTTCCTGCAAGTTTATCTATTTATCTGTCTGTCTATCTGTCTTTCTGTCTATCTATGTATCTATCCGTCTATCTATCTGTCTGTCTATCTATCTATCTATCTATCTATCTATCTATCTATCTATCTATCTATCTATCTATCTATCTATCTATCTATCTATCTATCTATCTTTTGCAGGTATTTCCAGCCGATATATCGGCCAGTTACACAAATGTACTATATTGATGCACCTTCTCATCACTTCATGGGTGCATTTAAAAATCAGGGGTTTCATTTTTGCCAGAGTTAAATGCGTTTTTTCTTGTTTCACATCTGTTCCTCACAATATATACTATAACACTGAAAGAAACAAGTCCATTTTTGTTAAGTACAGAGCTTGTGCTCTTGACCAGAAATATTGATATCGGCGATAATGATTTAAAAAATAACGGCATATCGGATATCAGCAAAAATCCAATAACATGCATCCCTATCCACCAGCAGTTTAGAAAAGGCAGCAGTTGGACTGAATGGCAGATTTTTCAGCTGCAGTCCCAAACAAAGACCACGAGGCAAAACAATTCTTGGACACGGGTAATAAACAGAGAAAAACACAAAGTTAGGGACTGTGACATAGTGCTCTGGATATTTAACAGTGGATAAAACAACTATAATGAATAAAAAGTTGTCTAGAATAACTCCTGTTGTCAGGGTCAGACCCTGATGTAGTGCAGAGAAGCAGATGTGGTCATGTTTTAATGGAGGATTTTAATATTTTGATATATTTTGTTGTCTTTCAGGACTATAAGTCAGAAGAAGATCCGGCTCTTTTCCACTCAGATAAAACAGGCAGAGGCCCTCTCAGTCCTGAATGGAAGGTACTAGATTATCACTGGGACAGAAAACATATCAGAGCATCTTAATGTTCTGTAATTATCCTCTTTTTTCACTCGTGGACTTCTTTCTCTTCTCCGCAGAACGAGCTGAAGACAGACTGTCCGTACATGTGTGCGTACAAACTGGTCACCGTCAAGTTCAGATGGTGGGGTCTGCAGACCAAAGTGGAGGGCTTCATCCACAGGGTAATTATGCCCCAGAATATCCATCATTCTGTTTCTTTATTTTACCCAGAACAGGCTTTCTGTCTTGAATTTTCACTCCACTTATGACCAAAGTGCTGTTTGTGTTTGGGGCAGCAGATGGCGCTGTAGCACTGAGAAATACAGTTTGAATGAAGCAGTAAATTAAACAGGGAAATTTAATCACGTCAGGTTGTTTCTGAACAAGAAAAAAGATTTAAAGTTACCAAATAGAGATTTTTGTGCCTTAAAATGAGCGCTGCCGCCCTGCTGTTTAATATTAGAGGACATAAGAATAGATTAGAAGGCCCTTTATTGTCATTATACTTAATGTACGAGATTGGAAAGCTTCTCTTTCTTCAGTGCAAACAGATAATTATTCAAAATCCAATTCTACATGCAATATAAAATAGTAAAAAAGGATAAATATTAAGAATATAAGACATAAAATAGAAAACAAAAACAAATATATAGAAATGTGTTGTATTGCACAGGATACAGAAAAAAAGTAAGGCAAGGCAGGTTTATTTGTAGAGCACAATTCGTACACAAGGTAATTCAAAGTGCTTTACAGAACAAGAAAAATGCATTAAAATCACAGTACAAAGTAAAAACAAAAATAATCATCATAAAATGAACTTTTAAAGAGAAGACAAGAGAGCAGATAAGATCCATGTAGAAATGTGATGTATTGCACAGGACAATTTTGTTGCACGGATGGATAAATATTGAGGTAGAATTATAATAGAGCAGGTATATTGCACATTTTACATCATATTGAAGTCTGGGGTCATTGCATGTGAGATTCTGTTTGTCTTTGCTGAAAAGAACTTAAGACTGAAAACAACAGCCCTACCTTCTTGTCCCTCTAACAGTCTGCACCTTGTTTCATTTCTTCCTTTTAACAGCAAGAAAAGCGAATTTTCACCAACTTCCACCGCCAGCTGTTCTGCTGGATCGACAGATGGGTGGGTTTGACCATGGAGGACATCAGGCGGATGGAGGAGGAGACCCAAAAAGAGCTTGAGGAGGTAAATAATCAGCACTGTTGGACTCGCAGACAGTTTATATGTTGTCTTCAGGGTCCTATTTAAGGTCATAAAATCACAAAAGATGCAGTACTTATCAGTTATAGCTGTTTGAGGTTTATTTTTAGAGTTATGAACTGTGAACACTGTATTATTAAAGAAATGCTGTGCCGTGAAAGTATGTCAATATCAAGTGTTTTGACTTGTGCTTGAATAGAGGAGGAGCTTCCCATTTAAGAGCTGTTTTAACCTCAGATATGTCGGTTAAAAATTAAAGGTGTGATGAATGCATGGGAGGTATGTTGGTGTTGACGTGACTCCAGGATTGAGTAGAAGTTCTCTGACGTTTTAGCACTTAAATTACCAAGAAGCTCAATGAATAATAAACAGAAAAGTTAAATTTCCATTTTTTGAGCCAACAGCTGGAGGAAACACATTGTCTCGCGGTTGGACAGAAAACTTCATCTCTGCTTTTCACTATTTTCATTTTTTTTAACTAATAAGTGCAGAAGATCACCCTCAGTTTTATAAATCAAATGCAATGAAAAGAATAAAAAACAATAGCCAGTATTTATTAATTTATTTAAAAAATAATGTTTTTTTTAATGCATGAAATTAGTGATTTTGAGGATCAAGTTTTTTGCCCAACAGCAATATTTTCTCTTCCTGCTTTAACCCTTGGACTCCTGACTTTCACATCAGATGCGTCAGAAGGGAGATGTTCGAGGCACGTCTGCGACGGACGAGTAGAGGTCGGCCGCTGTAGGTCAAACTCTAGAGGCAGGCTGAGTAAGTCTGAACCGATGGAGAGGAGGAGGAGCTGCATGGATCATTCTTCATCCTCTTCCTCATACTGCCTGCATGCTTTTTAACTCCTCTGTTTGTTTTCAGCTCAGTTGTACCTGCTTCTTCTTTTTAATCAGTTTTTAAGCTCCTGTTCTTCAGCTGTGGTTCACTTAGAAGTAGATTTTCTTACATCTGAAGCTAAAGACAATAAACTGTTTGCGTGTTAAGTCCACAAGCTGTTAGTACCTGTCCTATACCTCACGTGTCCTTGGTAGCATGAGGATAAGACACTGACTCACAACTATGGACATACCTTTAACCCATGTTTGAGTTTTTTGTTAAAAATGATTCGCATTAGTTAAAGTGTTTGCCCGTTAACAACTAAAATGCCCTGCCTAACCCAAAAAAGTCTGTTGAGACGGGTTGCGAATCATCTTTTTATTCCACATCCACATCTTAAACTTACTTCTGTGTTCATAGCAGTGTTAATTTTCAAGCTCATATCAAGTCATGCAAACAAATAAAGTTGAGGATGGTTAAAAAATTCTTCCTCTCTGAGTTTGACAGGTCCATTTTGGGATCTAAGTAACTTCAGTGAATCACAGATAAAGAACAGGACTATCTATTGTTCTGTCTGACTCATTATCTTTGTCCTGTAACTCATTAGCCCACATTTTTTCATCTTCACTCACATTTCATGGCCCTCTTTCAGCCTGGTTACTTACTCAGGGTTCCCACACGTCCTGGAAACCTGGAAAATGATTGACCAATTTTCCAGTCATGGAAGACATATGGAAAATGAGAGAAAAAGTCAAATGTCCTGGAAAAGCTTGAATTGTCCTGGAAAATTATTCATCCTTCCTCTGCTTCTCTCTTTCTTGTTAGTGAACGCAAACAGGTTTCTCCACACGTGACGCTACCAACCAATCAAATATGCATGTTTCCTCAGAGCAGTCCAGTGTTTCCATGACTTTGTCACTAGATTTTGCAACTTTTCAGACCCCAGTAAGGACTTATTTTCCCCAAAGATAGCCCAAAGCTAGAGACTTTGAGTAGGGATGCACAATATTATCTAAATCAATTATTGACTACATTTTAACATTTTAGCATTTTAATTTTTTTTAGTTGTGTCACAGTCTTATCATAGTATTGTTGTTGTTATCTGCACTCCTGTCTGTACTTTTATGTTTATTGTTGATGACCTGTGAGCTACAAGGCACCTGAATTTCCCCCATGGGGATTAATAAAGTATCTATCTATGTTATCGGTTTGATATCAGCCTAAGAGGTTAAGTACGGTATTGGCTGATATTTAAATTTTTGCACAGAATTACAGCTGATATATCAGCCACACATGTCAGTCATATATCAGCTGGAATATCGGCTAATTACACAAATGTCCAATACTGATGCCCCTTCTCATCACTGCATGGGTACTTTTAAAAATCAAGGGTTTCATTTCTGCAAGAGTTAAATGCTGTTTTTCTTGTTTTACATCTGTTCCTCACAAAAATGCTGTAACACTGAAAGAAACAGGTCCATTTTTGTTCAGTACAGAGCTTGTGCTCTTGACCAGAAATATTGGTATTGGCAATAATTAATTAAAAATTATCGACATAACGGATATCAGCAAGAATCCAATATCGTGCAGCCCTAGTCTTATCTCCTCTCTCTGTCTCCTCTGTTAGGTGACAGACACGTCCTGGAAAAGTCCTGGAAAATCATTTTTAAAAATTAGTGGGAACCCTGTTAGTCTGCATGCTCATGTTTTGATCATTAACCAACTAACCACCCTGACTTCTTTGTCGTCCTTCGTGCTCTTGGCTCAGACATTAACATCAAACCCGTTTTTTTTTTGTCTCTAAACTTCTTCTTTCCTCCCCAGCTGCGTAAAACAGGTCCGATTCGAGGCACCAGTGCTGCTCATGAGCAATGAGGCAAATCAACCAAACCCTGTCATGATGATGTCATCGGAGACACGCCCACCACCACCACGATGATGACGAGGAAGCGGCCCCGTCGCCGCCCTCTTCGTCCTCCTGTCTCACATGATTCATTGGGGGGTTTGACACGATTGGTTAACAGTACTGTACAGCTCCTTTCCCCCGATCACAAGCCTCCTGTTCACAAACAAAAAAAAAACATGGTTTTGCATACATTAAAAAAAGGAAAAAAAAACTCTTTGCACAGAACGTAACTTGCCTGATATGTAATTGTTAGTTGATTATTACAATGGGCTTTGTTTTTATTCAGCTGTGTGAACTGGGACTCAGAAAGTCAAGCCTTTTACCAGAATTAGAATGTTGTTTTTAGCCTCCCATACAAATTTAGCAGGATTTGGACCATTTATCTCCCCTGTTTTCCTTGTATTATATCTGTCCGTGTCTATTTTCTTCCTCGTCTCTCCCCTCATTATCGTCTATATCCTTGTCTTGATCAATCTGTCTGGATCTCCTCCCCCTTCGTCTCACCCTCCCCTCTGTCTGGCAGTCAGTCGGGTCGTTTTCTTTCTTTTCATCGTTCAGCTTGAAGGCGACCTACGCCTGTTTTCAAAGCATGATGGGTAATTCTCTGCCGTTGTTTCACATTTCCATCAGGCCTCCCCTCCTCCTCCTCAAGTGCATGTGAGAACAACAGCAGCTCCTCACGTAAACCGTCGCATGTGTACAGCCGGCGCAGCTTTCTGCTCAAGTGGATTGTTTGTTTAGATGGAAGAGAGCTTGACAGCGCCCTCTAGGGGAGTCCGTACGATACAACGGTGTGTTCGCGTGTGCGTCTGTGTGCTCGTGTGAGTTATCAAACTGCCTTCGCTCTCTAAGGACTGTAACTCTGAGATGGAGAACGTGCCTCATGCTGTGGCTGCATGTCCTCCTCCTGAAAGCTAGGGCTTACACCGGACAGCCTCCCCGCGAAGCTTTTACTTTTTAAGCTCGGACAGGAGTTTGTGCGTTGCTGCGTGCATGAAAAGTTTTATATCTCTCAAACTAAGGTGTCTACTCGCTGAGCAAAGTAAATCCAGGCAGATGTTAGAAGGTTTGTAGGATTAATTTTCAACTTTTATCGATATTTTTTAAGTTTTCATCCATAAAAATGTGTAATAACAGTCATTCAAGCTTTTCCCGTGATAAAATGGCTTCTGGTCGATGTAGATTGAGCCTGGTGGCATCATTTCTTGCTCCCCCTACATTTTTTCACAGTTATTGTCTGCTAGGTTTCACAGTTTTGGTCCTTTCTCCTCTGTAAAGTCAGGACTTGACCTGGATAACCTCCATCTAGAATGAGAGTTGGTGCATTGTGCATGCATCAAAACATCTTTATATCTCTCTAACTATGGTCACTACTCTCAGAGCAAAGCAAATCCAGGCACATGTTAGGTTTGTAGGATTAGTTTTTAACTTTTATAGATATTTTTTTAAGTTTTCAAAACCATATCCCAGGTGCAGCCTCACTGCAGAATTTTAAGTTTTCATTCTTAAAAATGGATGAAATCAGTTCATTCAAGCTTTTCTGGACTGTTACGGCTTTCCTAAAGATATATATACAGACTGAAGACAGGTATTGGGTGTTATGGTTTGACCCCAGTGGCATCGCTCAGTGTCATTTTGCAGATTTACTGGATATCAATGCAGTCACCAAGTCTGAGTTCTTGTTTTTGTAAAGCACCACGGTTTCTGCTCTTACTGGTGTTTTAGAGCATGATGTTAGCCTCTCATCGTTTTAGAGGAATGATAAAGAACTTCTGATGAAAACATTCAGAGTGTAATATCAATTAAATACAATTACACTTCATTAAACTAGAAGTGTAAATGAAAACTCCTATTTGAACTATAAGTGAGTTCATTTCTCAGACTGGGTCTGAAAAACCGTGGTGTTGGTGCATCTCTGAAAAGCATTCAGGTATGTAGTCTAATAGTTACATCTCTTATAGTTACTTTTTAAGTTTTCATTCATTTAGACGTATTAAATCCATCATTTCCAGCTTGTCTTGACTGTTTTTAAGAGTGAAAAGGCTTTAGCAGAGATAAAAACAGACTAGACTTTGGTTTTTGAAGCCTGGTGGCTTCTCTCCCTTTGCTCAGAGGTCTCTGTCCTCGCTCCTTCTTACAGCTCTAACTTGAATATGCCGGCTTTCTCTTGAAGCTTTTCCTCTTTAAAATGGTCAACAAAGAGGGCTTTTGATTCACTGTGTGGAAGAAAAGATACTTCTCTCCAACTATGGCCTCTTCTGTAAAAGCAAAGCAAGTCCAGGCAGATGATAGCACCCGTTTAGGGTTTATGGGTGATGTTTGACCCTGACGGCTTCTTTTCCTGCGTTTTTCTTCGTTGGTGTCCGCTTTTCTTCGAGGTTCTCACAGCTGTTTTGGTTTTGAGTGTGGCGCAGATCCTTTTGGCTTTAGGTAGATTTATTTGTGGTGTTTTTTACGATCATGGCGTAGCTTAGTGCAGTCACAGCTCCAGAGCGAGTCTGCAGGTTTTGTTGTGACCTTTTTCTGCGTGGTTTGACGTCAGACTGGTTTTAAAGAGAATTTAAAGTGTACTTTATTCTAGAGAAGGACAAACTGTACATACAAACACTGACTTGAATGGGACGTTCAGTGATGAGGCGTTTAATACTGTACTAGCTCGAGGTTGTAAATGGAGTAGCTTTTCCACGTGTCGTCACTGAAATCATGGTTCTACTGTACCTCATCCATGCTTTATGAATGTACAGACAGGGGCGGGGTCAAAGGTTAATGATGTTTCTGTGCAGAGGTTTCACTGTACAAGCATGACATGGGCTTGATAGTACGTGAGGAGGGATTCACTCGGACTAATCCGGATTTTTCAGGAGATTTGGACCAAGAAGACGGGACAAAAGTCATAGAGGAAGATTTATTTTTTTGTTCTGCATTGAAAGAATGAAGTTAAGAACCTAGAGAAATTAGTTTGCTTCAGCCATGAGAGATTTACTAAAAGTGGGAAGGTTTTGTATTTGGATAAAATACGATAAAAGTTAAAATATTAAGAGAAAGAGAAGAAATCGAGCAGAATTTTGATTACAGAACATGCAAATTAAAGTGCAGAACTGAAGGATAAGAAGAATTATTAAAAATTTTAACTTTTTGTCATCAGTAGTTTATCAGTACACAACATTTGAGGAAAAATCATGCTCTGAGGTTTTTTCTGAATGACCTCCTACAATGCAGGAAACATTTTATCTCTGGATCAGATTTTAAGGAAGAGAAAATAACTCGTCTTTCCGTTCAGGTTATTTGATTTAAAAATAATAAATCATGCAGAACAACAAAAAATCCTCCTTGTTTTCCTTCTCCTTGGTCCTTCTTGTTGTAAAATCCTGATCTGCATGCTCAACACTTTCTTTTCTTTTCTGTCTTTGTTTCTTTCCTCCGTTTGATCGGTGCTTTTGAGTCGCTCTTGAACTGCATCAGACAAGAAGGGAATTCCTTTTAACCGGCGGCTCCTCGTCATAATCGAACTGGTCAGCTCGACCTCAGCGTCCCGTCGAGGAGTGAAAAGCCTGATTGAAGTTCGATCATGGCGAGCGGCCGGCCGTAGACCAGCGTGGACCGTGTGATGTTCGGGTTCGTAGCATTACCAGCGCTGACTGTGAGGGGGGGGCAGAAGCTTAGGGAACAGATGGAGTCCAAATACTGTTTTTATTTTTCTTTATTGTAATCATGAATAAGCACTTGCAAAATCTACTGTTTCTTTCTTTTATGTTTTTCTTTTGTTGTTTTTGAAAGACAAAGATTCACAATGTATTCGATTTTCTCTTTTCTGATAAGGCAAAATTCAGGGGAATTAGTAGTGAATGTATTACATTAGTTCCTCTTTTGTTTTTCTTTTTCACGGCGTTACGCTGTGACAGAAGGTCTAGACAATGGAACATAACAGAATATCTAATAAATTTGAACAAATAAGAGAAACTGTGTGTCAGTCTCATGTTATTCACTTGTGTTGTGAATGTTTCTCTCACTGTTAAAGCTCACAAACTGAATTAAAAGATCCAATTTATGTGCATAAACAGCAAATTACACATAATTTACCAAACAATGCAAAGCAATTTATGCATTTAGTTAAAAGACAAAGGACAGGGCTATCTTTCAGGCTCCCTTCTTCAAGATTTCTTAACCTACTTTTATCCATCACTGGCTAATATCACAAATTATTCCTGTAAAAAAAAAAAGTCAAACTCACTGTCAGCTGCTCAGGCGTTGGATTATGGGAAGAAAACTCAATGTAAGTCTTCTTTGCTCTATATCCACATATTACAAACATAGTTCTTTAAATTTCTCCTTAATTGATAATCAATATTCTTGCAATCCTCTTATAAAGGAGGAAATAACTGGCTTTCCCATAGTAACATTAGATAGTAAATACAATCCTAAATTCCAGTGAAGCTGGGACATTGTGTAAAACAAAATCACTTTAGTGTGTTTTTGCAGATATTCACTTATTTTGAATTTGATGCCTGTAACATGTTCCAAAAAAAGTAAGAACAAGGGCAACAACAGACTGGGAAAGTTGAGGAATGACCAAAAACACCTGTTAGGAACATTCAACAGGTGAACAGGTTAACTGGAAACAGGTGCAAACTGCATTAGCAAATGGTCCAAAAGATTAAGAACAAGAACATACAGTTGCATTGAATTTAGGGATTTCATCATCTACAGTCCATAATATAATCAAAAGATTCAAAGAATCCACAGAAATATCTGCACACAAGTGGCAAGGCTGAAAACCAACATTGTATGCCTGTGACCTTTGATCCCTGAGGCAGCACTGCATTAAAACCAGCATCATTCTGTAAAGGATATCGCCACTTCAGAAAACCATTGTCAGTTAACACAGTTCATCTCTGCATCTACATTTCAAGTTAAAACTCTACCATGCAAAGACAGAGTCATAAATCAACAACACCCAGAAACACCGCCGGCTTCTCTGGGCCGAGCTCATCTGAGATGGACTGAGGCAAAGTGGAAAAGTCTGCTGTGGTCTGAGTCCACATTTCAGACTGTTTTTGGACTTGGATGTGGTGTCCTCTGGGCTAAAGAGGAAAAGGACCATCCAGATGTTATCAGAGCAAAGGTCAAAGGACAGCATCTGTGATGGTATGTGGGGGGGGGGGGGGTTAGTGCCCATGGCATGGGTAACCTACACATATGTGAAGGCTTCATTAATGCTGAAAGGTACTTACTGGTTTTGGAGCAACATGTTGCTGCCAGGACTATCGTAAAGATCTTACAGTCCACGTTGATCAAACTACCCGGTCTATAACTTCCTGGATCAGTATCAAGGTTTTAAAATCAAGGTTTCATGAAGTGCATCTTGTATTTTTACGTGTGAGAAAGAATTTTCATAGACTTGAAATAAAACTGGAGCAGGTATGCCAGTGGACTTTTTTATAATGCTCCGAGGGGAGCTGGATGACATTAATGAAACAGCATTTTGTTTTCCTCCTCGACTGTTATGTTAGTGTTCAGATACTCTGATCAACTGGTGACTTAGTCTTCCAGTAAAAACTTTTATAGACTTTAACCTCTGGGTTTACCTCTGAATTATAAAGTTGACTGAAAAAAATGCCTACAAATAATCTTCTATTGCCTCTTTTCTTTGTCATCACAGGCTTGTATTTCTGCATGATTTAACTGTCTTCCAAGAAGGTTCCTTGACTTTTCTCGACTCTCATAAAAATGACATTAAAGTCTAAACAGAGCCTAATTTGTCCTTCCATGATGTAACACCTTGATTTGAAATTCAGGGTCACTATCTTGTTTCACGATTTATCATTAGGATTTTGGGGCATCTTTCTCTCCAACTCTTTAAGCTGATATTTACAGGAGATTTGGGACAAGACTAAGGAACAAATCCAAGAAGGGAGATTGATTTTTTTTTTGTTCTTCATTAAGAGAATCAAGTTAAAACCCAGAGAAAAGAGGTTGCTTCAACTGTACCAGATTTTTTAAAAAAGGAAGAAGGTTTTGTTTTGTGTTTTTGACAATACAGACAGAACTATTAACGCACTTCCGAGTACCATTCATGCTCACACCTTAGGGCAATTTGGAGTCACCATATAACCTAATGAGCATGATTTTGCGGGGGGCTGTAGTAGTAAAAAGATGCCTCACCGTAAGTTTTTGTTTTAACTTTGGGAACTGTGAACAGAGAACTTCCTGAAGACCTGAGGGCTCTAATGGGCTCATACAGTAAAAGCAAATCAGATAAATAAGAGGGTCTTCCTAACATTGTTGTTTTATGGTGAAAAAAGTTTGGACACTCCTGCTTTAGAGTGATAATTTTCAGGCTATGTTTATTATTGTTTGGGCTTTTTATTGATTTATTTATTATCTGAATTTTGCATTTGACCCTCAGGGCCCCCGTACCTCTCTGTTGCACTGCTGCAGAGTGTAAACCCTGTGTGCAGATGAAGACTCCCTGCTGAGCTCCAGTGACAAAAAATCCTTTAATCACTCCTGAAGCTGCCCTCAGTGCGCATGCGTGAACATCTCCCCAGCAGGTAAACTCAACCATGGCGGCGAGAGGCCATGTGCAGGATCCCAACGACCGGAGACTCAGACCTATTTACGGTAAGACTCAATGGGGACTTTGCTGTTAGAGCTTGTTTGGGGGTTTGGTTCAGTTTGCGGAGCTCTGTAGAGGTCTGTGTTGTTCACAGAGCGGCTGTGGGGGTCGTGGGGCCTCATCCCCGGACTGGACTGCCTGCAGCGCCCGATGACAGTGCACCTTAACCGGGCTGAGAGGAAGCCGGCTGGGGAGGCGGTCACATGGGTGTCTCTATGAACCACGGCGTTAAACCCTCATATGTTGTCGCTGTTGTTGTCTAAATGAATGCTAACACCTCTGTGGTCCAGTTCGTGTCAGTCTCAAAGTCGAGGAGCTATCTCCTCTGAGCACGGTCGATATTTGACAGCTAGCTAGCATGCTAACGTGTCAGCTAGCATGTCAGTCAATGGACATGCTCCAAATGTTTACAAGCTCCAAAGAAAAAGTTAGCGAGCTGCTCCTGCTGTGTGCCTCAGGTGGAAAGGTCAGGATGATCCAGGTGTCTCTGCTTGGTTTTGATCGTGAGCTGCTTTAAGGTAGATGAATAAAACACGGTTAGCCTTCAGTTAGCATCACGTTCATAACAGTGAAAGGACAATGCTGTATGCTAGCTCCGGTACAAGGGAGGCAGCGAGCTGGGCAGGTGGCTGTTAAAATGTGCTTTTCCTCATCTGTTCAAACCTGATAGTCCCTGATACTCTAATAATGTTTATTGTGAAAAATGATGACGCCAAAAAGCTCGATTTTCTACATATTTAAGGTGCATGTTAGAGCAGTGAAGTGATTAGAAATTGCAGCCAAACTCCTGCAAACTGTCGCAATATGCTGGCACTTTTGTTTTTTTGACACTTTAATTTGGCTGCTGTGGTATCAATACAAGGACTGATGTTGTCTGTTTGTTAAGTAGAATCTTGAATCAAAAGCTCTTTCTGATGGTATTCGGATAAGTCTAGTCATAATTGTTTTGTATTCATCTTTTTAGGTGAGATAAATCGGGATGCACAATATTATCGGATTGATATAGGTATTGGCCGTTATCGGAATTTTTGATGATATTCCAGCCGAAATATTGGCCAAACATATCAGCTGGAATATCATCAAATTATACAAATGTACAATATTGATACACCTTTTTATCACTGCATGGATACATTTAAAAGTCAAGGGTTAAATGTTGGTTTTCTTGTTTTACATCTTCCTTGCAAAAATATACTGTAACACTGAAAGAAACAAGTCAATTTATGTTAAATGAATTAAAAAATATTGACATATCGGATATCGGCAAAAATCCAATATCGTGCATCCCTAAAGATAATGTCAAAGGAAAGAAAATCCTATTTTGGTGCACAGGGTCTGGAGCCAATCCCAACTGACATTGGGCGGGAGGCGGGGTGCACCCTGCACAGGTAACCAGCCAATTGCAAAGCCACAAAGAGAGACGAAAAGCCATTCACACTCTCACTTACACCGAAGGACAAATTAAGGTTACCAGTTAACCTAATGGGCATGTTTTTGGTCTGTGAGAGGAAGCTGCAGTACACGGAGAGAACACATGCATGTGTGGGGAGAACATGCAAACACCACACAGGAAAGCCCAAACTGACACAGGGTTTCAAACCAGCAACCTTCTTGCTGTGAGGCATGAGCACTACCCGCTGCGCCACCGTGTTGCCCTGATATGAGAATAATGGCCAATATTAAATATGTCAGTGGCTTTCAATTTTTTTTGGCCCAAGGCATAATGCAAAAACATATCAGTATGTTTTGTACCTTAATTTTTGTATCTACTTATGCCTAACAAGTCTGACAAACAAGTGTTTAACTGTTAAAATTTTTACAACTGAATTTAAGTTGTAAATTAACATCAGCGTATAAAGTTAGTAAATCAACTTCCGTTCTTTCTCCTCTAAACTAACACAAATAAATTTAAAGGTAGCTTTTAACCAGCTGTAGCTTCATTAAGAAGTGTAAAAGCTGGGCTAATATACCTTGAAGCTTTGCTAAACTATATTAAAAAGTTGTTTGTAGCTTATTGTGATAAATTGAGACTGTCCTAATGTGTTTACTGTCAAGGTTAATATTACAATAACTGTCAAATCATGATTAATTGTGCAAATCTAACAACCAATTCTTTATTGATTTTGTTGTTTCCTCTGGATTTTCTGTTGGTAAAAAGTTTGCCAACACAAATTTTGAGTGGCAACAATGTGGGACACATGGCTCTCCTGATACTTAATGCTGTACGACAGACAAATGTCTCTGCAAGTTGCTGGTATCTCCACTTTTGCTTAAAATCATACAGTTTGAAGTGTTGTAAGCTGCAAAACTTTCTGTGAATTAAGCTACAATTTAGACGGCTTCTGTTTCTGCCGTCTTCTTTGTTGATGTTGCTGCTTCTGCCTCTGATGAGAGCACAGTGTCCTTTATTTGCAGGGCAAACAGAACACTGTGAAAGGATTGATACGGGAATAAACATAAAGACAAAGATATTGATTCCTTAAGCAATCTGTTATCGATTCTAAACTGATTCTCATCCCTAGCTGCAGATGAGTATCTGTTGTGTTGCATCAGTTTAATTCTGGCATCAAGCAAACCTGATGGCTGACTCAGAGAAGAACAGCCAGGGCAAGACCTCTGTTTTCTTGAACAAACACGAGGAAAAATGCCTGCAGTGTGGAAGAATTACACCAACAGAAGATATCCTTCAACACTGGAAAAGGCTAAAATCCTTTAACATCACTGTGACCCAAATCGAAGAAAATTTTCGACTTCTCAAATGTATTTCATAAAAAGATGCTGCACTTTGAACCTGAGATAGTACAGGATATCACTGTATGCCAACACCAAAAAGTTTAATGAGGAAACAAAATGACCTGCATGAGTTGATTCTAGAGAGGGAAAAATTCCGTATTACACTTAATTAGATGCATTTTAGTGGAACCCAAAAAGTGCATCTAACAGACAGATTTCAAGACTATAAATATAACTGTAGCTGTGATAACCCTGCATCAGTGTATACATACAGAACAGCTCTGTATTAATGCAGCTACTGAGAAGTTGTTTCAGAGAATCTTAAAAACATATAGCTTTGGCTGAGAACTTACTTTTTTAATATATAACAAACACTGCATAAAAACACCTTAGGAATAAAAGCAAACACATTTTTCCTGACATTTTTTTCGCCCAGGCAAAGGCTCGCGACCCACTGAGAAAGGGTCTGTGACCCACTTTTGGGTCATAACCCACCAGTTGAGAATCACTGGTTTAGCATGTTGGTATCAAATTTGTACATTCACCCAACATGTAAGCAAAAGAGCGAAGTTTTCATCGCCCAATATTTCTTTCTTCTGAATTTTAAAGGAAAGAACTCTAGGGTTTCCAAATAAAGGGAAAAAATCTATTTCATCATAATTTAACAGCTGTAGTGTCATCAAAAAAGACCAAAATCAGATAAACTAACGTTCCTGTCATTCTTCTGTTTCCGTCAGTGCCTGTAGTGGTTGGTTAACTTTTGGTCAAACCGTGATGCTGGTCTGAACAGAGAGAATAGACATGACATAACCACAGTGAACCGTCTGGCAAAGTTAATTTTGGCACCCAGCTGTCCTGAAAAGATTGAACAGAGGTGTCTCTGTCTGTGCCCGTCTGCCCATACTCGAAGATCCAGCAGCCGTCAATCTGCTGATAATTTATCTCCTGAATGGTGTTTGATTTGGACTTGGGCTGAAGTGAATGAATCATCTGAATTTAGATTGACATGTTTGTGATCCTCATGAGGAGCTTGTCACTTGTGTGGCATATGAGTGAAAGGAAATTTAGACGTATGAAGGGATTTGACGTTAACTATGACTTTAAACTTCGATATAATCCTGGTAAAAATCATTTGGCATTAATACCTGCTTTGTTACCAGGGCATGAAGAAGTCTCTGGCACACAGTATTGAGCTGAGTGTGTTTAAAGATTTGGGGAAATATGGAAACACTCCTGCACACTGTCTGATTTACTACCTCAGGTTTTTGTTGAAATTATGGGTATATTTTTGGATAATTTTTAACTGTCTCACTTTATTTTGACAGAACCAGACAGAGATAATAGTTTATGTTGTTTTTAACACATGGAACCTGCAAATAACCACATTAAAGGATGACATTTGATTTTTTCCCAAAGAACAATATGTAATAATCATCAGTTATCAGGATATTGGGTGATTAGGGATGGGAATCGATCAGAATTGATTGATACCACTGCCTTTCTGCTTTTTGTTTTCTGTGTGGATAAAAGTTGGCTTACATACATGTGGGTTTTCAGTAGCAACAATGTCAAACATAGGGGTGGGTAAAAATATTGATTCATCAATGCATTGCAATATGTCCCCCCAATTCAATATCAATCCTCTGAATCACTTCAGCTCCTGGCCATTGGGGGGCGCTGTGGACTTTTTTAGTGTTTATACAGAACTGTCATGTTTTTCACTTTTGTACTCAATATGCACAAATAAGTTATTATTCTTCAAATTTTTATTTTCAGATGTTTTATTGCTCAAAAATGTTACATGACATACCACATATGTTCACATGGGCATAAAAAGGAATTTTTAAAAATTGTCAACAGGTACTCTAATTATTTGTGTATTTGTACTTCTCACTGAATCAGCATTGAAGCATTTAAATCAATATTGAATCAAATCACAACCTAAAAAATCGAAATCGAATCGTGAGGTTCTTAACAATACCCAGCCCTACAAACACATCACCCCTGATGTTCAGTGAATGGTGCTTAGATGCTTCTAAAAGTTCCTGATGTTTCCAATTCCTAAAGGTTGTGCAGTAAGTGATTTTTTTTTTTTAATTAAGACACAGTTTTGACCATGTCTGACACCTGCTAGTAGAAGGAACTTATCAGCAAAAAGACCAATGATGTAAATTCCCTGAAAGAGTTGTTATTGATTCTAAACTAGAATTGATTTTCGATTCCCACCCCTATTGGTAATTGTTTAAACCAGTTGATTTGAGTTTGGCTAGAGCTTTAAAATGAAGCAATAAGGTTTAAAAATGTGTGACAAAGCCAAAGTAAATGTCTTAAAATAGCATGTTTAACTTGTCTGACAGTCCAAAAATCATATTTTACTATTTTACTTTTTAAGAACCAAAGAAATGCTGATAACTGCTTCACAAACCACATGTTATGGTGCCGTATTTGGTATTCTTTTGGAAGTTTTACCTGATAATGCTCTTGCTGTTGTGGTCACGTTTTTAGGGATGAATGATATCGGATTATTTCCGGTATCATATATGCCGATATTTACAAACTTGTGATCACCAATACCGGAATATTTTTCTTCAAGAGCACAAAGTCTTTACTTTATGGAAACCGACTTTCAGTGTGAGAGTCTGTTTGTGTGAGGAGCAGATGAGGAGCAGATGTAAAATAGGAAAAACAACATTTAAGTCTTGCTTGCCCATGCTGTTATGAGAAGGTGATGCATTCTGGTATTTGTGTATTTTGGCAATATTACAGAAAATATATGGGATATAAACAGCTGCTATAATTGGCAAAAACCCCTTTATCAGCTGGTTCAGGTTAGGGCTGAAAGATTTATCGTTTTAGGATCGAAATCAATTAAAGAAGTTGGCGTATCCCTTAGATATGAAAACAGATTATTTATTATCAATATTAGATGATGAATAATGTGTTATGTGCTTTGGACCATTGATTTCCTTACTGTTGTCTAGACTGTAAACAGTGAATATTACACTGAAGCTTGATTTGAAGAAAATCCTGAATTGAATTTAATTCGCAATGTCTGCCAGAAAAATCTGAATTAGATGTTTTCCTGAAATCATTCAGCTCTAATTCAGGTTTCAACTTTTTAGGTCAATATCTGCCGATACTAACATCAAACTAATAGTATAATGCATCCCTATATGTCTTCCACTAGAAGACCTTGTTTATGAAACTAAAATACTAAAAATCCCAGGAACAATGTGTTCTCTCATATCATTTTTGCATGCTGCTGTGGAACAATAATGTTGTATATAAACAAAATTAGTCATGATTATATATGCAACTAAAGCAATCATCATGGAAACAGAAATCCACTGCAGCTCAGAAATATGCTGAAGCATTAATAAGAGAGGATACGCTGCTTTGTCGCTTCAAGGAAGGAAGAAAAATGACTTAACCCAGTGATTATTGTTAAGGACTTCATGCCTGTCTTTAATTTTCGGAGCAGATAAATCAGATCTGAGTCCTCACAGATGACCAAAAAGGGATTTTCTCCACGGAAAGTGATTTTGGTACACGATGAAGAAGATAGCAGGCACTTCCAAAAACTTAATACTGGGTACAAGACAAGAATATATTTCATACTTTTCAAGACAGGTTCTTACATGTTTTAATTTAATAAAGCTAAGTTAGAGCATAAGCTATGTCCTTGAAACATCTAAACATGTTTTCCTACTCAGGAAAATCACAGGTTTCTTCCTTCTTTATATGAAATGTTACTACAAAATAAGTCAGTAATTTTCCAAATTACCAACGCTGATGTTATAAACAAGGAAATTTAATGACGCTACAGTATCGAGCAATGTTTGCTAGTCAAGAAAATCAAGTAAAGCTAGTTTACTGTTCACATTCTTCTTTTTCAGAGGAAATTTCAGCAATTTTAAAAGCATTATCGCAGTAATAATGTTCCTACACAAGTGCTAAAATATTTACCACGTTGGAATTTAAACTAAATTAATGTATGAATGTAAAAAACTGAAAATATTGGTTAATAATTACCAGAAACCGTAGCTCTGCAGTTCATTTAAATGGCCGCCAAGCTTTGTTTGGAACTATTCGGCCGCTACATGAACCACGTGACCCTATGCATTCTGAACCCTTAATGACGCCACTCTCTCTTTCAGCTGCTCTGCTTGTGCCTTAAGTTTTGCTATCTGAGCTATTTGCAACGAAATTTCGTTCACATGTGCAGCTGTGGTGTGTATTTTGAATGACAGTAAAGAATCTATCTATCTAGCTATCTGTGTAATGAAGACCACTACCACAGATATTAATTTTTGGGTTAGAAATTTCTGTTGTGCAGGCCTAGAGAAATAGGATTGAGTTACATTTTAATCCTTGATGAATTGTGTCACTTAGGTGGAATAATGTTGTCCCATTTGTTCCCAGATTACTTGGATAATGGCAACAACAAAATGGCGATACAGCAGGCAGACAAACTGCTGAAGAAACACAAGGACCTGCACTGTGCCAAGGTGAGTGACCAAGGTGATATCTCCTGTTTTTACTCAGAGGAGTGTGCATGTCTCGGCCAAAGTTCCTGCCTTGAAGCTCTTTAGATCTATACTGACCGCTGCAGACAGGAACACCCCACGAGAGCTGCAGTTTTGGAGATGCTCTGACACATACATCTACATTTTGGTCCTTGTCAAACTGGCTCAAATCCTTACGCTTGCCCTTTTCCTGCTTCTAACATCAACTCTGAGGACAAAATGTTCACTTGCTGCCTCATATATCCCATCTACTAACACTGCAGTGATGAAGATGATCAGTTCTTCACTTCACCTTCCTTAGAAGAAGAGCATAATTCAGACTTGTGAGTGGGAACAAAGTAGGGCTGAAAGATTTATCGTTTTCGGATTGAAATCGCAATTTCAGACAACGCAATCATGTGATCGCCAAAGCTGCAATTTTTTGCAGCGCTCCTGACTGACCCAGGATCTGTCGTGTCATCTATTTTACAAATTTGCAGGCAGTCTGCACTTAAAAATGGCTCGCAAATGAACGGCTTACTCACGACTGTGAATCAGCTCTCATTGTTCGCTGAACAGAGCTGTTCAAAAGAGTCGACTCATTCGCGAAACGTCATCTCCACCAAGTGCTGGTGAGCAGGTCAACAACACAAAGCCTCTGTTTAGGAGTAGAAGTTGGAGTATCCCTTAAATAATGAAAACAGATTATTTATCATCAACATTAGATGATGAGTAATGTGGTGTGTGCTTTTGATCTTTGATTTCCTTACTGTTGTCTATACTGTAAACATAGTGAATATTGCACTGAAGCTTGATTTGAAGAAAATCATGAATTGAATTGAAATCGCAATATCTGCAAGAAAAATTAGATCTTTTCCTGAAATCGTTCAGCCCTAGTGTAAAGTAGTTGACAAACAGCTCCTGGGTCAGTCAGGAGTGCTGCAAAAAATTGTAGCTTTGGCGATCCCATGATTGCGTTGTCTGAAATTGGGATTTCAATCCGAAAACGATAAATCTTTCAGCCCTAGATCAGAAGAGCTCCAGCAACACTTGTAGTTCAGAAAACAATTTTATTAGACTTATGCGTTCCAGCTTCTGACCTTTATCAGGATGCAGTCATCCTGTAGGCTAACACTACCCATTGACTCCTAGTGTTTGAGCTAAGCTAACTAGCGGCGGGTGAGCTCTGCCTGTCTCTTCCTTGTTACTGCGTGCACAGTACAGTCTAAAGAGTGGTGTCTATGTGCTTGTCAAGGACTCTGGAGTGAGGCAGGACATGAAGATAAAAAACATGTTGGCGTATCCCTTTAATCATGTAGTTGCTTTTGGTTGCTTCCATTATGGCACAAACCCAAAGAAAGAAACTCTGAAGGATCAGAAATAAGGATGTTTTTTTTAATCTGTCCCTGCAAAGAAGTTGGAAGGAAGAACCTGATAATTAAAAATGTTTTAAATAATTGGCCGTGATGTGACGTAACCAAACCAAACTCACACTCAGATTTGGGTGTGAAACCTTCTCCTCCAGACATCAGCTTGGCTGTTGATCTGCTGATATCCCAGTTTTCTCGGGTGGCAGGCTGTTCTCTGGTTTTACTGTTTCCACCGGTTTGCTGTTGTTCATATTTTTGTCTCCTCTCAGGTCCTGAAGGCGATCGGTCTGCAGAGAACCGGGAAACAGGATGAAGCTTTCACTTTGGCGCAGGAGGTGGCCACCCTGGAGCCGACGGACGACAACTCGCTGCAGGCTCTGACCATACTGTACAGAGAGATGCATCGGCGTGAGTACACGCCCATACACGCTAGGGCTGGACGATATGATCTAAAAATAAAATCCCTGATTTTTTTCCACAAAACTCAATTTACAATTTTAATTGATTTTTTTTCCCTCTCAAAAAACAACAAAAAAAAAAAAAAACACCAAGTGACACAAAAATTACATAACGTTTTGTCTTTATGTTCTCAAAATACGTTCCAAAGCTTCACAGACTTTACCACTTATAGTTTAAATGCATGCTGTAATTTTGTCTTAAAATGTTGGTTATGTAGTTTAAATGTAGGCAGGTTTGTCTACATAAACACTGAAAGCCTGAAGTAATTTCACAGTTTATTATCATGGATCTCTCTGATCAATATTTAATCTCATTTCAAAAACAAATACAAGCCTAAACGTGTGTGTGTGCAAGACCTGAAAAGGCCTATGATCATGAAAACTGTAAATTTTCAGAATTTATATTTTCTAACATTGCAACAACTTACACTTGGAGTAAGCCAAGAAAACCTGAATTTTGATTTTTAAATCTTCTGCAGAAAATAATTTGAATTACTTAATGTAATTGATATATCGTCCAGGCCCTACATAAAGGAAAACTTTGAGCCAAGCCTAAGTCGATAAAAGAGGAAGGACCTAAAATCAGTAGGAGGTAAAATAATAAGAGTAATACTGAAGAAAAAAGGCTAAAAGGACTGTAAAGCAGAAAGAAGGAGATAAAAGACAACATTACATAAAAACAAGTCTGTAAAAGTGAGTTTTTAAAAGAAGTGACTGAATCTGCATGCCTTATCTCCTCTGGAATAGAATAATGTGTAAAAAAATAAATATATAATGGAGGAGAAAAAGGAAAAAAAAAGAATCAAAAGATAGAAATAAAATAGAATAAGTAGAAATAAATAACTAGACAAAAAATAAATACACAAAAAGATAAGATTAATAATTTTAAAAAATAATGGAGGAGAAGAAAAAATTATAATGAATATAAAAAATAAAATAGAATAAGTAAAAATGGAGGCCTGTCTGCATAAACACTGAAGGATGAGCTGTTTTCCCAGTTTATTAACATGGAACCATCTGATCAATATTTCATCTCATTTAAGAAACAAAAGACTGAACATGTGCAAAACCTGACAAGGCCTACCATCATGAAAACTGTACATTTTCAGTAATTATATTTTCAAACAACTTATGATTGGAGTAAGTTGAGAAAAAAATCTTGATTTTTCATTTTTAAATCTTCTGCAGAAAATAATTCAAATTCATTGATTTAACTGATGTATTTCCCAACCCTAATACACACTAGAATTAGGTAGTATATTGAGTTCTTTTTATATTATAGATTGTCATGGATGATTTTGTGTCCTGTTCGCAGCGGAGTTGGTCACCAAGCTTTATGAAGCTGCAGTGAAGAAGGTTCCTCTCAGCGAGGAGTATCACTCTCACCTCTTCATGGCGTACGCTCGTGTCGGGGAGTACAAGAAGATGCAGCAGGTGAGACAAAGATGTTAAAGAAAAGTAAGATATATATATATATATATTAAAAACTCAGAATAATGAGAGATGCTGACACTGGACTGCTGTTTTCCAGGCAGGAATGGCCTTGTACAAAATCGTCCCCAAGAACCCGTATTACTTCTGGTCCGTCATGAGTCTAGTAATGCAGGTATCAGCTGGATTATTTTACTAAGCAAACGTGATTTTTTTGTTTATTTTGATTTGTCTGAGAGTAACTTCACCGTCTTTTTGCTCAGGCCATCTCAGCACAAGACGAAAAACTGGCCCAGACGATGTTCCTCCCTCTGGCTGAGCGTATGGTGGAGAAAATGGTCAAAGAGGAGAAGATTGAAGCAGAAGCAGAGGTGAGAATAAAACATTTGAAAATATTTTATGTTGTGAAACTCCTGTCCGATGAAGCTGCAGAATATGTCTCCCTTTTTATTTTTATTTGTAGAGCTCCAGCTCATAAAAAGTGATATCTCAAGGCACTTTCCAACAGAGCACGCTGAAGACAAACTCTTCATTTTATAGATACACATGGGTACATATACACAAATACATAAAATAAATATATTTGTTTATACACATACATAGATCCAGAGATGTATCCATGCAGGCAGAAACAAAGGGACTAAAATCATGTTATTCAATGCTGAATATAGATTCAATCAATCAATCTTTATTTATATAGCACCATATTTGTCTTTGTTGAATATAAATGTATTAAAAGTAAGCCCCTTGAGATGTGGCATCCCATCTTCAAGAGGGTCTTCATGTCTATATGGTTATAAAGATAGTTGCTATGGATGAACAATCAATACAACCATGGATAGAGAGATCAACCTAATATTAACATTAACATCTATAATGAATATAATCTGGAGAGGAATATAGCAGCATCCAGCTGAACTGCCATTAAAATTGATGATAATTTGTTTGTTCTCCTCAATAAATAACAAAGAAACGGCATCTTTTGGCTTGGACACTGACATTTTTTTTTGAAGACGATTGCAAAAGGGCGCCACAGATGTTCGTAAGGATGGAGGAAACGTTTCAAAACTGTGGTTGCTCTTTATTTTACAAGTCCTTTTAATTATAATGTGTAGTTTTACTTCAGTTTTTGACCTGGAAGATTTTATTTTACATGCAAGTATGGCACTCTGTCTGCTATTCCTGGTATTTTTCCACCTTTTTCCCATTAAAAGACCATTTAAGGTGTATTTCTTAAACCAAAGCAGCTTCTACTGACTGACAGAGGAACACACTTAAACTGCAATATGAACAAAAGAAGGTATTTCACATTGAATCTTCAAGTTTAAATGACATGCTTGTGCTTGCTTGCTTCACTTCGAAGACAACAAAAAACTGACTTTCAGTCAGATGTTATGAGAAAGTTCCTGTTTGTCCTCACTCTTGAAACCTCCTGAAAGTGAAAGATGAAATGGTTCAGTTAACACACAGTGTAAATCCCCCTCCTCCTCATCAGTCACAAGGTCACACTTTGTCATTTACAGGTTTTTGTAGCTAAAAGGAGAGCAGATTCTTCTTGGGAAAGTTCTGCAGATCATGTGAATATTTCAACTTTTACTTGTTGATCAGAAATTTGTTTACACCCTAAAAAGCTGCAGAATACGTCAGAGACACCAAACAAAATAAAACAGCAGGAGTTACTCTAATTAACCAAACAAATCCTCACGGTCGAAAACTTTTCTGTTTTAAAAAAGGATATCTGAGTGAAGCATGACATACATATGGATAAAATGGAATAAAAACAACTATAATAGTTTACAGTTAAAAGAAATATGGAATAATATCTACACTACATAGAAATCTAACGGAGAGAAGAGAAAATACAGTATGTGTGAAACAGAAATGGGAAAAAGAAATAAAAATAGGGCAGAACAATTTCAGGAAAAGATCTAATTGTGATTCTTCTGACAGAAATTTGATTCATGATTTTCTTCAAGCCAAGCTTCAGTGCAATATTCACTGTTTACAGTATAGACAACAGTAAGGAAAAAAATGAACAAAAGCACATAACACATTATTCATCATCTAATACTGATGATAAATCTGTTTTTATTATTTGAACCGAGGCTTTGTGTTGCTGACCTGCTCTTCTGGAAATGCAAATGTGTAAAGTATTATGTGTAAAATAGTTGACACAACAGATGCTGGGTCAGTGAGGAGTGCTGCAAAAAATTGCACCATAGGCGATCACCATTGCGTTGTCTGAAATTGTGATTTCGATCCGAAAACGATAAATCTTTCAGCCCTAACTGAAAGTTAATATCTCAGAGGATAAATGGTTAAACTTATGGAGAACACAATAATCCTCTACATCTTCAAGTACCCGGAGAGAACACTGTTGGAAAAGTGTCATCAGATTGTTTGTTACACCGAAGATTAAGAGCTAATGTGGGGCATGAATGTTGATCATTCACATATATTTTGGTTCCGTATTAGAATCATACAGTTTTGGGAGAATGTTTGTTTAATTGTAAAGAAAATACTTGGCTATGATATACCTCTGATGTGTGAAGTGATGGACTTTGGTGTGATGACTGGAGATATTGTTACAAGAGAGGACATATTTATTGAAAATCTTGTTAGCATCTTGTAAAAAGGTCGTCACAAGAGATGGTATAAGACTGATCCACCAACGCAAGAAGAGGGGTTGGAAATTGTAAAAGAAATATATGTTATGGAACATTTAACCCACCGCTTGAGGATTCAGGTGAATCAGTTTCAAGAGAAATGGAATTATGGACAGTGTTTACATTGCAAAGACAAGATAGAGACTGAATTAATAAAAAAAGGCTACAGTAATGTAATTGTTTTAGTCAAGGCGTGATGAACCCTTTATGTTCATTATTGTTGTTGTCTTCTAAAAAAACAAAAACAGAGTAAAAAGGAACATCTGAAGTGAAAACACAAAACTAAAGTCATCACTTCATTTCAACCATATGTGTCAAATCTTTTCTGATGATTTTTTTAGACCCACTTTTGTTTCAATCTTGAGAAAAAGTGAAATCATTACAGATGACTATCACTGACTGTCCCTTACTTTCTCTGTGTTTGCAGGTACAGCTGTATTTTATGATCCTTGAACGTTTGGGGAAGTGTGTGGAGGCTCTTGAAGTCATCAGAGGTCCACTGGGGGGTACGTATATGTGTCTTTGTTCATTTATGTTCCTCCAAAAGCCTGAGAGATCACCAAACCTCAAGTTTTTCCTTTTAACCTGATACGTTTCCTCCTCTCCTTTAATTGTTTTTTCACCAGATCCTGGATAAATACTAGTGAAATGTTATTTTTATATGTTAATGTGGACCTGATTGACGTATCAAAAGCATGCCCTTCTCAAGTGTGCATCATGCAGACAGACTTGGGCTCTAAATGCTGCAGGCAGTGATCTCAGCGAGCTTGACTCTTCAATAATTCTGTATGTTCTCACAGAGAAGCTGACCAGCGAGCTGCAGAGCAGAGAAAGTAAATGTATGCTGCTCTACCAGAGGCTACAGCGCTGGCCTGAGTGTAACGCCTTAGCCCACAAACTGCTGCTCAAAAAGTGCGTAGAGGCTCTTACGGATATTTTTGTCAAAACAAACAGACCAACAGAGACATGTAGAAGTATTAAATCTGTATTTTGTCACTTACAGCCCAGATGATTGGCAGTTCTACCCCTCATACTTCGACTCTCTCTTCCATCTGATCGATCAGTCGTGGAGCCCTCCAGAAGAAGGAGAACAGTAAGGACTTTTTTAGCTTTATACTCGGTTTTATATTCATTTATACTCAGGTCACTCTGTCTTGTTTAGACCAGGTGTAGTTTGTTTCTGTCTATCGTGGACTTCCACTGCCTTATTTACTGTATAAAGGTATATTTTATTTAGTTTAGAGCCATAGTCTCATATTAGTCTGTATACGTTGTTTACTTCCTTTCCCTGAAACTAGCTGATGTAATGCCACAATTTACCAGCTAGGATCAATAAAGTACATCCATCCATTAGTTGATGAACACACAAGTTAATGCATCCATCCAATAATTAACTCACTTATTTTTCGATCCATCTGTTGATTACCTTGCATATTAATCCATCCATCCGTTGATTAACAGGGTTCCCATGCATCCTGGAAAATGATTGACCAATTTTCCAGGCATGGAAAACATATGGAAAATGAGGAAAAAAGTAAAATGTCCAGGAATAGCTTGAGTTGTCCTGGAAAATTATTTATCTTCCTTCTACCTTGTTAGTAAACAACAATGAAACATAGGAAATGAAGTAAAAATCTACTTGGTAACTAATGCACACTGAGCCATAAAATATGAATAGATAAAATAATGAAAGTTATGAATAAAATATAAAAACTCAAAACAATGGTGACAAAAAGAAATGTTAAAAAATAGCAAAATAGAATTTAGGCTTCTTAAAGTAAAAGCAACAAAATATATTTATTAAAAAAGCAGAGTAAATAAAGATAAAAAAATAAGTATAAACCATAAATTTATGATAGTAAGACACTACATAAAAGCCAGACTAAAAAGATAACTAGCAGACAATGTTCATGCCTGAGAGTTAGAAATAAATAAAGTCCTGGAAAAGTCCTGGAAAGTGATTTCTAGAAAAGAGTGGGAACCCTAAGTAACTCACATTTTTATCCATCCATTTGTTGATTAACTCACATATTTATCCATACATTGATCCATCCGTCCATCCATCCATCCTTTCTTCCTTTCCTTCTTCTCTTCCCTCTTTCCTTGGTGTATAGTCTGATTGATCCTGGAATCATAGGCTACTGTCACAAATTATCTGAATTAAAAATATATTCATGTAAATCTGATAAATGTGATTTACAGAGTTGTAGATTTAGCTATTGTCTGAGCCATAAATAAATAATAATAGGGGTAAAAAAAAATTTTTTGCTAATCTGAAATGATTTCACCAGTTGTGTAACTAGTTAAAATATTTTAAAACTTATTGCTGTATATTTATTAGTCTATCTGCATTGTTTTGCCCAATTTTGGTGGTGATTGGACTCTGGATGCAGATCCAGGACTTTTTTTAAAGGCTTTGTTAACATTGTGAGAAAATAGTGTCAGAGATGCCATTTCAGAGGCACCTTTAGGCATCGAGGCTTCACAGAATACACAAGAACAAAATGAGAAAGGAAGGAACACATCAGAATAAAACATTTCTATAAACTTAGTCAGTTTATTCAGTGAAGACGAACATTAGCCAATCTTGGTTCCTTAGTCAGAGGGTTTGTTTCAGTCCTTTATTCTGTGCTCACAGCCGTGTTTTTGCATTGATGGCAGCTTATTTATGTGGGGCTCATCCTTCACCCTGACAGCCTGCTTATAAATCACTTCACGCCTGCTGGCTTGTCCTTGAATTTTGGATATGTGCTGCTCGGCTCTTGACCTCCAAACAAACTTTAGAGGGCAGAGAGAGAGCAGAGTTTTCCTGCAGGGAGTCCGTCATTGATCCACGCTTGTCCCTCTGTCTGTCTGCAGCTGTTCGGAGGGCTCAGTCCATCACACCGTGGCCGAAGTGGTGAGGTTCGTGGAGGACCGAATCAAAGGGGAGGAGGGGAAGGAGTCTCGCTCGCTCAGAGGACCATTTTTAGCTCGACTTGAATTAATGCACAGACTGAGGGAGCGGGGATGTCCTGAAGAGAGCCAGCTGGGTAAAGAAGAACACAAACAGCTGCTCTTTTCTTCACTTTCACTTCATTTTTCGAGGCTGTAACTTTTGTGTTGTGTGTGGCTTTAACAGGTGAGCCTTTGGAGCTGATGGTGCAGTTCTTTGGAAAGTTTGGAGACAAACCGTGCTGCATAACAGACCTAAAAATATACCTGCACCTTCTGTCTCCTGATCAACATGTTCAGGTAAGGCCAGGCTGCGGCTGCATTGTTTATACGGCACATGGAAAAGATGTTTAGATGCAGAGTGTGTGAAATCTGCTGCTGTTATTCAGAACAGAAATTAGAGATGTTGTGTGGAGATGCACTGCCAGCTCTGCCCACCTCCACTGATTACTCGAACTCAGTTTAAGGCTCCCATAATAGTCTCATTGCATGTCATGCTGCCATATTTGTGTTGTTGAATGGAAATTTGAACCACAGCTGTTATTACTATAGAGGGACACTAAACATGAAAAAGCACTTTGCTCGAACAAATCTTAAAAGTATGTGCATTTCACATTGTGGGCCAGTTTTGTGAAATAATATTGAAGATAACATCAAACTGAGTGAAAATATCAAACAATTCAAAAAGATGTGTACAGACCTTGTTTTCAGGAAATACTTTAATGAACAAATTAAACTGTGTCTTCTTCTGCTCTGCTGTTTTATTTTTAATTTTTATTTTTTTGAATGAAAAACGGAGTATTTTTTCGTCCCGTGCTGCTGGTTGATTAGTGATTACGTAATACACTGATGAAAAATGGGGTCGGACAAGATAAGCTTAGCTTCTTCCCACTCCATTTTGAACATCGAGCAGCTTTAATATTTAACGAGTTTCTGTAAATACTGTTTTCACTTTTTGTTGTTTTTGTTTTTGTTTTTTAACTTTAACATTTTATTATTCCTATGTTCGAAATAAAGATTATCCAATCCAATCCAAATCTAACATCACTGTAAGTAGTCAGAGAACTGAACACTGAATTTAGAGTCTGCATCTCCTCCATTTAACCCTTGTATTTTGAAGCTGTCGCCAAAAGACGTTCATGATTCAAATTACCGTAACTTCTCGAGTATCCACGCTATCCAAAAAATTCCAACGGAGCTTTCCAGTGGTGTACGGTACATTACGGTAAAGGCTGGATTGCTGGAGAGCAGAGTGAGAGGTTTCAGAGACAAACTTGTGAGTGATTTATTGGTGGTTTATCAGTATTTTCCGTGTAAATAATGTAAAGATATTGTAAATAATATCATTACTATAATTCTGGAGTGTTTTCTTAACATTTTTTTGCGGTATTTCTGACGTTTTTTATTTTTCTCATGTAATTACACACTGTTTTAAGTATTTGTAACATAATGATGACAAATACTCGCTAGAATTGTTTAATATTATTTCTCCCAAAAAATAGGGTGGAAAAATGTAAATTTCCTGAAGCATTTATTGACAAAAAAAGACCAGAGGGGGCTGTTATAATTGTTGTATTGAAAGGGTTAAAAACCTGCAGGCAACACTTGCATCAGTGTTGTGGTTCAAAAATTGACCATGTTGATTGGTGACTTTTAGTTTTATCATAATTGTTGTATTAAATCGTGGCTCCAAACAAAAAATCAAAAACAAAACAAAACCATTAGTCATGGAGGAGTGCAGATGGTGCAGTAATCTCACAGCCTGAGGGAAGAAGCTGTTCTGCAGTCTGGTGGTAAGGTTAGGGTTAGGGTGAGGTGAAATACAGAAATGATCCCACAAAGTGAAGGAGAAATAAAAAAGATATTGGTACTCCCACTCCTCATTGCTTTCTTTATTATGTGTTCCCGTCAACATCCCACCCAGCCTTTCCAGTGAACCATGAAGGAGCCACATTGCTACAAATAAATAAAAGAATTTTAAACCAGATAATTTTAATGAAATCACAAAATTAGCATTTCAGGAGAGCTGGGGCAACAGAAAAGGGACCTAGAACAGTCATGACGTGGGAGCACAAAACAAAAATGAGGTGCAAAAATCGAGGGGCAGCTTCTACTTATGGCGCTGCAGTTTTTAATTCAAGAATTAGAGTTTTAAATGCAACAGTTCACTTTTCATGGAGGCTGCTACAGAAAAAACAGACTGTAACAGCTTTAAAACCTAAGATTTCTCTGGCTTTGAAATTAATCATTGATATTTTAGTTAAAATTATAACATTTAATTGGTATTTTGTTATTTATTTAGATATTAAAATGCAAAAATTTTGCATATGGTACTTGAAACATGTTTTTTCACTCTCTTTTTCTTATTTATTTCAGTTTATAAATCGTCTTAGCGAAGCAGTGCCCCTGGGCGAGCAGGGAGATGATGGATTCGCGTTCCCCGAAGACACCAAAGCGCTCCAGAGACACCTGTGTGTGTGTCAGCTGAGCCGAGCGCTCGGCCTGCATCACGCTCTCGACACGGATGGAAAACTGCGGCTCATCGCAGAGCTCAAGGCGCGCTATCGACACGGACTCAAATTTGGTGAGGAGGCTCTCATGATTTCCAAGAATATTTTTTCGGATAATCAGATGGAACAGATTGTGCACACAGGAGAGGGGCGTGAAATCATGTTGTCAGCTGGTGTAAGCAGAACATATTTCTGACTTTATTAAGAGCAGAGTGACTAAACAGTCCCACACACCACCCCGCAGTCCTGCATCAGGGTTCCCACGCGTCCTGGAAAACCTGGAAAATGATTGACTAATTTTCCAGTGAACAAAAATCAGAGGAAATGAAGTAAAAATGTACTTGGTTACTACCATAATTTCTCACGCACCCCATTTTTTCATTATTTTTTCCAGAAAAACACTGTATTTATATATAACACGCACCCACATTTTTCCCAAACCTTACTCTCTCAGACAACTCAAAGATGACCTTTATTCAAAGTTTTAATCAATGAAGTTTCAGTATTTTCACAACAAACACCGTACATGATTTTCTCTCTCAACCGGATGCGGAAACACCTTTTGTTTCACTCATGCACACTTACTCGATTTCTGCCTGAGCATGCTCAGTCATAGTGTACCAACCAATCAGAGAGAAGCTATCAACATTCTGATGTCTTCAACCAATCACAGCGCAGCTTTTTCGGTCCCCTTGCTCACAAGATGGCAGCGCCCTGTGTGTTTACACATGAGTTTTACCATAACGCTGAGAATTACATGATCATTACACAAAGGTAAACTAATTAAGACCCAAAATATTGGATTAGAACAGTTTACTAGTCAGTTTCATAAGAATTACGCAAGTTTGGTGGTAATGTTTCACAGAGAAAGAGAGTATTTCGGCTTTTTGTATCAGATGTGTTGTAATCGTGATGTTAGGAGACGAAGTATTTTACATATTTTGCTTGTGCTTGTGTATAACATGCACCTGAAAAATTAGACCTTATTTAAGAGCAAAAAAATACGTGTTATATAAGAGAAATTATGGCAATGCACACTTAGCCATAAAATATGAGTAGCTAAAATAATGCAAATTAAGGAATAAAATATAAAATCTCAAAACAATGGTGACAAAAAGAAATAATTAAATGGCAAAATAAAATGTAGGCTACTTAAACAGTAAATCAACAAAATATTTTTGTAAATAAAGATAAAAAAAAATAAGTATAAACCATACATTTATAGTAGACTCTTCATAAAAGTCAGGCTAAAAAGATAGCTAGCAGACAATGTTCATGTTAGAGTTAGAAATAAATACATTTCAAGTTCAGTATGACACAGTGGAGCTAGCTAGAGATATTTGTCATCAACCTTGAATCTTGTTTTTCAGAAGCCTAGATTAACCTGAGAATTACCCACACCAGTATTGTGACTTCAGCTGGTTATGTGACACTGGAATCTGTGGGTGTCTTTGTGCTTTTCTGTGATATATTTGTCATAATTTCTCAGAATGTCAGAGAAAGTCTGATATTTTAGATCTGTTACAGCCATAGACTGCACAGCCTGTAAATCAGACCTCTGGGGTGGAAGAGGCATAAACACAGCAGTCTGGGTAAATGTACAAAATGTAGAAACAACTGTAGAAAAGGACACTGCAAAGTATGGGGGGTGAAAACATCCTGGAAAAGTCCTGGAAAATGATTTGTAGAAAAGAGTGGGAACCCTGCTCTTGTACCTGCTCCTGTGATTGAGAAAAAAGTGGCCAACATATTAATCCATTTTTACAGGTCATATCATATTTTGACTGATCATTCTGGGAACATCCCTAATTACAAAACACAACCACCCTGAAATAGCAAGTTAAAGTGATAACCACTGAAAACAGTCCTGGTGATGTCAGACCAGCCCTCAGTACTGCATGTACTCCCCTAAAGCACTGATCCTCACCCTGTGGCTCTTTCATGGGGTTTTATCAGGTCAGACACAGAGGAAGCTTTTCTGAAAGGTGAGGACTTTAATTTGTTTTATCGTTTCTCTGAATGTCACTTTGTGTTCTTCTGAAAATGTCACCCAAGTTTAATCATCTGAAGTTTTAGAGTTTGTGGAAAGTCCACAGGTGATCTGCATCAACCTTTGTGCTTCGTGTTTGTCCTTAACAAGCAAACATTAACGTTCATCGCTCCATCATGTTCCTGCTTTGTTTGGGCGGCTGTGTTTATTACGGTAGAGCGGAGTACGGGAGAATAATAATCTGAGAGTTACACTACAACAGGTGATTGAACACAGCAACATCTGCCCCACAGTGATGCAAATCAATCCAATATTAAAGGGACACGCCAATTTTTTTTTTGTTTTTCTTGTCATGCTTCACTCCCGAGTCCATAACAAGCAGATAGACACCATTATTTCGACTGTGCGTGCAGAACAAGGAAGAGACGGGCAGAACTCTCCCACTGCTAATTAGCTTAGCTCAAACACTGGGAGTCAGTGGGTAGTGTTAGCCTGCCTCTGCCTACAGTCATCAGATAAACTCTTCAGCAACTCTGAATGGTCCTGTGTGCTTGTTGTGACTTGTTTTTTTACTGCTTTATGTTACGCTGTCTATTTGAAGAGTTTATCTGATGACTGTAGGCAGAGGCAGGCTAACACTACCCATTGACTTCCCGTGTTTAAGCTAAGCTAATTAGCGGTGGGCAAGCTCTGACCGTCTCTTCCATGTTACTGCACACACAGTCAAAAGAATGGAGTCTATCTGCTTGTCATGGACTCAGGAGTGAGGCAAGATATGAAAAGAATAAAAATATTGGTGTATCCCTTTAATATTGGATTGATTTGATTTTACTACCAGATACATGGAAATGAAATATTAAAAGTTCTAATTAAGATTGACTGGTTCACTGTTTATAATCTGCAGTTAGAGTAATGGAAACTTAAATCCATCAAGAAATTGGGAAATAAAGACCAGTCGAAGATGGGCAGCTGTGTTTTCTTGTTGTTTTAGGTCATTTTAACCACAGTGATAAACTTTTAAGAGGTTATTTTTAGACTTTGGTTAAAATACTTCAAGGCTGTTTCATTGAAAATTACCTTTAACTTTTTTTTTTATACATGTTTGACTTACTTTTTGTATCAAATCAACATGTTTTTCTCATTGTTCTCATTTTGCCATCAAAAACTTTGTTTGTTCTCTACCTTAACTACCCTTTATGGGACCTCCCAGACCCCTATCTGCACTTTTTATTAAAATGTGTCTCGTTTTATCTCTTCCTTTTAAAATTTGCTCATTCAGGAATTAGATGGCAATTGGTTTTATTTATTTTTTAAGTATATTGCAGGATGTCACATTTGTTGACAGGAGACTTCAAATATATCTCAGTTTAGAAACATGATTAATGATCTCTAAATTAATTTTAATTAGTATTTATTAATTGCTCCCTAGGGACAAATGAAGTTTATTGAGTTGAGTTGAATTAAAAATGGTGGTTGGGTGCTCTTCCATGAGCACATAAAAGTGATTTAAAGCAGAAAAAGCTTGGATCGAGCCTCTGTCTTCTTCAGTTTTGCTCAGACAGTTCACTTCCCAGCTTTTTTTATTCCACTCTTTTAATAATTGCAGGTTTATATACCCGGACAAAAAAACAGAAATCCCAGGCACCAACTTCTAGTTGATTAACTTTTTATGAAGACTTAAACATTTCAGGCAGGAAACTCCTGAACCCCATTTGTACGGTTTTGGGATCAAACTGTTGTCAACATCTTGAACTGCATCTTTGCTCTTTTTCTCCCTGAAACAGCTTTATTTCTTTTATTTGTTATGATCTGATTTATTGATTCTTTCGTCTTAACAGGGAAGACGGCTCTGAAGACGGAGCTGCAGTTCTCTGACATGTATTGTCTCATGGCGGCTCATGTTTATATCGACCTGTGGAAGGAAACTGGTGAGTGTTTCTGTCTCTTCCTGCAGATTTGTTTGTGTTTTTGATGTGAATCCTCTCTTACGTGCCCCTTCGTCTTGTTAGGGGATGAGAACATGGTGTGGCAGGCCCTTGGTGTCCTGCAGGAGGGTCTCTCCCACAGCCCCTCAAACGCTCAGTTTAAGCTGCTGCTGCTGCTCCTGTACTGTCACCTGGGAGCCTTCGAGCCCGTCGTGGACCTTTACTCCAGCCTGGACGCCAAGCATGTACAGCACGACACCATAGGGTCGGTACAGGAAGGCTGTTAACAGTTTGTGTTTTATTTTAATGAACATTTAGTAATACACAAAGGGCAATTTTAAAGAGGTAATGACAGCTAACTACAGCTCTGTTTTCATGGTAGATTTTGTCGTGTTTCCTTCGCTGAAAAGCATTTTCTTATATTTCAAATTGACTTGTGGGCCATATTTAGAGGGTAGGAGGGCTGCATTGTGGCCCTCAGGCCACCAGTTGCCCACCCCTGATTTAGAGCATTTCACTTTTCCTCGAAAAGCTCGTGTGTTTGATGCTACATTTGGGCCACGCATCTTTCCACCAGCAATGTGCTGCTGTTCTTTAATCTCCTGTTCAGGTCAGTTAGTGATGATTAGAGCTCAAACTGATTCCAAATATCTGAAGAGATGAAGTGAAATTATTGTAAAAGTCAATAAAGAGATCCTTCTAACCATTATTTGTTTAACTGCAGTTGTTGAAATTCAGTGAGTTAGTAGATCTCAGTATGTTGCAGATTATGGATAAAGCTCACAAGAAAATCTGACCAATCAACATCCAGGACTGATTTGAAAAAAGAGAAAGTTGTTATAAATTATAAGGATTTGAAATATTTAAAAAAAAAAAAACAAGATTCAGAACTAAACTGAAGGAGCGCTGTGTTACAGTGAGAGGAATCAGTTTATGGAGCAATCTGAACAAAGAAACCAAAGAAGATAAATCTATTTTAGTCTTTAGAAAAAGTGTTAAAGGCAGCATGTTGAGTAAAATGTGTTAATCTAAGTCTTGCTCTGTTTGTTTTGTGGCAAAATGTAAATTAACTTTAATATTTGGTTGTTTGTTATGTGGGTTGTTTTTGAAAATAAGAAATAATGAAATGTGAAAAGGCATGTTGGCCTGTAGCTCTTGTTAATATGTATTACATGTTTAGTTAATGAATATCTTGTGATAGAGGGGCAAACTCTATAAGATTTTTCTTCTTTCAGCTCCTTTTCCTTCAGGTTTGAGATTTTTTTTGTTTGTATTGAATGTTTTATTTATGACGGAATAAAATAAAATCCTAAACTAATTAAACTTTTTAAGTTGATTCGGTGATCAGTAGGGCTGAACGATTTCAGAAAAAGATCTTATTGCGATTTCAATTCGATTCACAATTTTCTTCAAATCAAGCTTCAGTGCAATATTCACTGTTTACAGTATAGACAACAGTAAGGAAATCAATTATCAAAAGCCCATAACACATTATTTATCATCCAATATTGATGATAAATAATCTGTTTTCATTATTTAAGGGATACTCCAACTTCTACTCCTAAACAGAGACTTTGTGTCGTTGACCTGTTTACCAGCACTTTCGTGGTGGAGATGTGACGTTCATGAACGAGTTGACTCTTTTGAACAACTCTTTTAAGTGAACAATGAAAACCAATTTGCAGCTGTGAGTAAGCCATGCCTGCAAATTTGTAGAATAGTATGAGTAAAATAGTTGAAACAACAGATCCCGGGTCAGTCAGGAGCACTGCAAAAAATTGCAGCTTTGGCGATCACGATTGCGTTGTCTGAAATCGCGATTTCGATCTGAAAACGATACATCGTTCAGCCCTCGTGATCAGGATAGATTTCCATGAGTAGGACCAGATTTTGCTCCGCTCACACTGATGTTTTTATTACTTTGAGTGAAAAAATTCTTGTGTGTTTTTCGATTTTCAGGTTTTTGTTGACGCGTTACGCCGAGTCGTTGGGTCAGTTCGCTGCAGCCTCCCAGTCCTGTAATTTCTCCCTCAGGTTTTTCCACTCCAACCAGAAAGATGTAAGCCTTCCCTCCTTAATTCTGAATTTCTCATTACTCCTGCACTCAGCACTCACCTCAATGATGCTCCTCCCTCCAGACCTCAGAGTACATCATCCAGGCGTACAAGTACGGAGCGTTTGAGAAGATCCCAGAGTTCATCGCTCTCAGGAACAGGCTGAACCAGTCGCTGCACTTTGCTCAGGTCCGCACTGAGAGGATGCTGCTGGATCTGTTCCTCGAGGCTGACATGTGAGAATAAACTCCAAACATGCACGCAGTGATGGAAGCTATTCTGCAGACTGAAATATCAGCGTGGAATCTTCTGAATGTGTTTTCAGAGTGTTGAGTCTGGAGGAGAGCGTGAAGGCGATGTCTCTGTCTGCGGAAGAGGACGACATCCCCTGGGACAACATGAGGGACAACAGGGACCTGACAGTTTTTACCTGCTGGGACCCAAAAGACAGGTTTTCTTTTTTTAATTCTCCTTTTATTTGAAAGGCACTTACATTTCCTACAATTCTTACTGCAGAAAGCATCTCGTGTAACTGTTTAAACTTTCCCACATCCATTGTGAGGTATCACACCACAGTTTGATGATTCCTTCCACACGGATCCTGGATATTTAACTGCAGAAAGTCTTGATTTCTTTGTCCATGGTTCACTCATCATTATAACACACAAAAACAAAACAGGGAGCCTACATTAACATCATCAAAGAAAACAATCAGTCAAAGAAAAAGGGAGTCATCACAAATTACCAGCAAATTTAGATGAAATCTGCTCTTACAGGTTTTACATATTCACTCCATTTGGACCACATTTGATAGAATTTTTCTCTGTGTAATTTGAGGGAAAATGATAACTTTTCCATGATGTAAATCTCGTGTACAACATCCTTCCAGTCTTCAATGGTCGGTGTGTGTCGGCCTTTAATCATTTTCTTATGATAGATTTTTTACCAACTGTCAGTAAAATACTCAAAAGTTTTCTGTCAATGATATTCCAACTCTCATGTTGTTTATCGCATAAATAAGGATACAAATTTAAATGTGACATTTATAATTCTGGTATTGTAACTGAGATGCTCTGCCAGGTCGCCTAAATAAAGGTGACTGCATTTTTACTCATGTATACATTCAGACTTTACTAGCATTCAGTAAAGGGTTATTAGAGGTTTCATTTTATCCAAGAGTAAAACATGACTTCAGAAATACACTTTACATTATATATTTTAATCAACTAAATTTACAGTAGATTTCGACTAAAATGTTGTGAATGTTCATCAACTAAAACTAGACTAAAATTAAAACAATTTAGATGACTAAATTACGACTAAAACAAGAGGATATTTTAGGCCAAAGACTATAACTAAATTATAAAAGTGCTGTCAAAATTAACACTGTTTCGTTTGTCCTCTTCCATGTTGTGTTTTCTGGTTGTTGTCTATGTTTCTTCTTCTTCATTTTTGTTCGATAACGTTTGATCAGATTTCTGTGTTGGAGGACTAGATTCTACATCAGTGGTGGGACAGAATGGTTATGTGTGTGGTGTGCTGTGTTGAGATTATCGGAGCACAACACACACAGTACGATCCAAACTGTTCAGTGCCTGATTTTTTTATCTTCGTGTGGGGTCTCTTATACCCCTTTCAGACTGGCCAAAAAACATGTGTAAATCCTCTAACAATCGGCTCCTGTCCGCAGTTTGAAAGGGTCTAATCGGCATTTCGACCTGGGTCGACCTACCCTGCAAGCGACATGGGTTTTTATCGGCTCGTCTCCGACCGGCTTCAGTATGAACATCACACCCGGGTCAAGCTGCTAAGTTACGGATGATGTCGGCGTTACGTGCTCACGGCATAACAACATGCCCGTCCCCTCTGTCTGTAACTTACGTGACTCTTTGCCATCTCAGCAACAAATTCCATCCGCCTTTGTATCATCAGCGCCGAGTTTGTGCATTTTTAAAGAGGGACAAAAGTACAAAGTACAGAAAACCGTGTCCACGGCGTCCATGCTCTTTTCCATTGTTTACGTGGTCATGTTTTGTCGCGCCGATGACGTCATCAACGTGATGACATCAGCTTGATGTGCCAGAGGAAAAAAAACAGCCACGCAGCTCGTCTGCTGCTGAGTAGACCCGGGTCTGCTGGCAGTGGTGAAGGAGTCACTCGCGGGTTAACCAGCTTTGAAAAAACCAGCGTTGACCCGCGGATTTTAGTGTGAAAGCGGTATAACAGATAAAACATCTCTTCAGATTTAGGAAATCCTTATGTGTGTACCCCACTTTAGCAACAAGTTTTTGTATGTATAATCTTACATCTTCTGTCTGATTTAATTGAATTTCCTTAAAATAAGGTAAGGTAAAGGAAACTTCTTAACAGAGCACTTTTAACAGCCTGACATTTTACTAAAGACCTGAAAAGCATCACAAAAAGTGAAAAATATGTTGGATAATCCATATAATTTTGTAAAGATTGTAATTGTAGTGAAGGTAACTTACAAAACCACCAATACTGCATGGATTGTTCATTAACTCAGTCTTTAATTTGGTCTCTTTTCTTTCACAGACAGTTAACCGAGGAGCACCGGCATCAGTCTCTAGAGGAGGAGTCGGTCTGGTTGAGGATACGCTCGCTCACTCTCCGCCTCCTCGCCTCTTTGGCGTCTCTCGGGCACACGCCGTCACAACAAAACTCGGAGATCTCGAACGAGAACGGAGTCGGAGACAAGACGTCAATCCTCAGCAGCCTGCTCGCTCAGCTCAACCAGACGCTGCAGACGGCCGCTCAGTTCGCAGAAAAACACATACAGGTATTTTTGGACAGTTTGTGTGAAGAGAAGAAAAACGGACATGAATATATGGTACAGTTGGCACTCCTAATCCATTTCAGGGCATTTTTCTATATCTGAAACTCTCACACTTTTTTTTTTTTTTAAACAAACTTTCTGCTTACCCTAACTGCATGTGAGCAAGGATTAGCTATAAATCAGCATCTTCCACTAGGTTTCTATTACAGTGTCCAAGTGGACGAATGCAAAAACAGAGTGAAGAATAAACTCTGATCTTGTTTGCGTTTCCACTGCCAGCTGGATCTTCACGTAAGGGGGAGGGGTGAAAAAAATAGCAACAGAATTGACGACTTTTGTGACTGATTGAAACACTTTTAGCTCCACCTTTTAGGGTCAGTTTTGTACGCTCTGCAGCGAAAAGATGGGCAGCACGGGTCATCGTGTGGATTCCTTTTCTCCTTATATGACAGTGGAAACACCAGTAATTGCATGGAAATGCAGCTCTAGAGGACTCTGTTGTACTGACCTGTGTTTTCCTGCAGTATCCATTCCTTGGCCCCCCCTCCACCCGCCTGGCCTCCGCCCTGTCCAGTGGGAGCTGTCAGTGTCAGGCTGCAGCGTTCCAGCTGTCCTTACATCTGCAGGAGCTGGAGACGGCCGGACTAGGTGAGGGAGCGCCACAGATATTAAATTCACCAGCTTTTTAATTTAATTTCATAACTAAGTTCCTTTTTTATCCCTTCAGACGAGTCGACGGAGCTTCAAAACCAGATCTGTAACGGTTTCAAATCTTTAGTAGTTCAACTTCAAGGTGAGTCACAGGATTAAGTTTCATGTCTTAAAGGAACAATCCAACATTTTTGTTGTTTCCATGTCTTTCCTCCTTGTCCATGACAAGCAGGTAGACTCCATTCTTTCAACTGTGTCCAGTAACAAGGAAGAGACGGGCAGAGCTCGCCCACCGCTACTTAGCTTTGCTCAAACACTGGGAGTAAATGGGTAGCGCTAGCCTGCCTCTGCCTCAACCTTTGTGTTACATCATCTTTTGTTATTGTCATATTATCTTCTTCTACTCTTAAACAGAGGCTTTGTTCTGTTGACCTACTTCTGCAATGGTTTTCATGAGAGATGTGATGCTCATGAACGATGAGAACTGATCTGCAGTTGTGAGTGAGCCGTTCATTTCTTTAATCACAGGCAATTTGCGTTTAAGAATGCCTCGCAAATGAACATCACACCTCTTCCAAAAACCACCATGGAAGTAGGTCGACAAAACAAAGCCTCCCAGATGACTGTAGGTAGAGGCAGGCTAACACTACCCATTGACTTTCAGTGTTTGAGCTAAGCTAATTAGCAGTGGACGAGCTCTGTCTGTCTCTTCCTTGTTAACTGGACACACAGTGGAAAGAATGGTGTCTATGGACTCAGGAGTGAGGCAGGACATGAAAACAACAAAAATGTTGGCATGTCCCTTTAAAGTTCTGTCTCCATCACGCCTCATATTTCCTCGTTTCTGTCTCTGCAGAAATTTTGAATAAGTGCAAAGGAGATGTATTGGAAATGAGGGAGAGCAAATTAAAAACACAGCCCTCCTTATTAGAAAACCTGATATTCTTTGTCGAGGTGAGACATGTCTGCGTTCACATACACAATATGCCTCAAAGCTCTGTCTTATTTGTTGATGTTTTAATATTCAAATATATTTCAGACAATGTGCATAGCCATGTGGATGGCGAGTAACTGTGCGAAGATCCTCCGACCGCTGAAGACGAGCCTACAGAAGAAGAAAAAGAAGAAAAAGGATGCAAACACAGCTCTGGTGCTGAGCTAAGCCTACACTCAAACAACAATTAAAGACATGGTATTCTTTATTTTAATATTCATCAATGTTTGTCTTGCAGCCAGCGGTGGTGTGTGGGTTCCAGGAGCTGACGGGGAGCTTACAGGACCTTCTCACTCAGAGTCTGGAGCACATAAAGGCACAGGAGACCAGCATCACGGCCCTCAAAGTGGCCAGTTTAAGCTTGGAAGGATTCCCACAGGTATCAAAAGTTTGTCTTGTTTTCTTCCCTGATATACGCTCATTTATTTGTAAAAAATGACACCCAGAGGAGATAATCAAAGACCACACAGAGCAGAACAAAAACATTTTAACTTTGGAACAATCGCATTTAAGCTTCACAGAATGTTAGATAGATCATTATATATATTTATTTTAACTTTCTCTTTGTTGAGGATCTGACAGTCAATATTACAGCTCAGTTCAGTACAAATATAGAACCACTTTTTTTGTTTCTTAATGCTGAACAAGTTTAACAAAGCGCAGCAGGACACTAGAAATGGACATTTTACAAAAATAATAACAGAGGAAAGACAAAGACAAAAAATGACTAAACAAGACAAAACACGTACACCACCAGGCTGGCATAATGATGTCCAGGTTGCCAGAGTTTACTGATGTTTTCATGATGTTAACCGAGTAGAACGAAAGTCAGTCCATCAGAACCAGAATGCCCTTTATTGTCATTATACAAATGTACAACCAGATTGGAGAGCTTCTCTTATTTCAGTGCATTAGATAGTTACATTAAAAAACAGAAGTAAAGTATAAAATAGTTGTAAAAAGTGTAGGTACAAAATATATACAAGATAAAATCCTACAGGACAGTGCAATTGAAAATCTGCATACACAAATATAAGATAGAAAGGATAAATAGTAAGAATAAAAATAAATATTTCAATGTATTATTACTATGTATTGTAGTATTTCAAGGTTGACTTTCTCCAGGACTGGTCACTGAATCTTGCCAAATCCCTTCATGTTATCAGGAAGGGTGTAAGTCAGTTTTTACAGGGGGATTACTCTCAGTATTTCCTTATACTAATCATCCAGTCCTGGAAAACCTGGAAAACCTGGAAAATGATTGACCAATTTTCCAGTCATGGCAAACACATGGAATATCAGGAAAAAAGTAAAATGTCCTGGAAAAGCTTGAATTGTCCTGGAAATTTATTTATCCTCCTTCTACCTTGTTAGTGAACAAAAATCAAACGGGAAATGAAGTAAAAATGTACTTGGTAACAAATGCACACTTAGCCATAAAATATGAGTAGATAAACTAATTCAAGTTCAGGAATAAAATTTAAAAACTCAAAACAACAGTGACAAAAAGAAATAATAAAAATGGCAAAATAAATTAAGGCTACTTAAACAGTAAATCCGCAAAATATATTTATAAAAAGCCAGGTAAATAAAGATAAAAATAAGTATTAACCATACATTTCTAATAGTAAGACTCTACATAAAAGCCAGACTAAAAAGATAGCTAGCAGACAATGTTCATGCCCGAGAGTTAGAAATAAATAAAGTTTAAGTTCAGTATGAACTTAAACTTTAGCAATACCTTTAATGCCTTTTTCTTTGTTTTCCAGGATGAAGCGTCTTTTATGAAGTCTGCTATGGACAAGGTGCAGAGCAGTTACCTTCGCTCCCTACAGGAGGTGGGAGACCTGCTCAAGAAGAGAGCAGAGACTATAAAGAACCTCAAGATCTGAGCATCACCACGCCCCTACAATAAAGACGACTTTAGCCCCTAAACACACCGCCATCAGCCCCTCGGCGCCTCCGCTCCACCGTCTGTCTGCGCACCAGCTGACCCTTGACCCCTCTCCCCCAATCACACCATGGTTTCTGACCTCCCTCCTCTCCTGATTCACCCAGCGTCTGTGAGCTCTACGCCTGATATTTCTTTTTTGTTTAGATTTTATTTGGTCAACAAACACCTCTGGAACATTTGCAACTGTTATAGCACACGAGCTTGTAAGTAAAGTCATGAATTTATACAGCAGATATACGCAAACCCGAGGGAAAGAGACACGCCTCCTTTTAAAGAAGACACATAAAATAGAGCAAATTAGGAAGAATGGATACGCAGTTTTAGATGAAGTAATATCATAAATTATTGTACATAGTAAAGAGCAACTCCTTCAGCTAAATGAGAATATAAGACACAATATACCACTTTTTCTCGTTGTTTTTCTGCTTTTCTTTGTTTTTCTGGTGACTCCGAGGACAATCATACATGCAAATACAGACATTTGGACTGTTAACTTTAGGAGGAAAAATCCATCTTCGTGCTTCTTCTCCGGCTGTTTCTCTCCGTCAAAACCAAGCAGGCACAATTTTACATCAAACTGATGGACGTATGGACGCCTGGCTCCCCGCAGACTGAAGTTTCCTTCATTATTTTGTCTTCTCTGCGACCTTTCTTTATTTTTGCTTTGTGTATGTCGTGTGTTGCTTTGGTACTGAAAGTGGAACCACCTGTAGTTGCAGTATTATTATTAAGAGCCGTGGTGGGATGAGTTTAAGAACCAGGACTTTTTTATTTTTAAAGAAATCTGAATTATCTGCCGCTGTTTGTTTGTTTTTTCTCCTTTTTTTTTTACAAGTAGAAGTGGTGCTTGTAATCCTATCTGTTGTGAAATCGGGTGTTTCAGCACAAAGCCAGATCAAACTGGGCAGATGCAGAGTTATTTAAAAGACTGTTTGTGATCATGTTAAAGGGTCATTTACTTATTTTTAAAGTTTGTTCCTATTTATACTCATTTTGGGGGGTCGTAAAGACTTCTAGATTAAAAATGAGATCTTAATTGCTCGTGTTGGTTGCTTCAGCTTGGTTCCAAAAGTCCCTGATCGAAACAGATTTGTTAAAGGAACAATCCGACTCACTCCTGAGTCCATGACAAGCAGATAGACACCATTCTTTAGATTGTACGTGCAGTAACTAGAAAGAGACAGAGCTTTCCCGCTGCTAATTAGCTTAGCTTAAACACTGGGAGTCAATGGGTAGCACTAGCCTATCTCTGCCTACAATCATTAGATAAACTCTTCTGCAACTCTAAATGGTCCTGTGTGCATCTTTTATTATCATCGTATTATCTTCTTCTACTCCTAAACAGAGGCATTGTTTTGTTGACCAACTTCTGCGGCAGTTTTTGGGAGAGATGTGACGTTCACGAACGAGTAGAGTCTTTTGAACAGCTCTTTTAACTGAACAATTCGCAAAAAAAGAAGATAATATGAAGATAATTAGGGATAATGTAACATAAACAGATAAAAAACGAGTCCCAACAAGCACACAGGACTGTTTAGAGTTGCTGAAGAGTTTATCTGACAACAGTAGGCAGAGGCAGGCTAACACTACCCTTATACTCCCAGTGTTTGAGCTAAGCTAATTAGCAGTGGGTGAGCTCTGCCCGTCTCTTCCCTGTTACTGCACACACAGTCTAAAGAATGGAGTCTATCTGCTTGTCATGGACTCAGGAGTGAGGCAGAACACGAAAAGAAAAACATGTTGGCGTGTTCCTTTATAATTCGATGTTTTATCACAGACAGGCTTAACTGTTATTCTGATTCATACTCTTCCATCAAATCTTCACCTTATGCCGTGTCCTAGCTGAATGAAGGGTTGTATGATGCAAAGGGTCTGCTGTCCACATTACATGCGTCATGCCCATTTTTTGACCTTGTACAAACAGAACATCAAGTGCTTTTACTATAAGGCTGGAAAAATGGACTCTTGAGTGCTGTCTTGTAACAAAGCCTTTAAGGAAATCCTGGATTTGCATCTGGATTCGAATCGCCACCAAAGTTGAATCATTTCTTTCTTATGCCATGAACAACAGTTCCTGAAAAAGTCATGAAAATCAGTTGAGAGTTTTTTGAGTTTTCTGCCTCACAAACTAACAAATGCCGGCGAAAACACGACGTCCTTGGTGAATTACAGTTTTTGAGTGGTACAAACTACACGGCTGGGAATCCATCTGCAATCGTTAAAGATTTTTCCATCGTGGAGCAGATGTGAATTTTTCTTTAGATTTAGTGAAGCCAGACATTAGCATTTTACAAGGTTTTCTCATTCGCTGTTCTTTTGAGCCTTAATTCAACTGTAGAATATAAGCTGTATAGTTCTTCTTTATCACTTCAACACTAGTATGAGCTAGGGATGCACGATATTATCGGTTTGATATCGGTATCGGACAGTATCAGCCTAAAAAGTTAAATGTTGGTATCAGCAGATATTGAAATTTTTGCAGATATTTACAGCTAATATATTGGCAAATTAGACAAATGTAAAATATCGATGCACCTTCTCATCACGACATGGGTACAATTAAAAATCAAGGGTTTCAATTTTGTAAGAGTTAAATGCTGTTTTTCTTGTTTTACATCTGTTCCTCACAAAAATATACTGTAACACTGGAAGAAAACAAGTCCGTTTTTGTTAAGTACAGAGCTTGAGCTCTTGACCAGCAATATCGGTATTGGTGAGAATGAATTAAAAAATATCGGCATATCAGATATCGGCAAAAATCCAATGTCGTGCATCCCTAGTATGAGCCTTAAACGAAAACAAATTTAAATGTGATATACTCACAATAAAGAAGAATAAAATGATCAAAGTAAACCTCTTAAAAAATCTCTGTAATGACACCAGACTCTTTAAATAATAATACAGATCTTAAAATGATCAGAGAAGCTTAATTGGCTCAATTCCCCTGAAATGAAAACTGTTGTCGCCTATATTGTGCCTACTGGCTGAAGCAATCTTCATGAGCATTTCAAGGTCGACGTCTTCTGTAGCAGTCATTCAGAAATCCAAAGATCTGTCAAAATAGCGCTAAGTCATTAAAGTCCCCTTTTTCTTTCAAGTTTCTCAAATCACACTGTATTCATTTCTAAAATCATAAATGTTTGTCACTTTGCTTTGGCCCTGAGATGCATTGAATGTCTTGAAGCTGTTTAAAAAGTGCTTTGCTGCAGAAATGGTTGACTCCGTTTCAGTCGAGTCAAAAGAAAATTCACACCTTAAACATAAAGTCAAATTATCTTCTCATATGTGACGATTTTGCTGCTTATGTCTGTTTTGGTTTCATACTGTTGCTTTACCTACACAGCAATATGAAGACATCACTCTGAGCCTTTTCCTCGATTTATGAAACCAATAATGGACTGAATGATGAACTTCTCACGTCATAAATGATGTTTGCAGCTACTTTTTAAAAGATGCTCCTGTTCGAAGAGACTTAAGTACAAATGCAAAAATTAACAGAAAATGCCACGAGCTAAAATGAATGTTTCAGCAGAAAATAGTTCAATACTGACTTTAAAATAAGATGATCTGCTCTTGATCTGATTGTACAGCTCTTTTCAGCCTCTCATTGGAAAACAAAGCTCCTTTTTTGTCATTGGACCTAATTGTAAATAAAGTTGAGGCAGTGTTTTTTTGCGGTACCGTGTGAGAGGGACTTAGTGTGTTTTTAAAAAGCAGCAGCTGTAGATATCCTGAGATTTGTCCTGTGTTTATGTTTTTATTTTGCTTCCTCCACCCTGAGCTTTCTTCATGAACAAAACAAGTTCATCAGCTTCTGTGTTTTTGTCCGTTTTTCAGCGTCTTCAGTGAGAAAAGTCTGATTTTTATCGAGGCAAAAGCAGTTTACAGAAACCACCCACGAGCACTGATGGACGTCTACAGGCTGTGTGCAGTTTGATTTGTTTCCTTTTATTATTTTTGCAGAAAAATGTGAATAAATGGTGACCCCCTCTCTCCCTGTTAGCCTTGTATGCTGTCACAAACATGTGCTAATATTAAGAACTTCTGCCTTTTCCTTCTGTTCTCGAAGACTCGGTTTACCCATCTGTTTGAATGGACCCTCAGAGAAGACCTTTGTGTTGTCAGTGAGGTTCAGATTTATGGTTGACAATCTGGAGCGTCATCTCACCACCCTCTTTTGTTAGAAAATGGAAAACAGAAACACTGGAATGTCAAAGCTTTTTTAAATAAAAAAAATATGTAAATGTGAGAGTTTGGTTTGAGAGGTCTGATTTTTGTTAAAGTTGTTGAACTGAGATGATCACTTTATTGACTGCAAATTACATAAAATATCATAAGTGCTTCTTTTTTTCATTTTATTATATCATGAGGAAGATTGTGGATTACTTTTTTTGCAGACCTGTACTAAAAAAAGGTAATCTTGATGCATGATGGAGAGTCGTGCAGTTGTGACGTACAAATCCAAATTCCAATGAAAACATAAATAGCTGAAACGATTTGAAATCCTTTTCAACATATATTCAATTAAATACACAACAAAGACAAGATATTAATGATCAACCTGATAAACTTTAGCGTTTTTTTGTGAATATTCACTCATTTTTAATTTGATGCCTGCAACATGCTCCAAAAAAGCTGGGACAGGGGCAACAAAAGACTGGAAAAGTTGAGTCAGGCTCAAAAACAACTGCAAATAGTCCAACAGTTAAAGAACATTTCTCAGCGATTCAGAGAATCTGGAGAAATCTTTGCACAACCAACATTGAATGCCATGACCTCAATCCCTCAGGCAGCACTGCATTATAAAGCAGCATCATTCTGTAAAGGATATCAGCTCGTGGGCTCAGGAACACTTCAGAAAACCATTGTCAGCTAACACAGTTCATATCTACATCTACAAGTCAAACTCTGCCATGCAAAGACAAAGACAAATATCAACAACACCCAGAAACACCTCCGGCTTCTCCGGGCCGAGCTCATCTGAGATGGACTGAGGCAAAGTGGAAAAGTCTGCTGTGGTCTGAGTCCACATTTCAGACTGTTTTTGGACATCATGGACGTGGTGTCCTCCGGGCTAAAGAGGAAAAGGACCATCCAGACTGTTATCAGAGCAAAGGTCAAAAGACAGCATCTGTGATGGTATGGGGGGTGTTAGTGCCCATGGCATGGGTAACCTGCACATCTGTGAGTGCACCATTAATGCTGAAAGGTACATACAGGTTTAGGAGCAACATGCTGCCATCAGGGACGTCCCTGCTTATTTCAGAGACAATGAAGACACATTCTGCTCGTGTTACAACAGCGTGGCTTCAGAGTGAAAGAGTGCAGGTACTAGACTGACCTGCTGCAGTCTACACCTGTCTCCTATTGAAATGTGTTGAGCATTATGGAGCATAAAATACAACAGAGACCCCGGACTGTTGAGCAACTGAAGTCAAACATCAAGCAAGAATGTGAAATTATTCAAAGCTTCGACGATTAGAGTCCTCAGTTCAAATGCATACTGAGTGTGCTTAAAGGGAAAGGTGGTGTATGACCGTGGTGAACATGCCCCTGTCCCAGCTTTTTGAGACATGTTGCAGGCCTCAAATTTAAAATGACTGAATATTTGCAAAAAAATAAGTTTATCAGTTGGAACATTAGATATCTTGTTTTTATAAAGTAATCAATTGAATATAAGTCGAAATGTATTCTGATTTGATTTTTGTTTGACACAACATCCCAACTTCATTGTAAACCTGAAGGAATTTTTAATAATCAGATAAATTTGGGTCATGCAATTGTATGACCTGAGGCCAGTGTACTGTCTATGGCCCATACCAATGAATGCCATTATCCAGACACAACGTGATATATATTTTGGAAAATTTGGCAAAAAACATGCCTAGCTGCATAGTCTTTTAAGATTTCTTTTTATATGCAGACTTTCAAAGCACTCAATTTGACTTAAAATAATTGATTTTCAGTTGAAATGCAGAGGTGGAGTAAGTTCCTTACTCGGGAAACCAATCGCATGTTCTTATTTTTTAAAGCAAACTCAAGACCTATCTTTTTTAGTCTGGCTTTCAGCATTTTAGTTTCAGGGTTATTGTTTTGTGTTGACCTCTTTTTAATTCATTTATTATTGTTTTATTTTAGTTTTTGTTTGTTTTTTTCACTTATCTGTTTCTGTGCGTTTCGGTTGTATTTCATGTCAAGCGCTTAGATTTATTAATTGATGCAGTACACTAATGGCTCCTTAGGGGGCAGCATCACACTCCTGGTTACACAGTCCTGCTTACTTTCACACACAAAGAAGAACATGCTAGAAACAGATGTGAACACCAAGATATGAATACAGACTCTTATATTGGATAGCTGTTTTAAAAATGAATATTATTTTAATGTGAATGGTCGACGAAAACTTCAAAATTGCTACTGATGGACTGTCGGTCTTTGACGTCACCGAAACATCACGGCTTTTAATTTTTCTGTCTTAACGGCTACATTAGCTTGCTAGTCATCAGCTAGCTCGATTAGCTCGATTAGCTAGCTGTCACTGGGTTTGTTTTGTTGTTTGTAAAAGTGGCTGCTTTCTGTATAACTCATGAGTGTTTCTCTGGTTGTTATCCGTCTGGAAATAGCCGACCAGTCTCCTTCTCCACAGGGTTTCGAGTACTCAGCTGGTAAGTGTATTTATTTATGTATTATCACGTTTTAACAGTCTGTTTTTGTGTTGAGTTAGCATGGAAGCTAACTAGTGTAACGGTGCAGATGGTGGCCGTGTTACGTGGTGACTTTCAGACCAGCGGTGGCTGTTTGGCTGCAGTTAAACGGATGTTTAAGACGCATTGAATCGAAATGAAGACGAGCTTGTCTACATTTCTCATTAAAATGTATCTGGTGCGTATTTCAGCATTAAAGTTAAACAATAGAAGCAGCTTCAACTACCTTATTTATAACAGTTCATATATATTTACAAATATGACGAAGGCTACCTCAACTGTAATCAATAACCACAACTGATGTTGCAAATATATAGATAGTGTGAATGATAGATCAGTAATATCGGCGTAAATGCTTAATCATAGAAACCAAAACGGCTACATCCCACCATAGGTCACCAGTTGACACGATCACCCTTGACACCATAACACCAGTAGTGACATAGTATGAGCTAACGCAGGAAAAACCCTGATATCTACTTTTAGCGAGGTTTTAGTGAACAAAGGGTGACGCTACCCTATAATTGCTAAATTAATACGCGAGCTTGTGTCAACAAATAACTGTTGACAATCAGTTTATATGTCAATTTCTTGTTCCCAGTTGAGGGCATGTCAGAGGAGGACCTGCAGGACAAAGCTCTGGGTTTGGCCAAACACACCCTGAGTGGAAAGACTGATCTGGAGAAAGCAGCTGTCCTCCATCAGCACATCGGCAGCAGAGCAATGGGGGACATGGTGATAGAGACATTTGAGCCCAGCCCAGGTAAGATCATTTCTAGACCAGGCATCCAGAGGCAGCCTACAAGACATTTGCATGCCAAGAGGTTTGACATATTTAGACTGTTATTGCAACAGCTGTGATTGGATATATTCCTAACTTGTCCCTACTTTCTACATGACCAAATTAGTCTGATTGGATTAAGTCTCTGTCAAACATTTTAGTCTAGTTTTTATCTGTTGATGAAAATGTCAGTCGATTTAGTTTTTGTCCATGTGCACTTGTTTTTAATAGTTACTGTCTAGTTTTTGTAAGGGGGGAAAACAGTTGTTGACAAGAACTATGACAAAAATAATAAGTCAACAAACTTAACCCTGCTGTGGACAAGCTCAACCACACAGTATAGCCAGAACAATCTCTGAAAGGGCCAAAATAGGCCCAAATTTGACCTTTTGAGCCAAAATGGTGGCTTCCCTGTTGGCATTTCACCAAGATGCTCAGAGGATTTTTTTTAAAGTCTCGGTTTTCTGGACATGTGATCAATGTTTCAGAGTTCTATCATGAATTTTGTTGGCGCTTGTTTATTTAAAATTTCATGGGGGCGCCATCGAGCCAAATCATTTGAGGGATATGCCAACATTTTACCAGCATTCTTTGTAAGTAGGTCAACAAAACAAAGCACTTAAGCAGTGGTTTGCACATGCACCCTACAGTTTAGTTTTGTATTCTTTTGACACTTACATAAAGTGCTAATCTTAGTCTAAAAACAGATGATGTAACATAACTCATTTAAAAAAAAAAGAGCCACAACAAGCACACAAGACTGTTTAGAGTTGCTGAAAAGTTAACCTGATGACTTTAGGCAGAGACAGGCTAACACTACCCATTGACTCCCAGTGGATGAGCAAATCTAATTAGCAGTGGGAGAGCTCTGCGGTCTCTTCCTTGTTACTGCACGCACAGTTAAAAGAATGGTGTCTATCTGCCTGCCATGGACTCAGAGCGAGGCAAGACATGAAAACAAAAAAAGTTGGCGTATCCAAACCTGGAAAAAGCAGTATGTGGGCTCTTTATGTGGGCGTTGGTGGCGCCAAGTTGCTCCCACTGCTACGTCAGTGGCGTGTAAATGGGCATGAAAGGGTGTGAATGTGTTCGTTGATACTGATGGATAACTACCATAGAAACTCTGAACCACCAGTGAGTGAATGTGAGAGCGAATGGGTAGATGTGACCTGCGGTGTAAAGCAGCTTTGAGTAGTCAAAGACAAGAAATGCTCTATATAAGCTCAAGTCCTTTGAACAGATTCTTGTTTTTCTGCTAGTTGTACTGCTTCTAATTTTACTTCAAAAGCATTTTTAAGTAATACGTCGTCACTCTGCTGCAGATAAAGGTGGAGGTGAAGACTCTTGTGGCTCCTCCGATCCGAAGAGTGACTCTCAGGCTGCTCAGACTGAATCAGACGGTGTAGAGGTCACCGAGGGGTCAAAGGATAGCAGCGAGAAGACCGGAGCCACTCCAGATTCACCGTCAAAACAACTACCAGACCAGATTTCCTTCTTCAGCGGGAACCCCTCAGTGGAGATCGTCCATGGCATCATGCACCTTTACAAAACAAAGTGAGTCTCAGTGACATCCTCGTCATTACTACCTCAGTGTTTATCTGAACTCTTGATGTCTTCTTTCAGTAAAATGACGTCTCTGAAGGAGGACGTGCGCCGCAGTGCGATGGTTTGCATCCTCACTGTCCCTGCAACCATGACCAGCCATGACCTGATGAAGCTCATGGCGCCCTTTAATGATGTCATGGAGCACATGAAGATCATACGGGACTCCACACCGAACCAGTACATGGTTCTGATAAAGTTCAGTTCACAGGTAAGAACTAAACTAAACTCTAAAACTAAATTATACAGTGCTGTCAAAGTTAACACTGATGTGGAGCACATTTCCTGACATGGGTCAATATTTGACTTAAAGTGACTGAGTGTTTTTTTGTTTTTGTTTTTGTTCAGGCAGACGCAGACAGTTTCTACACGGCGTGTAATGGCCGCCAGTTCAACTCCATAGAGGAAGCAGTTTGTCAGCTGGTCTATGTGGAGCGAGCAGAGGTCATAAAGTCTGAGGAGGTGAATGAAACACTCTCAGGTGTTTGTCTGGGAAGTTCTGGCCTGATTAACTGGTGTTATGTTTGTTTGGAATAAAATGCTAGTGGAATATCGTAAGGGTTTGGCTGCTGCTCAGGTCTCTGTGAAATCTTGTGATTATTCCTCTTTTGATGTTTATATGAATTTTAGATCCCAAATCATGAATCATTTAATGTTGAAATCGTCTGTTCACTGCTGCTCTAAGTTGAACTCTGTTGTTCTGCAGTCTCTGTGTGAGCTGGCTGTTGTAATCTAACACCTCTGCAGCACTTTAGCACACTGTTTCCTGTCTCTAACCTCCTCCTCCTCTTCCTCCTCAGGGAGCCAGCCTGCCGGTGATGGAGCTGACAGAGCTGCCAAAGTGCACCGTATGCCTGGAGAGGATGGACGAGTCTGTGAACGGCATCCTCACCACTCTGTGCAACCACAGCTTCCACAGCCAGTGTCTGCAGCGCTGGGAAGACGCCTCGTGAGTTTGACAGACTTTCTGCACATTTTTATGTATTTTAAGCCTTTTTGCACGTCGAGAAGAGCTGCTGAAGTTCAAACTGAGCATCAGGATGGAGAGGAAAGGTGACTGAAGTGACTTTGAATGTGTGATAATTCATATTCAAACATAAACAATGGTCTGAAAATGAAGAAACATCCAGTGAGTGGCATTTCTGTAAGCAAGAAAACCTTTTTGATGTCAGAGGTCAGTCTGGGCATTATGGCCTAAAAATAAAAAAAAAACTCCCAGTGACACAAAAATGACATGAATCAAATTTTGCCTTTATGTTGTCAAAATATATTATAAGTTATCTATAAGTTAAAGTGTGTGTCATAAAATGTTGATTATTTAGTTCAAACATAGGCAGGTTTGTCTACATAAACACTGGAGGCTCGGGTATTTCCACAGTTTATTAACATGAAACTCTCTGATCAATATTTAATCTCATTTAAAAAACCAAATAAAAGCCTAAACATGTGCTTGTGCAAAACCTGACAGGGTCAACCATCTTGAAAACTGTATGTTTTCAGGATTTATATTTTTAAACATCGCAACAACTTACAATCGGTGTACGTCAAGAAAAAAATCTTGATTTTTGATTTTTAAGTCTTCTGCAGAAATATTTGGATTAGTTGATATAATTGATATATTGTCCAGCCCTACATGGAGGGAAACTTTGAGCTAAGTCCAAGTTAGTAAAAGAGGAAGGACCTAAAATCAGTAGGAGATAAAATAATAAGAGTAATACTGACAGAAAAAAGGCTGAAAGGATTGTACAGCAGAAATAAGATAGATAAAAAAATGAAAAGTGAGTTTTTAAAAGTGACTAAAAAGAAGTGACTGATTCTGCACGTCTAATCTAGTCTGGAATAAAATAATGCGTTAAAAAATAATTAAAAATAAATAACAGAGGAGAAAAAAATGATACAAATAAAATGGAATAAATAAAAATAAATAGACAGACAATACATACACAAAATATTAAGATAAGATGTATAATTAAAAATTAATAAATAATGGAAGAGGAAAAAATAATTATGATAATAAAATGCTAAAAACTAGAAAAGCACTCAGAGAGCGCAGACCTCTGCCAAGCAGCTTCGGTCCACTTTGGCGAAAATGGTCCTATCTGGCAATGTTAAAGAATCCTTTAAAAAATTCCTGGATCCAGACGGTGATCCGGATCACCCCCAAAATTTAATCAGTTCTTCCATATCCCATTTCCGACAATTCCTGAAAATTTCATCCAAATCTGTTCAGAACTTTTCAAGTTATTTTGAACACAAACAAACAAACAGACTGACAGATAAATGCCGGCAAAAATATAACCTCCTTGGCAGAGGTAATAATTCAAAATAAATTAATAATGTAGGAAAAAAAAAAAAATACAAATATAAAAATAAAATAGAATAAGTAAAAATAATTAACAAGACAGACAATAAATACAGAAAATATTAAGATAAGATAAATAATTAAAAATTAATAAATAATGGGGAGAAAAAAAATAGAATAAGTAAAAATAAATAACTGGACAGACAATAAATACACAAAATACTAAGATAAGATAAACAAAATAGCAGTATGAGAACTCAGAACTAGTTTTAAGCTGTATGAAGTAAAACATTTCTGCTGCTTGCCTCTTGGACCTGTAATAACCGAGCTGTCAGGGCAAATAATGTGTGAATGACTCTGAAAGCAGAAGATTTTATCAAAATGTTTCCAGATAAAGGACCATATTCATGTCAATGAAGCAGTGTTTGGTTTATTAAATGTCACACTTGTTTGTGTTGCTGCAGTCACTGGGCAAAAACAGCACACCACACATGGATGGTGATTTATCCGTGTTGTTTAGGCTTTCTACATCAGACCTATAAAGTCTCAGGACTGAACTACAAACATGTTAAACAGGAACTTTCTCTCTAACATCACAGTCATGTGATCTCTTACCTGACTCTTTCTCCTCTGGTCTGTTCTGGCAGGCATTTTGTCACCTGTTGTTGGTTTTGTCCTCCTCTCCTCCTTTATCCTCCTGTGTTACAAAAGGCCTCTCCACACAACAATGAGCTTGACATGTGCTCCTCTTTCAGGTGTCCCGTGTGCCGGTACTGTCAGACCCCGGAGCCGGTGGAGGAGAACAAGTGCTTCGAGTGTGGAGTGCAGGAGGTAACGGGCCTTAGATCTGTTTTCTGCTCCATTTTCCTTGTGTGTTATCGTTGTTTTAATTCAGACCCGTGTCTTCTTCTTTTAGAACCTGTGGATTTGTTTGATCTGCGGCCACATCGGCTGTGGTCGCTACGTTAGCCGGCATGCTTACAAGCACTTTGAGGAAACACAGCACACGTATGCCATGCAGCTCACCAACCACCGCGTGTGGGACTACGCAGGAGGTACGGGATCTGCTGGTGAAATATTTGATTAAAAGGTTTCATACCAGTTAAAGGAAGTGAAGGTAAAGTGTAAGAATGTGGGGATTTATAACTGTGAAAGCTGGTTTAACCAAGTTTAACCACTAGAGAGCAGAAGAGAACCAAAACACATTGACAGACGGTTCATTCATTAAAGTTTTAGAGCTCATGTGTTTACAAATGTTGGTCCACAAACTCATCTACACGACACAGATCTATCCTAGCTTTGACGGGGTCTCATAGTCCATCTAGTAGTGGTTCTGGATCCTGTCAGTTAAAAAAGTGCATTCATTTCTCTGTCACTGAGCTCTATAATGGCTTTCTTTTCACCAAGCACTTTACAGGATACACCTGTTCAACTGCTTGTTCACTGAGATAGCTAATCAGCCAATCACATGGCAGCAACTCAGTGCATTTAGGCATGTAGACATGGTCAAACCTAGCATCAGAGCAGAGAAGAAAGTTGATTTATGTGACTTTGAATGTAGCATGGTTGTTGGTGCCAGACGGGCTAGTTTGTCAGAAGCTGCTGATCTTTTGCTTGTAAGGACAAGTGGACAAGTTTTGAACTACAAAAAGACCTGAAACTAAAAGGTCTGGTTTCACTGGACACTTTTAAGACGACGTTGAGCGACTTGGAACAAAATTGGCTGTCTGAAATTGTGACTTTTCTTTGTTAATGTATTGAAGTCTTGTTTTATGTGTTTGATGACTGTGTGTGTTTGTCTAAAACTGCTGAATGTGCTGCTGTCTTGGCCAGGACACTCTTGAAAAAGAGATTTTTAGCCTCAATGAGGTTTTTCCTGGTTAAATAAAGATCAATAAATAAATAAATACATAAACAAGGACATCCCCATAAGTTAAATCCATACCAGAAGTCCCAGCTGGAAGCTGATCTTCTTTGTGTATATTATTCGCCGCTCCATACCGATGTTGTGATCTACCTAAAGTTTACAATCCACCATAAGAAGAGAATTTAAAAAAAAGTATTAATCAAGTTGATTGCAGAGATTAAAACTGAATAAATGTAAAGGATCTATGGCGCACAAGGGCGCCGCTGACATCCAATCCACACTGGAAGTCACAACCTACATTCACTGTTCCATATTGGAATATATATATATGTTTATAATTCAGTTAAATATTCACTGTAACTGTATAATTTACTAGTTATTTAATTTATTTTTTATATATATATATATATATACATATGTTTTTATAATAACCCTTTTTTGAATAGGTATAGTTATTTTCACGATTTTGTACAGTATGTATAAAATCGTGAAAATCACAAGTGCTAACATCAGTTTGCTAGATGTCAGTAATTAGATTAGTTAGAGCCAGTTGTTATGGGCTCTGGTCACAAACTCATACAATCTACAAGTTACTGGGAGAAGATGAAAAGAGGATAAACAACTCCCAAAAGATGTGGAAACCTCCTCTGATTGATACAGAAACATGTTAAAATTGTAAATTGTATAAAGCTCAATAAAGGATAACAAGTGACATGAAATGATTTCACCGAGTCTTTTGGTGTGGACCTGAGCTTTAATTCATTTATTTTTTAATCACTGGAAGCGAAGTGTTTCGGCTCTAATGGGTGGATTTAGTTTATCTTGGAAGAGTTCGTTGCACTGACTGTGGGCTCTCCTCTTCGTAGATAATTATGTTCACCGGCTCGTTGCCAGTAAGACCGACGGGAAGATGGTCCAGTATGAATGTGAGGGCGACACCTGCCACGCTGAGAAGATCGATGCACTTCAACTAGAGGTAAAAACTTTTCCTTATGGCTGCTCTTTCCTGCTACACCAACACAGATGTAATGATTCCTTTGTGCCCGCAGTACTCGTACCTGCTGACGAGTCAACTGGAGTCTCAGAGGATTTACTGGGAGAACAAGATTGTTCATTTGGAGAAGGAGACGGCAGAGGAGGTAGATTATAAACTATCTGATTCAGTAAGTCCTGACTTATTGATTTCTGATCTTGTTGTGCTCATATTTGTGTCTCCTGACTCTTTCAGATAAACAACATGAAGTCCAAATTTAAGGAGACTTTGGAGCGCTGTGATAACCTGGAGAGACGCTTCGGAGAAATCAACAAAGAGAAGCAGGGATTGGAGAAAAAGTAGGTGAAATCTGAGTCTTCACCTGTCGCACCTGAACTGAAAACTGTGATATAATCGTAATTTGACTCTCAAAGAAGCAGCTTCAGCAGGTCAGAAGTTAATCAAGCTTGTCATTTTAAATTCTGTTCATTAATGCAGCTGAAGAAGCTGATTATAAATGTTAAAGTGGCTCCTAAATGGAGTTTAAAAACTGACAGATTTGATGCTTGAATGGAGCTCAAATATACAACACAATACAGTTCAAGCAATTTAACACAATTTCGTTTCACATTTTCGTCATAGTTTTCCTCAACAACCTTTTTTCCCCTGACGAATAGAATAGAACAGAACAGAAAAAACCTTTATTCGTCCCACATGGGGAAATTTGCAGTGTTCCAGCAGCAAAGGGGACAGCATTGATAAAAATAGAAAAATAGACTTAAGTATAAAAATAGCAGTATGTACATTATTCTACCAATATAAAAAGGACTCCTATAAGGATTATTTACACATTCTCAAAGTAATTGCACAAGGATGTGAGTGATTAGAAAACTACAAAATAGTTCAAAGTAGAAAACTATAAACAAAACAGATAAAAACTAGACTAAAATGTTTGACGGAGACTAAATCCAATCAGACCTAATTTGGTCATGTAGAAAGTAGAGACAAGTTAGGAATATATCCAATCACAGCTGCCTTAGCTTGGTGGTGGTGGGATAAGTTGTGGAGCGATCCAATCAGAGCTCCTCTCTTTATGAATTGATATATTCATGTAGAGCAGGTTCACTGTTTGTTGTCAGTTCTGGTATTGTAACTGAGATGCTCTGCCCGGTAGCCTAAATAAAGGTGACTGCATTTCACACAAAAGTTCAATTTGTTTCTGTTCATTTATACATTCAGACTTTACTAGCATTCAATAAAGGGTTATTAGATGTTTGATTTTATCCAAGTGTAAAACATGACTTCAGAAATTCAAGGAAACATAAAAAATGCCTTACCCTTTACACTTCATATTTTAGTCGACTAAATTTACAGTAGATTTCATCGACTAAAATGTTGTGAAATTTCATCAACTAAAACTAGACTAAAATTAATACAATTCAGATGACTAAATCATGGCTAATACTAAAAGATATTTTAGGTAAAGGACTATAACTAAAACTATAATAGAAATAGGTTAATAGGAATTAAACTTCTAAATAAAAGTAGAGGTAAAAAATAGGCTGTGTTCAGGCAACATTCAGTGAGATGTCAGAGCGAACAGATCCAGGCTGTCATAAACATTAGTGCAATGATTCAGTGATGAAAGAAGATGAAGTCAGTGAATCAGATTTATGAGGTGTAGTCTGTATTTCTCAGCAACGGGGCGATGACTTGTCAAAACAAGGAAAGCATGAGTATTAGTAAAATATTAAATAGTTCTGACGGGTAAATGTTAACTCGGATTCATTTCACTAAGTCATTACATGCTGTTCAGGTTAAAACATGTCAAACATCCCGCAGGTGAAATGATTGATCAGACTTGCCTTTGAGTTTAAGACGGCCTGGTTCATGCTGCAGGTGAAAACATGAGCAATCATGAGTTCAGGGTTTTATATTTTCAGTCAAAGAGTTTAAGTGATCACTTTTCTCCTCCGTGTGTTCAGGTGCACTCAGCTGAGCAGTCGGGTGGTGAAGTTGAGTCAGGAGCTGAAGGAGGAGCAGGAGATGAACCGCTGCCTGAGAGCCAATCAGAATCAGCTCCAGTCTCAGCTCGCCGAGGAGGAGCGCAAAGGAAAGGAGAACGGTGAGTAAGGAAAATGAAAATACGATCTGAGAGCTAAATGATATTGTAAATCTGCTGATATGACTGATGTTAATGTTTGCACCAGCTTGAACCTGCCTCTCAGTAGAATTTATGTCAGAGCTTGAGTTTCTTTAAACTTTATTTTTATATCTTTATTATTTAACAAACACATGGAACAATTTAAAGGCAGACTGTTTGTCAGCACATAATATTGAGCTTAAACTACATATAAAATAGAATAAAACATAAATCAAAATTTACACTAAGGTTACAATAAGGTGTGCAAGTCAGTATTTCCTTAGTCTCCTTTTACAAGTCAAATAGTGTCCCTTGAGCTCAAAAGTCTGTTATTTCAGAACAAATTTCACAAAGGACAAGGACATCACTTCAGGTTACCTTCAGAAAAATTTAACTATCCCTTTAAATTTCACTGACTGCATTTTAAGAGAAAAAAGTTAGTCTCTCCATAATGTTAATTTCGTTAATGATTTTAAATCAGTCCTCCATTGTTGGAGCATTTGGTTGCAACCACTTTCTAGTTAAATCTTTCTTCCCTCTAATAAGTAATATTCTCAGTAAGTATTTGTCAGCTGTAGTTTGAATATTTACCGCTACAGCACCCAAAAATAATGTCTTGACATTAAATGAAATAAGGGTTTGAAATATAGTTTCGAGTGTGATCTGACTTTAGGGCATTCCCAAAATAAATGAAAATGCTTTTCTACATTAGATCCTCATAACCTCCAACAGTTTGCACCAACACGTTGATGTCTCTTCTGAGCAGGGCTGATAAAATATTTCTTTATACTTTTCCAACCAAACTCCCTCAAATTATGAGAGGATGTAGTTTTCCACTGTAATCTAATCATGTTTTCCTATTCATTCTCAGACTGAACCATTCCTCCCTCTCTCTCCCATTTACCTTTAATGTGAAGAGTGTTTGAGATAGAATTCTGAAAACCTTTTATATAATCTGGAAATCATTCTACTTCTTCATCCTGATTTGTAAGATCTCCCAAAGACATTTACAACTCACTGTCTTGTTTTCCTGATGCCTCAATCATGATTTCACGCACATGATTTCTTAATTGTAAGTATCTGAAGAACTCCTGATTCTCCAGTCCATACTCTCGTTTAACAGTTTCAAAACTCTTCATAACTCTGTTGTGAATCAGACAGCGGTATGCATGATTTCCTTTACCGCGACAACATTCTTATTGTGGTATGGTAAATAAACAAATGTGTGAAAAGCTCTGAAGTTTGCTCTTCTCCGCTTTCTTTGCACTTCTTCCTGTAACTGATTGATTATCAGTGCCTGATGATTTTTTTCAATTTTCATTAATCCTTTATTTTCCAAGTATGTCCCCACTGAGATAGAAAGATCTCATTTGTGAGTAAGTCCTGGTCGAGAAGCAGCACAAAAGTTTAACTAAAATAAAAACAGTAGATCATAGCACACAAAGATTTATCAAACATGAATTCAGTAAAACAAGGTGCATTCACTGGTCAAATAATCCCACTTTTTGAATCCTCTGAACTGAATTAAAAAGCATTTAATCCAAACTGCATTTCAAGTTCAAGCCCTTGACATGATGTGAAAGGCAACATCTCAATTCAGGCGTCTTTATAATTTTCATTCATTCAGATTCTTTTTTTTCTCTTTATGCCCTTATTAGACGGCTGAGGATTTTATGCCCTTTTTGTGTTTTGACTCCCCTCATTTTACTTCACTTTACAATAGTTATTAAGACATATATGTGTACAGGCAAGGGAATATTATCATAGGGAAAGCTCTATCGATGAGAGCCTGGTGGTAAAAATAATACATAAAGAACACAAGGGGAAGTTGATGAGAGTTTTATCAAAATGTTACCATGCACTTTTAATGACCAATATACATTCAACTGAACACATAAAAGTGGGAAAAATACTTAAATGTTGAAATATCAACTGAAGATTGGTGTAATATGTGGATAATTCACCAAACAACCACTTGCTCTCAGAGATGGAGGGAGTTCTCATGGAAAAATCTCATCCGCTGTTTCATAAAACCTAAAATCAAAGGATAATATTTGAACCAGTCTATCCCATGTTGGAGAGACTGTTGATCTGTAAAGGTTAATCTTAGCCATGTGTCTTGGAAATGTTAAAAAATCTTGATTTACTGGGAAAAATGAAAACAGAAATAACAAAAATATCAGGATATAGTTTGCCTTTGAGGGCATCCATACTTTACCTTGGACAGTTTCAGTTCACATTTATTATTTGGAATTTCATTCTCTGTTAACTGCTTTTCTTTTTACCATCCTACTTTAGCTGATTTCATTACACATCTGGTTTTAATAATAATAAACTTTATTTATATAGCAATTTTCAAAACAGGGTTACAGAGTACTTTACAGAGAAAATTAAAAGATAACATGAGAAAAAAATAAAAATAAAAGAGAAATCTGAGGAATACAATGACAGAAAGTGTAAGACTTAAAACAGAACAGTGGAAAAGCACTTAAGAGCCAGAAATGACAGAAACAGAGAGCAAAATAAATAAAGGATTAATAACACCTAAGATAAGAAGGAAGAAAGAAATTAAAAAGGCTAACACGACCAAAAGATAAAAGGAAATAGGAGATAAAATGAAAGTAAATAAAACCAAAAGAGGATGAAAAGTTAAAAAGATGAAACAATAAAAAAATGAAAGTACAAAAGATGCTGGCTGTGAAACTAAGACTAGAAATAAAAGCAGTGTCGGAGGATTAAAAGCGCACTCAGGTGATATCTCTTGTAAAAGCACATTGATAAAAATGTGTTTTTAAAAGGGATTTAAAAGAGGTTATCTCATTTTACCATATTATTTATTTAAGTTTTCTTATATTAATTCATTTATTCATTTACCTTCCTTTCCCTACAGCATTTTTATCTAATTTCTTATGATTTTTAATTATAATTTAAGTATTAGCTCCTTTGTTTCCTCATTTTTAATTCAAGATAGCGTTTCCTCAGTCTTCCTCAGTATTCTAATTCTGATTTCTGTTGAGAATTTCCTTTTTATGTCTTTGTGCGTTTGATTAATTTAGTGTGTGTGCTGTATATGAATTGTGAGGGTTTCATTGTAATCAATTTTCTACTTTTTATGTCATTTATTGTTATTTTATGTTATTTCTTATGTGAAGCACTTTGCGCTACAAATTTTTGTATGAAACGTGCTATACAAATAAACTTTGATTGATTGATTGATTGATTGGATACTTCTCAGAAAAATATGTGCAAGGAAAGGTAAATACTTTAGTTAAATTCTGACAGTGGCTTTTAAAAAAAAACAATAACAAGGAAATGGTATTAAGCTGATCCCCCAACTGTAAATGAATAGATACAGATTATTGAAGAGATTTATCTGATGGAAAAACTGACTCATGTGATCTGACTGCAACAAACCCAGACGACGGACAAATGGAAAAAAGGACTGTATAAAGAAATCAGAACAGCGGCTCTGGAAACAGAGAGACTTCGTTGTAAGAACACTGAAGGAGGGAGTGTCTATGTATTGCCCATGAAGTGGAAATACTGTCCCCTGTGTTATACTGACTGTTGTTTTTATGAAAAAATAAAATTAAAAAAAGTTTTAAAATATATTTATATATACAGTGCCCAGCATAAATGAGTACACCCCTTATTAGGGTTGTCAAAAGTATCAATGCTTCGAAAAATATCGATACTCAAACGCCGTATCCGGGTACAGAACTTATCTGCCATGGTATCGATAATACTTCAGACAAGTGTTTGCATATTTTTGCTATTGTTAATGTTAGATTTTTGGATTATTTGCACTAAGTTAAAAAGAAAAATATCTGAGACAACCTGAAAATATTGCCAAATTGTGGTATATTTGGGTTATTTATTTAGCATTTATTTGCTCTAAGTAAAAACAATGTGAATGACTTGTTTTTTATTGTTTTTTTTTCCATTTTCTGATTATTTAACTAGCATCTGTGGTTCTGTTGAGAAAGCATGTTCCATGTTGAGATTGATCAAGTGTTTTTGAGATTTTTGTGTTGATAAAAACATTTTTTATGCCTTTATTAGTTGACTTATTTTAGCAGTATCGAAAATGGTATCAAGTATCGCATATTTTTCTGGGTATCGATGTCGAGTTTGAAATTTTAGTATCATGACAACCCTACCCCCATTAAAAGTAATGTATGAATCAATATCTTAACGAAAAAAAAGAACAATTTCCAAAGTTTTGACAAAACTGGGTTTATCATAACATTTTTTTAACAATAAGATGAAAATAAGGGTAATATGATAATTAAAATTTAGCTTTGCTCCTACAACTTTGACTGGAGTGTACTTATTTTTGCATCCTGATCTGAAAGTCAAAGAAATACTTTTTTTGTGCAACTTAAAAAATCTTGTTTGCAGTCAATGGCCCACATTTGGGGGAGTATTTTGTGGCCGTAGAAAATGTTGGTTTTGGAAGGAAACTAAAGGTTTTCTGACAGACCTGAAGGGGTGTACTCATTTATGCTGAGCACTGTATGTTTGTCTCTTGATGTTCTTATTTCTGCTCACAGGCGATCGTAAAGACACGGCCATCGCAGAGCTCCAGGAGCAGCTGAGAGACGTCATGTTTTATCTAGAAGCGCAGCAACAGATCGAACATCTCCCTCCTGAGGCTCGCAGCGAAATCCAGGAGGGACAGATCAACATCGAGGCGAACCCGTCAGACGGCTCGGCGGGAGCAGGCCCCTCCTCCATCAGGGGCAGGAGAGGCCGGGGCAGGAAGAGGAAGTAGGCGGGGGTTAATAAATGCACTGGAACATGCTAGAAAAGTACCGCTGCCTCTTAAGTTTGGACATTTACAGCTGGTTATGTGTCTGCATCACCCTAAAGCACTCAGAGGAGGAATGGAGACTCGAATGTAGGCACTCAAGGAATAAAGTGACGATATTCACCTGCACAACATCCCACCTTACCTTAATGTAGCTCCACCAGGGGATAAATAGAAACGTGGGGGGATCACTCTGCCATTAAAGACACAAATCTTTCAAATATTTTCATCTGTAAATCTTCTCTGCTGTTTCTAAATCTTTAAAGAATATCTATTTTGGTCATAAGTGCATTTATTTGATCAAAATTATGTTCAAAGTAGTTCTTACTCAGTCTGTTTGACATCTTTATTTTCTTCTTTTACATGTAAGAGCTGTGCTAAAAGAAGCTTGTACACAAATGTTTTTATTTAAAGAAAGATCATGACCAAGTTCCCTCCTTTTTGCCTCTTTTGTTCGTCTTTTCTTCAGTAAATGGCTCAATAATTTCCACATTAACTCTTAAGACTGCCCCGGATAAAGGAGGACAAAGAGGGGCATTAACCTGCCTTATTGTTGTTTCTCTGACAGGTGAGAGTGGAGGGAAAGGAGCCGAAGCAAACCCAGGGACAGGAGGTCAGTAGGGAGGAGCTAGAAGTAGGTTAGTGATTGACAACCAGGTGAACATTTACCTCAGGTAACATATGTGCCAGAAAGTGCTACTAACTGACGTGATGATTTGTTATATACTTCTGCACATTTGCATAAAGGTAGAAAATAAACTCAGGATTTGGATTGCAAATGAGGGCGGAGCTTTGGTGTATTTATAGTGACAGTAGGACATTTTTCAGCTGTGACAGTGACAGATCAGGTCTGTCCTGAAGCTCTCGAACACTTTAAACCATTGTTTAAACAGCACTTTCAGTCACGTTAGGAAGCTTTTCGAACAATGGTTAGTAACTACAGGAATGTTTTTAGGGTCACTCTTAACAAAGAAATCTCTGCTGGGTAGGGATGGACTCGGAAAACCAATTTAGTGAATTAATATGATTTTTGTGCTTAACAACGCCCTCAGCAATTCCTTCCACTTTGTCCTGCATACCTTACACATCAAGGACGTCATGCTTTCATCAGAGGCAGTCAGCAGAAACCACAACAACGATGTCAAAAATGTGATCAGAACAGAAGATAGAAGTGGATCAAAGTGTGGCCAAGGTTTACACAAAATATGACGATAGCTGCTCACAAGTCTAAATCTCACTATTCCATCTGGGAAAGAGCCAATAGGAAGTGTCTGTGGAGCGCAGAACCTTTAAGAAGCAAATCCAGCAGATGATTGGACGATCGTTCTGTCAATCACATTCATTACAGGCCAATCAGATAGTGTAGTAGGGGGACGCTACTGCTGCGATGTGAAATACCAAATATGAGAACAAACTCTCGCCAAAACATGTTGGAAGGGGTGCAAAAATAAGCTATCGATAAGTTTGTAGTTTTGTTCTTTGTTTTTTTTGGAAGCTGTTAGCATCAATGCTAATCTCTGTAGGAGCGCTCACTTCCTGTCATAGCTCCACCTCTTAGATAAATTTAAGACTGTTGAAAGTTGACGACATCACATCAGGAAGATAGAAAGGAAGAGGGCAGATAGAGGACAGGTAAAAGAAAAAATCAATAAATACATAAAATAAAATGGAATAAAGGACTCTGATTGGGCCGTCCCGCTTTAGGCTGCTCACAGTCATTGTAAATTGGAGCTTGGCAAGATGATTACAGACAATGAATCGGGTGGACCCAGCTTTTAAAGTAGAACAAAAGCTTATTGTGATGTCATTAAATGTCTTGTTAAGCAGACAAAAGATATTTCAACTACAATGAACCCACAACATCAACATTTGGAGGCTGAAATTGGAATTTTCCCTTTTCTTCTTCATCATAAATAACCCTTGGATTGACTATCAAATGTGTTACATGTAAGTAAACAACTGAAAGCCCTGAAAGCCTTTTGTAAATGCAACCATACATTTTAACTTTATGAAGCTTAAACTAGCTCAAACTTGGGCTCAAGTTTTAACACTAATCAATGTTATACTAAACTCTGACCGGGTCATTACTACATTTTTAACCTTATAAAATAGCATTTAATTTTGCACATGACTTTTGATTTGTTTGTTTTTCTCCATTCCCTTAACATTATTATCTACCTGCAGGTGAGGGTGATGTTTTTTGACATTTACATGTATATAGTGTATGCTTTAACGTCTGTCCTGGAAACAAAGCAGCACCAACAGAAACATATTTTGAAAACACGAGTGACCTAAGCCTAAAGGTTTGAAACACCCTTTAGGGAAATGAGAAGAGCAAGGGTCACCAAGTCTCTCTCCTCTCCCTTAAAGTATTTTTGTATCTGTACCTCTGCTATGAGAGCTATGTCTTTATTTTCAACATGTATTTTTTTTTTGTTTGAGCATTGCACATGGCTCAACAAAGAAGTGATTAGGTTTTGGTGGTGATGTGGATCCAGGAATATTTGGAAGGATTCGTTAACATTACGAGATAAGGAAGTTTTCCATATTTTATATAATAATGAAGTAATGCCTCTGGGGGGCGGGTGTTGTGCTCTCTGACCACTTCTTGTTCTGGATTTGTTTCCTAAATATTCCAACCTGTGAATTGTTTCTGAGTTGAATTGACTTGATTTTTACCTCTGCCAAGGAGGTTTTGTTTGTTTGTTTGTTTGTTTGTCAGCAAGATTACACAAAAACTATAGGACGGATTTTGCTGAAATTTTCAGAAGATGTTGGTAATGGTCCAACTTAAAAATGATTAGATTTTGATGGTGATCCAGATAACCTCCATTAGCAAACGATCTTTTTTACTCAATGACTGTCTAACTGATGATGATATCAACATGATTCTGAATGCAGGTGTGGATTGTTTCACCAAAACAATCTGGATCACGAAGAGGAGTGTGTATACCATCAGAGCTCCTCCTATACCATGAGGAGCTCTGTGTGCATTAAATTTGGCCTCGAAAGTTTCATAAATAGCAGAGTTGGGGATTATCCTCACTTGTGTTGCTCTGAGAACTTTGTGCCCATCCCTGCAGGTTTCCATGTTTCTGTGAGCTGTAGCCCCACATTTCATTAACATGTTACTGCGGTTGACGTGATCTAAAAATGAAACAAAGGCCTGAGAATCTGCTTTAACACCTCCTGAGTCACAGCAGAGATAGAAACCCTGTGTCATCTGTCACATCAGTTCAGTTTTTAATGATCAGAGTCCCACTCTGAGGGCCTGAGTGACATTTCCTCCGTGATTCTGGCAGGAGTGACTAATCGCTTCCTAATACTAAAACACGAACAGTTTACACACAGCTGCGTCTTCGGAGTAAACTGTGTACAGAGGATGAAGGCGGCTGCACTGATGAAGCTCGGGCTGGAGAAATGAGTTTATAAAGGTGGAAAGAGCTTCCTTTACGCTGAAGAGGATTCAGGCGCTCTCTGTAAATAATGAAGGTCTCTTCCTCCCAAATGTCTGCGTCACAGATTAGATAAATTTTGAGCTTAACAACATGTCATTTGATTATTCACTGAACTTTATTTATACTAAAATAGTCAATTAATCAGACTTTATTTGGACGTTTAAACTTAATTAAAGTTCAAAGTGCTTCACAAGTAGGCAGAAAAATGATCAACAAGAGATTAAAAAAAAGAAAAACAAATATGGATTTTTACAACTGCAAGAAAATAAACTTCAGCAGAGGTCCATCTTGTATCAATCAATCCAAATTTATTTATATAGCACTTTTCAGACCACATATGTAGCACAAAGCGTTCCACATAAACAGAAGAAATAGGAGAAAGAATGTGCAAAACTAACTTAAATAACAATAATAAGAACAAGCACAAATTATACAAAAAATAAAGTTTTGATGTAACAGAACTGTAGAAACACCATTGTGGGTCAAAATAAGAAAACATAAAACAAACTATACATAACAATAGAATCAAAATAAACAAATAGATTGAGATAAATAATAAAAGTTTGGTAAGAATGATAAAACAAACAAAAGCCTAAATATATGATTCAATAAAACATGTTAAAATGAAAAATGGATAAATATATAACTAGATTTACCTGAAATCAATATATATATATAAAATGCGAGTATAAAAATGTAGGTCTTGAGTTTGCTCTTAAAAATGCTGAGCAGTTTTTCACTGTAATTGTGATGATAGATGGCAGGATATCAAGAATGATTTGGCGACATGCACGCAAAACTACACCCAACCCTACAAATTAAGTAGGATTAAGTCGCTGGTTGTGCCGACGAGTTGTCAGCAATGATGAACAGTGAGGTGCCCCGGCATTTGCTCCAAAACCTGACCTAACCTGATAGTACGAGAAAGGGATGAAAATTTAAAAGAATTGAGATCTTGAGCAATTTCAACAGAAATTTGCCATCATTTTGGATACAATGCACACAGATGTTGACCATATCAGGGGCGGGGGTAGGGGGTGGCTACCTGGGCTCAAGCCCTGGATGTTCTCTGAAAAGCCCCAAATCTAAATTGTACTTCTGAGGGAGAGGGGTCCGACTGCAGGCCGCAAGACTAGGCGTGTCGCAGAGTAGGACAGTAGGCGTGTCGCAGAGTGATGTCACTCGAGTGACTCCACTCTGCGACACGCCTACTTTGCGATACCCTACCTACTGGGGAGACGCTAGTTCATGGGAAATCACGTGGAACCACACGAGATGTAGAAAGTTGTAGTGATAAACAATGGCGGATCGTGTCCAGACTGTAAGTGTTAGCATATTTCATGTTACAAACGTCAAACAGTTGCTGCACTTAGTAATATTATTACCTAACCCTTACCCTAACCCTAACCCCTTACCCTTACCCTAAGCTTAATCCCTAACCCTTACCCTAACCGTTAACCGTATTTGTATGCATTTGAATACATTTATTATAGAGCAAAGAATGGATAAGTAAAAACATTGACGTTCGGCTGGACTGTGCTGAAGCTGTTATATCCCTTTAAGAAGCGTATGTAGTAGGCGTATTGCAGAGTGACGTCAATTAAAGTGACGTGACTCTGCAACACACCTACTGTACTCTGCGACACGCCTTTGTCTTGCGGCCTGCAGTCAGATACAATTGTTCTGAGGGGGAAAAAAGCCTCTCGGAAATAACGTGCAGTACCAGGATCCAACAGAGGGGCAGCAGCTGCGTGAGGTAGCCTGCATACAGCCCGCCTGAGCCTACCCTGAAGAAGAAGCGCTTCAGCAGCCTACATACAGCGCCTTCCTGCGCCGGTGTTGTTCAGTGTGGTTGTGCTGATGTAGTCATCCCTACTGCGATAAAGCCAGCCGTAACTCCGAATTCCGTGGTCAAATTAGCCGCACCTAAATTTCGAGTGTACAGGTATACTCAGCATTATGGTAAATGTGGAAAGAGAGCGTATTTACTTCCCGTTTTCAAATAAAGGTATTAAAATCAGTAAGATACATATCGAACCTACATTTTAAATAAAATATGATACATTAAAGTGTTTCATGCGACCATGATGAATAAAAAACACTTAACATAATTTTAATATCTTTTTTACAGCACCAATGTGGTGCAGTAGAGCGCGGAGTGACGTCGACCGATAAACCCTCTGACGCAGTTTATCATCCGACCACAGGGTGGCAGACTAAACCGGAAGCCTAAACCCTATCTGTTTGTAACCCTACGTCACTTCCTCCTCCTGCCTCGTCTTTGGCGGCAGCGGCATTTCGAATTTCGATCCACGTTTGTCGGGATAAAACATGGCTAAACTGAGCAAAGAGACCAAGCAGCGCCTCTAGCAGCGGTTCTAGTGTGGACAGTTTGTCATCCGATGGGGCTCCATCCGCACCGTGCTGTATCTCGGTCAGTATCTGAAAACAAAGAGTTAAAGACAGAAAGCATACTCAGATAGCGTTAGCCTGCTAGCTTGGCACCAGCATTAGCATCAACATGTTAGGTCGTTGTAGCTTTAGATGAGTAAATCAAAACTGTGAACGTGACATCGTAAATCTTGAGTGAATATCTATTACCTGATTGAACTTTACGCCTGTTTCCTTAGCTTTTACGTCACGCTTGTGTTAGTCTGTGTGGGATTCAGTGACTGTGCCACCCTGCTAAAGTGAAGAGTGCTGTCGTCTGCTTGTTGGCTTGCTTCACGATATTTTTTTGTTGAAGTTAAACGGAATAAATGAAAACAAATGATGTGTCAATCTAAGCCAAACCAAGACACTTCTTGATACAGCAATAGTTTTTGATTCCATGGTTTCCCATGTATCTACAGTAAAACATTTAATGCACAAGTGCTGAAAGTAAAACATACTGTACAAAGGAGAGGAATAAACAACACAGCTCGACAAATCACTTCATTCAACTTAATTTTTTTTGACCAGTTAAACCCAGTTCAGTGCCAGTCCAGCTAGATGCTGCTAAATTAATCACCTTCAGCCGTCTACAGTTTATGATCGTGATTACCTCCGCCGAGGAGGTTATGTGTTTGCCGGCGTTTGTTTTTTTGTGTGTCTGTTTGTTTGTCTGTTTCTGTTTGCTTAGGGAAGTATCAGATCAATGGTGGGTTACAGGCATGTCAGTATAGATGCAGAAAACAGCAAAAATTCGCGAAAGAATTAACAAGGCAGTGTCCATGTAGCTGATCTATGTTGATGTGACACAGCACACAGGTTTTAGGAGTGAAAAGGGACTATGTTGTTAGTTGTTTGACTGTAGTTCAGGGTCTGTTACAGCAAATATCAATCACTGCTGGTATTGGTAGAAGACCAGGTTAAGAGCCCTTGTGCATCCCGCCAACATTCAAATATCTTCTTGTTGAGACTATGGTGTTGTTGGTAGAATTGTGCTCACGAGTGCATGTTTAGTCAGGGCCAAAGTGACCACACTGAGGCCTGGCTAGGGACACGCCCAGGGCCAAGCCAAAGTCTCACCTGATGCCACAAAGCAGTTTGATCACTTCTTCACCTGTCAGCGTCTGCCCTCAGCTTGGTTTCTGTAAGTGTGGTCGTTTCTGTTAATTGATATTTTGATGTTGTAGAGTGTTCATGTGGTCAGATTTGTGTGTGTTTTGGAAGACATGAGTAGGGAAGTATCAGATCAATGGTGGGTTACATGTATGTTGTCAGTGTAGATGCAGAAAACACTGCCGAACTTTAGCTTAAATTCATAAGAAAACGTGTCACCAAATTTGCATGCTCAACAAATTACATATAGCCTACATACAAAACTTTCTGAAATACAATATAAATACCCTTACTACAAAATGAAACCCTTTCAATTGGTGAACAAATAATAATTGTAATAAATGATAAGTACAAAAATCAACATCAAACAATTTAAATAACCCCACAGTTGGCACACAATAACTCTATACATAAGCTACATTTACACTGTGCAATAACTGTACGTTAACATTTGAATCACTGTGAGCTTTTCTATTTTAAGAGTTAATAGTAATAACTAGTTTTAATATAATTATATTGAAGGTGAATTTTTTTCTCTGATTTTGTGGCACCCCTTGGAGGCCTAATATAAAATTGCCTGTATTGCCTAATGGGCCTGACGGCTCTGTATGCATGTGTATGCTGATAGGTCATAAAATTACTACTTAAGCCAAGTGTGTGTGTGTGTGTGTAGATTAAACATGACTGGGCCAAAGCTGACATGGCAGCAGGTGCCATTGAGGGTGATTTTGTGAGTTAATGAACACTGTATATTGCTTGTGATGTGCATTTATTGGTTTAATAGTCTAAATCTTATAGTTTCAGGTGGTCTGCAGTGCAGACTGCCTGATCAGCAGTGTTGTGGCAAACTGACCTCTGCAGTCTACCAGCACCTATCACAAGGTGAGCCCCACAGCCTCTATTGATCACCACTTTAACATCATGGCTGTTCAAGAATGTCTCTTTCTGAGGTCATGATGATATTTTGTTTTCACAGGTGAATTCTCAGGTGTGTTGCTGGGGGACAGAGCGTATGCCTGCCAGCCTTTTCTCCTCACACCGTTTACAGACCCTCGGGGGGCACAGCAGCCATACAACCACGTCCATGACAGGACAAGGGCTCGAATAGAAATGACCTTTGGCCTCCTAAAGGCATGCTTTCATTGTCTCCAAAACCTGAGGGTCAGTCCAGACAGGGCATGTACATCCCTGTGGCCCGTGCTGTCCTCCACAGTGTGTCCTGGGACAAAGACTGCCATCTTCCATGACAACAGTGGCCAGCTGGTAGGAAACCAATACGTCTTAAAATTTGTTTTAGTTATGCATGCTGTAAATTTAAGTTAAATATGTCCTGCAATGGCAGACAAATGTGTTTAATTTTAAATTATTTTGTCCTATTATGATGTCTGTGCTGTATACAGGCCTGCAGAGGGGCTACTGCATCATTCATCTGTCTGGTCATCTGTTGTGTTTGGATTTGTCCTACAGTTATTTCAGTGTGCAGACATGTGGGGTGGATTATATACAGACCTTTGAATGTGCATTTATTCTTGTGTTTTATAATATGCTTTGATTCTGTGCTTTCGGTCTTGTTGAGCACTGTGTGACTTCAGTTTTAAAGGAGCTGATGGTTTACCTGCTCTGATTTATCCTTATTCAATAAAGAAACACCATCTGACTATCTGACTTTTATTTTAACTAATATGGGATATATATTTTATCTATATTCTACAGATAACTCTTATCTAATGATTGCAAAATCATATAAAATCATAGTTTTATCTAAAATGATTGCAATAAATGATCACAAAAGTTAAAATAATGAAGGTGGGTCTTGTTGAATGTGATAACGATGTGTGGTGGGCAGTGGAATAAATATTGGTTTCCGTTTGTGGGGACTGCTGACTGAGAAAAGGGATGAGATTAAATAAATGCTGGAATTTAGCCATGTCTGGAGCAGGCTAGCTCCACAGAATAAATCTCCATGGTAACATACATGTCCTACTTCCCCCTATCCCACTTTTGTGCGACCACATCATGGATTAGTTGATCCAGGATAACCAAGATATCTCGGCTTAATCCCTTATCTTGGTTTTGTGCAACAGGCCCCAGGTTATGAGCCCTTGTGCATCCCGCCAACATCCAAACATCTTCTTGTTGAGACCATGATGTTGGTAGAATTGTGCTCACAAGTGCATGTTTAGTCAGGGCCAAAGTGACCACACTGAGGCCTGGCTAGGGACACGCTCAGGACCAAGCCAAAGTCTCGGCTGACGCCACAAAGCAGTTTGATCACCTCCTCACCTGTCAGCGTCTGCCCTCAGCTTGGTTTCTGTAAGTGTGGTCATTTCTGTTAATTGATATGAATGTTGAATAATGTTTGATATCAAGTACAGGTGTAGTGTTGGATAACTAGAAGCCAAATATACCACCCATAGCCTGGAATTATTGGACGGGACATGGAGGTCTACCAGAGATTATCAGCGAACTGCCAACATGTGCGCGCGCCTTGACTTGGACAAAAACATTCATTCTACAAGCGCGAGAGCATGAAAATATGAGCACGAAGGGCTCCTCTGCCTGTGAGCGTAAAGACGCACAGCGCACGGGATAGGGATTGTGAATCACTTTGTGTGTTCATTGTAATTCAAACGGTGTCTCATTGGCTCATGTGCACAGTTTGAGTGAACACAACAATTTAAGGAAATGACGAGTCAGCCTTTTGGTTAATTAAAACTCATCTTTCCTGAGCAGTGCAGCTCTGGTTTTTACTTACTTTTTCTAAATGATAAATTCATCCTGAGGTTTCCTACATCACTTATTCTCCATGATATAAGAGCAATCTGTAAAGGATCAAGCTCCCAATGCAGTCTACTAGTGCAGTGGCTCTCAACCTGTGGGTCGAGGCCCAAAAGTGAGTCTCAGTGCTGTTTTCAGTGGACAGTGTATAAGTTAGGTGAAAATGTGGCAAATATGTCTTTAATTTACAGAGGCCCTGAGTGGACAAACTTCCATACATTTTATTTCACTCTGTTGTCCTGTGTCAGGTACATATTAGCTGTTCCCCCAGCATCTCCACATATTGTGCCATATTAGCATAGAAATTTGGGGTTTCCTAAACTTTTGACTTGATGTCTAGAAAAACCAAAATATAAATGTAATGATAGGAAACATAGTGAGTAAGATTTATGGATGTTTGATCTCCCTGGGCTCTCATTATTATTTAATGTTTATAACGTTTTTTTCTCCAGTCTCTTTGCACAAAAAATATGTTTTTCAGTCCAGACTGCAGTGTTTTTTCACTGAACAAATTAAAGTGGTTGATCTTTTGAGATTTGGGTCATGGTGATTGTTTCTCAGGATAGAGCTGTAAGAGCATCCCTTCACTGTGAGTTTTATCTAAAAAGTGAAAATATCAATGTTTCCTTCCAATTCCCAAATTAACTAATGATAAAAGCTTTTATGCATTTCCAACTAAAGGACAGAGTCCCCCCAGAATTTAATAGATACTTTATTATACAGTCATACTGTCCTGTAATTCTGCTTCATTTTTCTCTCAAAATGCATCAGATTGATGCTTTTAAATGTGAAATATTCAACACCCTACCCTAACCCTAACCCTTCTTCTGGGGGAGCAGCCCCCGGACCCTCCTAGAGGGGTTATTGCCTCGTCACCTTTTTCAACTGCGACCCGTTTTCATGCCTGGGTTGATAGTTGTTGATATTGTTGATTGGTAGTGTTAATTTGCTTCATTAAAGCATATTAATTTAGAAGTGTAATCCAGTGCTGTTTGTCTGCTTTAAGGTGGTCAGAATATAAAGGTTGAGATGCCGTATCATTTAAAAAAAGAAGCAACAATTTTTTGCAGTTGCTAAAAAATCCATCACTCATCTGGGCTAAGCCCAGGATCTTCTTAAATCCTAAATCTGCCCCTGGACCATATTTCTATAATTAGACATTAAAGCAGGAAATTACCCTCTCCTGGGTCTGACATTATTGTAATTATTAACATTTTAAATATGCTATAGCAACATAACCTTGCACAGCAGCTGGATCCACCTGATTCGATGTCGTCAGGCAGATCCATCGGCCGGCTCCAATCCACAAGACTGTGCTCGGCCCAAAGCGGCATGGCCCAATCAGAGATTTGTACAGAGATTAGCATAGGTGCTAACAGCTTTAATACCAGTTTCATCAGATCTGGATCACATTTCTTATTAAATGAAGAGCAACACTAAAGGCACAACAAGATGGATGTTTTTGCTCCACTTCCAAAATGTTTTGGCGTGAGTTTGTTCTGCGTAGAGGCTCACGTGCTGTCCCTTACACCGCAGCAGTCGGGCCCACTTACGTCATAATCTGATTAGCCTATAATGAATGTGATTGACAGACTGTTCATCCAGTCATCTGCTAAATATGCTTTTAAAGGTTCTGACCTCCTCAGACACTTTCCATGAGCTGTTTCCCAGATGGACTAGTGACATATAATCTGTATTACTATCCATCTGCTGGTGGTTTAATTGAACACCCCTCTAGTCCAAAGCAGGGGCGATTTTAGGACCTGTTTTTTCGGTTGGCTCAGCTCTCACTGAATTTCTGACTGAAGCAGAAGTGCTTGGAGAGCAGAAACCTCCGCCAAGGCATTTCTGACATTTTTACCTCCGCCAAGTAGGATATGTTTTTGCTGGTGTATATTTGTCTGTGTTTGTTTCTTTGTTAGCAAGATTACACGAACACTACTGGATGGATTTTGATGAGATTTTCAGGAGGTGTTGGTGATGGCTCAACTTAAAAATTAAGTAGTCCTAGTTAGTTGAGTTACTATTGAAAATGTGGAAAACTGCCCTGTCTCACAATGTTATTAAGTCCTTTCCAAGATTATTCCTAGATCCCCATCTGGACTCAGATCACCACCAAAGTCCAGTCACGTCTTCCTTGTGCCATGACCATTATTCCCTGAAAGATTCATCAAAACCTTCACCAAAACTGTTAAAATGATCTTGCTCATGGGCAGACAGATAGAAAATCAGACAAACAAATGTTGGCAAAAGCAGAACCTACTTAGTGGAGGTGAGTCTGACCTTTTATTTTGCGTTTGTGAGTATATAAAGTCACTAATCATCAGTGAAAAAGCGTCATCAGTACACATGAAACTCACTGAGTTATATTTTCTACCTTTAATTTGTTTCTTCAAGGTCACATAAGCTAAACTGAACAGACAAAACCTCAATGTTTTCCTTCAAATGCAGTGAAGAACAAGTGCATACGTGTAATAAAAACATCTATTTTAAGTTTTTATTTTATGAAAGTGAACCTGTTTGAATGAACCAGCATTTCTCTGAAGTCCATTTGCAAACAAAAAAGAAAGCAAAGATTTCACACCCCTCTTTGTTTCCTGTTTTAATTTCCATTGATGACTTTAGATGCCCTTTATTCTGACGCCCACACATTAAAGCCCAGTCATTTTTCATTTCTGATAAAAGCTTTTGTTTGAATGACACAGCGGGGAAATACTGGTCATGACTTTCCAGGAGTGGAAGTCACAGCGTGTTGTTGATTCCTCTTTGAACAAACAGCTGATAAAACAAAGGTCTGCTTTTCTGTTTACACTAAAGAGAGAAAATTGAAGGTAGGGTGGTGGACTTTAATTTGGATTTTAACTTAAGATTAAGTCATAAACATTCTTAGAGACATCAGGGCAAATTAAAAACCTTGATTACATGTCAACTTCCTGGAGACGCAGCAGATTATATGACCGTGTTAATATTCCTGATCAGTCCAATGTTTATGACTTGTCCTCTTGTTTGACCAGCGTCACAGTGGAAAAAATGACATTTAGAATTCCTAGGTACAGAAGGGACAGATACTTTAATAATAAAGTATCTGAGGGTCTCAGATACTTTAATAAAAAAAAAGTAAAGTTGTCATCATTGCAGGAAAAACAGTCTTAAAATACTGTAAGAATGTGGAATTTTGATTGATACTGGCTAAAAAGAATAAAAAACAGCCTCAAAAAATTGAAATTATTATCATTACAGTCTAAAAACACTCTTAAGCATCTGTAATGTAGTGCAGTTCTCACTGTTACAGACTATTAACATTAAATACACCCTTAAACAATTCAAATGATCATTTTCACAATCTAAACTTACAACTAGAAAAATATTAAACAAGTAAAATTCTCATCTAATTCCTCTAATTTTCATTTGAACATTTATTTTTCATTATCTAAAAATACTGTCTTATTGAAGCAATTGATTAATACTCTTTAAAAAGTAATATACTCATCTAAACAGTCCAACAACACTCTATTTAACAAGAAAAATTATAACATTGTCATCTTTCAAGTATCAAATAAACTCTTTGTAAACAAAAATTTTTACCTTTGCAGTGGAAAACACTTTTAAACAAGAAACATTCTCATCTCAAAGTCTAAAACACTCTTAACTAAGTAATATATTCGTTGTGACAGTCTAAAAATACTTGTAAAATGTAAATTCACATCTTAACAGGTTGAAATCTGATTTTAACAACCTAAAAATATTCAAAAACAGGTGAAATCTTGTGGAAACCATGAGCAAATATTCTTTGAAAATAAGTATATTTATCTTTACAGTCCAAAAACACTCTATTTAACAAGTAAAGAATTTTGTTACTCTCTAAAAGCACTCTTAAACAGGAAAATTCTCTTTTTACCGTGTGAAATAACTAGCAAACAGGTCAAATTCTTATCTTAACAGTTTAAAATCACCCTGAATTTACATCGTAATGTTTAAAAAAAACCCAAAAAAACCTCTAAAATCAATTATTAACAAAAATCCCGACCTTTGTAGTCAAAAAGCACTTTTAAAAAGATACATTTTTATCTCAGTGGTCTAAAACTCTCTTAGCTAAGTGTCATCTCAGTGTTACAGTCTAAATCCTCAGTTTCATACATAAAGCTTAAAAACAAGCTGAAACAAGTGTTAAAAATACACTTAAAACTCTTGTTAAGTTTCTAATCTTTACAGTCTAAAAATAGAGACATCATAGGATGTAAAAACATACTAAAAATTCTTGAAAATTCTACTTGTAATAAATTTAAACAAGCAAAATGCTCATTGTAACAGTCTGAAAACTGTAAACACACTTAAAATCAACTAAAAGTCTTGTAGGTTCAGTTGAAAAACACAAACCACTCCTAAACAAGGAAATTCTTACTTAAAAAGTCTGCTAGAGCAACATTTCCATATTTTGTGAATATTTTATAATGTACTTTACAACTTAATGGTATGTATTCATAATTGTCCTTCTAATCCCTTTAGATGAGCGTAAGTATTTGGAATTAATAAATAAACAATAAAACATTTGTAACTGCAAATGTGAAAGAAATAAAACTACCTGATAATGAGTTAAGTATTTACTAATGCTGACCGTGTGCAGTGATCTTAACCCTTTAACTACCAGCTCAGTTCATTTTAGAAAACAGAACAAATCAAATCGTTGTTTAATTCTGTTAACATTTCAGTGAACAGAGAAAACTACAAACAAACCAAAAAAACAGATATTTTCTTGGTGTGGGATTTAAAGGTTTAAAAAGCTCACAGTTGATTATGTGATGACAGGAAAATGCACAGATATTTGGGACAAAATCAGTTAGAAAAGGCAGAAATGTTTTTAAATAAAATAGCAATCAAAAATAAATAGATGATATTGAGTTTGACAAACACAAAATAAATGTTTTTGATGAAAAACAGATTATATAGCAGTAGTGGTAGTAGTAGCCAGCCAGTACCCATATTATAATTTATTTTATTTTTTATTTTATTTTTACTGTTAATATTTATTATTTAGATTTATTAATTTATATATATGAATAGATTGTATATCTGCTAACTGTTTTTTACTTTTTGATATCCTGAGTTCTTTATACCATGTACGATAAAATGCTACTGGAAGCTTAATTTCCCTGAAGGAGCTTTCCCAAGGGATAAATAAAGTCCTATCTAATCTAATGTGAATATATATGTATATATAAATATATATACTGTGTATAATCATCATATCAGTAAATGGTTAAGTATTTAAAATGATAATGATGTAATAATAATAATAGCATTTAGATTTTTAAACCTTTAAATCCCACACAAAGCAAATATCAGTTCTTTTGGTGTGTTTGCAGTTTTTTCTGTATCCTAAAAGAGACAAAAACAACGACATGTTTTTTTAACACATTAAATATTCCTGAGTTTATTGGCCTCTGCTGAACAGCTGAGCTGGGAGTTAGTGTGACACTGAAGGTGCTGAACACAGTTGTTGATCTCGATTCGACCCCTGAAAGCTCATGTTATAATCTGTTAAATAAAGCCATTGTTGTGTGAAGTGTCAAACCTCAGAGCAGAAACTGGAGAGCAGAGAGAGAGAAAGAGAGGGCGGAGCCAGCGGATGGTCGAGAACAGGATCAGGGGCTGAGAAAGACAGATAGGAGCTCTCTTCCTGAGTCGAGCTGAGTCTGAGTGAAGCTCCTCTGCTCTCTCTCCCCACAGAACATGGACTAAAACCTCAAATCTTTCTCTGAGGGGAGAATTCGACCACAGCAAAGGTGAGACCACAGCCTGTTTCTGCATGTCTTTGCCTCAGTTCTTTCGTTTGTGTTGCACTGTTTCTCCTTTTTTCTTGTCTGCATGTGAGCCTGCAGAGGGAAGTCAGAAAGTGAGCTGGGTGTTGGGGATCAACAGGAGTGGGTTTGGTTATTTAGAGGCCCCCTGGCAGGGACCAACACAAGGACCTCCATTCTGCTAAACTAAAATTAATCAGAACAGCTTCACAAGAAATGCTATGAAAGTACAGAAACTTGACAAAGTGGGGAAAATTGCAATTTTTCCTGTGAAATATTACAGTGTCAGGATTTGGCTTGAAATTTTACCGTTTTTAGTGATTAAATTATGTTTTTCTAAACCAATTAGCTTAATCTAGAAACAAAATCGCAAAAAAAAAAACATGTTGGCCACGTTTGGAAAAACGGATGCCACTAAAGTCACTCATTTTTCCAAGTGTTTCCAACCTGTTTATTTTATCCACTCCTTGCCAGTTTTATCCACAATTTTAGAAGTTTTGGTAGAGAAATTAAGTTCTTTAAGTAGTCATAAAATTGCACAAATAAGGGACAGCATCAGAAAAAAAACAAAAAACAGCTACTTAAATTTTTCCTAATTTCTTGTCAGAGTCTTGGCTGGTCCAGGACATAATTCGATCCCACTCAGTTATGTGATAAACATGTAGTCCTTACCACTTGTATTTTATAGGATATATAAATCAAAATTTTACTTAGCATAAAAAGTGCCACAACGTACACAAATTAAGAACAAAATAAAAAAAAAAAAATCCTTGTTCAGACTCCTGTTGGCTGGTAACTGGTCTGAACTCTGATGGCATTTAGCTGGGAGGGGAAAATCGAAGCACTACATCTGTATGTTTATCAGGGATGCACGATATCGGATTTTTGCCGATATCTGATGTGGCGATGTTTCCAAACTCATCAGCACTGATACGTGTGTGTTGTGTCAGGCACAAAAACCCAACTTCACTGAAACGAACTTGTTCCTCTCACGGTGACATTTGTGTTAGAAACACATATAAAGCTCAAAAAATAACATTTTATTCTTTCATATATAATGTTTTGAGTGATGATGAGGTAAACTATTCCGGTACATTTTGCCAGTAGTACAGTCAAATTTTCCAGCCAATGCCGTGCAGTTGAGGCAGTGTGCAGATTTTTTCTGTAACACTTTTGGTTGAAAGAGTGAGAGAGCACAGTATGAAGTGCATGTTTGTATTCATATTGTAAATATTGTTCATGTTAATAGTGTAAATTCCTTGGCCTTGTATAAAGTCTCACTGTGCCTGTTTACTTTTTCCTTCATAAAGACGTTGATATAGCTGAAAGACTCTGCATGATGTTGCAACCTGCTGACTTAATTTTTCATGCTCTAATTATATACCTACTGCAGTACTGTGTAAACTACTGAATAACTGGGGGAATAATAAAGTATTTCTGATTCTGAAATACATCGGCATCGTTTGAGGAAAAGGATGAAATCGACAAAATACCAGACCCCCCCGTTTCATCCATTTGTTGAAAGATTGCTAACAACGCCAGGATTATGCTTGCTATATACAGTATAAAACTTTCATTTAATATATTTATGTATAAATATGGTTTAATGATCAGAGGACGTGGAGAACAGCATACACCAGTGTTTGCTTACATTTCTCATGATGTTACATATACTCCATGTCTTCTTCTCTGGTTTTGGTGTGTGTCTGCAGCAGCGTTACAGCGCCACTTACAGGTCTGGCATATGTACTGCAGCGTTTTCAGTGTTTTCATGTGGACAGATACATTTACTGAAGCGCAGGCGTCTTTTCAGAGGACATTTTCAATACAAAAAACGTTTTCGTCTCCTTGGTTGCTTTTGGGGATTGAAATAAAAGATACCTGTAAAATCACAACACATGTTTTCCACCTCACAATTTCTGGATTTGATATTTGGGAGTCTGGATTGACCTGTGCTCCAAAAATTTAATGATAAATGGAGCTTGGGTTTTGTTATCAGTGGGGCAGTTCAAAAGATGGGAGCAGAAGCCAAAGCGCATGATGCAGCACACTTAACAACTCTTAATCTGCTTCATAGTCTTTGATTCGTATCTTATCATGGCCTCAGTTTCATGAAAACATTTCACATCGTAGATTCACTGGAATAACCCAGAACTGGTCCGGGTGGAAACCTAAGAGGGGCCCTGATGTGGCCCTGAGGTTGCCAGATGATGATTCCTCCCCCATGAGGTCTGAATCTAATCAATCTGTGACTAACAAAAGGGTGGAAACGCCTGCCTTTATGACGCCAAAACCTTTTGTCCTGTTAATTTTCCTCTTTCAAGTTCCCGCACAGTCTTGTTCCAGAACCTGCATGTGCCTCAGCAGATATGTCCCTCTTTGAAAATGCACATATTTCACACACTGACCTGTAAAATGTTTGGAATGTGGCCGGTCTCTTCAGGTCCATGCATGTGAGCACAGATGAAGCACTGATACTGTCTGTCTGAGTCTGCTCCAGCCTGAATACTTTCATGTAAAAAGAGACGCGGACACTGGAGTAGTAAGACTCAGGGCTGGGTGACATGGACCCTCGTTCAACTTCGCAGAGTCAGAGCCAAGAATAACATCGAAGACAATGCTCTCTTCACTGTCTTCATGTTTTAATTAGGAACAGAACTCTCCTTCCTGTAGCCTCATGAATGTCTGACTGAAGCGTTTCTTTAGTTGTTGGTTTGACCTAATCTGTGTGTCAGTGATAGTTCCTCCTTTTCTGCTGAAAAACCCTCGATGGACCAAGATACGAGTGTGTGTAACCAGCATGACTTCAGACAGACATTTGAGGACTCATATAGGCCATTGATTATTTTTGCAGATAGACCTGCAACACATTCACCAAAGGAAACACACAAATACATTTTCAGCTGTGTTCAAACCAGCAAATGTGAGAAAACATCATCATAAGAATGATAAAAGCAGAACTGTCCAACATTTTTGGCTTGAATTTGGGAGCATCAAACACTTTTGAAGGCAGGTTTATTTACAGTTAAAGGGATACGACAACTTTTTATTTCTTTTCATGTGTTGTCTCACTCCCCAGTCCATGACAAGCAGATTAACACCATTCATTTGACTGTGTGCGCAGTAACAAGACAGAGATGGGCAAAGCTTGCCCACCGCTAATTAGCTTAGCTCAAACACTGGGAGTCAATGGATAGTGTTAGCCTGCCTCTGCCTACAGTTGTCAGATAAACTCTTAAGCAACTCTAAATAGTCCCGTGTGCTTGTTGTGACGTGCTTTTTAACCACATTATGTTACATTATCTTATACTATGTTGATATTATCTTCTTCTGCTCGTAAACAGAGGCTTTGTTTTGTTGACCTACTTCTACGGTGGTTTGTGCTAGAGATGTGACGTTCGTGAACAAGTCTTTTGAACAGCTCTTTTAAGTGAACAATGAGAACCAATTTGCAGTTGTGAGTCTTTCGTTTGCGAGCCATTCTTAAATGCCAGTTGTCTGCAAATTGGCCCTTGAAAGCTTTCCCTTCTATCCCCACTTATGTGCGGCCTTGCACACACATTGCACAGGTTACGACAGTTGGCATCTCTTACCTCCGGAGCCTCAGGTCGTAGGGTTTGCACCCTTGTGCCCTTAAACTTCATTGCACATAAACACCTACGAATGTTGGTGCAGACAATCTGATCTCACCATCTGTAAGCTGCCTGAGCTTTTGATACAAGGCAGGATGGCCCCATGCTTTCAGGATGCTCACACCAAATTCTGAGCCTAACATCTGAATGTTGTGGCAGAAATTGAGACCATCAGTCGAGGAAACATTTTTAAAATCTTCTATTGTCTGATTTTTGGAGAACCCACATGAACTGTTGCCTCAGTTTCCAGTCCTTAGTTGATAGGAGTGGCACTTGGTTTTGTCTCCTGCTGCTGCTTCATGATCCGACATGCAGAAATGGTCTTCTGCACACACTGACTGCAGCAAGTGCTTGTTCGTCCTGTTGCCTTTCTCATCTTCAACTACTCTAACCACTTCCGACCAACATCTGACTTCAGCAAGGCATTATCTTACAGAGACCGACCTCCTGCTGGATATGTTCTCTTTTTTGGACCATTCTCATAAGTGTTTGTGATCAGCAGAAATTAGCAGAACAGCTCTCCTGATGCACACAACCATGCTACATTCAAAGTCACGTAAATCACCTTTCTTCACATGCTGAAATGCTTTGAGTTGCTGCCATGTGATTGGCTGATGAGCTTGTTATGTTAACAAGCAGTCAAGTGGGTGTAGCTAACAAAGTGACCAGCAAGTGTACCGAGCGCTATCATTCATTTTTTTTAAATATACTTAGATTTTATTAATCTTTTTTTTTTTTTTTGACAGACATAATTAAACATAAAAAACAACAGAATAACAAAGCACAGTGCATGAACATCGTTACCAGTCCACATCAAACTACAAATATCCAGATCAGTAAAACATTTGTTAGGACAGTCTGAGAAAAGGTGTTATTTCAGAGTTTTATACTTTTTTGGCACTGTCCTCAACCAAAAACTCACTAAAGAAACTAAGTGCCTGGGAAGAAGATCTGCAACTCGAAGTATCCGAAGAACAGTGGGAAAGAGCCTGTGAAGAAGTTCAAAGTTAGTGGAACTAAATAGATATAATAAAAACATACCAGATACATACACAAAATGTATGGAAAGCAAAGAAACCATATTTCATTGTTTATGGCAATGCAGGGAAATTAGAGTGCTTTGGGAAGAGGTGGGAACAACAATTGAAAAAATAATTTCAAAACAAAATCCTAAACTGTTTCCGATTGGCCTATATCCAGAAAAACACAACCTCAGCAAAAGTGAGAGTATATTCATAGACTTTGGTGTGCTCAGTGCCAAGAAGTGTATTGCACTACTGTGGAAAAAGACTAAAAGACCAGACGTGACTCAGTGGTTGAGACAGATGTTAACAAACCTTCCACTTGAAAGAATAACTTACATACTTAAATCAAAAAAACAAAAGTTTGAAAAAATATGGAAACCTTTCGTTGATTATGTCCAAAACTTAAACATAACACTTGAAGGATTATTGCTGACTGTGAAGCTACCAAGTCTTTGTAATATCTGATGTTTTTTTTTTAAATGCACAATGTACCAATGATAGATTGCCTCCTATTTGTTTTTTTTTATGTAATGTAAAGGAGAAGCTATTTTTTTTTCTTATTGTTTATGCAGCTTATTTGTAAAACTTAAATAAAAATATATTGTGGAAAAAAAAATTGCTATGGAGATCACACAAGAGGTCCAAAAAACCACCTCATACAGGCCTGTGGTCTTCTCACTCGGCCAGAAACATAAAGAAGACATGGAGATAAAAAAACAAAACAAACTGTTCAGTAAAGATGATGAGAAAAGCCCCAACACATAAGTCTTTATTCTCGGAGAAACAAAGTCCATTTTCCCCACCTTGCCAAGTAAAGATCCTTTTTAAGTCTGAGAATGAATGTAAGCCTTTCCATCTCATGAATTTCCTTAATAATACTGATCCAGTTATCTACTGTAGGTGGATCAGACTTCAGCCAATTTCGGGTGATTGCCTTGTTTGCAGCCAAAGTCATAATTTCCTAAAGATACTTGTCATTGAATATCAAGTCTTCTGGTAAATCTCTCAAATAGAGAGACACACGTTAAGAATGTGTTGCATAGTTGTCCAAACTTTTTCCCAGAATAGTTTTATCACTTTATCAAAATGTGATGATTTGCCTCTTCATCCCCACTATTTCTCCAACATTTTTGGTATGTCAGTGACAAATACACTTTGATTTTGGGAGTAATGAAAAAACGAAGAGGATCCTTCCAAGAATATTCACGCCAATACAGGGTAGTAAAAACAGAGTCACACATATTCTTCCACTGTTGAGTCGATATTGTCTCATCTAACTCTTTTTCCTGTCTCTCCTTAATATCATTAGTAGTATTTCCCCTAGTCACTGCAATTCCTCTGTACAAATTCAATACTGTAGAATTGGGGATATCAGAGTATGATTTAACTATAAGTCATATAATTTCGTCAGGTTCTGTTTTTGTCTATCATTCATAAAGCCTCTCAAGCTCACACTGGAGCAGGTGGAGATGTAATTATTCTGCAGCTGCCAGTGAATGTTCCTGAAGGGCCTTCACTTCCTTCTTCTGCAGGAACGTTTCCAAAATACTTCTGCTTGATTTGAATTTCATGTCAGAGGGAAAACAGCCGCTCTGTCTCTGCAGAGTGGTTTCATACTGATGTGGAAATCCTTTAAACAGCTTCACAAGTCCAATTACAGCTGATAACGCTGACAAATGTTGCCTTATCATGACTTTTAAGAAATATCAGCTGATAAAAAAGCTCTCTGCAGAGACTTTGCTGCCCTTTTTACCTCCCTGAATCCACTCAGCCTTCATATTTTCACCACCACAAACATGAAGTTATTCTAAACCTCCTTTTCCTTCCCCTTCTTCTGCTCTCTGCTGTTTAACTCTGCTTTAACAGCACAGAGGGGGAAATAACAGAGCGTATTATTACACCTACGGTTCAGCTATTTCACACTCACACCCCTCCTCTCTGACCAGACCCACCCCAACGTTTCCCAGCAGTCGTTTCAGAAGTTGTGTTAATTATAAGCAGATGTTTGTCACAGTTTACTCTATATGTTTCATCATGCGTAACAGTTCTGATAAGTCATAAATTGATTCGAGTTCATTATCTGCCATCAGTTTGTGGTTGGTTGCTCCCGCCCCTCGCTGTGAAAACTGGTCTGATAACAAAGAGGAAGTGTGACAGACCAGCAGAGCTACTGTTTTTGCAATGGCAGCTGAAAGTCCTGTTCCTTTTCTTTATTTGATGTTCCTGCTGCTATACTGTGTGTAAGAGCGACTGAACCAACACAATTTCCCCCTTGAGGATTACTAAAGTATTTCTGATTCTGACTCTCCTGCCATATGATTGTGGTTTAGAGAGAGCTCTCTCACTCTTTCAGTCAAAAGTATTTAAGGTTTAAGCATTCAGCAAAGGGTTTTTAGATATTTTATTTTATCCAAGTGTAAAGCGTGACTTCAGAAATTCAAGGAAACATTAAAAAGGCCTTACACTTTACACTTCATATTTGAGTCGACTAAATTTACAGTAGATTTTATCGACTGAAATTAAAACAATTTAGATGACTAAAGGCTATAACTAAAACTGAATTAAAAGTGCTGTCAACATTAATGCTGCTGCAGTGATACCATCTTTCAAACATTATAGTTTTTTTCTGGCTTTTCTTATGTTTGATAAAGGTGATCGAGAGGATAGACTCTGAAAAAGCCACAGGACCAAGGGCCCAAGACAGGGTCCAGACCCACGATGGCCATCCTGGCAAACTGCTCAGTGATCTGCTCCCAAACATGCCCTTAAAACATGTATGATAGTCCAGTTTTTCTTCCTTTAAAGGTCCGAATCACAAGAATTTTCAGTCCAACCCACTTAAGCAAAGTGCTGCTCAGTGGCTACAGTCAGGAATAAAACAGAATTTGTGGATGGAGAAAATTAGAAACTTGGCAACCGTTCATATCCTGTGTCGAAGATATGGCAACTACCAATATTACTCTGTGACCCCTTTTTTATGTTCCTTAGTTTAAGTTTGTATTTGTATTATCCGTGTACATGTGTATGTATTTATATATTTATATTATATTATATTATTATGTTATATATTTCTTTTTAAAATTTATTTATTTATTCATTTATTTTGTCATGACTGTATGGATATTTGTTTGATTGTCTGGTTGAATGTTTGTTGAAGACCAAGTATTCAGGGATTGGGGAATAGGACAGGGGCGTCTTTTTTTTGTCCCTGACTGTCCTAAATTGTTATTGTTGTTCAGTTTTGTTCCTCTGCTATCTTATTCTAAAAATAAAAAAAAAGACTTCAATCACAAAAAATTGAATAAATGAAAAAACAAACAAAAAGCAACTTAAAAAACATAAAATCAACAAAAAAACACACAAAGACATATATTAAAAACATGAATACAGAATCAGAGACAGATACAGAGGCCGCACAAGTCTCACACTGAATTAAAAGTGATGTTGAAAGTAATAAAAAAAATAATTTTTGATAAGAGACTTAAAAGAAGGCAGGATGGGGTAGGCAGGTCCTTCCAGAAAACTATAGCTATACTGGATATTAAAAAGTGCATGGAGCTCATATTAGAAACAATATCATATGAACAAATCTGAAGTAGAATTAGTAATGAGAGGGAGAATTTAACGAAGGAAGAATTCATTTATTTTGTCGTTTTGTATATTCTGTAAAGTCAAAGTGGATATACTGTCTGTATGACGTTTGTTGGAAAAGGATAATAAAAACTTTAATAACAAAAACTAAAGAAGGCAGGTCCCTCCATTATTTAGGGCCCACCACAGAGAAGACCTCGCAGACCTCAAAGATCTCGACGGGGTGCAGACGTTAAAAAGATGAGAGATATAACAAGAGTCAAAGCCATGCAAAGATTTACAAACAAACAATAAATCATAAAATAGAGACGAAAATTAACGGGGAGCAAATGAAGAGAGGCCAGGATGGGGTGATATGTTCTCGATTTTTAGTAAATAACACATTTTCATTTTTTTTAATACTTTATTTATAACTTTTCTTATAATGCAAACATACAAGATAAACAAGGACACCCAGCAGTATTATCACAAATGATGGAGAGGATAACAAAAAGAGGGGCAAAGGATACAACCTAGGTGTCCAATGCTGACAGCAAGAACTAATTCAATAAAAGAAGTCCTGAGTACAAAACAAACAAGACAAACTACAAAAACACACACACATATGGGTGGGAGTCAGTCAAAATCATCAGTCAGTATGCCAAATAAGACAGAGTTTGTACATAATATGGGCATAACATCGCAGCACAAACCATAATGAATACATTTAAGTTTTATCCAACAATGTCAGGAAGGGTTTTCACACCTTAATGAAATACCTGTTAGAGTTCTGCCATTTCATTGAGCCACCTTTTAAAACACGGGGATGTTGTCGACTTCCAGTTAAACAATATCAAGTTTTTAGCTGCAAAAAATATTTCACTCCAGAAATTTCTCAGTACTGGACCATGCCATAACAAGTGTGATAATGGGCCTTTTGCAGTACCACACCTATCACACAAGGGTGAGACTGAATCAAAATTTTACTTTGTCTAGTTTTGGAATAATGCAGGCTATGGATAACTTTAAATGGAATTAACCTATAGCCTGAGTTTATAGAACAGTAACACATTTTCATCTAATCAAACTAAATGGAAGGAATTTCAGACACTTGGGCCGTGATTTCATGACGGAGATGAAGCAGGTCTGAAGAGCAAACCTTCTTAGAGGTGTTAGTCTGAACTAATAAACAGGACACAAACCAAAACAAAGACCTGGAAGACCCTGCAAACCAGGTCTTGATAGTTCTTCTCACCTCCCAGCTGAAAGTCCTTGTGTTTCTCTGAGCAGATGAGCGATCAGGACAGCAGCAGCTCCTCCTCTTCCCAAACAGAAGGAGAGTTTGATGGAGAGCTGGATGAAGAGACAAACGGAGAGGTGGAGAAGGAGGAGGAGGAGGAGAAGGACGTCCGGCACGGAGACAGACCGACTCCCAGCCTGTCCAGCTTCTCCTCTTCGCTCCGCGCCGTCATCCGCATCAAGCAGAAGTACCAGGCCATGAAGAAGAGGCGGCAGGAGATGGCTCTGGGGCTGACAGGAGTGGGAAACTACACAGGAGCTCCCGTCAGGACCAGCCCCAAGATCTTCACCTTCGACGGGGTCCTGCCCACCGCCTACTCCTCCCCCGCTCCTCAGAGGAAGAAGAGGAGGAGGAGGAAGAGGGTCTTGTTTCCAAACAGAGGAGGGTGCAGGAGTCCACCACGGCAGGAGCACAGCAGAGCCAAATACTGTCTCTACCTGCTGTTTGCCATCGTCTTCGTACAGGTAAAGGTCCTTCATTCATTCAGTCACCACAGGACTCTACCACCTTGACCTTTGACCTCCAAAATCTAATACTGACCTTAGGTGGACGTCAAAGTTAGAAGAAAATCCCTTGAAGGCTTTCTGAGAAGTTGTGGTCAAAGATTTGACCTGTGTGGACATGTGTCCCACGGACAGATGGACAACCTGAAAGTGTAATAATAAATAAATAATAGAAAATATATATTAATACTGAAAAATATAAAATAAAATATCATGAAAATAATTATTAGGAAATAAATATAAAAATAATAAAGAAAGCCATAATAATGATTGATTTTGCCACAAGTGCACCGATGTTTTGGAACATGTTTCTAAACTAAAGTGAAACATTTAAGGGTGAAAAATGAAGAATGTTGGAGTTTGTACACAAACTAGTATCAACAAGAAAGTGGCCTAATGGATCATCTAACTTCACTTTTTATTGATAAATTATAATTCAAACACATTTTTTCTGTACGGTCATTACCCTTTTTTTTATATCTTAACATATATATTTATATATGTAGATGTACACTTGTGTATGAAAATAAGTCCAAAGGAAATAAGAAGAAAAAAAAACAAATAATACAGATAAAAAGGGCACTTGTGTGGTCCTCCTTCTCCAGTTCCACCCTTCACTTAATCCCAGTTGTTCCTCATTAATCCACTCCTGGTTATTTTATGCGTTTACTTGCACTTTTTCTGTTTAATTTCATCGTTTAATAAGACCTGGATGCCTCACAAACATCTTGCATCTCAAACCTAAACATCTTTTCATCATAAAGCCTGATTAGTGTAAACAAAAATGTGTTTTTCAGTCCATTTAATGGATGTGAAGGTCCATTTATATCTAAAAATTGTCTCTGCGTGTGATTTTATTTTAGAATATCACTCATGTCCAAGTGAAAATGAGTTCAGCGGCTCCAACACGTGACCCACTTGTTTATGTTGAAATACACCGTTTGTTACGCTGCCAGGTCCTCATGACAGTAAAACAGAGAGTGAACTGATAAACCTGACGGCTGGATGAACTTGCCGAGAGCCCCCGAGGCTGAAACGATGTGTGGGAACAGCACCTCTGAGCTGACAGACTGAACCCGGGGCATGAGGAACGATGCTGTGACTGAAATGCTCCAGTGTTTGTGTTTCCAGTCTGAATGAACGCAGACATGACCGAGCCTGTAGACACTGCAGTCTATATTTACACCTGCTGAGTCACACGGGAGATTAAGGTGATGCACATTCCTCACCCACATTTTTAATGCAGTCAGGCAACAAGCTGATGGGACAGATCTCCAGATGTGGGTCAGAGTAAAGACAGGGTGTGAGGAGAAAGACCAACAGCAGGAGCCTTTAGTGAGCTGAGAAATGAGGGAAATTTAGTTGAACTGTTCAAAAACTAAGTGACATTATAAAGATGTTATTATCAGCAGTGATCCACGAAGCAGTAGCCACATTTATATTTATATTTATTTATATTTCTGTTTATATCTATCTTTTTTATATATATATATATGTATAGATCTTTTTATCTGCTATAAATGATGCAAATGTAATCTTATTTTCTCTGAGGGAGACTGTTAAAGGGATGAATAAAGTTCTATCTAATCGAATCCAAGAACAAAGTGAAAAGTCCCACATAGGGCTGGGTAATATGGCCTTAAAATGAAATCCCAGATTTTTCCCCACAACACTCAATTTACGCTTCTAATAGATTTTTTTCCCTCTCAAAAAAAAACCTCTAAGTGACACAAAAATTACATTCATCAAGTTTTTCCTTTGAGTTATCAGAATATACTTCAAAACCAAACAGGATTTCCCTCTTATAGTTAAAGTGTGTGTCATGAAATGGCGGCCTGTCTACATAAAGACTTGAAGCTGAGCTATTTTCACAGTTTATTAACGTGGAAATCTCTGAACAATATTTATTCTCATTTAAAAAACAAAATTCAAGCCTAAACATGTGATGTGCAAAACCTGACATCATGAAAACTGTAAATTTTCAGCATTTATACTTTTCAAACACTGCAACAACTTAAAATCAGAGTAAGTTGAGAAAAAAAATGGATTTTTAATTTTTAATCTTCTGCAGAAAGTAATTCACATTAATCCATTTAATCCATATGTTTCCCAGCCCTAGTCCCACTGAACCAGCACAATGCTGACTTTCACACTGGCCACCCAAATACGTCGTCCCTGCCCCTCTTTATTGTTTCAGCCTTAACGTTTGCTGCATGGATCTGCCTGATCCTGATTACAGGCGCTGATCTTCACAGCTCAGACTGAGGACCCTGAACAGAACACTCTGTGTGTGCGCTGCTTTGAACACTTTCTCCTCCGCAGGGATGGATGCAAAGCTCTGGTGTTACAGTTTGATCAGACGCCGTACCAAATGATGACTGTCAGCAAAAACTGACTTTAATTTAAATGTTTTCATCGGTCAGATCCAGAGAAGATGGGCCTTTACTGACTCATTCTTATCAGAACACCAGAATTTGCTGTAAAAATGTTATAATTTTATATATGTGAGCCAAAATGTGACTACCTCAAAACTAACAGAGCCTCATGTGGACAGATAGATAGATAGATAGATAGATAGATAGATAGATAGATAGATAGATAGATAGATAGATAGATAGATAGATAGATAGATAGATTGACTGATTGACTGACCGACTCACTGACTTACTTACTAACTGACTCATTGACTTACTTACTGACTTAACTGCTTACTGACCTACTGACAAACTAACTTACTTACTGAGTGACTTACTAAATGACTCACTGACCTGTTGATTAACTTGCTTACTTGCTGACTTACTGACTGACAGACTTACTGACTTACTTAATTACTGACTGACTTACTTAATTACTTACTGAGCTACTGACTGACTTAATGACTCACTGACTGACTAACTGACCAACTGACTGATTTACTAACTTGCAGACTGAGTGACTGACTCAATGACTTGCTGACTTACTAATTGGCTTACTGACTGACTTAATGACTCACTGACTGACTGACTTAATTACTTACTGACCTACTGACTGATTTACTTACTATTACTATTACGAGTAAATAAATAAATATAAATATAATAAACCTTTATTCAATAAATAAGACAGCAGGAGTCCTCTATGGACAGAAACAAACACTCTGTATGAACAAGGCCGAGTGAGCTGAGGATAAATAAATATAAAGCTGAGTATGAAGTTACTGTTTTGTTAACACAGAGTTATTAATGTCCAAATGCAGCTGTTTTAGCTCTGACGTTCTCCTGGAAGTGGACTGGACTCCAGGTCTGGACTGAGGACCTAAAGAGGTGAATGAACCACAGCTCGATGACCTTGAGCTGCAGAGGATCTTGTGGATGTGGATCATCTCGTGTTTGCTGCTCTCTGTCTCACGGGCACTTGGAGATGAAACGGGGGTGGAGGGCGTTTGTTCTGGTGTTAAATGTCTCCTTCTTCTCTGCAGGTGTACAACGCCATCGAGAACCTGGACGACCACGTCCTGCGCTATGACCTAGAAGGTCTGGAGAAGACTCTAAGGAGGGAGGTGTTTGGACAGCAGGGAGCAGTGGAGGGTCTCCTAGCCCACCTAAAGGACTATTTATCCACCTACGTCCATAACAAACCTTTGGTGGTGTCCCTACACGGGCCCACCGGCGTGGGGAAGAGCCACCTGGGACGCCTCCTGGCCGGACACTTCCGCTCCGTGGTCGGCGAGCCGCTGGTGCTTCAGTACTACGTCCTGCACCACTGCCCCCTGGAGGCCGACGCCCCGAGCTGCGCCCACAACCTCTCCACCACCATCTCGGAGATGGTGGAGCAGGCCGAGGAGGAGGAGAAGATCCCGTTCTTCATCTTCGACGAGGCGGAGCACATGCACGGCGAGATCCTGGACGCTCTGTGGCAGCTGGTCGCCGCCAAGCAATCCAACGAGTACCTGAACGCCATCTACCTGTTCCTGAGCAACCTGGGGCACGCGCACATCACCAAACACATGCTGCACAACTCGTCCAGCGTCTCCATGGCGACGTCAGGCCGCCTGGTCAAAGAGCTGACCCCGGTTTTACGAAACACCCTGGAGAAGCTGCACCGTCTGTGGGCGGAGGCGGACCTCCTACCCCTGGGCCTGCTGGAGAAGAGCCACATCATGGAGTGTTTCCTGGACGAGATCACCCGAGAGGGCTTCTACCCCGATCACTCAAACATCGAGCGCCTCGCCGGGGAGATCGAGTACTACCCCGCCATAGGGGGGCACGAATATTCCCAGACAGGCTGCAAACAAGTGGTGGCAAAGGTCAACCTGCTGTGAGGTGTTGGGATGTCTCACATTCTCTGAACCATGAAGAAAAACAGGGAGGGGAGGTCGAAGGTCACGTGGTTATGAAACTTGAATGACAAAACTGGAGCCAAAGCTTTCATAAGAGTTATGAAATCATTATAGATAAAAGAAGACCGTCTGGACATCCTGTGAAGAAGTTTGAGATCACCAAAACCACAAACAAGCCTTTATTGACGGAAACCTGCGAATGTCTTTACTGATGAATCAAGTTGTGGAGCTGCTGTGAATCAGGCCGTGCCGTCTTCATGATGAAACCTCTTCCCACAAATTCAGAGCTGTGTAAACTGAGAGTCCTGTGACGTTTCTTCCATTTCTTCCTCTTGACTTCACTCGAGTCATTTCTTCATGTCATGTCATGTCAAAAAACCTCAAACATACGACAGTTTGAGTCCAGAAGCTCCTCTCGATGTCTTTTTAATGGAGTGGTGCAGGAATAAGACTAAAAACATGGTGAATTAGCATTTAGCGCAAAGCAGAGAGAATATGGTGATAAGCTTTTCCAGTAAATACCTTGAATAGGGTAAATGATCACTTCACTTCACTTCTTATTTATTTGTAACTAATGGGGCAATTAGCTGTGTAGCTGCAAAGCAGCAGTAGGATCAGAACATAGAATATACATAAAACTTTAGCACAAATACATAAACTTAAAAAAGTTTAGCAGGGCAATAAATAAATCAGAATATGCAGTCAATAGCATAAAACTTAAGAAAGGTAAATTGTGGGAAAAAAGTGATACAAATAGATAAAAAATACTAAATAAAAGTATAAAATATGAGAAATAAAACACTGAATAAAGAAGACCCTGAATTTAATTTATGATGAAGAAGCATACAAGATTTTAACTTTTATTTAGAGTAAAACAATGCATCTGGCATTGCCTGCTTTTGAATTTTATCCAACCCACTTTATTTATACAGCACATTTTAAAAAACAGTTAATTAGTTAAAGTAAAAAAGACTAATGCAACAGCCTCTTTGGGTTGAAACAGGATATTACTCAAACAAAAACAGTATCTGTGAGGAGAATCTGCCGACTGAAGCAGTCTAATGGAGCAATTCTTAACTTTTGTGCTTAAATACTAGGGCTGGGTATTTCCAGCAACCTCACAATACAACAGGTATCCCGAAACTGAAGCCACGATACAATATGTCTCTGATACATGTTAATTGTGAACAAGTTTTGTTTTTTATTACGAGAAGAAAATAACAAGGATGAGTTTAAATGATTTTACAACTTAGCCCTTTGACTTCCACACTAAGAAACACATTTGCAAAAAATTGTTTGCTGGTAAAATTGTGTTCCTGCCTCTTCATTTAGCAACATTTTAGGTTTTATTTTTCAGATTACCCAAGGAAATATGCAGGTCAACCTGCTGGTTGACTTGCCTGTTTAAGGTCATTTTTGGAATGAATGGATTTCTTTCATTTCTGTTACAAAATATTTCATTTCCTCATAAAAACAACACAGAGAGTAGAATTTATTAAAATAAATTTTCATTTATTTAAAAAATATGGTTCCCCATTTTATCCGTCTTGCTAGCTTTAAGTTATTGCATGTGTTTGTGGGTGTGTGTGCGAGTGAGAGAGAAGGACAGAGAGTCGGCCTGTGTGCGTAAATTGTAAGGATTCTAAAAAATGTAAAAGCCACAGCTAGCACAGATAGTTTAAAATTCTGATTCTGAGAAGCCGGCAAATATTTTGATGTGTATAATGTCTGTGTAGCTTACACTGAGTGAGTAGCGATGGTTAGAAAATGTGTCCGAAATGAAATGCCAGTGTGAAGTCAGAGAAATCTGTTTACAGACTGGCAACTCAACTGAGCGGTTGACCCAGTTTTCTGAGAAACCATGTATATTGCATTGTCTAATTTGTTTCTTTCAACTAAACTATGATTGTCAGAGGGTCTAGAATGATATGTGCAAAGATTTTCTTTTTAATAGGATGTTTGCTTTTACTCTGAGATTTCTGGGAAGCTGTGCAGCACTGAGCCAGTTCTGTTTTTTTTTAACCAAAGTTTTCAGACAATGATATTTACGTACAGCAGTGCCACTCAGTGAATATAATCAGTGTTGCATACACTATTCAATGAGGTGAATGAGAATAAACAGCCAAAGATAGGTTTTCAGAGTTTTAAAATGCAGCAATACAGGGACAGAACAGTCAACCAAGAGGTTACAATGCTAGTCAATGGGTTAGGAAACTTAAATTCAGGTCCTCAAAGATGGCAGACCTAAGTTCACATTTGGAACATGTGCTTCATCATGTAGCTTGGCTTCTACTTTGAACTGTGCCATTGTTTAACATTATTTAAAGTGTAATGACAACAACTGTCAAAACATTTGAGGCCGTATTGATTCTGTAGAATCCGTATTGATACACGAATCCCCAAGGAGTGCATGACGATATTTTGCCATATCGATATTTTGAGCACAAGCCTATTAAATATGGACATTTAGTCTGCAAGATATGTTAAAAAAATGCACCCAGATCTATGAAATACTCTTTAAAGGGTCATTTTACCATTATTATGGAATATAGCATGACTTATCTCCTAACTCTGATCACATTTTAACAAATGTTTTAATGAAGTTGTTGGTCCATGACGGTGGTTTCAGTTGAGAACTTTCTGGTTACAGCCTGCTGTAGCATGGTCAGACATACTTAAGAGTTATTTTAGTAACACTTAATGTGAATCCCCCTTTATAATGCATTATTAACACATTATTCTCATGTTTATAATGCATCATAATTTGCTCATAAACAGAAAATGTGATTGAATTTTGGTGGTGAGCCAAAACAGATTTTTAATTATTTGTTAACATTGAAAGATACAGCAGTCGTTCACATTTTAATAAAAACTTAAAAAGTTCTTAATGGATTTAATGACATTTTCAGGGAACGTCTGGAGAGGTTAAACATTTTGGTGGTGATCTGAATCGGGATGAGGGATTCGTTAACAGTGCGACACAGGGCAGTTTTTCCACATTTTTGTTAGAAACTCTCCTGTCTATGCCTTGGCGGAGGTTTGTGCTCTTGTAGCACTTCTAAACTTGGGAAAATGACCTTTAACCTCTTTTGGAATAAGTCTTCTGAAATGATCGGCAGCTTTCTTAACACAGGAGCAGATTTAGACCTTTATTCACCTGTAGGATGAGTCTGGATGATGGAACTGTTACTCAAACAGATTTTAGGACATTTGACTAATTTTGTAGTTTTTTTAACGTAAAATTGAAGTAGCTATGGCAGGACTTTATAACGCAAGTGCAAGTCTGAAGAATATTTCTGTGTAATCTACAGCATGTTAACTTAAACACTTCTGATTCTGACATCTGAAGATGTTTTTTGTTATTATTGTCAGTCGGTTAGTTTGTTTAGCTTTTGCTGGAAGTAGAATGAATCATGTCCAAGAGAAAAGCTCCAGGTCGATCAGGGTTTATTAAATCCAAATAATCAACAAGAACTTCCGATTTTAGAAGTCAAACAGGACTTGCACTAGCAGTACTACCTTTCAAGATTTAATCTGTGATTTCAATGTTCTGTATTAAGCTTGTATTTTTTATATAAAAGGCTTTTAACATGTAGAGACTAAAATTTAATAAAATAAACCTTTTTTAAAATGTTATGAATATTTCTTGAAGCAGCTCACATCTTCATCTGCACATCAGTTTGATTCAAGGTTTCATGCGTTTTAAACCGTAACAGTTAACCCTTACAGATCCTCAGGACATTTTGTGCCGTTCAGGTTTTTCATTTTCAAGCCAGTTTGGCTGTGTAAAGTTCAAGTTTGCCAGAGGATATTCATTTAAAAATTATCTTAAATTAGCCTTAAAATGGCTAAGCTACAAAAAAAACTGACACATTTGTTTGTAATGGCAAAAAATGTCCCATTGAAAACCATAAAAATGCCTTTTTTGATCCCACATTTATCCTAACATGAACTAACGCATTCCTTTATGTTATGATTTCATTTTGGACTCCAAGCTTTCAAATTTTAATTTTTATATTTGTCCACCAGATGGCACTGTTTTTCTCGTTCAAAGCATGCCGCAAAATGTCACTTTTTTTTTTACTGTTTTCTGCGAGGGTGCCTGCAAAAAATAACAAGGCATCAAAATCAATGTTGCTCCCAATGACTGATCATCTCAGGGCTGAATAGTAAAAAGAATAATAATAATCAAATACTCCTTGAAATGTATTTTATGGAAATTATGTTAGTTTTATTTTACTAAAAAGTGCAGAGTGGTGTGAACATACTGACCTTTACAGGGCAAATTGAACAAGTCTGCCAAAAGTAAAAGTTTTCAAAAGTTTTTTAGACAATTAAGGAAAATATTTTATTTGTAATTTATTAAGATAAACTTAAGCTTTTAAAAGTGTTTACATTTAGTTAAATCAAGTTTAAACATACTTTAAAATATTCAAGGACAAGCTTTGATTTAATTACATTGTGTTAGTTACAGTGTTAAGTATTTTTAAACTAGTGATAATTTAAAGTCTCATTTCAAATAGAAAAGAAATACTTAAAACTTAGAAATGAGTCAGTGGGTCACTAGTATGAATTAAAAACTGTTTATTTTAAACATTCCTTGTTGAAGTTTATTTTTGTGTCCAAGTTCAAGTAATTAAGTTTCATTTTAATTGAAAAACCTTTCTTTATTAAAGTAATTAAAAGATTGATTGAACTTAAGTTAAAATGGAAAATTATCTGGTATATTTTATCATTTTAATAGTAATTATCAATATATTCGCATTTAATTTCATCCATTGCCTTTTGGATTTTAAATAATTGCACAAATAATCAAACAGAGAAATTAAACAGTAAACTAATCAATACAATTTAACAATGCTGTTAAATGTTAAAAGTTCAGCTTTATTTAGTTTATTATTAAGCACTCAGCGTGAGTACATTCAATTTCAGTGCCAACATTTCTTTTTAAAAGGTTAAAACCTGTGACCTCTGCTCCTGTTTCTGTTAGTAAATCTTTCATTAATGTCCAACAGAAGTAAAGTAGAGTTGTGCTTGGTGACCTCTGACCTCCTCTCAGGTTCAGACAGACTTCTACTTGAAGACAAGAAAATATTAGTGATCATATTTTGCCCTCAGTTTTACTTTTCTAATGATCAAATTGACATTTTATCTAATAAATGCAGATTTTTTTCATACATATTGCAGAATTGCCATAATTTGCTAAGTTTTTATATTTGGAATATTTCAGATTCATTCTAAAAAAACATAGGATTCTGTGTTTTTGCCAAGGGCCTCATTGATGCCGTGTTTAGAGTACTTGATTATAGTTATGTGGACGTGTGGAGTGATGCACACCCTCAATGGTACTTTTATCTTCTAAAGAGCAGTGTTAAATGTGTTGACTAATTATCCTCGTCATAGTTTTTGTCAACAACCTTTTTTCCCGTGATGAAAACTAGACAGTAACTAATAAAAACAAGTGCACAAGGACAACAACAAAAACTAAATTAACTGACATTTTCAAATATATAATATCGTCACCCAGGTTCAATAATAAGTGACAATATTGATCGATTTTACTCAAGTTAAATAAAAATTAAAATTCTGATATCATGACGGCACCACCTGCTTGTTGCCAAATATCCAAACTAAGGAAGAATTTCCACAAATGTCGTCGTTTTTAAATGTTTATTATTATAATTCCCTTAATTGACATTGGAAAAAATGAGGTACTGTGTCTAAGTGACAAAGAAAAATGAGCTTGTAATCATCATCACACAATTAAAGATGGAAAAAAACACATTTTCATCCATAAATAAATAAAGAGGAGAGTCGAGTGGTATTACTCCTATGATGGCTCGCAGGACAGTCAGCTGTAGTTTTTATGTACAGATCTGAGGAGACGAGAGCCAACCCACGACAGCAGATGCAAAAACATCCTCCATTTCTCTGTGACCGGAGCGTAGACCAGCGGATAGATGAAAACAACATGGTAGAAATGCAAAACTAACTACACAAGCTACCGGAAGATTCCACTACATTGATTTCACCTACCAAAAATAAAAGTCACAAAGGATTAAAAGATGGTTTGGGAGCATCTATGGCGACTCTGCGGCGTTCCTGTAAAGCAGTGCAAGCTTCAAATCCTTCACTGGCCTCCAGTGTTTCAGTAACTCCGTCGTGAAATGAGTTTTACGTGGATCCAATCGTCCACAAAGAAAAGCAGACTCAGCACCATTTTAAACCAATCAGCCGTGGTTTCTTTCCTACATGCTTTTAACGAAGGCGGGGACGACAGAAAGCTTTAAGAAGCTAAACATTTACAAAGACGACTACTTCTTCAGAGACCTACGGGGAAATAAATACTTCATATCAGTAAAAACCGCAGGAACGCCGTCAGGTTTCAGGGCCGACCTCTTTGTTTCTGTACGTGACGCTGAGACTCGACTCCTTCTGTCAGAAATGCTCATGAAGTGTGTGAGGAGGCTACATGAGGTGGTGTGTGTGTGTGTGTGTGGAGGTGGAGAGGGAGGGCGGAGGAGTGTGTGGTGACGTTGTTCGAGGGCTTTTTTGTTTCCTTCTTGGATGGTCAGATTTATCCCGGTTTATGCCTCCAGCTCGAAGCCCATACCCACTTTGTGGCCGCCGGCGTTGAAGTTCTTCCCGTCGATCAGGGCCGAGAGGGTCACCTTCACACCTACAGGACAAAAAACAAGATTTAGGTAGGCCTCTGGAGAGTGGTGAAAAAAGATGTCAAATACTGTATAAAAAGGCTAAAGAATAAGAACAAGACAGTAGGAGTGATGTGTTTTGACAGCACTTTTTAATTTAGTTTTAGGCATAATTTAGTCATCTAAAATTATTAAGTGTAAAGGGTAAGGCATTTTTATGTTTCACACTTGGATAAAATGAAACATCAAACAAACTTGTCTGATTGGATTAAGTCTCTGTCAAACATTTTCATCTAGTTTTTATTTGATGATGAAAATGTCGGTTAATTTAGGTCTTAAAAAGTCTTAAAAGGTCTTGATTTTGGGATTTAAGGCCATTGAAAAGTATTTTTACTGGTGAGAGGTCTTTCCTTTTAGATAAAGCATCGACCATGACTGTCTTTATCAAATCTGTTTTGGGCTTATTGATGGGCTGCGTCAAAAACAGCAGTTAAAAAACATCTTTGGCAGTTAAGTGATGCCTTAAAAGTCATGATTAAAGGGTTTTCCGTCCACAAATACACTTATTGTCCTATTTTAAGTGAAAATACAGCTTGTTACATTAAAGTAAAATAATGGAACAAAAAACTAGAAAACTAGACTAACAATTTACATGACTAAATTATGACTAAAACTAAAAGATATTTTAGGCAAAAGACTAAATTAAAAGTGCAGGGTATCTGCACTGGACGGACAGATGCCCTGCAAGATCAGGCAGAGTAAAAAATATATAAAAACAATATCCTCTAAAGTCATTATGATGGAAGTTCTTTAATTTTTTGTCACAGACTTGTTCACAAAGCTCATGGATACTAACAAAGGCCTCTACAGCACACCTGACATAAGGCAGTTTATCAAGAGGTTTTCAGAGTATTTTAAAATGTCTAAAAATGAAGGATATTAATAGACTAATATGATACCAGCTGCTGGTCTCTGTTTTGGTGAATAGCACTGACACCGCTGTGTTTTCTACCTCACCTGGTCGGAGGCTCTGAGTGTATCCTACTCCGATCAGACTGGCGTTGTTCACTTTGGCCTGTAGGAGAAAAATAAAAAGACATAAATATTAACATATCTGTGAGAGTTTTTATCCTTCTCACTTCAAACTGCTGCAGCTGGATCACTCACAGACAGAGAGGCGTCCTTGTCCAGCTTGTATTTGGCGGCGATGCCAAAGCGAGTGTTGTTGCTGCCCGCGGTCCAGGCCAGAGTCACTGCCGTCTCCAGCTCGTCGTTCACCTTCTGATAGATCGAGCCCCCGAACTCGGTCCCATCGTTACTGAAAGAGAGACACAGACAATCAATCAATCTTTATTTGTATGTTAAGTGTTACCTCAAAGGACTTTACAATAGAGCAGGCTGAAGACACACTCTTCATTTATAGATACATATATACATATAAACACATACACACAGAAAAAATAACAGACCATGAAAATGTTTATAAAAGCTTCTTTCAAATGATAAAACTGAGCGACTTGGGAGAAAATGAAGAGTCATAAATGCTGGAGAAGACCCAAAGATTTGACTTATGTGGCTTCATTTTCTTCCAATAAATACGCCAAAACCGTATTCTTTTTATACAATATTTAAAATTATTTCTAATGATGCTTCTTCTACAAATGTGACGGTCATTTAAACTTTTCTTTATTGGGTTTCTGACTTTTTCAAATACAGATGAAAAGAAGAAACATAATGAAACAAAATACAATAATAACAATAAGATTAAAATAAATGAATTTCATTGATAATAATACAAATTTTAAGATGTCAAGTGCTCTGAATTGTTGTTTTTTTGTGTTATAGTAGTCCATAAATGGCTGCCACACTGAGTAATAACTGGCATTTTTAACTTCTCTTTATTGTTATTTTTTCTTTTTCAAATACAGTTAAAAGTAAAATATGAGACATGTTTATTCATACAAAAAAATAATTAATGATAATAAATATTAATATAATAATAAAATAAAAAGATAAGAAATAAAAAAACATAAGTAAAAAAAAAAAAAAAACAATAATAATAATAAGTTAAAAAATAAAAATTCAATAGTAACAACAATACAACTTGGAGGATGTGAAGTGCATTAAATTGTTATTTTTTTCATGGTTTTTTCTTGTTATAGTAGTCCATAAATGGTTGCCATACTGAGTCATAGTTTTTGGCATTTCTTTAATCTTTTCTTCATTTTTTTTGTCGTTTCAAATACAGATTAAAAATGAAATCTGAGACATGTTTATCCACACCTCAAACCAACACAACAAACAAAATGATAATAAATAAATAAAAAGATAAGCTATGAAAAAGTAAAAATAAATAAAATACTAAAATAAGATTTTAAAAAGGAGCTTTCAATAGTAATAATAATACAACTCTGAGGATGTCAAGGGCTCTGAATTGTTATTTTTTAATGGGGTTGTTTCTTATATAGTAGCAGTCCATTATCGCTGCCATACTGAGTAATAACTGGCATTTTTGAAGACTTTTTTAAAAATAAATCTTTCAACACAAGTTTTAAAGTCTGGTCTGACCCATCGTGACCAGCAGACTGAATATTTAACTCACACGTTGGTGTGCAGCTGGAAGTCTCCGGCCTTGTACCCGAGGGCGAAGTTGTTCTGGGTCAGTTTGGACTTGGCCGTGTCGAAGGCCATCTGGTATCCAGCCAGCCAGCCCTCGTATCCCAGGACTGCGGCGGCGTGGATGATGGGGCCCTCGAAGTCCACGTCGCAGCCGAGGTTCACGTAGTCGCGCTTGTAGCCCGTCTTCAGCTTTCCGCTCTTCTTACTGATGAAAAAAGACGATAAAAGTTTGATTTTTATGACTTTAACGGTCTTATTAGCAGTGTGGTTTAGGTTTTTCTACCACAGCCTGATGCACTATCAGCCAGTTTACTAGAAAGTTCCACAGTCATTCAGAAACTATTCACCCCTAAAGAATGCTCTCCAGGAACCAATCATATTCCTGAAATCCACCCCCAAAAACTAAGATCTCCAGCTGATCATCATCGTAAGAAACCTGTGATATTCTCTTACTTACGGAAAGCCTGTTGGGCATAAAATTGATATCAGTAATATCAACCATAGTTCAGCTCCACTAGTACTCAAATATGGAGTACATGTACTCAAGTTTGGTCAACTAGTACACGAGCAGACTTTACTAGTGAAGCAAAAAGTGTCACTAGTACTACTAGAAGAGTGTACTAGTACTACTAATAGACTTAAAAATGTTTACTAGTATTACTAGTAAGCCTTACATGGTAATAAGGAGGCGGGGAAAAGCAAATTCAGGCTTCCTATTGGCTTTAAGAATTTTACAACCAATCAGGGTGCTGGATTTGGTTATAATCCCCCCCTACCATATTTGCATTAGGTCTACTAGTACTACTGGTGAATCTTTTTGGTAGTACTAGTAGACTAAAAACGGTCTACTAGGTACTACTACTGAGATATATTGAGTTTACTGGTAGTTTTACTGGTAAACTACAGTTTTGTTTTACTATTAAAGGTTGTTGGTGCACTAGTGTATGAGTTGAAATTACTAGTAAAGCAAAATCTTCTACTGGTTGACAATTTTGTGTTCCTAGTACTACTAGTATATATTCAATAGCTATAATAATAATACAACTTTGCGGATGTGAAATGCTCTAAATTATTAATTTTTCTTTTTTTTTTGTCATAGTAGTCCATAAATGGCTGCAATATTCAGTAATAAACTCGCATTTTTTTTAACTTCTCTTTATTGTTTTTTTTTCTTTTTCAAATACAGATAAAAATAAAATCTGAGGCATGTTTATCCACACCTCAAACCAACACAAAAAAGCTAAATGATAATAAATTAAAAAAGATAAGATATAAAAAAACACCAGTAAAAACTCTAAATATTTTTTTTTTTTTAATGGGGTTGTTTTTTTGTTCTAAAAATCTCTCAACACGAGATTAAAAGCTGTGAGTTTTAACTTGTAACATTTTTTAAGTCTACTAGTAGTACTAGTGACACTTTTTGCTTCACTAGTAAAGTCTACTTGGGCACTAGTTGGCCAAAATTGAGTACATGTACTCTAAATTTGAGTACTAGTAGAGCTGAACTATGGTTGATATCACTTATATCAATTTTATGTCCAAACAGCTTTCCATACTCACTTCATGTTTGTCCTATCAATGAGCCCCACAGTTCACTCTGTTCACAGAAAGCTTTGTGTAATCTAACCGTGCAGGCTAGCACGATCCTTCAAACACACATTTCCTCACCCCGTGTTCGGTACAAAAGACGTATCCAAGGCAACCTTCAGTCCTTGAGTCAGCTGTGAGGAAAAGGAAGCCTTGTGTCAACATCACACTCTGGAGACAGACTGAACAACATGCTTTTATTGGGCAGAAGTCTGTTTTCTCACCTGGTCCTCCACGGTGACCTCGGTGCCCAGCGTGTTGTCTGTGTTCCACTTCTGGTTGACGCTCAGGCCGATCTCCTTCATCTTGTATTTGGTCTCCAGGCTCCCCGAGGCTTTCCCCGTGTCTGTGTTACTGGAGCCAGATGTGTTGAACTCCTGGATGAACCATTGAGGCGATAAATCGTTAATATAGACCAGAATTAATCAGTCATATGAAGATACAGCTGAGAGTAAAATTAATGGATTAATAAACAGATTCAAGGATCATAAGCATCAGAAAAAAACATTTTTCTGCCAATTAAAAAAACTTTTCAATACTGTCATGATGACTCACAGCCCCACTTTTATGAATTTTAATAGGTATAAAAATATCTAATAAATAAATAACTTAAACAGATGAAAAAATCAGTTACATGAGCAAAACTCTGATCATCCAACTGCAAAATTTCCCAAAAAATGCATATTTCCCACTATAAAATTATCTTCATCTTCTTTGGCTAAAATCAAATTATTTTCTTTACATACAAACAAAATAATACAATAAAATAAAAACAAGAGCAGAAATCCAGTCACAACCATTGCAAACATAAATATTGGACATTAAATCATGCATGACAACACTGACATGATGATATACAAAAGGACAGGGACATGATGGGAAGTTTACATGCCTGAGTGTACAGTTTCTCTCACTAATACAGAAATGAAAATCATGTTAAATACTAATTAAAATATTAATTACAAGCCTTGATCTTGCCATTGGTGACAAACATATTGGATCAACTTATTCTGCCTGCAAACAGGCATCACAACATTCATTACAGCTTCATTATTTTCTTCCTCGAATGCTAAAATGCCTGTATTAATATTGGTATCAAGTTTTGTTTTTTCTGACTATTTTCTTTAAAAAGTCATTAATGCTGTTTAGTTTAATAGCTTGCAAGCATTTTCTAATGAATGTGCATAACTCTGATCACCCAACTGCAAAGTTTACCCAAAAAATGCAGATTTCCCACAATAAAATTATCTTTATAGTAAGTCTTGAGCTAAAATCTAATTATTTTCATGACATCCCTGCTCTGCATCTTTATGTGTAAACAAAAATTATTCAGTAAAATAAAAAAACAACTGCAGAAATCTAGTCACAATCACTGAAAACATAACAAGACAAAAAACAAATGACAGGGAAATGATGAGTTTAATTAAGTTTTTTTTATCATGTGTTAGCCTGGTTGCACAGTTTCTGTCACTAAAACAGAGAAGAAAATCTATGTAAACTATTACAAAAAATTAATAAAATATTAATTATGATTATATCCTGATGCTGTTGACAGACATAACTTTGTGCCTGAAAACAGGCATTGCAACATTCATTATAGCTTTTATTTTCTTCCTCAAATGCTAAATGAAGTTTTTCTATTTGATTTTTATGAGTATTTTACTTTAAATGTCCTTAATTATGTTTTAGTTTTATAGCTTGCAAGCATTTTCTAATAAATGAGCATAACTCTGATCACCCAACTGCAAAGTTTCCCCAATAAATGCATATTTCCCAAAATAAAATTATCTTTATCTTGAGTTTTGAGTGAAAATCAAATTATTTTCTTTACATCCCTTATCTGTATCTTTATATGCAAACAAAATAGTACAATAAAAGATGAAAACAAGAACTGAAATCCAATCCCAATCATTGCGAGCACAGCTAACATGATGAAAAACAAATGACAGGGAAACAAAAAGAATTTAATGATTTTTTTAAATAACGCGTAAGCCTCGGTGGACAAGTTCTCTCACTGATACAGAGAAGAAAATGCAATGTAAACTATTATGAAAAATAAATAAAATAATATTTATAAGATTTTATCTTGATACTGTTGACAGAAAATTGGATCAACTCATTATGCCTGAAAATGGGCATCACAACATTCATTACAGTTTTATTTTTTCTTCCCAAAATGCTAAAATACCTGTAATAATGTTGGTGTCATGTCTTGCTATTTGATTTTTCTGAGCATTTTCTTTTAAATGCCCTTCATACTGTTTAAGCACAATAGATAGCAATCATTTCCTAATAATGAGAATAACTCTGATTTCGGAACTGCAAAATTTTCCCAATAAATCAGAGTTCCCACTATAAAATGATACTTATTTTAAGCCTTGGACTATAATCAAAGTATTTTCTTTCCTTGCTCTGTATTATTACTTGCAACCAAAATAATACAATCAAATATAAAATCCATAACAGAAATCCAGTCTCAATCATTTTAAACTTAAGAAATTATAATACATGGGTGTTCAATTTCACTCACTAATACGGAAAAGAAAATCTGTATAAACTATTTATTTAAATATTAGAATAAATATTGACTAACATATTGGATCAACTCATTATGCCTGCAAACAAGCACCAAAATCTAAGTTCCAGCTTTATTATTTTTTCCCTCAAACTTGAATGCCAGTCCTCATATTGGTATCAAGTTTTGCTTTTAGATAAAATGTCCTTCATGCTGTTTAATAGCTTGCAAGCATTTTCTCATAAAGTCTTTGTCTGGCTGATGTGACGTCAGCAGTTTTATACGTTTTTTTAATACCCCAAAAATGAAGAAAAGTCAAAAACTTGGAGACAAAAATGCAGAAATCAAATGTTAGATGTGATTAATGAGACAAAACATGAGCAGCAATGACGTTAAAAACATGTTTAATCCATGCTTTATTAAAATGAAAACACATTCATCAAATGAGAGGACAAATGAGTAAAATAACAGTTAGAGACGACAGAACGATGGCGATGTTACGATGTGAATGAACGGCTGTCAGCGCCGACACCGATCTTACCATCTATGTTAGAGCGAGAGCGTCCAGGAGGCAGCGGCATGGAGACAAAGCAGCGGTTAGAGAAAGAGGCATGAAGAGAGACAGACAGGCCACGATAAATCAACACTGAGGCGTGTCGAGTTTCTCTAGAACAGAGCACAAAGTTCAGCAAAGCAGCTCAGCTCGGCGATGACCTGGACGCCTTCAGGTCGCAGCAGGAGCAGGTGAAGCTTTGAGTTTAGAGGAGAGGCTGGGATGGAGGAGGCAGAGGGCATCGAGAGAAATGACAACAGGTTAAAGGAAATAAAGACAAAAAAAGAACTCACCACTCCGCTTTGTGATTTGGTCTTGAGGTCCAGCTTCACCAAACCGAAGCCTGAAGGATGTGAAAAGACAGACGAGTGTTAATGGTGATCAGATGCAGATAAAACACATTCAGGTAGACTAAAGGAAACTGATTCACACTCTGGTAAACTGTATTTGACATCTTTAAGATAGTTTTAGACAGTTTTATTATCTAGTTGGTTGCTATAGTTTTAGTTTTTATCTTGTTTGCCCTTTGCTTGTCCCATTTGCTCATTTTAGTTTATTTTCTGCCATATGATGGTTCTCAGTGCCGTTTTGATATCTTGTCTGTCTCTTGTGTTTCTGCAGCACTTTGGTCAACAGATGCTGTTTTTAAAAGTGCTATATAAATAAATTTGACTGTGCTGAATGAGGGGACGTGAGGTCACCATTATTTATATACACACTGGCAGTTAACAGCATTTTGCATTTCACACAAAAAGTTCAATTTGTTTCTGTTCATTTATACATTCAAAGTTTACTACCATTCACTAAAGGGTTATTAGATGTTTCATTTTATCCAAGTGTAAAACATGACTTCATGTTTCAGTTGACTAAATATACAGTAGATTTTGTCAACTAGAATGTTGTGAAATTTCATCAACTAAAACTAGATTAAAATTAAAACAATTTATGTGACTAAATTATGACTAAAACTAAAAGATATTTTAGGCAAAAGACTGTAACTAAAACTAAATTAAAAAGTGCTGTAAAAATTAACACTGATTAACAGCACGTGTATCTTTGGCTGTGGGGGGATTTCAGCCATTAAAAGCCTTTTTTAAAGTATGTTTCTGTTCTGAATGACTCACAGGGACAAACGGTTTATGATTTATTAGTTCTTAAGCTGCCCAAAAACATAAAAGGTACTAAAATTCTCACTTCAATACCTTTACTAATAGGATGTGTGGCCTAAGTTTAAAGTATCAAAAAACACTCTTAAACCTGGTGGTAGGCAGAAGAGTTATTAAAGACAGACTGTATGAACATGTATCAGTGGTAATAAATGGCTAACCCAAAGGCAAGCCTAACTTGATTTTTGTCTCTCTTAACTAAATATTGACTTAACTGTGATTATATTTCATTTAAAACATGGATGCTTTAATCACAGATCAACTCCCTATTCTCCCACCTCTCGAATGAATAAATAAAGAGATTAATCCACTTATTAACTGTAAAATACAACTTTCTAATATCCTGATTTAAAAAAATGACTTGATATTTCATATAAAACAAGGATGCTTTAATCACTATAGGTCCACAAACACAAAACTCCTTGGTGGGGAACAAAACACATCATCTAAGCTGTGGGAAACACTGATCAACTCCCACCTAACTAATAAAAAATGAAAACTGACTTATTAACTCTATTAAACAAAAATAATAATTGTTAGTTTGAGCCCTCGACTTCAGTGATTTATCGGATGCCTTCTACAGTATTAAAAGGAGAGCTTGTAGTTGCTGGAGTGTCAGTATGTTTGCTTTTTTGGTCAAAGACTCGCTGAAACTGCAGATTTGTTTCAGGACCAGTTAATAATTTACTCTTTGGGCTGAAACAGAGATACTCACCATAGCCCTTGCTGAATATATCCTTGGCAGCTTTGCCTAGGTCTGAGTATGAAGGAGGGACGGCCATTGTGCTGCAGGAGAAACAGTTTAAGACAAATTTACAACAAGTGAATTAAGGAGTCATACATGAGGTCAAAGCTTTTTTAATCATCATGAGAAGGAGAAAAGGCTCTGATCTTAGAGTTGAACCAGTAAAGCCCCTCCTCCATGAAGGCAGTCAGTCTTTACCGAAGCTCTAAGTCACCGTTTTCCCTCTACACCTAATTATTGCAGTGGCTGCCATAGATCAGCTCTGTCTCCATGTTTGCTCCAGCAGAAAAGAACAAGCTGTTCTTTCAGATGCAGCAGGGAAGTAACAGTTAAAGAGCTCTGCATCCGGCTGCATGAAAAAGTTCAGGATGGGGGCTAAAAAGTCAGGAAAGAGATGGACCAACGATACAGATATTAACCCTGTACGAGCACTCATGCACATCAAATAGCTTCAGTTATAAGCAAGTGTGCTCAGAAACCAATCGAGTTTGATATCGGTGTCAGCAGATACTGACATTTCTGTCATAAATAGGCTACACATACCAGCCATAGTCTGACATATTACCTGTAATGTCGGCAAAATGCACAAATGTGCTTCAATGCTTCACCTCATCATCAGAGGATGAGTACATTTTAGATCAAAAGTATCATCGATTAAAGAGAGAAATCATTTTTTTTCTTGTTTTATGTGTAACTATTTCACAAAAAGACTGTGACAATAGCAGCATAAATGTTCATTTTTGTCTAGTTAAGACTTTGTGGCCTTAGTAGAAAATAATGGTGACAGTATCTACCATAATGAGTTCAGGAACACACCTGCATATCAGATATCAGCAACAATCCAACATCCTGCATCCAGCATCATCCATTGAGTCATTCTCTATACAGCATCCTGCATCCAGCATCATCCATTGAGTCATTCTCTATACAGCATCCTGCATCCAGCATCATCCATTGAGTCATTCTCTATACAGCATCCTGCATCCAGCATCATCTATTGAGTCATTCTCTATACAGCACTCATTCTTTTGGCACCGTGCAAAAATCGATCTGTCTACCTATTTATATATCTGTCTTCTGTCTATCTACTTATCCATCAGTCTATCTATCTATCTACCTATTTATTGATCTATCTACCTATCTATCTATCCATCCGTCCGTCCATCTATCTTTCTGTCCGTCAGTCCGTCTATCTATCTTTCTGTCTGTCCATCAGTCTATCTGGCTATCTATCTGTCTGTCTGTCTATATATCCATCTATCTATCCACCTGTCTATCTATCCGTCTGTCTGACTATCTGTCCGTCCGTCTGTCTGTCTACCTTATCTGTCTGACTATCTGCCCCTCCGTCCGTCCGTCCATCTATCTCTCTGTCTGTCTCACTATCTATCTACCTACCTGTCTGTCTATCTATCTATCTACCTACCTATCTATCTGACCATTCATCTATCTATCTGTCTGTCTGTCTGACTATCTGTCCATCCGTCCGTCCATCTGTCTGGTTGTCCATCTATCTATCTAACAATCTGCTTGTCAGTCTATCTATCTATCTGTCTGTCACTATAGTTCCAAAAGTAGGGGTTGCAAAAATTTGGCACCATTTACACAAACACCTCAGGGCTATTTAGAGACACCATTACCAAACGAGCATGTTTTTGAACTGTGGAACAAAACTGGAAATCCAAGGAAACCCTATGCATGCACATGGAGAACATGCAAACTCCACACAAGTAAGTGTAAGCCATGAAAAAAAGTCTAGATTTTTAGTTTTAAATCTTTTGCAAAAAATAATTCTTTAATAGATGTAATCGATGTATTTCCCAGCCCTAACTCAGAGATATTTTGTGTTGAGAGTTTTAGAGGTGCTCAGATTTATAAGGAAATGTGACTTAACATTAAATGAAATAACTGTTTAATTCTACAGCCTTACTGCTCATTTCACAAGACATCAAGTCTTCCCCTACATTATATATTTTTAGACAATATAGATACCATTGGAAAGTAATAACAAAAGTAATACAGCTACAATAAAGTCTAATTAAGACTAAAGATTAAACCAACAGAGGGGGAGGTGGGGATGCCTTTATAGGTTTTTCTAATACTTTATTTTATATAAGATACAACACAACTCTGTTAAGTGACATTGTTATAGATGTAGAAAGAGAGTAATAACACAAAATAAAGCAAACCAGTAGATGAACAAATAGACAAACACAAAATATACATTTATATATACACATTCACACACACTCATACATTTACACACATACATACACATCTGTGTATTCATACATATACATACAAATACAGATTCTTATTCATATATACATTAATAATAACAGTAAAAATAATAGGGTGGAAAAACAATAATGAAGGAAACTACCTACATCTGCATGTCACATAAACATCATTAATAACAGCAATATGCCTTTTACAGGTTTGATGTTTGTCTTTACTTCAAGATCATGTTTGACCCAAAATGAGTTGCTATAAATTCTGATTAGTCTGAGGGATGTTTGCCCCTTTTGTTTTTCTTTTCGGGGACATTTCTGAGGACTTTAGGACACCTAAAATGGTCTAAACTGGCCCATATCGAGACCCCGATGCGGATCATGGCTGATTGTATCATTGCATCCCTATCTAAGGTTTGTTTATATCGTCCCAGTGATGCTGCACTTAAGGATAATAAATCCACAGCAGCTTCCTTTTGCATGAGCAGCAGGCTTTTAGATAAATTCCCAAATGAACAATGCTGGAGGACTAATGGTGAGTGCTCTTATTTGGACAAAGGGACAACAGATGGGCCATGATGGAGGTGTGTGGGGGTTTGACAGCTAGCTCAGTTAGCTGGTTAGCTGCTGTGAGACCTGTGGTTACAATAAAACAAGCTAACTAGCAGTAAAAGGACCTAACAGCTGATTTGATCTACCAGTTTGATGTGTTTATATTGATCCATTAGTCTCATGTCCTGTACTAACACACCCACACGCAGATAAACACACCCCTTCTCAGGAAGGTAGCCCTAAATACAGCTAAAGATGCGGCTAAATGTGAAGCTAAAGCTGTTGTTTTATATCTCAGCTCTATCTCAGCTATCATGCGAGGATTAAAGTGTGCATTACAAGGCTAAACATCATTACATAACAGATCTACCGTTAGCTAAATCACCCAGCAAGCTAGCAGCTAGCTAACCTTGGGGGGAAATGTTCCGTTATAAGAGCCGCAGTCAGGAGCAGAGTGTTGAAGAAAAGCAGAATTAAAGCTCCAGGATGCTCTGAAAGTGGAAAAGCATGTCCTTACCGCTTCAAACGTGTTTAGGAGGGGGGTCCTGCAAAGCCTGGAGCGTCCCTGCGTGATGCTGCTGCGTGGATTGACAGCTAGCTTAGTTTAGCAGCGCCTATAAGGAGAACAGGGCACAATGAAGGAGACATATGACGCATGCGCGGTGCCAGGGCTCAATCTGAACAAAGAGTCAATATAAAAAACAAGAGATCAATCCGACTGGAAAAGCACCTTACAGGCTGTTTTAAACTACTGTGATGTGTTATATCTATGGTATTGTGTGGTAGAAATATTCAATTCTGCTTCTGTTTAATTTATCACATAACTAGGGCCAAACACAGTGGCCTTTGACCTCTAATGTCCCCATCTTTGTGGCTGACCAAAGCAAGGACGGGCTTGTCCCACAAAAGCAAAAATAAATCTCACATTTGTGGTAGTGCTGTTCACAGGAAATGGTTTTACAGCATCCCCAAGTGAGGTGGTTCCCATCCTGTGGGCCAGAGCCCCTTAAAGGGTCTACAAAACACTACACATAAACATATTTATTCTGCATAATAAGGTTTGTTAGATTTTTATAGTTATCACTTTTTCTTCTCTAAATATCACTCATCAACATTGTTTCTCGTGCATGACAATGTAATAATTTGAGAATAAATGCGATTTTGCAACATGCACAACCATATTATATAAAAAAAAATCCTTCTAGATCTATCTATCTATCTATTTAATTCAATTCAGTTCAGTTCAAAAAGGCTTTACTGACATGACAAATATACAATTACATTGCCAAAGCAAGTGTGACACAGAAAAAAAAGTATACACAGTTACACACGCTACAATGCAAAAAGAATAAAACAAGAATAAATAGAATAAAAATACTCTTTCTCTGTACATTCGAGTTATTACAGAATTAGAAATTACAAAATATCTATCTATCTATCTATCTATCTATCTATCTGGCACCAGATGAGGTCAAAGAAGTCATGATTGATTCCACATTTTTATAGTTATCACTTTTCCTTCTCTAAATATCACTCCAATCAATATTGTTTCTCATGTATTACAATGTAAGAAGCATTTTAATTTGAGAATAAATGCGATTTTGCAACATGCACAACCATATGTAATCCTTCTAGATCTATCTATCTATCTATCTATCTATCTATCTATCTATCTTGCACCAGATGAGGTCAAAGAAGTCATGATTGATTCCACATTCAACAACGCAGTACAAAAATCAATAGTTTGCTGCTTGAAAGCATTGAGAAGGAAAATAAATGCAGGCCTATTCTTCCTAATCACAAATTAACTTCTGTCAGTCTTAATATAATCAATAAATGGTCCTTAGACCTTAAGAAACTTGGATGTGCATTGGACATAGTGTACCTTATCGCAATAAAAATGTTATAAACTGGAGGTTAAAGGGGGTGTCCTTCTGCAGGTTGGTGTGATCTCTCCAGGTGTGTTGGGAAACAGCGCCCCCTACAGGTGAGCTGACGTCACCAAAGTGCAGAGGATCTCTGAGGTCCACCTTAAATTTCTGTGACAGTCGTGACGTTTTTTCATTGTTGGGGAGGGCGAAGTCTGCGCCTGTGCCCCGCCCTGAGAGAGCACAGCTCGCTGCCTTCAGCCTGTGAGAGCCGAGGAGGAAAAACTCTAACCCGGACTTTATCAAGTCCAGACCCGGGACAGAGTCCAATGTCCAACTGTGCCGCAGCCTTCAGCCTGGACTCTGGATGCTTCACAGCCGGACTGCAGCTGCACAGAGACCACAGCGCTGCAGGAGGAGGACTGAAGGCTGCCTGCGCTGATCCTGCTCGGTTTTACTGAAACACACTAAAGTTTGGAGGCCAGGGTCTTCAGCATGTCCGGCCAGAACCGCCTCAAGAACCCCTTCCACAGACCGCAGTGCCTGGCCGCTGCAGCTCCGGCGGGGAAGGCCAAGCTCACACATCCTGGAAAAGCCATCCTGGCAGGTAAGAAAGTTTGAGGGCAGCACGCGCTCCTCCTCCTGTTGGTCCTCGTGCACACAGAGGCTGCTCCCAACTTGTTTACAAAGTTCAGCTGAGTGTGCAGATGTGTGTGCAGGTGTGTGTGCAGGAGTTTAGTGCACAGAAAAGAGTTTTACTGAGTCCTGCAGGTGGAGGCTGCGTGCATGCTGCTCTTCCAGAGCCACCGTCATCACTACATTTAAGGAGAAAAACATCAACAGGGGGAATGAGGGATTAGGGCTGGGCGATGGGGACAAAACATCTATTTCTGACATATTTCAGACGGATTGCAATCCACAGTACTGTCTGTTCTGATGATGTGTACCTCAAAATCTGTTTTATTTCCGCATTTCAATACTCAACATTTACCAAAATATCTTTGAACTGAAATGAAAACGTTGATGTGCAGCTCTTTTTTTTTTTTTTTAGCTTACTGGTGATCCATGACATGCACAATATTCACATATTTCTGTAGGGTGGCTGATTATGCGCAAGTGTTGTATCACGATTTTCATCTTTAAAGGATACGGCAACATTTTTTTTTGTTTTCATGTCTTGCCTCACTCTCAGGTCCATGACAAGCACATAGACACCATTGTTTAGTAACAAGGAAGAGACGGGCAGAGCTCGCTCACTGCTAGTTAGCTTAGCTCAAACACTGGGAGTCAATGGGTAGCATTAGCTTGCCTCTGCCTACGGTCATCAGATAAACTCTTCAGCAAGTCTAAACAGTCCTGTCTGCTTGTTGTGACTTGTTTTTTCACCCAATATGTTATATAATCTTCTACTATTATCGTATTATCTTATTCTACTTGTAAACAGAGGCTCAGTTTTGTTGACCTACTCCCGTGATGGTTTGTGCTACAGATGTGACGTTCACGAACAAGTCGAGTCTTTTGCGAGCCATTCTTACATGCAAATTGCCTGTCAACAAAACAAAGCCTCTGGTTAGGAGTAGAAGAAGATAACACGATGATAGTAGAAGATAACGTCACATATTGAGTGATAAAAACGAGTCACAACATGTACACAGGACCATTTAGAATTGCTGAAGAGTTTATCTGGTGACTGTGGGCAGAGGCAGGCTAACACTACCCATTGACTCCCAGTGTTTGAGCTCTGCCCTTCTCTTCCTTGTTACTAAAGAATGGTGTCTGTTTGCCTGTGGTGGACTCGGACATGAGGCAAGACACAAAAACAAAAAAAAATGTTGGCGTATCCCTTTAAAGAAACATCAGATGATCACCAGAATACAAGCCCTCTAAACTAAAATGTGATTTTAGCAAAAATTAAGTATTTAGATTCCCTTTTGGCCTCGTTGTAGCAAAGCTAGACTTCCAAAATTAGCATTACAGCAGTTTGTGGGAATGATTGATTGATTCCAATACTTAACGATAATATTGTGCATTCCTAATTGTAAGCTAACACTGTTTACACCAGAATAAACAATATCACATCCCCCTTTATCTTATTAGGAAGTACTTCAATCCATCTGAAAACACCAACATGTTCCCCAGCCCTACCTTATTGTGCACATGTGAGCGTGCAGGTTTGGCTGCTGCTCTGCTTGAATCTGAAGCAGAGGAAAACATTCATCGTGCCCTGCGGGGATGACCACTGCATGCTTGTCTTAAAGTGACATTGTCCTCATTTTAAAAGATTAAATGAGTCAAAAACAAAGAGGGATTGATGCCCAAACTCATTAACCATCTGCAGGGCCTGTGGGAAAAAATTCTTTCAGTCGGCTCACAATGAAGCAACCATCAGTTTTTGGCAACGGAGCAGCAGATTATTCAACTATTTCTTCTTCTCAGAAACAGTACTTAAAGCGGTATTTTTAAGTACTAAGTGTAAAAGAAATGGGGAAATAAGTGTTCAAGTTTGCATCCAATCATTTAAAAATATCCAGAAACTGGGGGATATTCACGTCTAAGATTAAGGAACCTTTCTTGTCTTCAAACTCAAGGGTATGAGCTGTAATAATCTGTTTTAGGTTGATTTCAACATATTGACCAACTAGGAAACAATGTTTCGAGCCTCTTTAAGCTCTCCAAACTCCTAATATTTCATATATTGAACTTGAGACTGATAACCAATGGGAATTAACATGGATTTTTTTTTTTTTTAAATCTAAACATCTTTATTGCATTTAAAGCTATAATTTGCCTCGCTTGGACTTTGTAAGCTGCTGTAGGGGGCTGAGTTTAACCCCTACAGCTCCAGGTCGCTCTCCGTCTGCTTGGATTTTTATTTTAATAATGCATATTAAACCTCAACCCTGTCAAGCAGAATCAAGTTAAAGAAATCATATTTCATTTTCATTTTTCTCAGATCAGCCTGAGCTGTCAGAATATTTAGAATGTAATAATGTCAGATTGGTGAATTACAAGTTATTTGACCATCGAGACAATATGGAAGCAACTTTTGTCCCAAATATTAAAAAAAGCCACATAACAAACTTCTTTTTTTGATTCTTTTGGGAAATTATGGATAAATCTTGTCTCTTGTTGAGCTTTGGCTGCTCCTGATTGGACACTAATGTCGCAAGAAATTAAGACACCAGGATCATTTGATTGGTCAACAGAGTGATAGTAGGGATGCACCAAATTGGAGTTTTACTGAACACATTATTGCCAAAACCGGTATATTACAAGAACAGAGAGTCTTAACATTTGGAAAATGACTTGTTGCTTTCAATGTGACAGTCTATTTGTGTAAATAGCAAAAGAAAAACAAGAAAAACAACATTTTCAATCTTGAAAAGTGGCAGGTTCACTGGAGTCTATCCCAGCTGACTTTGGCAAGAGGAGGGGTACACCCTGACCCAGTCGCCAGCCAATCACAGAGCCACATAGAGAGAAAGACAATCATTCATGCTCACACTCATACCTAAAGGCAATTTGAAGTCATGATCAACCTAACAAGCATGTTGAACTGAACTGGACTGCTTGGTGGAAACACAGCGTATGTGGCTCTGCGATCGGTTTTTGACCAGTTCAGGGTGGACCCTGCCTCTCGCCCAGTGTTACCCGGGATAGGCTGCAGCCCTGTTAGAGCCCAATATGTAACAACGGCCCAAATGTCATAAAAAATGTAATAAAACCCAAAATGTAATAACTGTTACTAATGCAACAAGATGCTGAGCCCAAAACGTAATAACTTTTTGCCCAAAATGTATCAACTTGCTACATTTTGGGTCAGTTATTACATTATGGGGCAGGTAAAATATTTTTCTCCTAATAGTGTAATAATTTTATAACTGTACATCATAGAGTGAGTCAGTGATGTATGGATTTAAGGGCTCATTGTTTCAATGTACAGTGTATTATCATACAAAAATGCCCCATCCTACATATATACACTTTTTTGGAGACCTAAAGTTTTTCTTTAACCTCTGGTGAGTTTACCTCTTACATATGTTCAATTTCAGCTCATTCTCTGGACTTCAACTGCTTCAATTTCAATAACATTGAAAGAATGGGGCTGTTCTACACTTTAGACCTTCAGTTTATGTATCTATATATGTCTATGGTATTTATGAATGATTGCTGTTGCCCAAGTCATTTATAGTCTCCTGTTCTCTTAAAGTGAGGAAAGTGAGAAGATAACACACAAGATATTAAGAGGTCAATTATGGAGACATAAAAACCATACACATAGTAGTACATTTGAGTGTATGAACTTGTCATTGTTACATTTCAGGTCATTGTTACATATCAGGCTCTAAGAAGCCACCGGGACCCTGAAAGGCATCAGAGGTGTAGATAATGATGGCTGGATGGAAGTTTATGGCCATTATGTACGGCCAAAATATCGTCTGTAAATACCGGCAATAATATTGGCAGATATCGATATTAAAATTTTTGGGCTAAAATCTTACTGATATTATACCGATAATATCATGCATCCCTAACTGAGAGGAAGTTTTCATTTTCCCTAGGGGTCAAATCAGAGTCTGAAAGCATCACCACTTACAGATTTATTACTGTGGATCCACTAATACAACATTTCTGAGAGCAGGCTACACTTCATGGTTGGATTTATAATCTTCTTAAGTGATATATTTGACATGAACTTCCATAGATTGACAAAAGAATGAGCTTTTCCTGATTAAGATCCATTAAAACGTTCCAAAGATATAAGTGAACAAAGTCGGGGTTACAGCATCATCTCAGAGGCGTTGTTAGATGAGGAGCTTGAACATTGAGTTGTGAAGTCGTTGCCTTCTGGGACAGCCTGGGTTATATCTCAAGACATCCACCCTTAGCTGCTGATAACTCCGCTGTCAGACATTAACCCTGATTATCTTCAATGTTTGGTTAGTCAGTTATTCACAGAGCTCAGCCAATCATTATTAGTCTGATTGCATCATCAGCGGGGTGGAAGAGAGCGGAGTCTGAGCCGGAGCCTCTGATCGAGCTTCAACCTCTAAGTCCAGAGAGAAGTGTGTTGGCTCCTGTAGTTTTCTGTACATGCCGGCCTGTCAGCAGTTTGACGGGTGTTTTTCTGTTGACCCGGTGCCCCTGTACTGTGTGCTCAGAGGCCCCCGTCCTCACCCCCTCCCTCGGGTGACTGTGCACGGTGCCGTGAGCCACGATGACAAAGCACATCGCTCCGTCAGCCTCTTCGCTCATGACTGCCAAAGGTTTATGTTCATGAACTCGCATAAAGGGCAAAGATAACTCCTGTGCTCCAGGGTTCATTTTGTTGACTAATTATTTTCATCATAGTTTTCATCAACAACCTTTTTCCCCTGACAAAAACTAGACAGTAACTAATAAAAACAAGTCGACAAAAACTCAAACTAAATTAACTGACATTTTCATCAAGAGATAAAAACTAGACGAAAATGTTTGACAGAGACTTAATCCAATCAGACCTAATTTGGTCATGTAGAAAGTAGGGACAAGTTAGGAATATATCCAATCACAGCTACTTTGGTTGTGTGGAAAGGTTGGATGAGTTAAGAGGGACATCCAATCACAGCTGCCTTAGCTTGGTGGTGGTGGGATAAGTTGTGGAGCGATCCAATCAGAGCTCCTCTCTTTATGAATTGATATATTATGTAAGGGTTATTAGATGTTTTATTTTATCCAAGTCTAAAACATGACTTCAGATATTCAAGGAAACATAAAAAATGCCTTACCCTTTACACTTCGTATGTTAGTCGACTAAATTTACAGCAGATTTCATCGACTAAAATGTTGTGAAATTTCATCAACTAAAACTAGACTAAAATTTAAACAGTTTAGATGACTACATTATGACTTAAACTAAAATATATTATAGGCAGAAGACTAAAACTAAATTAGAAAGCGCTGTCAAAACGAATACTGCTGTGCTCTGAATGATGCATTTTAATGCCATTATTAAGTGTTGTCCAGATAATTTAACGACAGCTCAATTTAAGGAGTGACACAGTTATTATGACACTTTGTTATTAAATACAAGTTTGCAAAGAAACAAATGGAGCATATCCTTTATGTGATATCAGCTGGACCTGTTTAGACTCCATTCGGTTAGTCTGGTTTTATATGTTCAGGATCTGTACCTTCTACTGAGCACAATTCTCTTCACTTTCAGGTTCCTAAAATTTGGCATAGAGACCCTGCAGACCAATGAACAACCCGAGCTATGACATAGAAATGAAATAACTCGAGCTGTCACTGTGTTTTGGAGCCCCAGATGTTCCTCTGCTTTTTAACCCTTAGCGAAGAGTCTAATATTAGTCACACTTAGCACAAATAAAGGTCCCTTTTAAAGGAAGTTATAAAAAACATAATACTTAATTATTATATTCGGCTTTCATTCTTTTTCACCTGCATCTAACCTGATTATTGATATCAAATCCTAATTATTTTTTAAGGATTTTTACCCTTTGAATGCCAGGTTTTTGTCATGATGCCACCATGTTTCCAGATAAAATGAGTTATTTTCAATATACAACATGCAAAGTAAATTTTTGTGTGTTGAATTATTCCAGCCTGGGATATGTTGATGATGAGCAGCAACATGGATTTTTATGTAATTTGTTTTTTTGTGCTGTCAAATATTCACACTCATACTGCTTAGGACAAAAAATGTGCTTTTCATAATGTGGCCATACAAATATTGTACATTTACATAATTTTAAACTTTATAGGCCTGATTTTTACACTAACATAAGTTCACATCATTCCCATCAAATATTCAGCAATAAAAACATTTCACATTCCAAATGTCAGGTTTTTGTCACAATGCCACTGTGTTTTTGGACTAAACAAAAAAGAAAAATGGAGTATTTTCAATTAAGTACATGCAAGGTGTGTATTTTTTGTATTGGATTGTTACAGCCTGGGATATGTAAATGATGAGCAGCAATACTGGTTTTTATGCATTATTATTTTTTGAGTCAAATATTCACACTCATACTGAAACTGCTTTTCTTAATGTATCCATAAAACATTTTATACATTGATGTTATTTTGGCTTTTTCAGGCTTTATTTTTAGCCTCCATCAGTCCAAATCAAACTCGTCCAAAATTTATATGTTTGTAAAGTTTTTAACCCTTTGAATGCCAGGTTTTGTCATAATGCCACCATGTTTTCCGATAAAAATATGATCAAATATGAATGTATGAATGTTTTTTAAAGGACAGAAATGTCACAAAGCTTTTGAATAAACATGTCAGTGTTTTCCTTTTTCTATAGTAGGCAACTACAATCAAAGGCTTAATTTAATCATAATCAAAATTTGCATGAGGGAAAAATGAATAAACAAGAAAAAAAGAAACAACAAAAGCTGCCAGCTCTTGTGAAACTCTGTAATTTGTTTTGAAGGATTAACATTATCCTCTCTAAACTCAGTGTCTCTTTTAGCTCAGTCAGTCACAGTTTAATAGAGGGTACTTTTTTTCTTCTTCCAAAATAGAAGTTTGGGTTTCTTGGCAGTGAGAAGACTGTGAGATGTGAGGCATTTCTGGGCTTTTTGTAAAGTATTCAGATCTTTGAAACTCTAAGAACAATCAGCACTGGATCTGGTTTTATGTCAAAGGAAGCTGAAAATCCCAGGCCAGAGCATTCAGTGTGGTGAGACATCTGGAAATAAGCTGTGTAATTTGGATTTTGAAGAGAGAAAAATGTGCAGTGTTTTAAATTATATCAAACTGTGACAAAGTTCTTTTTTAATGAAGTAGTATTTTGACACACTTAGAAAAGACACTCTTAAAGTGCCCTTCACAAGTTTGACTTGATAAACTGGTTTTATATTTCTTTCCAGCGTGATTATGAAGACATAATGCAGGTACTTCATGGAGGTATGTTTACTTCATGAGGGTTTGGATTGAGTCTAATTTGTAGGTGGAAGTGCAGCCTGTCTTTAACCAGAAGAATGCCTGGGTGTGTCTCTGAAGTTGGTAACCTGTGCTTGATGTTCTGGTGAAAATTGATGTTTATGCTGGACTGTAATCCTGTGATTGTTCATGCATGGACAGGCTGATGTGAGTGAGTGCAGCTTTATAGTGTTGAGCTGTCTGCATGGCGCTGTGGTGTAGTGATTGCATGTTTTAGGCAAAAACAAAGAGCCCTTTCTGTTTTAGGATGAAGTTGAGCCGGCACAAATTGTAACATCCACCAGCAGCCCGTCCTGATGAGGGCTTCTTCTTCTTTCTAAAACCATTTACAGGGAGGAGATGTTTATTCCTGGGTGATCTGCATCAGAGGGATGTTTGAAGACTATCTTGTAGATCAATTCTGCCTCCTCTGCTCCTTGGGGGGGGGGTCCAGTTTACAAAGTTAAAGGGATACGCAAACATCTTTTTTCATGTCCTGCCTCACTCCTGAGTCCATGACAAGCAGATAGACTCTTTTGACTGTGCGTGCAGTAACAAGGAAGAGACGAGCTGCATAATTAGCTTTGCTCAAATACTGGGAGTCAGTGGGTAGTGTTAGCCTGCCTCTGCCTACAGTCATCAGATAAACTTTTCAGCAACTATATACAGTCCTGTGTGCTTGTTGTGACTTGTTTTTTTACTGTGTTATGTTATCATCATATCGACTAGCACTCAGAATCATTTTGATATCATTATTAGTTAGACAGCAAAAACGATCGTTTGCTAATGTTGGTTATCTGGATCACCACCAAATCTTTTTTTTTTTTGTTGAAAACTTTATATGTTTTCAGTTTCATACAGATATATCCAAGTTGCATTAATAAGAGTGTCAAGTATATCAGGTAACAATACAAAGTTGTGCCGAAACAGTGGCGTGCAAAACACACTTACAAAGAACATGAAAGACCAAAATAATAATAAAAAAAACATTCCCCCCCCCCAAAAAAAACCCAAAAAAACAACAAAACAAAACAAAAAAGTGGTTAACACAAAATATCATATATGCATTGGAGTTATCACCAATGAAATCTTGTTGGGCCATTACCAACATCTCCTGAAAATTTCAGCAAAATCCATTAAGTAGTTTTGGCGTAATCTTACTAACAAACAAACATACGCTGGCATAAACATAACCTCCTTGGCGGAGGTAAAAATGTCTCTGTAGAGGATCAGATGCAGCTCTTTTTCCCTCCTCCTTGGAAACACTCGATCATGATGAGGACATGTAAAGCATGTATAGTATAAGCATCTGTCCCGAGATTTCTGAACTGAGAGAGAACTGAGCTGTGACACTGTGGCAGGATCATCCACCTCACACAACCACCTTTAAAAGATATTATGTTCAATGTCAAGGGTGATTTGAGGCTGCTATATGACCTTGACCTTTGATCTATGACCTTCAAAGTCTAACCAGTCCATCCTCAAATCAGAGACACTTTTTCATTCACAAATCAGACAGGTCAGGACCTCAGCAGGGCCTCTTTTGTACCAGTTTAACTCTCCAGACTCCCCTTAACGAACTTTTTCAGCCATAAATCTGAAGTTTCTGCTCTGGATGCAAACTTCTCTCCACGTCAGAGCAGTCAGGCCACGCTCCCCCTGAGACAGAGTGTTGTTCTGAGTGAACAGTGTGTGCTCTGAAGGCCACACGCCCCCTTCGGTTGGAGCAGAGCCAGAGGGAGTTTCTGTAGGCCGACTCTCAGCCCCATCGGACCAGCCAATCAGCTGCAGACGGCGTGTTCGCCGATCAACGGCAGATGTGTGACAGGCGGGAGGCTTAAGGTGGAAATGTTAGTGCACAGGAAATACTCTGCGGTATATATACATGTGGCCGAAAGGCAAAACGAAGTGAGAATTTTATTCAGCTTTAATAACTCAAACTTTTACCAGACTGAATGCACTTTTTAATGCATCTAACCACGAGCTTTTACTTTTCATAACTATACACCTGATATAATATATGATAAAAGATTAGAGTAATTGTATTATATGCATATTATTTATCATATAGACGGTAAAACAGTCATTTAAACTCAAGCGCTATCTTTTTAATCTCTTTTGAATAATTTCGTCCCCATTTTTACATTTGAACATGTTTTATTGAATCTCATATGTAAGCTTTGTTTCTCACCAACAATCTTTTTTTATTTATCTCAATCTATTTATTTATTTTAATTCTATTACTACTTATATTCTGTTTTATTTTTTCACTTTTATCTCCAGTGTTTTCTCAATTTGAACTCTCAATTTGGTTATTATGTTTTAAATGTATTTTATTTATTTATTTTGTATTAATTATTTGTCTTATTTATATAATTATTTTTTTCACGGTCTTTGGTTATTTATTTTATATTCATTTTTTTGTTATTTATTTTATTTATTTATTTTTGCTAGATTTGCGTTTCTTTGCTCTTTTTATTGTCATTAAAGTTACTTTCTCCTATTTCTTCTCTGTTTAGGTACTTTTTGTTACATATGTTGTATTAAAGTGCTATACAAATAAAGTTTGGTTGATTGATTAAATCTTAGTTTTTTAGCTATTGATTAATTTAATGGAGTTTAAACTTTTGTATTATCTTCATGTCTATGCATCAGTATTCTTACTACTAAAGCATTATGTGTACATGTAAAATGTTGTATTGTGTTATTGTTCTAGAGGCATTGTCCTTATTCACATCTTTGTTTGCATTTTTCAATCAATCAATTCATCAGTCTTGATTTGTATAGAGTCAAACCAGAACAAATGCTTTCTTTACATTCACAACAGTTATTATTATTATTATTACTATTTAATGTTCAGTGTGCTGTAATAACCTTAAATTCATCATAAATATCATGGTTTAAATCAGGCCTGCACTAAATAAAATAAAATAAAACAGCCACATATCACCTCATACACATTGCTGTTATGTGTATTAATTGGAATTTTACAGAACTCATACAACCGCAGATGTTTTGACAGCAGTTGTGAAATTCACGTTTGGTAATAAAACCCACAGTGCAGTCTTAAAAATGGACAAACTTCATGATGCAGTGAACATTACAAATTTAATTTACTCCTAAAATTACAATTCATCAATTATTTAGGCCGCTTATGCCTTTTTGGATCAGGGGGATGGAACCTATCACCCTGAACCAGTCAGCAGCCAATCACAGGGCCACATAGAGAGACAGACAACCATTCACGCTCAGACTCACAGCTAAGGGCAATTTAGAGTCACCAGTAAGAGCATGTTTTTGGTCTGTGGGAGGAAGCCAAAGTGGAAAAAACATACTTAGAGGAGTTTTACCTGGACTTTTTATAAGTTTTATAAGTGTACTTTACTCTAAATGTTATATTTCAGCATTCTTCCCATTATTCCAACTTTAATCTCAACAGCATTTATTTCTTGTTTCTAAGTGCATCATAAATTTTAAAAAATCTTCATTTGCTCATCATTTTTCTCTTGCCTGACCTAATACTCTACAAATGCTCTTGTGTGGTTTTGACAATAACCTAACCATCGTTCTTATTCTCTCTGTTTTAGCTTAAAACCTGTCATCCTCATGCACTTCTGTTTCGGTTATTTCAGGAGGGATAGCTGGAGGTATAGAGATCTGCATCACCTTCCCCACAGAGTACGTGAAAACACAGCTGCAGCTGGACGAGAAGGCCAGCCCTCCAAAATATAAAGGCATCGGTGAGTCTGTCTGTGTGAATCCTGCATTATTACTCTCTGTATTTTAAGTTTGGTTTAATTTAGGTTTGTTTACTTGTTAGTTTACCACATTTTCAGATCAACGCCTCTGTGATTGGAAAGGAGCAGCAAGAAGAAAAAGTTTCTTATATTTGTCTGCCCCCTGCTTGAACAATTAAAAAAGAAAAGATGGTCTGACATCACATACAGTTGATTTTTAATATCCTACACCACAACACTTTGATTATAACAACAAAGACAAACAAAACAAATACAAATAAATAAATAAATAACCCATACAAGTACAAATTTACAACCTCAAAACAATTGATCATTAACATCCAGTTTAAGTTTTGAGTGCATATTGACATTTTTCTTTGCATTTGTACATTTTTTTAAATCAAAGTATCTGTACAACCCTTCAAATCCTGTAGTTGTCCGTAGTCCATGTTTTTACACCAACAACCGAAATAAACATTTGTTTTAAAGTAGTCGGAGCAACTTGGTGCTTAAAATCAAGTCTTCTTCTATGATTTTCATCTTCTGAAGTAAACACAAATAGCTTTTATAGGTTTTCTGGTAAAACCTATAAAAAAAGTTACACCTTTAAAATGGCAAAAAGTTCAGTTCAAAGTTGATCAGAACGTTTGATAATGACAAAAAAATCTGAGTTTACTTTAAAATCTTTATTTGTGCTGCTGTAGTTGTCACTTATTGTGGATATACTGCATTAGAAAGTGACTGTTTCCATGGTGACCAATCCTAAAGCTCCTTCTTGATCTAATCATGATGTGTCATGTCAGATCATCCACCCTCAGCTTGAGCAACAGTCCAGAGTTAAGAAGTTAAGTCATGGTGTTTCTGCACATTTGAAGTGTAAACACGGAGGAACGTCGAGTATTTGTGTAGTGAGTTGATCTTTGTTTGTCTGTTCCCTCAGAGCCGTGAACTTTGGCACACTCCCCGACGTGTTTGTCTGTCCGTGTGACGCGTGTTGTTTCAGGCTAAACTTTGTTTTTGAGCTGCAGCGGCGCAGAAGAACAATGCAAACCTTGATTTAATGTCTTCTTCTATTCACCCCGTCTCTCTCTGTGTTTCTCAGGGGACTGTGTGAAGCAGACGGTCAACAGTCATGGGGTCAGGGGTCTTTATCGAGGTCTCAGCTCTCTGCTGTATGGATCCATACCTAAAGCAGCCGTCAGGTACTGCAGCCCTCAAACCTTCAACACCTGTGAAAAACAGTGTTCATTCTACAGCAGTTACTTTAGTTATAGTCCTTTGTCTTACATATCTTTTAGTTTTAGTCATAATTAAGTCATCTAAATTGTTTTTATTTTAGTCTAGTTTTAGTCGATGAAATCTGCTGTAAATTTAGTCGTCTAAAATATGAAGTGTAAAGGGTAAGGCATGTTTTATGTTTCCTTGAATTTCTGAAGTCGCTTGGATAAAAGGAAACATCTAATAACCCTTGATTGAATGTTACTAATTTATTTATTTATTTTTGTTTGGGCTACCTGGCAGAGCATCTCAGTTGCAATACCAGAACTGACAACAAACAGTGAACCTGCTCTACATGAATATATCAATTCATAAAGAGAGGAGCTCTAACTTATCCCACCACCACCAAGCTAAGACAGCTGTGATTGGATGTCCCTCTTAACTCATCCAACCTTTCCACACAACCAAAGTAGCTGTGATTGGATATATTCCTAACTTGTCCCTACTTTCTACATGACCAAAATAGGTCTGATTGGATTAAGTCTCTGTCAGACATTTTAGTCTAGTTTTTATCTGTTGATGAAAATATCAATTAATTTATTTTTTGTACATGTGCTCTTGTTTTTATTAGTTACTGTCTTGTTTTCGTCAGGGGGTAAAAAGGTTGGTTGACGAAAACTATGATGAAAATAATGAGTCAACAAAGTGAACACTGGTGCAAACTCAACTATACTCCTCAAAAAATGTTTGGAAACCTTATTTCCAGGCCCTGTAATAACACCAACTGGTATTGTGTTTTATATCGTTGGAAAGCCTGATTAGTCACCTTTAATCCCAGGTAAAACTTATAAGAATAGTACATACATCTAAACATACAGATAGCACCCAAAAAATGTGCTAAAATGTCCTAGAAGCTCCATTTCTAAACTTAGGACCACATTCCTTGAGACGTGAAAAGCAGAATTCGAAGTGGGCATCCCAAGAAGACAACTCCCCAGGAAGAGCACCTCCTCACCCTTCCTTGTAGGCTTTCTTGCATGGGAAGAGGAGATTTTGGAACAATTTTTGGGTTCGCTACCCACAGGTTTAGCACAGGTTTAGCTGTTTTGCTCAGTCCATGAAGACATGATCCTTAAAAGTTGAACCTTGTTGTAAACGTGACTAATCAGGCTGTCCAACGATATAAAATACAACACTTGTTAGTGTTATCAAAGAGGAGAATAATGGACCAAATATAATGTTTCCAAACTGTTTTTGAGGAGAACAGATCAATAGGGATGCATGATATTGAATTTTTGTTTATCTGAAGTGCTGATATTTCCAAACTCAGTATCACAGATATTAATGTAGATACTAATATTTTTGGTCAGGAGCACAAAGCCTCCACTTCACTAAAAATTGACCTGTTCCTTCAATGGCGACAGCCTGTTTGTGTTAAAAACAGACGTGAAGTGAGAAAAACTTTTTCTTAATGAAAGATTATTTTGGTTTATGAAAGTGGACATTATTAGTAGTAGCAGTTTGTTTATATCATGCAAAAAATGTAGATTCTATGTACCTATACAAAGCAAAATAATAATTCAAAAGTGAACAAAGACCACCTCAAAAAAGAAAATAACACTCCATAATTCCATTTACATGCCTGAAAATGAGCATGAAGAAGTACAAACTGATTAAATCTTTTCTCCATCAAGTTTCAAAAGTAAATTATTCACCTCCTAAATTATTTTTGCCTCATTGAGATAAATAACTTTTCCAAAAAATACACTTTTTAATAAATTCTATCTTCCTTTATACAAACCTATTTCAAAATATACATTTCCATCCTGAAATATCAGTTTGTATTGAAACACATACTAACATTTGATCCTTATGAAATAATTACAAAGAAAAAGTAAATAACAAACAAATAAATATAAACACATGTAAGACACCTTATTTGCCCCTATAGCTTGTGAAAATAGTTTTTTTTGTTCCTTTTTTTGATAATTCACAAAAGGATATTTAAACTTACCCATTATGTTACATTTTTACAATATTACAGACAGTTTTTGGAAGATATGTGGCCAGTTTGTACAGTCAAAATATCAGCTTTAATATCTGCAGAATTTAATTTCTGTTGATACAGACGATCAACTTTGTATTCGGTTATCTGCAAATACTGATATTTATTTGACAATTTCTGCATCCCTTAAGACCTCACTTCTAAACATGAGGAAAAAGGTCGAACAAACTCACTTTTGAGCAGAAAACTCTTATTTTGTGATGCGATTTTTGTAACACAGCTGCACAGTAAAAAAGAAATATCTTTGTCTATGAAAGACTGCAGATGTTCTCATTGGGCCAGGAGAAGTTTTGTAAATGTACGATTAAACCAAACTCTAAAACATTAGACATTTGTGCTTCTGTTCTTTATATTATGTTCTTAATTTTGAGTCAATAATCTTTTTCTTCTCTGTTCATGTCCACAGATTTGGAGTATTTGAGTTCCTCAGTAATAAGATGAGAGATGAATCGGGTAAACTGGACAGTAAGCGAGGCTTCCTCTGTGGACTCGGGGCCGGAGTGGCAGAGGCGGTGGTCGTAGTTTGTCCCATGGAGACGGTCAAGGTAAAATCTGCATTATATTGATGTTAATTTGTACACTTAGGGGCAAAATAAGATGGCACATCAACAGCAAAAATCACCTATAGCTTGTGTTCATAGCTCAGACGCCAGTCACCAGAGTTGTGCTGTTTTCATGAGACCCTTGTTTGTGCAGAAACTATGAAAATGAATGTTGATACTGAAGCTAAAACCAACTTCACCACATCCTAGAAAACCTGTCCTGGTTTCTTATTGCAACCATGAGCCTCCGTAGTGGACACTAGTGTCCCCTGCTGCCTTTTGTGGTGATAAAGGAGATAAATTTAAATTAATATTTCCAAAAAAGGAAAAGCCAGGGCACAGATTTGCTGCTGTAACATCAAAACAGCTCCTTAAAGATGCTAAAGCTCAGAAGTGCAGCTTCCATCTGGTGTCACAGTTTTACTTTAAACACCAGAAATGCTCGTAGACTTTTTCTGCCTCTGAATAAAGGCCTGTCAGATCAAACTAAAGGTACAAACAATCTTAATGTTTCCAAAGTGATATGCTGACAATAAATGTCACATTCAGCTGCCAGCTGGCCGCACACATACACACTTAGTTGCACATTAACTCGTGTTCATTAAGTTGAATTTCACTAAGAGAAAATCCTCAGTGGGTGGAGCTGCGTTCTGACATGCCATGTGAAATAAACCAGCTTTTGAAAGTGTCAGTCTATGGTTTTTATGATCACAGGTTTGACTCTTTGGTGTTTTAAATCTTTGACAGTTCTGCCTTTGTGGACCTGCGTGTAAGGACTTGTCCTGAAAGAGCGCAAAATCCATTTTTCTGTCCCATAAATCATCCCAGGACCCTTCAGATCGCGTCACAAGGCTTAAAAGAATTTGAGAGGAGTGAACAAAACTAGTTTTAGCTTTAAAATCTGCTGCTGCAAAATGCTGCTTCCACATTGATAAATCAGTTCAGTTCGATTCAACCTTCTCTGTGTTGTTTGTGTGGAGCAGCTTGAACATAAAAACAGAAACATACACACAACACATCGAGGTAAGGAGGAAACAAGGCCCAGAGTGAGCCCAGATATAAATAAAGTGATTCATAAATAATTAGGCTTTATGAAAGACGATACAAAATATAAATATAACACTATAAAACAATCAATCCAATACAAATGTGCTGTATTGATGTCAAATCAGACTCAGTGTTAGTCATTAAACCTGTTTGCATTTACTTATAAGCTTGAAGAATATTATACTGAAAATACTTTAACCAAGACTGGACTTTAAATTAAGGATTTTACCTCAATTGGAGAACTTTTAATACAATTTTATGACATATATTAACTTAAACTGGGATTTTGAATGCATTTCCTGCAAATTAGAACACTAGCATGTATACTTCAAGTATATTCTGTTGGAAAACAGTCATATTTTTAATTCAAAATTATTTTAATGCAAGATTTCACTTACATGGAGAAATTATAGTTTTTTCTTATGGTTATTTTCACTTCAATATATGATTTTAATGCTTTTCCCCCACCATCAATGGAAAACACTTTAAATATCAATACGTCTGTGTAGATTCTCATTCATCCAGGTCATGGTCATTCTGAAGATTCAAAAGCAAGGCAACTGGACTGTGTAGAGTTTGTTGGGAAGACGTTTCACTTCTCATCCAAGAAGCTTCTTCAGTTCCAAATGGCTGGTGCTGGAAGCAGATATTTATCTTGCTAGAGGAAAAAACAACAACAAAGGAAAGGAGGAGTTGGAGAACGACTCGTAGAAACTTATCCCAGGGTGATGTAACCCCTGAGAGTCGTTACCCTGAATGGGTCATTAACTCCCCCTGTCATGTGAGGTGTTATGGTCACATGTGCCCAGGTGTGAGTGTTTGGAGAGCTTTCTGGGGAGAGAGCTTAACACTGCATTATATGTAGGTGAGAGGTTGTGTCTGAGTCCACCACCTCTGTTAAGAGAAGGCTTCTCCAGTCTGGTGAAGATGGCTTCTTTAACTCCTCTTTCAAAGCATCTATCTTCTCTCGCCAACACCTGTACATTGCTGTCCTCAAAAGAGTGTCCCGTGTCCTTAAAGTGAAGGTGGACTGCTGAGTCCTGACCTGAAGACGTGGCTCTCCTGTGTTGAGCCATACGCTTGTGAAGCGGTTGTTTAGTTTCCCCAATGTATGCAGTCCAGTGCAGTGAGGAATGCTCAGACCTGTACATTGGGGAAACTAAACAACCGCTTCACAAGCGTATGGCTCAACACAGGAGAGCCACGTCTTCAGGTCAGGACTCAGCAGTCCACCTTCACTTAAAGGACACGGGACACTCTTTTGAGGACAGCAATGTACAGGTGTTGGCGAGAGAAGATAGATGGTTTGAAAGAGGAGTTAAAGAAGCCATCTTCACCAGACTGGAGAAGCCTTCTCTTAACAGAGGTGGTGGACTCAGACACAATCTCTCACCTACATATAATGCAGTGCTAAGCTCTCTCCCCAGAAAGCTCTCCAAACACTCTCACCTGGGCACATGTGACCATAACACCTCACATGACAGGGGGAGTTAATGACCCATTCAGGGTAACGACTCTCAGGGGTTACATCACCCTGGGATAAGTTTCTATGAGTCGTTCTCCAACTCCTCCTTTCCTTTGTTGTTGTTTTTCCCTCTAGCAAGATAAATATCTGCTTCCAGCACCAGCCATTTGGAACTGAAGAAGCTTCTTGGATGAGAAGTGAAACGTCTTCCCAACAAACTCTACACAGTCCAGTTGCCTTGCTTTTGAATCTTCAGAATTTAAATATCAAGTTTAATTATCTTATTATGTTCAGTTTAACTAAACTTAACTTCTAATAAAATGTTTTTGTTTGGTAAGGCTGCTACCCAAAATTATGAAAGATAAATAAAATGCTCAGTGTTGATACCCAAACATTAGATGTTCTTTATATATTCAATTACAAAACTCAATAATTTATGTCTTTCTATTTTCAAAAACTGCAACATTAACATAATATGATTAAAAAAATCCATCCATCCATTATCTACGCCTCTTATCCCTTTTGGAGTTACAGAGGCTGGAGCCTACCCCAGCTGACATTGGGCCAATCACAGGGCCACATAGAGAGACAGAAAACCATTCACACTCATACCTAAGGGCAAGTTAGAGTCACCAGTCAACCTAATGGGCATGTTTTTGGGAGGAAGCCGGAGTGCCCAGAGAGAACCCATGAATGGACAGGAGAGCATGCAAACTCCACACAGAGAGGCCCTGACTGACGCGGGGTCTTGCTGTGAGGCATGTGCACTACCTGCTGCGCCAGCCTGATTAAAAAACAGAGCTTTCAATAATTAAAGACATTAAAGCAGAAAATGTTTTAAAATTTGACCCCTTTAACTGTTAAATTACCACGTTGAAATCATTAAATCCAATAAAAACAAGCACCCCTTGTTGCTCAGACGTCCCCACGTCATAATCTTAATTTCATTCATCCAGTCATCTGAAAACAGATAGTTTGTGTTTCCATGAAAATCAGATTTTTCTGATGCTGCTCCTCACATAGCCTCACATGCCCCAGATTTAAAAAGCTTTCTCATTTCTGTCAGTCCTAAATCCATCATCCTTTTCGTGTTTTTGTATTTATTTATGATTGTATTGATGTCCTTTCAGGTCAAATTCATCCACGATCAGACGTCAGCGAACCCAAAATACAAGGGATTTTTCCACGGGGTGAGGGAGATCGTCAGGACTGAAGGTGAGGAGGCAATCTGCTGCCACCTGGAGGTCGAACTGCAGCATGCACAGGAGATCACACATCCTCATCTCTGTCGCCAGTGACATGTTTGTTCTCCTGACACTGAATTACAAGGATACAAGGAAGTTTATTAGTCATTATACAACAGGCTGCACAAGGGAATTAAATTATGGCTCCCAAACAAAACAAAACTAGAAAAGCACTCAGAGAGCGCAGACCTCAGCCAAGCAGCTCAGTTATGACAGTGGCTTTTCCACAACCCCTGTAAAAGATACCAGATCCAGGATGGTGTCAGGATCCGGACCAAACTCAGCACATACATGGAGGTTGTTATCCTGTATGAACACAACAAGTTTTGGGAACATCACTTAATATTTTGATTTTATATGAGTTATTGAATGTTGTCATTATAAAGTTCAATGTTTTTTTGTGACATCAATCTGGATCATATCCAGATGAAATTCACCTTGATGATAGAGACATGGACCCCATATTTTCCTGTGAAATTGGAAACAAATATGTTAAAAAATGGCAGAAATCTGATCCTTTAAAATTCTGCCTAACGTTAACTTGTGGGATTTTTTTGGATATTTTTGCATCCAGACTGTCCTAAAGTATCCTCTGGATTTCACCTCACCTCCCGTATATCACCGATGCTTGGTAGATGGGTACCGATGATGTTTTGTGCAGTTTTAATCACTTTTTGCAGAGTCTTCCTGTCCTGGGCCATGCACATCCCATGCCAGTTTGATATAATACAGTTATATATTGAAGCAGTTGATATGTAATCTCACTGCTCCATCAGGTCCTGGTCACTAGAAAGTTTTCTCACTGTTTTCACCTCTGTGATTGTTAATATTTGTTAATAAGCAAACATAATATCAGTGCAGTACCCAGTCAAATGTGCTCTGCTGTCTCACAGTGCTGTCATATTATATTCATGTTGTAAATATTAGTAATGTTAACAGTGTGAAGTCCTTGGCCTTGTTTATAGTCTCACTCAAAGATTCTGCATGTTGCAACCTGCTTACTTAATATTTATGCTCTTATGTGTTTTAATGTTTTTATTTAATATCCCCACTACTATACTGTGTATAAGAGCAACTGAAACAACTGAATTTCCCCCTGGGGATTAATAAAGTATTTCTGATTCGTATAATACAGACAAATACAGTTTAATTCTGATTAAATTGCTTTATTTTCAGGTCTTAGGGGGACGTATCAGGGTCTGACAGCCACCGTGTTAAAACAAGGATCCAACCAGGCCATCCGCTTCTACGTCATGACTTCACTGAGGAACTGGTACAAAGGTGCGAGATCAAATCAGTGACTCAGCACAATCAAACCAAAATATATGACTAAGAACTTTATTATTATCCTTCATTTGTAAAGGTGACGACCCCAACAAAGCCATTAACCCCTTTATCACTGGCGGTTTTGGAGCGATAGCTGGTGCTGCCAGTGTGTTTGGAAACACTCCTCTGGACGTCATTAAGACCAGGATGCAGGTTTGTTATGAATTACATCTCATCTCTTTAAAGAAAAAACATGATTTATCCCTCCGTTAGAGTAACTAACATGAGGATGTTTGCTCTCTCAGGGTCTTGAAGCTCACAAGTACAAAAGCACGTTCGACTGTGCCGTCAAGATCATGAAGCACGAGGGACCCATGGCGTAAGTGAAGTCCTTTCTGTCTTTGCTTATAACTGAAATTATACTCTTTTGTTATAAGCAGGGTTCATTTTGTTGATTAATTATTTTCCATCATAGTTTTTGTCAACAACCTTTTTTCCCCTGATGAAAACTAGACAGTAACTAATAAAAACAAGTGCACATGGACAAAAACACACCCGACAAAAACTAAATTAACTGACATTTTCCTCAACAAATAAAAACTAGACAACCAAATTAGGTCTGATTGGATTAAGTCTCTGTCAAACATTTTAGTCTAGTTTTTATTTGTTGATGAAAATGTCAGTTAATTTAGTTTTTGTCCATGTGCACTTGTTTTCATCAGGGGAATAAAGGTTGTTGACGAAAACTATGATAAAAATATTTAAAATAATTCCTTTAAAACTGTTTCTCCTGTATTATGTTAAACACATCCATGATACAAGTGATTGTTGGCCACTTTGTAAATGCATCTTAAGCTGTCAAATTATTTCAATACAGTCTTAAATCAAAACATAAAGAAGGCAGTGGAGGCAGGCAGAGCTGAATTTACTCTTGGTGTATTTAAATAATTAAGAGCACAGATTACGTCCTCTTAAATGTTCATTTTCATCATGTATTCTTGTCCCATCCAGGTTCTACAAAGGTACTGTTCCTCGGCTGGGTCGGGTGTGCATGGACGTGGCCATAGTCTTCATCATCTACGAGGAGGTCGTGAAAGTTCTCAACATGGTTTGGAAAACGGACTGATCTAGACTCCAAGAGTCCCTAAAATGACCTCTTCAGACCCTGCGCCTAATATCTACCTCTGAGGGATTTCAGACGGAGAGAGGGTTTGGTGTGTTCTTGATTTTATCTGTGACACAGGTGAAGCCGTACCTGCATGAATAAGCTCCAGACTGCAGCGCCAAAGCTTCCACTGTGTGGCTTTTAGTGAATTACCAAGTTCCTTAAGAGCTCAGGGAAAGGAACAAACATTCAGATCTGATTGATTAGAAATATTTGGAATTATTAGAAAATATCTCACCAATAGCGCTTTATCCTAAAGAAAATAGAAATCCAGCCCATAATAATGTGATTGACACACTGTATTCAAAGAAATTATACTTGAAAAGAGAAATTATACTAGAGAGCAAACCTTTTGAAGCCCTTTTATAAGCAAGTATTTCCTTTTTTATATGATAAAATCATTCCTTTGCTGATGAGTAAATTATATTGCAGAGCTTCCAGGTACATTAACAACTCAATGCCTTAAATATCAGATTGTAGCTGCAGTTTTTTAATTATTCTGCGTCAATAGAGCTTATTTATAGATGCTCATTTCCACAAAGGACCGTGAAAAACCTTCCAGAGATGTTTTAATTCAAGATTTATGAAGAAGTGCCTATGTATGCATCATTTTGAGGTCTTTTGAGATTAAGAATGATTGAATGTTGGATGAACCTAGTCACTACAGATGTTTTTTATATATTGTTCTAAGTTGCACACCTTGCAGTGTTGCCAGATGTTTATTTCCAGGCAGGTTTTCATATCTTCTTTTTTTAACAGTTTTATTCATTCCTGTTTTTAAACATTTAAAATGCCTTTACTGCATCGACGTGCCTGCTTGGGAAATGCCTTTAAAAGTGCCTTCCATCTCATTCCTTGGATAATTTATGGTTTAGAAGCTTTTATCGCAGATTTTCTGATTCTGTGTTTAACAGCATGTCAGTATTTGCCTTTATTTTAGTGCCAACAGCTGCTGTGATGTTAGAGAGTCGACTGTGGCATGTAGCGTGTGGGTTTGTTTACATGTGATGCGGTCATTTGTTTATCAAATGTTTACTCCGAGCGAGCTTCAGCTGCAGCCCGACCTCACAAACATGTAAACAAAATGGATGTCACGGATATTTGAATATCTCTGCAGTTTTCATATCAACACATGCAAAACTTCCCGCAGTTACAGCCAAGTATTGTGCCTTCTGTCTAATTAAACCTGACATGTACACTCTAAATAAACATGGGATCAGACTGTTCATGTCCGTGTAGTTATTTCAGCCAAGCATAAAAAGTGTTTTTATTAGAATATTATTAAAACTTTAAGCTAGAAAGGTGTTTCTTTATGGTAATTTATTTTTAGAGTTATTTTTTTTATTTTTAAACCTCTGATTCATAGAGGAGAAGGTATGAGCCAAAAAACCCTACATGTCTGTTAAAAAGAAAGTATAAACATATCTGATTCATACCTTTTCATTGGGTTAACACGTATTTTTTTTGTTAATTTATTCCTTTATCTTACATGTTAACATCTTTTTATTTCTCCAAACTTAAATTATTTGTATGTTTTTCCAATTGTGAACAATTTATTCAAACTTAAATTTTTCATTATTATATTTATCTTTATTTGTGCATTTTGTTCCATAGTATTATCAGAAGTAGTGGTTGAATTTCCTATGATTATTATTATTATCCTAATTATTGTTATAAATATTTTTATTATGATATTATCCCATATTTTGACATTTTATTATATTGTTATCATTATTTTCATTTTTATATTCATTGATTTTTATCACAATTTTAAGTATTATTATTATTATTATTATTTTTGAAATGATTAATATTTTCCGAGCTATTGTCATTTAATTATTATTATGGTCATTAAATAACTTCATTTTTGAAGATCATGTTTTCATTGATTTTGGTTAATGAGTGTTTTTAAATAATTTTTTAACCTCTGAGTTGTTCCTTTATTTATTTGGCTCATACTTTTTTCTTTATTTCTGCTATTAAATTATAGTGTGAAGTTTTTTGTGAATTATTAACAGTTTCTTTGTTGTTGCTTCTTGGAACTTAGTGTTTTTCCATCATAATTTTCATTTTTAGAATCATTTAGATTTATTTATTTAATCACTTATTATTACTATTATTTTTGCTAGCATTATTACTATTGTTACTGTATCTAAGTCAGATTCTTAGTCACTGCTTCGATATGTCATTTTGGTAGTCCAGCTTTAACTTTCAATTACTTGTTTTCTTCCCATCAAGTCAGTCGTTTTGTATTCTTTATTTTCTTGCATATTAAGGTATAGTGAAATGCATTATAATCAAATCTTTTATTTTTCCCCTAATTGTTACTCTTAAATCTTTTTAAGATTTTTTCTTTCATAAGTAATAATTAAATATTTCAATACAGCTTTATTTTTCTAGTTACAACCTTCATTTTAATTGATTTATCAATTTCGTTTTAATTACTTTATGAACTCATTTGCACTTTATTTAAATGCTATTATGTATTATGTGTGATTGCTAAATTTTACATTATTATTTTAGCTTTTACATTTTGACCTTGCCATTGTTTGTACTCAATCTGTTATTTTAATGATATTTTCCACTGTCATACATCGTGTTTTTTCTATTTTATGTTTCTTTAAAAATGTTATATTGCCTATGTTATTTTTTTTTAAACTGTATACTTATCAAAATACTGGTGTATTATTTTTTATTCCTCTATGATCATCTTATTATTTATTATTTCCTTTATTAGTCATTTCCTAACATGTTTTTATCTCCATTGTTATATCCAGATTTTTTGTTATTATTATTTTAACTCCCCCCTGTGACCTTGCTCTTCCGTGTTTGGACGGCTTGGACCTCCGGCTCGCCGTAGTTGTCAGTGCGGACTTCGCTTTTTTCGCCCCTGGTCGGGACAGAAGCTGTCAGAGATGTTTGTGTCGGTGCGGCCGCAGTGATAACGGGACAGAAACAAACATGTCTGTGAATGGAGCCGCTCACAGAGGATTTTACTTCAACACCGTGCTGTCTTTGGCCCGATCGTTGGCAGCTCACCGGCACGCGCCCATAGAAAAGGTAACCGTTGAAGACAGTACGTGATGGGAGCTAACATAGACTGTAGCACGTAGATGCCGCATGAGTGGATGTTACTCGGGGCGATACATCCGCTAAGGCGCCATATTGGAGAGGGGTAACATTGGCTCTAAATGTATGCAAGTGTATGCAGGTCCATACATGATTAAAAATATATGATTAAAATGATCGTCACTGGCAAAGATGAGATCAAGGTTTCAAGCAGATTGTTTTGTTTGGGACATGATTGCAGGTGTAAAAGTGGCGAAATTAGGAAGATTTTAAATATTTTTTTGGTATTACATGGAATTACATGTTTTATTGGTGTCTGAAAATGTCTTTATTGTTCTTTTACAAAAGAATAAAATGATTTATAGTTTTCATTGCAAAGTGTAATAGTATTAAAAAGGTTTAAAATAAACTAAACATTTATACATTGATATTATTGTACAAAATCAGTCCTAATCGTACATATGAAATATTTTATGAATCGTAATTGATTTTAACACTTAACATGCCAGGTTTTTGTCCTGATGCCACCATGTTTTTAAATAGAAATAACAGAAAAGTAATTTATTTTCAGTGTACAACATGCAAAGTATTTTGGTGCTAATTTATCACAGCCTGGGATATGACAATGCCGAGCAGCAACACTGATTTTTATACATTACTATTTTCCGTGCAGTGTCAAATATTCACACTCATACTCATATAATTAAAACAATGCCACCTGGTGAAGAATGTTCAAGCTCAGATTGACACCCATGTTTATTAAAATGCATGTATGATGCTTTCATGGAAGTAAAATAAAAAAATGCAGTTTGAATGGGTGTCAGTGACACATTTTTTGCCCTTGGTGGTACAAGTGTAACACCTGTTTGTACACAGTGTTTGTAGACTTACTGTAGGAGCTGAGCTGGAAATCAGAATAAATTAAAAATTCACAGTCTACCCAAAATTCATGCCATATGCATATGCATAACAGTCCCTAAGGGTGTTTTTGTTCTAAATGTAAATGAGCATTACAACAGCCTAATGAAAAAATGTCTATTTCAGTGTTAATTTAGTATTTTTCATTTTTATAAGTATCATAGATCACAAATATGCGTCTGATGTTTGTGAAAAAAACAAACAGCTTGAAAATCAACTGACATTTGGGCGAGTTATTAATATTTCTATCATGGATAAATCTCGCTCTCGTACACTTGCATTCATTTTGATCCACGGACACCCCTCCCTAAAATGGCGCCTTCGCAGACGAACGTGAGAAAGGCTGCATCTACGTGTTTGTATCTGTCAATGCTAACAAGCTAATATCTGTCAAAGAGACTTTAGCCCCAACTCCTGTCTTAACCTGCTTTCTTTGCCCATTTTAAATGTGCTGTGAATTCGTTTACACAGAAAATATCCCCGTTAGCATTCAGAAACTCTTACTTTGTAGGATAATATGAAAATGCGACACAGTCCATTGACATCAAAGGTAGCTAACGGTGGCTAACGTTAGCTGTTTTGAAGCTGCAGTTAATCTCAGATTATCGTTACAGATATGTAAAAGTAGATGAGGCTCCGCTCACGTGCTTTGTGTTTCCAACCTCATGGTTTAGATTATTCTGATTTTATTACAGTTTATTATTTAGCCTCTATCATTCATTCATGTTAGTTAACCTGTCAGTGACAGCTGGGACTCTTACTTTTAGTAACATAACTCAAGATGCTTTCAGTGCTAAAGTAAGAAAATAAAAGGAAATTTACGCAAGACTAAAATAAACTACATACATCCAAATGATATTTAATTCATTTGTACATCATCCCCTAAGGAGTCCATAAACAAGCTTGGGTCTACATCTGAAAAACCAATTAGATATATTAGGATTATTTCACTATAATCAGCCTGATACTTTATTTTAGACCCAAAAGTTTATGTGAAAGTACTTAATGATTCCCTCGACATTCAACCAGATGTCAAACATATCTTATTAAATGCCAGATAAAAGTACATGAAAGGCAAATACATAAAAAAAGTGTTTAATATGTGTGAAACACTTTTCACAAAAGGTAGACATATTGTTTTCAGAAGGTGAAATTAAAGTTGTGGTTGAACATTTTCACAGAAAGTCAAGTATTTCATGCATATTATCAAATAAATCGTAACAACTGATACTAAGGTTGTCCAAACTTTTAAAAAAACATAGTTTTTGTGTTCAGAATTCATAGATTATCATTTTAGCAAGTGATAGTGCAGAGAAGAACTTATATTACACCCATCTGGGCAACAGGGAATTTGCTAGGGCAGGACTTTTCAAGAAAAACTGGAGGGTAATTGCATTAATGTTTTGTCTGGCACATTCATTTTGAGCCAGTCTGAGGCTCGAGGCTGCCTCTCACTCTGGGCATAAATTAACCCAGATTAATGCTTGACTTTTTTGTGGTGTTGCTTATAGTTCCAATTCACCTAATGAGTTAAGAATGCATTATTAGATTGGTCATGTCATGGAGGGCAGTGTTAGTGACCGAAACGGACAGAAAAGGGAAACAAATATCCATCTTTAAAGATTTAATTTAGTAAAAGTAGGGTGTTAAAGTTTTATCAAAGTGTTAAATCTCACTAAAGAGAATTGTAAGAAAACGCAGTTTACTGCCGTTGTTTACTCTCCCTGCAGGTCAGATTTTGTTGTTCAGTTTTGCATCTATTGTCCTAAAGAAAGTACAAAGTTTGGACAAACCACCCTCTGAGATTTAAAGAGGGGAAATGCTCGCTGTGACTTAGAGAGGAAGTTAAATCTATGATGAAAGAGCTGCAACAACAATAATGCAAGAATGAGCTCTCAGCCCATTTGGTGAGTTATTGTGAAAGTGGATTGTGGAGCCCGTAGGGAGACACAAGCCTGGATTTGTGTTGGTATATGTGTTTTTGGTATTTTTAGGTGGTCATTTACTGGTTTTTGCACACTTTTAATGAGTAAATCTAAAAATAATCAACATATACGTTTAGTTATATTAAGTCTGCTGAATATTCTCTCTATCGCTCTGTTATGGTTCATAATTAAACTAACATCTTTTAAGTATTTCTGTCTTTGCTCACACTCTTAACAAGCGATTGTTTTATTACTTGTAACCAGAGACATATCATAACAGCATTAAGAACATGCATAAATGGCATTATTTTAACATAGGCGGAGTATAATTCATCAGCATGTAATCATACAATGATGATGGATCATTTGTTGTAGAACACTGTCTGGGTTTCCACCTCTGATAAAGTTTCCAAATGCCTCCCTGAGAAACTCCTAACCCTCGGGCTTTGCTTCAGCATACTTACCTCTTTATTTGTACAATAACATCCTTTAAGTGAGCGTTAGAGGAGCCTCAGGGTTTAAGAACATTTTCGCAGCTCCTGTGAAATGTCCTCCATGAGCACATTTTTCCAGCCTCAGTAACAAGAGGATTAGTTCAGGCATGGCAGGTTGAACTCTGGCACATTTCCAGGTGAAAATTCAGCTTTTTATTATACTATAACGCTGATTTAATTCTGTATCTTAATGGAGTGATTTTTGCCTTTATAGTGTTTCTTATGTGTTGCAGAAGTGAGCCACATATTCTCCTCAGAGGCACTTTAATTAAAAGGTCATATACACTGATTAAAATTTAAACATAAATCTGTGTTTTACATCCTTGCCAGAGTAAAAATTAACTGCATTAACTGCTGACTTTCAGGAGCGAAAGCCTGTTGCCGTATATTCCTCTTATATAGGCAGAAATATGGGCAAAATACCCAAATGCACCTTAATGCTTCATCTCGTCATCACTGCATGGGTACAAGAGTTTCATTTTTTAAGACAAAAATGTTTTTCTTGTTTTACGAATGTTCCTCGCACAGATAGAGTACCACATTGAAAGAAACAAGTCCATTTTCTTAAAGTCAAGACTTTGTTGTAGTTAAATATTACTGAGACATGCTTGTCCCCAGGATTCAGGGACCTGTCTGTCCATCCGTCCCTGTCAGAGTTTGAGTCTCCTCCTCAGCCATCTCCTCAGCTAATACCAGGAGCAGCTTTGGCTCGAGTCCTGCCGCACACAGAGGCCAAAAAAATCATTAACACTAATGGAAGCAGACAGGATTTATGTGCCTGTGTGAGCCTGTGGGGCAGGTGAAGTCTGAGCTTTTTATAGACTGTATGATCCACTGACAAGCCCGTTTTTAATCAAACACCAGCAGCAGCTTTAACTATGGTGACCATATTTTGGAAAAAACGAAAAGAGGACCCTCAGGAATAATGCCAGTGGTCCAGTGCAGCGCTTTATTATAAATATCAACCCTTTTACTACTATGAATATAAATGGCCACCTGGTCTTTTTTTGCCTTTTTTATAAATAAATGTGTCAGAAAATGCCCTTTGAGTGAATTTTTTTGCACCTTTTTTCAGGTAAAAATAAAACATTCTAGCAAGTATTTGTCATTATTAAGTTGTAAATGTTTTGAACAGTGTGTAATTACAAGAAAAGAAAAAAAAAAGACAGGTTTCTTTTTATAAACAATTCTGAATGAGCATGTACGACACTTTTGAGAAGACAAAACCGAAACTCAACCTATTTTATATTATTATTATCATTATTATATTATTTAACTATATATGAAAATATGAACTATGCTGAAAAAGATAACAAAAAAGATGAACAAGGTGAAAATACAGCAAAAGAATGGCAAGAAAACCGTCCAGAATGATACCTATGTCATTATTTACAATAGTTTTACATTATTTACACAGAAAACCACCGATAAATGACTCATATGTTTGTCTCTGAATCCTCTCTCTGCCCTCCTGACTTAGTCAGCTCACTTCCCGTACCTCCCCCTCAGGCAATCCAGCCTTTACTGTGGAATTATTTAGATAGCATGGATACTCGAGGAGTTTCGGTAGTTTGAATCATACACGTCTTTTTCTGTCGCCGGCAACAGCTTCGTCTGTAGAACAAGCTGAGGAAAGCCCGGACACTTTTGGGAATTCTATAAAATTCCCCCCGGACATAATTTTAGGACCAAAAAGGAGGACATGTCCAGGCAAAAGAGGACGTACGGTCACTCTAGTTTAACCCTTGTGTGGTCCTCTCTCACAGGTCCAGAAGCTACAATGCATGTGTCCCGTGGATTTCAGAGGGGTCTTCCAGCTGGACGAGAGGAGGAGGGATGCTGTGATCGCACTGGGCATCTTTCTGGTGGAGTCAGAGCTGCAGGTAGACGTCGTCACTGTGTGATGCTCTGGTCTGAACTGCGAGCCTGCAGGATGTTGGTTTGACTTGTTTTGGGATTCTTCTGTTGCAGCACAAAGATGCCATCGTCCCGTACCTGCTCGGGCTGCTCAAAGGGCTCCCGAAAGTTCAGTGGATTGAAGAAAGCTCTGAACGCAAAGGAAGAGGTAACTTTATCATCGTAAAAAATTTTAATGCCAATTTCTTCTGTAAAAGCAACATGGTCATTAATAGGAGTTGAGTTGAACCTCTTGTCTTGCAGAGACCCTTCCTGTTGCAGAGAACTTCAGCTTTTCTCTTGTAACTCTGCTGTCAGATGTCGCCCAGCGTGATGAAACCCAACGTCAGCAAGTATGTTAGTGCATGTGTTGGTACTTCACCTGTAATTATGAGCTTCCTTAATGATTCTTTGGCCATTGATCTTAGTCTGAAATACAGAAATACCTGTAAAGGCCTGTCTCCATTTACTCGCACTAAAGAGATGTGTTTAAATTAAATAACTTGAACTACCAAAAGTCCAAAGACAGAATATTACTCATTATATTTTTCTGCTTGAGCACATGAGTGTGTGAGAGTAACAGTTTCCCAGACGTTGTGGGGATGAATTAGAGTTAAATTTATAGCATTGGTTAGACTCTGTGTGATATCATTAAATGAACAGCCTTCTCTCTATTGCATACACTTAATGTTTTTGTAAATTTTAACTTTAAAACAACATGAAGCAAGTACCTGATTAACCAAACTCTTGGATATGAATTCCCCTATGCCCTATTAATTATCAAATACTTAAGATATTAAAGGTCTTTTGCGTGTTTTTTTTTTTTACTTAAATTTTATTGTTTTCCATTTAGAAAAGAACATTATGAAATAGACAGAAAATATACAAAAGTGCATCTTCGTGTGCTTAGAAATGTACCAAATACTTAAACCAACTTTTGTGTTCACACTTTTGTACAAACATAGACAGAATCAGTGGGATACAGCTTTTTATAATTTAAGCAGCTTGGAATGACACTTTCAGCAAAGAGTACCAGTGGTGTCTCGACAAGCAGTCTTATAGATGGTCCATTTATTCATTTTCTTAAAGAATTCTGCATTTTAAATTCTTAAAATATGTGTGAGTTGTTCCATGACATATATCTCCTCTACAATGTCCGGCCAGTTCCTTAGAGCAGGAGGATCCTCCTTGTACCGATTACTGTATATCAGTATCTTCCCAGTTTTATACATTTCCAAAAGATGTGGGTGTGATCAACATTTATTTCCCCACACATTCTCCAGCATGTTTGTGCCCTGCTTGAAAATGCACTTATCATCTTTGGTGTAATAACAAATCTCACAATATTCTTCCAACAATATGTTGTGCCAATCTTCAGAAGACAACTCTGTTGCACTTTCCATCTCCCATCTATTCTTAATATAGTGTGTAGAAGTTCCTTTACTTGTCGTTAAACCTTGATAAAGTGTTGAAACCACTCTGTTCATATAGTTCTTGTATGCTTTACACAGTATCACAGTTACTTTATTTAATTCCTCTGGGAAACCTGTGTTGAGTGTTTTTTGCTTGCTGATATTGTTTCTCTTCTCCATACTGGTAGACCTCTATAGAGAGATCTACAGTGTCAGCATTGTGGGATAAGAGCTATTCAATACATTTATGATTAACCAAGGACATTTAACCCTGCAGTGCTGTTCAGCTCCCATCAGTCTGCTGAAACTCTCATATTAGAGCATCTTTCACTGGAGAAACATGCTCATTGTGTCAGTATCTCTCTCCTGCAGCTCAGCAAGGACGCGCTGTCAGAGGAAACACAAAGAGGGATTGTTCACTGAGATAACGTGAATGTCTCACTTAATTGGATGCAGGCATCCTGAAAGTTTAATTAGTGTCAGGAAAACTTTAGGACATTAACTTATTGCAGAACAAAGGCTGTTTTTGCTCCAGTAAAGAGAGGAGGAACAACCGCAGCAACCAAAATGAATTGAATTGTGAATATGTGCATGTAAGCAGATGTAAAAATAAACCAATAAAAATGATCTTACTGAGTTTACAACTATAGTGCATCTTTCTTAGATCCTGGAGGCCGTCATGGACATCATGCAGGTCCTGCAGGATATCTGCAAGAATCCAGACTCCCATGATAAAGGTAACCTGGCACACCAGATGATCTTCACTAATCCGTTCATTTAGAACCTTTCAGAAGCATACCCGCAGAGCCAGCCCTACCCAATGTGGCGCCCTATTCGAGATTTTATATGGCGCTCCCCTCCATCGGAAATTTACATACGTTTACAAAATAAATCAATTAGCATTGTTTCTACCATTGTCTTTCATTTATAAGGTAACACCTAATTTACATGCTCAACAAATTACAAATAAAAATCCTGTAAATAAGTGAATAAGTAATAATAATAATGGTAATAAATTATAAATACAACAATCAACATCAAACAAATTAAATAACCACACTGTTTACATAATGCAATAACTCAATACATAAGCTACATTTACACAATACAATAACTATATACAAAAACTTTATCAATAACTATACAGACTTATTTTGTATTATCATTTGTAGTAACATTAATTGGGCATTGCTTTACATTTGAATCGATGTGAGCTTCATTTTAAGAGTTAATATTAATAACTAGTTTTTATATAACTATATTTAAGGTGATTTTTTTCCTGAGTTTGTGGCGCCTCCTGTAGGTAGGGCTGAATGATTTTAGGAAAAGATCAAATTGAGATTTTTCTGGCAGATATTGCGATTTCAGTTGGATTTACGATTTTCTTCAAATCAAGCTTCAGTTCAATATTCACTATGTTTAGTATAGACAACAGTAAGGAAATCAATGATTAAAAGCACATAACACATTATTCATCATCTAATATTGATGATAAATAATCTGTTTTCATTATTTAAGGGATACTCCAACTTCTACTCCTAAACAGAGGCTTTGTGTTGTTGACCTGCTTACCAGCACTTCCATTTATATAAATTGCCTGCAAATGTGTGAAATATTATGTGTAAAATAGTTGACACAACAGATCCTGGGTCAGTCAGGAGAGCTGCAAAAAATTGCAGCTTTGGTGATCACATGATTTTGTTGTCTGAGTTTGCGATTTCGATCTGAAAACGATAAATCTTTTAGCTCTACCTGGAGGCCATGGCGCCCTTGGCATTTGCCTATATTGCCTAATTGGCCAGCTGGCTCTGCATATCAGGCAGGTGATTGGATGATCGTTCCATCAGTAAACATTTATCTGGGCCAACCAGATAATGTAGTAGGTTGGCACTACTGCGTTACAGAACATGAGCCACATCTCAAAACAAACTTTCATCAAAACGTGTTGGAAGTGGAGCTAAAATATCCTTACTATAGAGAAGTTTATAGTGTTGATAATTGTTTTTCATTTAATAAAGGACAGTGCTTCTTTGGACCGAGCACAATAGTTGTAGATTGGATCTTGTCAAGATGGATCTGCCTGATTATAGACACTGAATCAGGCAGATCCAGCTGCACTCCAAGGTTAGGATAAAGGTGCTTCATAAAAACACACCTCATGCCTTCTTCATTTACTATTTTGCTGCTCAGTGTTAATGTCCTTCGACCTCATGTGTTATTTCCTCTGTGTGCAGAGTACCTGTGCAGGTACACCGTGCCCACCCTCCTCGGTGTCGCCCGAGCGTTTGGACGATACAGCAACACAGACGAGCCTCTGCTGTCCAAGCTGTTCCCTCGACCGGTCGCTCCCGTGCCGCCCACGTCCGACGAAGGGGACGCCGTGCACCGACGCTCCTTCAACGACTTCCGCTCCATCCTGCCGAGCTCGCTGCTCACCGTGTGTCAGGGAGACACGATGAGACGGAAAGGCTCCTCTCTGTCCAGTGTGTCTCAGCAGGTGATCGTTGGACATCATAAATATAGAAGCTGATGATCTGAAACTTCTGTCTTATTCTGTTTTTTACAAACCTGTGTCTTTGATTTCAGGCCAGTCCAGAGAGAGCCTGCCTGACTCCCAGCTCTCCTGCTGATCCTTCTGCTCAGTACTTTGAAGGTTTGTGTCACAGTAAAGGAGGATTTTTACATCTATCGGTGGTCATTTGATGCTGGAACAGCAAAAGAACAAAAAAGTTAAGCATTGCATTCAAGTAGTAGTCTTCTTTGGACACAAATTCTAAAAAAATGCATTTTATTATGTTTCTTTGAGTTTCTGAAGTCATGTTTTACACTTGGATAAAATGAAACATCTAATGATACAGTAATTCATACCAGAATTGACAGCAGTGAGCCTGCTATACATGAACATATTAGTTTGTAAAGGCAGCTGTGATTGGATGACCCTCTTAACTCATCCAACCTTTCCACACAACCAAAGTAGCTGTGATTGGATATATTCCTCACTTGTCCCTACTTTCTACATGACCAAATTAGGTCTGATTGGATTAAGTCTCTGTCAAACATCTTAGTCTAGTTTTTATTCGTTGATGAAAATGTCAGTTAATTTAGTTTTTCATTAGTTACTGTCTAGTTTTCGTCAGGGGAAAAAGGTTGTTGACGAAAACTATGATGAAAATAATTAGTCAACAAAATGAACACTGCTTTAAAGGTCCCATGTCCTGGTGTGTTTGACCAATAACATCATGCCTTGGGTGTTTATTAAGCAAGGATTTGATTTAAGTTAAATGAAAAAATAAAAAGTTTCATCTCTGTCAATGATCAGATGCAGCTCTTTTTCCCTCCCCTTTGGTAATATTCTGATCTGAGAGGGTGGGCCTTCAGGGGCTCTGTACTGATTGGCTACTCCGAACCGAGGCCTGATGGTAGGGGGTGGAGGGGTCAGACCAGTCATGGTGTCTGCTTGTGAAGAACAGAAAACACATGTAGGTGGTGGTTGTATAGCTATGACATCATAATACCCAGGAAGTAAAAACCAGAGTGTTTTAAGGGCCTTGAACTGAGAGTTTAGGTAAAAGTGTCATGTTCTTCTGCTTCCCAACCCCTTTCTAACAACATGAAAACACTCGCCAAACAATGTCTGAAATGCCTTGATGGAAGATTGTGCCCTCTGAGCACTTCTTGTTTTGTTTTGTTTGTCTCACGAAAACCTGATCAGCAGGGTGGATGGGAAGGGAGGGGTTATTATAATGGGTGAGATCTCTCAGGGAGACGGTTATTATGTGTATGAGGTGGAGCTCCACACCTAGCATTGCCACATTGTTTATATGGAATCATATCTTCTACTGTTCACACTGCATTTTCTGCCATTAACAGATTTGGGAAAAACAAGTCATATTTAATTACTTATAAATACATAGACATAGATAACATGTATGTGTTTAAACACCTTCACCTCCTCTCTTCAGGTTCGTACCTCCCTGATGGCAGTGCAGTGGACCCTGATTATTATTTCTCCACCATCAGCTCCAGCTTCTCCGTCTCTCCTCTGTTCACCGGGAGCAGCACTGGAGAGTTTCAGGTCCCTCTGGATACGCTCAGACAGCTCCTGCACATGGTCAGATCCAGTTTATTAATCTTTTTGACAGAGAATGCATAATTGAGTCAAAGCAGCATGACTAAGTTCGCTCTTTCTCTCTTTCAGGTCGAACAGTTTGTCGCTGAGTCATTTTTGAAGTCACTGGACGATTCCTTGGCAGAACTTGTCGAGGTACCCAACTTAGATTGTTTTTTTTATGCAATGTTTTTGTTAAGCATCAATGGTACAGTACATAGATAGAGATATAAAGGTATCACAATGCTTATATTATAATTACAACCCCCCCTTCCCATCCTCAGAAGATGTTGGACACCAATCCAGTGAGAATAAGTGATTAAATTAAAAATATACATACATGTTTTTGATAATGACAGTAATAAAATAATTATGATAGTAACATACAAATGTATAAATAAACAAGTAAATAAATATTCTTATAGATAAACACATCAGATAAAGGCAAACAAAAATGGCAAAAAAACAGGTTTGCCAGTACTGAAACTGTGCACTACAGAAGACATGGATCACATGTATTTAAGCACACACAAATGTACAGTGGCTGCAAAGTAACAATTTAATGGGCACAGTTTTAAGTTTGCCAAGATACAATAACACCGGGTCCCAGGAAGAGAAGATTTTGTCCTTGGACCAGTGTTAATTTTGACAGCACTTTTTAATTTTTTCTAGTCTTTTGCCTAAACTATCTTTTAGTTTTAGTCATAATTTAGTCATCTAAATTGTTTTCATTTTAGTCTAGCTTTAGTTGATTAAATACACAACATTTTAGTTGATGAAATCTACTGTAAATTTAGTAGACTAAAGTATGAAGTGTAAAGGGTAAGGCATTTTTGATGTTTCCTTGAATTTCTGAAGTCATGTTTTACTCTTGGATAAAATCAAACATCTAATAACCCTTTACTGAATGCTAGTAAAGTCTGAATGTATAAATGAACAGAAACAAATTGAACTTTTGTGTGAAATGCAGTCACCTTTATTTAGGCTACCTGGCAGAGCATCTCAGTTACAATACCAGAACTGACAACAAACAGTGAACCTGCTCTACATGAATATATCAATTCATAAAGAGAGGAGCTCTGATTGGATCGCTCCACAACTTATCCCACCACCACCAAGCTAAGGCAGCTGTGATTGGATGTCCCTCTTAACTCATCCAACCTTTCCACACAACCAAAGTAGCTGTGATTGGATATATTCCTAACTTGTCTCTACTTTCTACATGACCAAATTAGGTCTGATTGGATTAAGTCTCTGTCAAACATTTTAGACTAGTTTTTATCTGTTGATGAAAATGTCAGTTAATTTAGTTTTAGTTTTTGTCCATGTGCACTTGTTTTTATTGTGTAGAAAAAAGGTTGTTGATGAAAACTATGATGAAAATAATTTGGTCAACAAAATTAACACTGCTTGTAGCGTTGTAAAAGCAGCTATGCTTTTATAATTTTTCCTGGACGTTGCATGCCTTCTTCCTGTGGTACCAGATATGGCCACAGCTGCATGGGGATGCCACTTAGATTATTAAAACATTTGTCTTCTTTACTCTTTGACTTCTGGTAAATCTTCTAATTTCTTCTCTTTTTCATGGCAGTCAAACCCTGGTCTTCATCTCTACTATAAAACCTTCAGTGATCCTCTCTATGTGGCAATATTCAAAATGTTACGGGACACCCTGTACAATCTAAAGGGTAAGGATTTCGACAAACAACCTTCTCAAATCCGCAAATCTGCTTCTCACATTTGCCTGAGCGATAATGATCTAATTTCTGCATTTTCTAGATCTCCAGACGGACTTTGTGAAGGAGGTCCACGACTTTGTCCTGGAGCAGTTCAGCAGCAGCCAGTCGGAGCTGCAGAGGATCCTCCATGACGTGGAGTATCTCCAGAGTGAACTGAGCCCGCTCAAACTGCGCTGCCAGGCCAACGCCGCCTGCGTGGACCTGATGGTGTGGGCGGTGACTGAAGAGCAGGGTAATACTCTTCATTTATTCACAGGACAGGAAGTTTAATCTGCGGAAAAGGTTAAGTCTGCAAACGTGTTTTCTGTTTTTTCACCAGGAGCTGAAAATCTCTGCACCAAACTGTCGGAGAAGCTTCAGTCAAAGACGTCGAGTAAAGTCATCATCGCTCACATGCCGCTCCTCATCTGCTGCCTACAGGTGACGACCAACTGCTTCCTCCTTTTCTGTTTATTATCTCAATGTAGGAAGAAAATAAGAAGAGGAGGAAGGGGCTTAATGTCAACTTCTGCACAAAAACATGAACTTAGACACACAGATCAGATTATGTTTCAGCTTGTCAGGCTGTTTTTGTTTGCATGAAGCTGACAGAGCTTAAATTAAGGTTGAGGTGTCTTCAATGTTATTAAAAGTGTTATAAGTTTTAAAATCAATTTAGCTGAAATAATGGCCTTTATATGTCTTCAAAAATATAGCGTATTAAATTTTATAGCTTGTTGGTAATGTATTGATTCCCTTCTATTCTCAGTAACGTTACTAGAATATAGTAGGATGCCCTTTATTGTTATTATACTGAATGTACAACAAGATTGGAGAGCTTCTTCATTTTCAGTGCAAACAGATAGTTAAGAAAAAACAGAAGTAACATATAAAATTATTATAAGGATTTAGGATTCATTTATTTATTTATTTTTAAAAATGGGACAGTATGCATTAATGAACATTTACATGTAAATGCATGGGATTATAGCCAAGTGGCTAGTTTCCATCCCCAGTCCCATTAGCAGGTTGGTGTCAACACATAAAATCAAAACAAACATCAATAATAGGAATAAAACACAGAGCGTATTAAAACACAAGCAACAATACAGATGACATACAGTCCAAAAATAATATCCTGCTCAGTTTTGAGCCCTGGCAGATTCACCCGTGTGTTTTTGTGCCTGCAGGGTTTGGGCCGTCTGTGCGAGCGTTTCCCCGTGGTGGCTCACTCCGTCACCATGTCACTCAGAGACTTTTTGGTGGTTCCCTCTCCGGTTCTGGTGAAGTTGTATAAATACCACAGCCAGTACACTCCAGGTAACATCTGGACCCTCCATCCTTCTTCAACAGCATCATTAAATGACCATGTTTCAATAAAGTCTCTTTTTTGAAGGTGGCAGCGGTGGTGAGATAAAGATCCATGTGACCAACGAGCATTCCCAGTCGACCCTGAGCACCAATATGAGCAGGAAGAGCCAGCCGTCCATGTACGAACAGCTGAGGGACATCTCCATCGATAACATCTGCAGGTATGTTCACAGAAGGGTCTTGGCCCTGTGTGTGCTGTAACGAGGAAGAGATGGGCAGAGCTTGCCCACTGCTAGTTAGCTTAGCTCAAACACTGGCAGTCAATGGGTAGCGTTAGCCTGCCTCTGCCTACAGTCATCGGATAAACTCTAAACAGAGTTTAGGAACTAAGATTAGCACTGTATGTAATTTTCAAAAGAAATACATCTGAAACGAAACCCCAAAGAAGTCATCCTTGTCCTCTCTCATAAAGTCGGCTATAATCCTGAGTACCAATCTTCTTCTACTCGTAAGAAGAGGCTTTGTTTGGTTGACCTACTTACAAGCATGTCCACGTTGGTTTGTGCATGCACCCTGCGGTTTAGTTACATATGTATTTATTTCAAATATTACACACAGTGCTAATCTTAGTCTCAAAATAGATAACGTAACATAACACGGTAAAAATGAGTCACAAAAGCACACAGAGTTACTGAAGAGTTTATCTGATGACTGTAGGCAGAGGCAGGCTAACACTTTCCATTGACTCCCAGTGTTTGAGCTAAGCTAACTATTGGTGGGTGAGCTTTGGTCAACACACACAGTCAGAAGAATGGTGTTTATCTTCTTGTCATGGACTCGGGAGTGAGGCAAGACATGAAAAGAAAAAACAATGTGGGCGTATCCATTTAAGGGGAAGAGAGGTGATGAAGCAACATTATAAAGTTTTAGTTTGAGCTTTTTACATATTTGTCCTTCTGTTTCTGTCCTTAGGTGCCTGAAAGCTGGACTCACCATGGATAATGTCATCGTTGAAGCTTTTCTCGCCAGCCTGTCCAACCGTCTCTACATCTATCAGGAGAACGATAAGTAAGAAGAGCTTCATATTTACCAAATTTGGTGGTAATCTCAGGCTTTTTCGACCTACATTCAACTGAATACACAACATAGACAAGATATTCATGTTCAAACAGATACTGAGAACTCATTTCCAAAAAGCTGGGACAGGGACAACTAAATACTGAAACTAGAGGAATGCTTAAAAAACACCTGTTAGGTGAATTCAACAGGTGAACAGATTAATTGGAAATAGGTGAGTGTCATGATTGGGTATAAAAGGAGCATTGATCACAGGCAAATGGGGTGAGGTTCACCACTTTGTGAACAACTGTGTGAGCAAATAGTCCAACAGCAAGGAATTTAGGGATTTCATCATTTACAGTCATGATGGAAATCTGCATTTGAGTTCAGAGTTCAGTCCAGAATTCAGAGCTTTATTGTCCCTCCAGGGTAAATTTGGTCTGCAGTGACAGCACACCAACAAAAACAACTTCAAACAAATAAATAAAAACTGACACAAAACAACATCACAGTGTACAGCACAACCAAACTTGACAAGAACAACCCCAACAAAGTAAAAAATAGAGATACCAAAGAGTATAAAAGAAGTGGTGAAGTGGGTGAAACCTGTTGTCAATTAAAATAATTGGCAATTTAAGAATTATGCAAGTTGGTTGCATTGATTGCATGTGGCACAAAGGAAAATTTGTAACTATTTGTACGTGCCATAGGTACCTTGCATCACAAGTGTTTTTAATTACAATTTTTTTCTTCTTCTGCTCAAGGGATGCCCACTTGATCCCAGATCACACCATCAGAGCTTTGGGTCACATCGCCGTGGCTCTGAGAGACACCCCCAGAGTGATGGAGCCCATCCTCCAGATCCTGCAGCAGAAGTTCTGTCAGCCTCCGTCTCAGCTCGACGTCCTCATCATTGATCAGCTCGGCTGCATGGTCATCACAGGGAATGTGAGGATTTAAAGCTCCCCTCACTTTTGTTCACAAAGTGTTTTAGATGCTGACATGACAAACCCTCCTTTCTTTTTAGCAATACATCTACCAGGAGGTTTGGAATTTGTTCCAGCAGATCAGCGTCAAAGCCAGCTCCATGGTCTACTCCACAAAAGACTACAAAGATCACGGATACAGGTGAACAAAAACAGCTCTAAGATAGATTATAAAACAGCATCTCCTCATGAATTGTGAATAAATGTGTCCGCTCCCGCTCGCAGACACTGTTCCTTGGCTGTGATCAACGCTCTGGGAAATATCGCTGCCAACCTCCAGGCTGAGCAGATGGTGGATGAGCTGCTGGTCAACCTGCTGGAGCTCTTTGTTCAGCTCGGCTTAGAGGGGAAGAGAGCCAGCGAGAGAGCGTCAGACAAAGGCCCGGCTCTGAAGGTAATACTTCCACCTGAGAGTGTGTTCAGAACAGAGAGGAGAGAGAAAGTAGAATTAAATGAATCACTGCAGCTTGTTGAAGACACTTTTTACTCTCTGATGAGCAGTTTGCCTTGGAACTTTTCAACCTATATTCAATTAAATACACTATAAGGACAAGATATTTACATTCAAACTGAAAACCTTATTGTATTTTTTGCAAATATTCACTCATTTTGAATTTGGTACCTACAACACATTCACAAAAAGCTGGGACAGGGGCAACAAAAGACTGTGAAAGTTTAGGAATGCTGAGAAAATACCTGTTTGGAACACGCCACAGGTGAACAGGTTAATTGGAAACAGATGAGAGTCTTGATTGCGTTTAAAAGGAGCATCCATCACAAGCAAGGACGGGGCGAGGTTCACCACTTTGTGAACAAACTGCTTGACCAAATAGTCCAAGAGCAAGGAATTTGGTGATTTGATTATCTACAGTCCATGATACCATCAAAAGATTCAGAGAATCTAAAGAAATCTCTGCACGTAGGACCGAAAACCAACATTGAATGCCTGTGACCTTTTAACCCCTCAGACAGCACTGCATTATAAAGCAGCATCATTCTGTGAAGGATATCAGCACGTGGGATCAGGAACACAGCAGAAAACCATTGTCAGTTAACACAGTTCATCTCTACATCTACAAGGTCAAGGTCAAACTCTACCATGCAAAGACAAAGACAAATATCAACAACACCCAGAAACACCGCCGGCTTCTCTGGGCCGAGCTCATCTTAGATGGTCTGAGGCAAAGTGGAAAAGTCTGAGGAAAAGTCTGCTGTGGTCTGAGTCCACATTTCAGACTGTTTTTGGACATCATGGACGTGGTGTCCCCCAGGCTAAAGAGGAAAAGGACCATCCAGACTGTTATCAGAGCAAAGGTCAAAAGACAGCATCTGTGATGGTATGAGGCGGTGTTAGTGCCCATGGCATGGGTAACCTGCACATCTGTGAAGGCTGCATTAAAGCTGAAAGGTACAGACAGGTTTTGGAGCAACAGCGTGGCTTCAGAGTAAAAGAGAGCAGGTACCAGACTGACTTGCTGCAGTCCACACCTGTCTCCTATTGAAAATGTGTGGAGCGTTATGAAGCACAAAATATAACAACGAAGACCTGAACTGTTGACTAACTGAAGTCGAACATCAAGCAAGAATGTGAAAGAAATCAAATCTTCAACAGTTTGAGTCCTAAGTTCACAAATGGGTGTTCACTGGGTGTTGTTAAACATTAAATATCTTGTCTTTGTATTGTATTCAGTTGAACATAGGATCAAAAAGGATTTCAAATCATTGTATTCTGTTTATATATTTTTTTTTTTTCACAGCGCCCTAACTTCACCGGAATTGGTGATTTGTAATACTTAATAATTATCCCCCTGATTTGATGCAGTGCACCAGAGTTAGCTTGCTAACTGCAGTGGTATGACGAGGATAAGCTAGAATTTAAATTTGCTCTTTCACTACAATAATTAGTGTTTCCATGCCTGTCTGCTGTAACTGAAGGTTTGCACATAATTTTAGCAACATGTCCTTCCTTAAAAAAAAACTTTCCTTTACTAAGAGCTGGCACAAGTTGGGCAGCTGATAAACCCTGACGTTCTTCAAACAAACAGCACAACCAAAGAGTGATACACTTGATTTAGAAAGCTTACTTTAAATGCATGTGGACATGTGAGAAGAGGAATTCAAACACCCTTCACTGACTAAAATCTTCCTGCTTGTTTGTCTTTTCAGGCATCAAGTAGTGCAGGAAACCTTGGAGTCCTCATTCCAGTCATTGCTGTGGTAAGTGTTCCTCATATTATTGCCAGTTTTTAGTCCCTCATTGTTTTCAAGGTCAATTTTCTAATTTAGCGTTCTCCTAACTGCTGGAATAATTGCACCGTACTGACTCCAGGGACCTTCTCTGTCTCTGCTTCCTCTGCTCTTAGTTAACAAAAAGGTTACCACCAATTAAAGAGGCAAAACCACGTCTGCAGAAGCTCTTCAGGGACTTCTGGCTCTACTCTGTGGTCATGGGATTCGCAGTGGAGGGCTCAGGTACAGTCTGCTTGAATGTAAATGTTATTCCTGTAAGAGCGTTATATCTGTCTTTTTGATTTTAATAAAGGATGTTCATATTCGTCTAAAGGTCTTTCCCCCTTACAGATCAACACATGATAGATTTTCTGAACTCTGGAGCTCTGAATTGAACTCCTTGTGTTGTAATCTCCAGGTCTGTGGCCGGAGGAGTGGTACGAGGGAGTTTGTGAGATCGCGACCAAATCACCTCTGCTCACGTTTCCCAGTGGAGAACCTCTACGCTCCGAGCTGCAGTACAACTCTGCCCTGAAGAACGACACCGTCACCCCGGTACGAGAGCACAGACTTGAATTCATCTCGCAGATAAGCCCATGATACATAGATATTAGTTTATGGCTGATTGTTGTATTTCAGGCGGAGCTGAACGATCTGCGCAGCACAATCATCAACCTGCTGGATCCTCCTCCTGAAGTCGCGGCTCTCATCAACAAGCTGGACTTCGCCATGTCCACGTATCTGCTGTCTGTTTACAGGCTGGAGTACATGAGGTATGCCATCTTAGACATGATATAAACTAGCTCATAGTCTTGATCTTTTTCGTTAATTTGTGTTTATTAACTCTGTTATTCATCTTCTCAGGATGCTTCGTTCTCTGGACTCAGATCGTTTCCAGGTCATGTTTCGATACTTTGAAGACAGAGCGATTCAGAAGGATAAATCTGGTGAGATTAATAAAAAAAAAGACATTAAACTTCCTAAAAACTCTTAAAATTGCTTAATTGTTTTATGAAATAATGCGTATTTCCTCCTCAGGTATGATGCAGTGTGTGATAGCTGTTAGTGACAAAGTTTTTGAGGTCTTCCTTCAAATGATGGCTGAAAAAGTAAGAACTCAAATCTTTTTCTTTTTACACTCACTTCACTCCAGAGGATCACAGAGGATTAGTTTGTAAAATCTGTATTTACCAAGCAGTGATCCACTGATTAATTTAACATAATGAGGGAGAAAAGCTGTTAAAAGTGTCCCTCCTTGTTCATGCTGTGAGCTGCTCTCAAATCATTTTTGGGCTACTAAAAAGGCAATCAGAGTCGAGTTTTAACAGCTTTTCTCCCTCATAATGTAAGAAAGCTTTCTTGTTTACATACTCCTCAATGAAAAGTCTGGAAATGTGATTTCAGTTGATTGTATCTCCCCTTTAAAGGGTTAGTTCAGGCCCAATGCACTGGTAAATATGAGTGCCCATATAGGAACAGCAAAAAATGTGGAAAAAGAAAATTTTGCACCGTTGTTTTGATGTGATTTCCGTTTGGCTTACACAAAACCAACAAAGGATTCAAACCATTTTTGTATGATGAATTTGAAGACTATTATAGAAAATTATACTTTAGTATTTTTGCAGCTTCTCTCAAATAAAGAAGAATGTTGGTCTTTCTTTTTTTTTTTTTTTTTTTTTAAACTTTATTTGTAAGTTTTCAGATTTTTCAAACACAACAGAAGAAGACAAGAACAAACACAACACAAAAAAAAACAAAACTTCCAGTTCACAGGAAAAACAGGAGTCAGGGAAAAAAGGATCCATATCAGACCAAACAGTGCAATGTCCAGAGGTTAGGAATCCGGGATATGAGTCTTAAAGGCCGGCACCAGATGAGGTTAAAGACGTCATGATTGATTCCACATTCAGCTACAAAATACAAAAATCAGTAGTTTTCTGCTTGAAAGCATTGAGAAGGAAAATAAAACAATAAAATAAAGGCTTATTCCTCCTAATTACAAATTAACTTCTATCAGTCCTAGTACAATCAGGCCTTTCTTTTACTGTTGTTAAACAAATCAATCCGGTCTTCACTTTAGGGCAAATGCTGAGCATTTTATTCAGTTATTAGAGCAGTGGCTTTTTCCTGAGCCAACATTTCTGTATTTTCATGTCCTCAGCCAAAAACCAAAGCCCACGAGGAGGAGCTGGAACGGCACGCTCAGTTCCTCTTGGTCAACTTTAACCACATCCACAAGAGGATCCGCAGAGTGGCCGACAAATATTTGTCCGGCTTAGCTGAAACGTGAGACACACAGGCTCTTTTACTCACTGATTTTTCAGTATAAACATGAATTAAATCTGATTACTCTCAGGTGTGTGAACAGTGTTTTCTCTCCTCAGCTTCCCTCACCTGTTGTGGAGCGGCCGCGTGCTGAAAACGATGCTGGACATCCTGCAGACGCTCTCCCTCTCCCTCAGTGCAGTGAGTGATGAAAACGAAAATCAGTGAGACTTTTTACTATCAGAACATCTTCACTTCTAATGAATGTAATGTTACGATGTGCTGCAGGATATTCACAAAGATCAACCTTATTATGACATCCCAGACACACCGTACAGAATCACCGCCCCGGATACATATGAAGCCAGAGAGGTACGTTTTTTTAAAGTATTTTATTTAACATTTTCTCCTGTTTTCAGAGTTATGTATTTTAAATATTCATAAAAAAGGTAGAAAAGGAAGTAAGATTACTTGTTTCAAAAGTTTCATGAATAGAAGTTACCTAATTTGATTTTATATTACTGAGTAATCTTGCATAACACATATTTTTGTTAAAGTCTGATATACCTTTATGCCAGTGATCATCAACTGGCAACCCATCAAATCAGAAAATGTGTTTATAATTATCATTTATTTATCTATTATTATTATTATTATTACTGTTACCATTTTCACATTTCTTTCCCTTTCCTCCCTTTTATTATAGTTATTCATCTTATTTTTTATTTCTATAATTATTATTACTATTTATTTATTCACCTGATTTATATTATTTTTAGTTATTATAATTATTTTTCTTTTTATTATTTTATACATTTTTTTATCCAATTTATTTTTATATTTGTAACATTGTCTGGCTGTTCATTTAAAATTGTGGAGTTATTGTTATTGTAACTCTATTCAGTTGGACTGAAGTGACTAAAGTGAAAAAACTGCCCCCTGTAAAAATGTCGTTAATGATTCTCACTTTATGTGTGTTTGTTCTTCCCAAAGCATCAGAACACATCTACACACTTTCTATTTTTAAAGCCACCCTGACGGTGAAACAGACCCTAACTCTTGTTTTTATTTTGATTGTAGAGCATCGTGAAGGACTTTGCTGCACGCTGTGGAGAAATCCTCAAAGAGGCGATGAAGTGGGCCCCATCCGTGACCAAATCACACCTCCAGGTAGCTTTTGTTTAATGGACTTTGGGACCTTAGATGAAATGGTGGCCTTGTGCATGTTTTAAATCACTGTTTTTATTATGCCCTTTTTTTAGGAGTACTTAAACAAGCATCAGAACTGGGTATCCGGTCTCTCTCAGCACACTGGTCTGGCGATGGCCACAGAGAGCATCCTGCACTTCGCTGGTTACAACAGACAGAGCACCACACTGGGGGTAGGCCTCATACTGACTTACTTCCTGTTAATACTTATTCACGGTTTTATTTGTTGCTGAATTAGTACTTTTTTTTAACATTAGTGGATCAAGAGTAGAGCCCTGTGGGACGCCACAGCGCACAGCCTCTTGATTCATTGTTTGTTTAATTTCTGGCAGAACACAGCAGTTTGACTTTGGATTAATTTGCTTAAAAGAGACGTATAGACGTCAACAACACTTTAATCACGAGAGTGCAGCATTTCAAGTCCCTTCCAAAGATTCCTTTATTGATAAAATTGACAGAAATGTGGTCTTTAGCCTTTTCTCCCTTATATCATTGTTATTTATCTTATTGTTCATATTTTTGAATTTAAGTATTTATTTATTTACTTGATTTATTTTATTTTCAATTATGATTATTTTTTTAATTATTATTTCATACATTTTTATTTATTTTATTCTGAACATTAGTGGATCAAGAGTAGAGCCCTGTGGGACGCCACAACGCACAGCCTCTTGATTCATTGTTTGTTTAATTTCTGGCAGAACACAGCAGTTTGATTTTAGATTAATTTGCTTAAAAGGGTTCTTTAGACGTCAACAACACTTTAATCATGAGAATGTTGCATTTCGAGCCCCTTCCAAAAATGCATTTATTGATAAATTGGACAGAATTGTGGTCTTTTTCCAAAAAACAAGCCTGAATCAGAACTGCAGGCTCTCTCTGTCAAACTGAAAAAAAGCTTTTACCATTTTTAAAACAGTTCTTGTGTTTCTCAAACCCTTCTAGTTTTTGTTGATCAATCTGTCTGCTCTTCAAAAATGTTTTCAAAATAATTTCAGTTTATTTTCTTTTCACATTCTTCCTGCTCTAGTCCACTCAGCTGACCGAGCGGCCGGCCTGTGTGAAGAAGGATTACTCCAACTTCATGGCCTCCCTCAACCTCAGGAACAGATATGCTGGAGAGGTAGAACAACAATATAATTCATAATATAATAGTAATAATAATAAAGTTAGATGCTGAAATTGTGCCAAATTGTGCTCCTTTCCTTCCATGTTATTTGATCAGTTAGATGGATGCATGATATTGGATTTTTGCCGATATCTGATACACCAATATTTCTAAACTCATTATCCCAGATAATGTTTCTGATGTTTCTTGTCAAGAGCACAAAGTCTTTACTTTATGTAAATTAACATTTTGATTTTGATGTGACAGTCTATTTGTGTGAGAAACCATTTTAAAACAAGAAAAACAACCTTTAAAGGTGTAGTGTGTAGAAGTTGGCAGTATTTCGCCGAACAGAAAAGGTGAATATAGGATATAATGTTTCTATTTGTATGTAAAGTACATCGAAATAGGTGTATTATTGTCCCCATAGAACTTTCGTTTCCCTTTTATTAAGTTAGAAAAAGCTTTTTATATTTATGTACCGCGGGTCTCCCCTTTGTGGAGGCTGACGTAACGATCCGCCATGTTGTCTACTGGTGGGTTTTGGGGACAAAAAGAGCGAAACACGATTTTTGAATACAAGTCTACAAAAGTTTACAAAACCTATAATCATCATCTTGACTGACCTATAATCTATAAAAATAATAGTTACAAATATGAATGAAAAAACCCTCACCTCGTAACTGTTGTAGATGATGCCCTGTTTACGATCCTTTTTAGTCTTCACCGGCTCTCGTCGCTTAGTGATGTGATGTTTTAGTAACGGACGGGCTCCTTCCAAAATCTGAACGCTAGATGTCGCTAAAATGCCAATTTCTACACACTGCACCTTTAACTATTGTAAAAATAAAAGTCTTGATTTTTGTACCCATGCAGCACCGATAAGGTGCAGCAGTATGACATTTGTGTATTTTTTTTTAAGGTTTCTCTGCTGATCTATGGGCGATATATTGGCTATGAATATCAGTCGATGCTGTTATTTAACGTTTTAGCCTATTATCGGCCAAATTTATCAATAATATTGTGCATCCCTTCTAAATTATACTGTTTCACTCACAAAATGTAGTGAACAGAATGTGACAAAGTCTGTTAATGAAGTAAGAAATGGTTCCTCTGCAGTTCTGCTCATACTTGCTGTCTTCCCTTCAGGTTTCAGGTATGATCCACTTCGCCCAGGCGGTCCGAGGACAGTCCGATCTGGGCCGTCTGATGATCAAACAGATGGGAGAAGCTTTAGACTCAGCACAGCCCGAAGCCTTCACCGAAGCCATGTTCAAACTGGCCGCTCTGCTCATCAGCACCAAAGGTTTCGCTTTTTCTCTCTCTACACCTTTGTTATATCCTTAGTTATTACTATTCCCTGACTTTCCATTTTATTAATGAATTTATTTCTCTCTTCCCTGAACTTCAGACTGCGATCCTCAGCTCCTGCACCACCTCTGCTGGTCTCCTCTGAAGATGTTCACCGCTCACGGCATGGAGACGGCCATCGCCTGCTGGGAGTGGCTGCTGGCGGCTCGGGTTGGAATTGAAGTACCGGTAAGTTGTTTTTTTCTGTTTAATATTTGATGCACCTTATATTTGAGGTTAAATCTTTAGCATTTTGTCCACATTGCTACTTTCAGGGACTCAGTCAGTTTCCTCTTCTGATAATTTCTGAACCTTTTTGTGTCTTTTTTGCTTTTTTTTTAATTCTTTTCTCATCAATCCATAAAAAAATCATAATTAATGCGTACTTTTTCTTTTTTAACTTAAAAATTAGACAGTGAAGTGATCTGCCCTGCGTAGTTTTGTGAGCTTTAGGCCTTAATTCAAGCATCTATCAGCCTCAAATTGTCCTGAGATGGAATAACTTTACAGAAGTGGAGAACCAGGTTGTGTTTTTGGGTATAATATACAGTTTTTTACAGCTGTTTTTCTTTGAGAATGCATTGTGCTCAGTTCTGTAGAGCAGTGGCCCCTCATTTTTTTTGTACCACGGCCTGTTTTCATGTTATAGAAAATAGTTGCAGGCTGGCCATCAAGGGAGGGCAACGAAAAACACAACTTTTCATAATGTAACTCCCTATAATGCAGGATCAGAGGGAGCCTTCGACTTGTTTCTAAACCCAAATAAAGAGACATTCATGGGGACTCACTCTGTTTTTATCAGCTGATTTACAATGACATTTAGGAACACAGTCGACTCAAAGTCACTGGCTGACAGGGTAACTAATTAAACTGTTACACCTTTGGAAAGTGGAGAGAAGTGCAGTGAAGGCAGCATTCATTCGATGCTGAAGTTGACCTTTAAATTCATTATCGATTAGTATTTTTATTATTTCATACCTCTGACTTAAATCCTTCCACATCAGGAAGTTGAGCACTCACGTGTGCATCGACTGTCCTCCAGTTACACACTTCATCAAGTCAGATATTTACAATTAAATCCAGAGCACAAGTGGAAGAGTGCCTGAGCACGAGGTTTAACAGGGAGTTTATCTCAGGTTGTACTCCTGTGTTGATTATGGCGATGATGGATACATGCTACATGGATATACGAGAATCTGGTCATCCTTTCTTTCTCTTTTTTTTTTCTTATAACTTTATTTTTATGAAACAATTTGAACATTTTATGCATACATATAAGAAACAAACAAATCCCAGGAAAAGCATCGAGTATGAAAAGGGAGGTCATACATTCGTTCTGAGGAATAGATGAATGAATGATTGAATGAATGAATGAATGCTTTATTTCGAACATGTGCTAGTATCACACGAAAAGGACTGAAAAAAACAAACAAACCAAACTAATGAGAATAGTTGAAACAACAATAATAATATTGACCCAACATGTCCAAAAAGGAGTAGGATGAAGCATAAGCTTACTTAAACCTACCCCTTGTCCACTACTCAATTAACAGGAAGTCTTTGCCAAACACACATATTTACAAGAACCAGAAAATAAACACAGTAAAAATAAACAAATACATACTTCGTTAGATAGTCAGTTCATGGAATAGAAGTTTGGCTACCCTCTTTTAAAAATAAAAACACAGTCGATTTCTGCCAGTATTGCGAAAACTTCTGTTATTATTGTTTGTTATTGACCTTTATTTAACCAGGAAAACCTCATTGACATTAAAAATCTAATAATAACTTCTCAAATCAAGTGAGAAAGTCAGTCTCTCCAGACTTTGTATGTCTGTTACGATTTCTATTCAGTCAATCTGGTCATCTTTTCAAAATAAAACAGCCTTCAGTCTCAGTTATTCAAGAAAAGAGTATTAAAATTAATCTTTTTTTATTTCTCTATGGCCTGGTTCTGGTTTGGTGGTTGCTTCTGCTGTAGAGAGTTAGGTTATTAGGTGTTTTTAAACTTATCCAATATTGCTATTATAACACATTCGGTGCAGTTTAGTTAATTTATTTCAACATGTTTTTCTTGTAGATTGGATTCATAAAATAAATCACTTTTTTCTTTGTAAAATTCACTTTATTTCTGTAACTTTGGTGGTCATTTTATGTATTTTCCACTTTTTATGTCGAATAAATACTGCTTTTTTGAACAAATTTGTGATTTTATAGTTCTTAATCTGCTGATATCTTGTCAGTGCTTTATTTATTTATATTTATTGATTCTGCCTTTCATCGTCCAGTTCATGCGTGAGATGGCGGGAGCGTGGCAGATGACCGTGGAGCTGAAGATGGGGTTGTTCTCAGATGCTCAGGTGGAGGCGGATCCTCTCGCTGCGTCAGAGGAGAGTCAGCCAGTCCCCTGCCCTCCAGACGTTACACCGCACCAGATATGGATCGAGGTCAGACTCAAGATGACCTCAGTTCAAAATCACATCCTCCCTTCACCTTCTGTCTCTTTTTATGACTGTTGTTGTTGTTGCTCCTGTCCTCTAGTTCCTGGTCCAGAGGTTTGAGATAGCTAAATACTCCAGTGCGGATCAGGTGGAGATCTTTGGCAGTTTGCTTCAGCGCTCGCTGTCCCTGAACGTGGGAGGAGCTAAGAGTAGTCTCAACCGCCATGTGGCGGCCATCGGACCTCGATTCAGGTACAGAGAACACACAAGTGTTACAGATAAAACAGGAGCTGCCCCGTCCTAGACCTGTTTGTGAGGAGTCTTTAGGTGTATTTTGATTTTCAGGATTTATTCGGTGCTGTTTGTCCTCACGCAGCTGCAGATAGATCCTGAAATCTATCTATAGAGCTATACTTGAATACATCCACATCTATGTATAGATAGATTCAGCTATTCATGCCTTTTCCTCATCGTTCATTTCTAGCTTTGTTTTCTACCTTTTTTAAGTGTTAAGGCAGAGTTTTTAAACCTGGGTTGCCACTGACATTATTTGGTGTCCAAATGAGAATGAGTACAAAAAGTTTTGGGACTGCTACAGTGGATTTTTTCAGTTGTAAAATTAGATTTAATCTGTTTTTTTTTTTATCATAAAAAGACTGTTTTTGAAACCAGAAACAGAAAATATGGGAATTGCTGTTCTACTGCTGCATTAATCATCTTTCAGTTTGTTTTTTTTGTTGTTTTGTGTTAAAAGAATGCTGTAAATGATCAAAATTATCTGTTTTATACACAAAGCCTTGATAATAACACAAAAAACACCTAATCGAGCAGTAGTTCATCAGTTTTCCATGTTTTTAGATCTAAAATCGCTATTTTTATCAATGAGGTTTCGCAGATTTAAAGAAAGAGATTTGATACCGATGTCTGGTTTCAAGACCTAATCTCAAACAAAAAGTTCAACCTCTGTAAGAAAAAATTACTGAAAGTTGAGGTGAAGTTGAAGCCTAAACGTGGAACATTTAACCATTAAGGTTGCTTTTTTCATCAGCCTGAAGCAAACTATTCTTGTCATTTCGAACAAAGTGGTTGACCTCTGTAAGGAAAAATAATAATTTATTGTGTTTACCTGCCTCTGTGTTTCAGGCTGCTGACTCTGGGTCTGGCTCTGCTTCACTCCGACGTCCTCACGAATGCCACTGTGAGAAATGTGCTCAGAGAGAAGATTTACTCAACAGCCTTCGATTACTTCAGGTAGCCTTACATCCTCTGCACATGCAGGCTAGGGAGAAGGCCAAAGGTCAAATCAAGGTGCAACATCTGAAGAGCAAACAAGCCTTTAACTCATTCTTTTTATTATATTTATGTTTAAAGGACAAGTATGTAGTCCATGTCACTGTCGCTGCTCACTTTTCATTGAATTAAGGAGTCTTGTTTACAAAAGCTGCTCTCCAAGTGGTTAACGTACTGCATGTGATACCACTGTTCTTTTCACGGGCACACTCTTTAGACAAACTGTACCATACTCAAGCTTATTTCACTCCTGAAGTCCAGTATATTACCTTCGCCAAGGAGGTTATGTTTTTGCTGGCGTATGTTTATTTGTTTGTTAATTAGCAAGATCACACAAAAAATACTGGACGGATTTTGCGGAAATTTTCATGAGATGTTGGGCGGAATTTTTACAAAATCATATCTCTGCCATTTTTTAACGGATTTGTTTCCAATTTCACAGAATAATATGGGGTCCATGTCTTTATCATCAAGGTAAATTTCATCCGGATCTGATCCAGACTGACGTCACAAAAAACATTGAACTTTATAATTGAAATCCCATTGACGACATTCAATAATTCATATAAAATCAAAATATGATGTTCCCAAAACGTGTTGTGTTCATACAGGATAACAAACTCCATGTATTATCCTGTTAATTTGAAGCAAATCCTTAAGTGATGGCAGAGATATGGTTTTTTTTTAAATGCAGCCCAATTATGGGATTTTTAGGAAATTTTGGGATCTTTTTGCATCCAGTCAAATATGCGGATCACCACCAAAATGTAATGGCTTCTTCCTTTGACCAAACCACACCTCTGTTTAAATTTTCATGTAAATCCATCCAGTAGTTTTTGCGTAATCTTGCTAACAGACAAACAAACATACGCTGATGAAGACATAACCTCCTTGGGGGGGGTAATAAATGTAAACAAACATTTTTAATGATATACTGATGACAGATTTGTAAAACAATAACTCAACTTCACTCTCTGTGCTTCCAGCGTGAACCCGAAGTTTCCCACCCAGTGCGATAAGAACCTCCGCGAGGACATCTGCATCATAATCCGGTTCTACGCCAGCATCCTGTCTGACAAGAAGTACCTGGCAGCGTGCCACTTGGTCCCACCTGGTGAGCTTGGTACAACCCCGACCCCGAGCACCCTCTCGGCCGGGATATTCGGATCGCTTATCGTGTCCAGCACAACTCCGATATCGATATTAAGTAAGCCTAAAGCGGTGGAGCTCGGACTGCACTGCAGCAGGGGCATGCTTTTTCACGCGGGGCAAATTTGACGCTGTTTGTCCTCACACAGCTGCGGATAGATCCCAAAATCTATCTATCTATAGAGCTACATTCTAATAAATCCACATCTATGTATAGATAGATTCAGCTTTTCATGCCTTTTCCTCTTCGTATTTCTTTTCTAGCTTCCTTTTCTACCTTTTTTAAGTGTTAATACAGAATTTTTAAGCCTGGGTTGCCTTTTACATTGTTTAGTATCCTATTGGGAATAAGTACAAAAAGTTTAGAGACTAATTGAGTTGAGTTTTTCAGCTGTGACACTGGATTTAATGAGATTTTGTTCATGAAAACAGTTTTTTGAAACCAGAAACAGAAAACTATGGGGATTGCTGGTCTCCTAATGTGTGTATCATCTTTCAGTTTGTTTTTTTTGTGTTGTTTTGTGTTAAAAGAATGCTGTAAATGACCAAAATGATCTGTTTTAGACACTAAAGTTGCACAATAACACGAAAAAATGCTTAATCAAGACAGCAGAACACCAGTTTTCCTTTTTCTAGATCTAAAATCGCTATTTTATCACTGAGGCTTGGCAGATTAATAGAGAGAGATTTAATACTGATGTCTGGTTTCAAGAAGCGTCCTAATCTCAAACAAGAAGTTAAACCTCTGTAAGGAAAAATTTGTGAAAGTTGAGGTGAAATCGAAGCCTAAATGTGGAACATTTAGCCATTAAGGTTGCTTCTTTCATCAGCCTGAAGCAAACTATTCTTGTCATTTCAAAACTTTATCCCAAAATATGTAAATGTGAGACCCTGGTTTAAAAATGTCTTGTTTCTCATACTTCGTTGTATCTTTAAGAACTTATTTTTTTCTTCCTTGTGTTCTGCAGCTGTGAGGAAAAGCACAAATTTGTCCTCTGCGTCGAGATGCATGACTTGTCATCATCAGCCCACCAGTCTGCCCCTCTCCTCGCTCAACATGGCATCAAAACAAGAAACCAAAACAACAAAAAATGTTTTTTCTTCCAACCCAGAAAGCCCCTGTCCTCCTCATCCCTGAAGACCCTGAGAAAAAACATGGTCTCATTCTCATACACATCGAAGCGCTTCAGGCAGACAAGCACTCTGACTGCTGGTCCTGGATCAGAGCTTAATGTCTTCTGCCTTTTGTGCATCATTAAGACAAGCTAATGTCTGATCCAGGATCAGTGGTTAAGGGCGGGTTCTTCCTAAAATCCTGCGGGATTTTTCTTGCTTTCAGATGCATGATCATCAGAACAGCAGAGGACTAACCGTTACGCTCATCTGCTAAAACAGCTCCCTCATCATCGACCATTTATTGATGTTCTCCACTGTTTATACCCTTACATTGAATATCTCTTTTATCTGTCACCTATGGAAAAAAGATCACATGTTGTAGTTTTTAGCACATTCTGACTGCGTCTGCATGTAAACAGATAATCAGGACCCGTCCCTGAACAGTCTGCAAGTGATGAACGCCGCAGACCTCCGGAGCAGCATCGACTCCAGCTCTCGCTCTCAGCAGAGCGGACAGGGATGGATCAACACCTACCCGCTGTCCAGTGGCATGTCCACAGCCTCCAAAAAATCAGGTATGGCTGTCATTGAAGGAACACGCCAACATTTTCTTTTTTTTTTTAGTGTCTTGCCTCACTCCAGAGTCCATGACAAGCAGATACCATTCCTTTAACTATGCGTCCAGTAACAAGGAACTCACCCACCGCTAGTTAGCTTAGCTCAAATGCTGGGAGTTAATGGGTAGCATTAGCCTGCCTCTGCCTACAGTCATCAGATAAACTCTTCAGCAGCTCTAAATGGTCCTGTGTGCTTGTTGTGGCTCGTTTTTTACCCCCTTTTGTAACGTTATCTTCTGCTGTCTTCATATTATCTTCTTCTTCTACTCTTCTTCCACTGGTTTTCCCGAGAGTTGTTACGAGTCAAGTCTTTTGAACAGTTCTTCTAAGTGAACGATGAGAAATGATTTGCAGTTCTGAGTCAGCAAGGACCTAAAATTAAATAATCGGATGGTTGTTCCTCCAGGTGTTGGAATTTTAGCTGAACATATTTGGAAACCACTTCCTTGACTCTCTCAGACTTGATTACTTTTGATTGTGTGGTAATTTTTTAAGTAAGGCTGCACAATAACATTTTTGTCATTATATTTCAGTCTGATCATTTGTGATAAACACATGATCTGGACACAAAAGCCCCAATCCGTTGCATTAAATGTGAAAAAATATTTTGCGAAGTAGCAATAAGTTCTCACTTACTTGTTAATGGTCATGGTTTTAAATCATATAATGTCATCCAATGAAGCTGAGCAAGGTATCAGTTAATTTTATATTAACTTGTACCAGTTTTGTGGTGAAAAATATATTTAAAGATTGATATTTTTTCCAGGAACCTCCAAGAAAAGTAACAGAGGGACACAGCTCCACAAGTATTACATGAAACGGAGAACTCTGCTGCTGGCCTTACTGGTGAGAGCTGAAATAAAAAGCCATTTCCTGGTTTTAATCTTCATTTTTGGTCATTCCTCATGCTTTTGGTTCTGCTTTTTCCTCCAGGCCAGTGAGATCGAACGTTTGACGACGTGGTACAACCCGCTGTCCACTCAGGAGCTGGCCATCTCCACGGAGCAGTCAGTGGAGACCAGCATCGCCAACTGGAGGTCTAAATACATCAGTCTGACGGAGAAGCAGTGGAAGGACAACGTCAACCTGGCCTGGGGGATCGCTCCGTACCTGGCTATGCAGCTACCGACAAGGTATGATTGTCCATCAATCGATCAATCAATCAATCTTTATAAGTGTTATCTCAAGGCACTTTACAACAGAGCAGGCTGACAAAATCTTCATTTATAGATACACGTATAAGCATAAATACAAATACATATGGTAAATATATTTGTATATACACATACATACATCCAGAGATGTTTCCATCCAGGCAGAGACAAAGGGACTAAAAATAAGCATTTATGATAGAGACAAACCCATGGACACCCAGATCATAAATCTGTCCTCATCACATTTGTTTCTGCTGAATATAGATTCAATCAATCAATCTTTATTTTATGGAGTCAGAACAGTCTCAATAAACACAAATGCACACAGAAGGACTCACAAATGCACACAGAAGGACTCACATTTTCATTTCAATGCACACAAATGCATATCAACTCATAGAAATGTAAAAAAATTCACAGATAAATAAAACGAGATTTACACACAAATAGCACATTTGCGAACCGTCAGTTATTTGTGAACCTCGCTGCATTCGTGTGTGGATTTTTGAGACTCCCCTGACGTGCTCCGATTCACAAATGCGTTTTTTTCAACAGGGAAATGTGTGTAACCAATCAGATGTCTCGCTCCTGTTCAGCCAATCACAGTCGCTTAGATTCGAGGGTATCAGTCTTTTATCAACTTGACTCTTAGCGGTGCGAGGAAGAGACAACCTCACTTGACCGCAGTTTTTTTTTTCATGGTTATTAATTTAAAAAAAAAATCTATGAAAGGTGACAAAGATCTTACACTGGATTCTAGTTCTCCTGGTCCCTGACTGTCATCCTGGAGATTTTTAGCAGATTTTACTGTATAGTTTTTTTTTTATATATATATATAGTTAAAGGTTAATTCTGTTCAAATTGCATTGAGATGCTTGAGAATTTTGCCACTCCTCTGATCAGTAGTTGTTTTTCAGTTGATGAAAATGAGTCTTGCTTGGACCAAAAACTCTTGGTCTCTGATCCAGCCTTTATTTTTTACCTTTATGTTAAATCCTCATGTTTTCAGGTTTAAGAACGACGCCATTGTCGCTGAAGTCACTCGTCTGGTGAGATTAGACCCTGGAGCTGTCAGTGACGTTCCTGAGGCCGTCAAGGTGAGACCACATCAACCTGTGAGCTTAAAAAATCAGTTTGTGTCTTAAAATCATGTTTTTTTTCTAACTCTTTTTTTTTAATTGAAATTTGGGTAACACTTTATTTTAAGGCCACCTTATTTGTCACTAATTAGCCAATATTAAGGGCTTGTTAGTAATTCTGAATATCCATAATATTCACTTATTATGATACTAATTAGGAATTTTCCTTTAATAACCTCCTAATTACTGCCTATTGGTTATTAGTTCAGAAGTTATTCTGTAAGAATAATGATCCTAGTTAGCTTTGCTTACTAAGCACCTTATAAGGTATCACAAGAAAAGTTAAATGAAGAAAAGAAGTTTGAACATTCTGGCCTTTCGGTGCATTGTGGTTGATTTCTTCTTTTATTGTAGCAGAGAATCCTGCATGGACCTTAAAATAAAATAACTGGATGGTTGTTCCTCCAGGTGAATAAAGGCACTGGTATTGGATTTTGACCTGAACATGTTTAGAAACCACCTCCTCAACTCCTTCGGACATGATCACTTTTGATTATGTGGTAATTTTTAAAGTAAGACTGCATAATAGTACAAAAAAAACAACATTTTTGTCATTATTGCAATATAAGCAACACAAGGTATCCACACAAAAGTCATAATTTATTGCATTAAATGTGAAAAAAATCTTTGGTAAAGTAATTTCTCATTTGCTGGTTAATGATCATCCTTTCAAACCATTTGATGTTTTCAATAGGGAGGACAGGATTAAAACAAACCCACGGCGTTGTGTTATTTTTACTAGTTGACTACTTATCCATACCTTCTTGTATTCAATGAAAATTAGGCAATAAAACAACGATTTACCACACATCTAATGCAAAAGAGTTTTTATCAAGGATGTGAGATATAACCGGAAGCAGACCAGTGACCTCATTAAAACTAATATTTTGTTTGAAATTGACAAACTATCACGCCTTTAAATTGCACTGTTAATTAGATTCAAATGTGCTTGTAAAATGGTCGTCATTAAAATGTCAACTGTAGCTTTCTACCCGTAAATTGACCTTCAGTAAATGTGAGAAACAAACGTTCCCCACAGGAATCCTATTACCTTGGTCACATCTGCAGAGTTCACACAACTCGTCTACAGAGTTGACTAAACTCTCTCTCGTCAGAACCAGATAGTAAATCAAGTTTTTAAAATATACTCCGCCTCTTTGACCTCTCAGTTCCTGGTTACCTGGCACACCATCGATGCCGACTCTCCCGAGCTGAGTCACATCCTCTGCTGGGCTCCGGCCGACCCCCCCACCGGCCTGTCCTACTTCAGCAGCATGTACCCTCCTCATCCTCTCACCGCTCAGTACGGCGTCAAAGTGCTGCGCTCGTTCCCTCCGGTAAGTCACACCAACACGGATGTTTGCACGCTTGAAGTTCCTCTTTAGGAAAGACTTAAGCTCTTTTAATGAGACTTTTCTCTGTTTTAGGACGCCATCTTGTTCTACATTCCTCAGATTGTCCAGGCTCTTCGTTACGATAAGGTAAACTTTAATTATTCTTCATAACTCACCACAAAAACGGCCTCATAGTCTTTGGCCGTTACATCTTTACAAGCCACCATCAGCTCTTGAAAAGTGATGTTAATAGTTTTTTTATTACCTTTTATGAAGCTGTGCTAACTAAATTTCACTCTGCATCCTGATCAGATGGGTTATGTGAGAGAGTACATCCTGTGGGCAGCCCAGAAGTCTCAGCTTCTCGCTCATCAGTTCATCTGGAACATGAAGACGAACATCTTCATGGACGAGGAGGGACACACCAAAGACCGTGAGTAGAGACTTAAAGCAGTGTTGATGTTACAGCACTTTTTAATTTAGGTTTAGTTTTAATCTTTTGCCTGAAATGTCTTTTAGTGTTAGTCTTAATTTAGTCATCTAAATTGTTTAGTCGATGAAATCTACTGTAAATTTAGTCGACTAAAATATGAAGTGTAAAGGGTAAGGCATTTTTTATGTTTCCCTGAATTTCTGAAATCATGTTTTACACTTGGATAAAATGAAACATCTAATAACCCTTTACTGAATTCTAGTAAAGTTTGAATGTATAAATGAACAGAAACAAATATATTCCTAACTTGTCTCTACTTTCTACATGACCAAATTAGGTCTGATTGGATTAAGTCTCTGTCAAACATTTTAGTGTAGTTTTTATTTGTTGATGAAAAAGTCAGTTAATTTAGTTTTTGTCCATGTGCACTTGTTTTTATTAGTTACTGTTGAGTTTTCGCCAGGGTTGTTGATGAAAACTATGACGAAAATAATTAGTCAACAATATTAACACTGACTTAAAGCCACGAAAAAACAAATAATTTTCATGAAGTGATCACAGAGCAGCTGGCCAAGACTGGTACAACTAGTGGCTCACGGGCCATATGCAGCCCTCCTGCTCTTTCAATGAGGCCTGCCAGCTCATTAAAAATATCCATAGATGTATTTAAATAAGAAATCCCAATTAAATCTGCCATGGCATCACTTAAAATAGCAATATTTCCAAGACAACAGAGCTTTAATTGGCTTTGCTTGTTTCTGTGAAGCTCAGTTTAAATTATATGTTAGTAAAGATAGACATCATATAGAGATTAGTTTTTAAAGAATATTAAATCATCATGTTCTCCTCGAGGCAGTGAATCATTTGTACTGCTTAATGATCATTATTAAACACAAAGAAAATGAAATAAAGTCAATTATTGTTGCATTTATTCCCTTCAGCAGCACTTTTCCTCCCTCTCTGTAAAAGCCTAACTGATTTCTTTGGATGTTTAATTATTCTGTTCCTCTAATGGGACGTCATTAGGCCTAATTAAATCAGATAAATGGGTGTAATAACGTTCGTCTCCGCCTCATGAACATCGTTATCTCTGCTCAGCCGACATCGGGGAGCTCCTGGAGCAGATGGTGGAGGAGATCACCGGCTCTCTGTCGGGCCCAGCCAAAGATTTTTACCAGAGAGAGTTCGACTTTTTCAACAAGATCACCAACGTGTCCGCCATCATCAAGTAAATCCGCCTCAGTGACAGTACATGTGGTTAGAAATCGAGTTAAATTTGTGTGTGATGTGATTTATTTTGTTTTTCAGGCCTGTTCCAAAAGGAGAAGAGAGGAAACGTGCCTGCCTCAAAGCTCTGTCAGATATTAAAGTGCAGTCAGGTAAGTGCTGTCATATCACAGGGTTGGATGGGCGTTTACTGAATTAATTTAATATCTTGGGTTTTAAGTTAAACACACACTGGCCACTTAATTAGGTACTCCTTGTTCGTGCCATGTTGGCCCCCCTTCTCCCTTCAGAGCTCCTTAACTCTTGGTTTCACAGACTCGACAAGGATTCAGATGTCTGATAGGCCGATATCCCAAAACTTTTTAGCTGATACCAACATATAAAAAAGATTAAAAGTACGGGTATTTTTGGATAACATCATGTCATTGTCTTTGCCCACTTTTTTATTTTCTGTATTTTGATTGAATTAAAAAAAAAAGAGTCTGACATTTACCTGCTTTCGTGTAATGTGTCTCAAAATAACATTTATGATTTAAATTTCATTTCTGTATAAATAAAGACTGATTAACTGATTGAAAATACATCAGCATTTTTAAGAGCAAACTCAAATGTTCTTTATTTATTTATCTATACAGCCCTTTACAACATCCCTTTCGGTAAACCACAGTGCTTTACAGTAGATAGTAAATAAAACGGAATAAATTACTACAATAAAAAAGCAATAAAATGGAATGAAATACAATACAATAAAATACAATGGAGTAAAAGTCAAGACCTACCTTTTTAACTTAACAGTTTTTATTGAATCATATATTTAAGCTTTGCTTGTTTTATCATTCTTACCAAACAGTATTTTATTATTTATCTCAATCTATTTATTTATTTTAATTCTGTTATAACTTATATTCTGTTTTAGTTTTTCACTTTTATTTCCAGTGTTTTCTCAATTTGAGCTCATGATGGTGTTTCAACAGTTCATGCTCACACACACACAGTTCTGTTAAATCAAGGTCTTTTATATGTGTATATATATGTATATTATTAGTTTTTGCTTGATTTAAATTTCTTTGTCCTTTTTGTTCTTTGTGTATGTAAAGCACTTTGTGCTACAAAAGTTGTATGAAAAGTGCTATACAAATAAAGTTTAATTTATTGATATATCTTCAACAGTAACACAAAAACAAAGCTTCATCTTCATCTTTCATGAGCCTCATGCACTGATTTAATAATCTGCCGCTTTGTTGGAGCTTTTATTTCCAGTTTATAATTTATTGCAAAAATTTGACAAACTTAATGCTGGAATATGAGGTTAAAATGTTAGTGGTAAATATCAGCAGAAAATATAATAATAATCAACCCATCAAGAGGCAACCACAATTTAGTTTTTTAACTATGCAACCTGTTCTTCTTCTGTTATTTGCCAAGACTGATATTTATCTTTTTTATTTTATTAACCCTTATTAAACCAGATAAAAACCGTCATGAAAAAACATATTTTAAATGTGACAATATTCAGTAAGTTAAAATACACATTTTTTGTGAGTGCAAGGTGTCTTGCAATAAAGTGCAGTGGCTTTAAGATAAATAACAATTCAGAAACACGGGTACTGTCTGTAATTATCTGCTGATATTAATCACAAACCAGTCATATTGTGCATCATATTTGAGGTGGGCACAAAAGAGAGTTGAAAATGCTTGAGTTTGTATTTAGGAACTCTGTTTTCTGCCACATGGTTAAAGATCTTACTCAGACTGAAGGGTGTGTGTATTTAATTTAATGAGTGTTTGTATATCCAGTTTTCTTTTGAGGCTTTTACTGGGAAAAGGCAACCATATCCAGAGATCATCTGGATTCTTTCCGCTGTAAAGAGAATGAATATGATCCAAGTCTGATGTGTTTCTCTTCCTGATTTTTTTTTGTTTAGGTTGTTACCTGCCAAGTAACCCTGAGGCCATCGTTCTGGACATCGACTACAAGTCTGGGACCCCCATGCAGAGGTAGGAACCGATTCAATCCACTCTTCATGAGGAGAACTTGCCGTTAATAAAGTGATTTAATGATATTTTGTTCTCTTCTTCTCTCTCTCAGTGCAGCGAAGGCGCCCTACCTGGCCAAGTTCAAGGTGAAGCGCTGCGGGGTGAGCGAGCTGGAGAGGGAGGGTCTCAGAGCCCCCTCAGACTCCATGGAGGACGGAGAGGAGAATCCAGACGGGTCACGCAAAGTCTGCTGGCAGGCGGCCATCTTTAAAGTGGGAGACGACTGCAGACAGGTGCGCAGCCTTTTTTATTCCCTCTTAAAGGTGTTTTATTTTGGAGAAGCTGAACTCTGTGCTCTCTCTGCAGGACATGCTCGCTCTGCAGATCATCGGACTCTTTAAGAACATCTTCCAGCTCGTCGGCCTCGATCTGTTCGTCTTCCCCTACAGAGTCGTCGCTACTGCACCAGGGGTGAGAGCACACGTCCTGTATGGAGAGTTTGGGCTTAAAATTGATATCTGTGATATGAACCGTAGTTTAGCTCTACTAGTGCTCAAATCTCGAGTACATGTCCTCAATTTTGGTCAACCAGTGCACGAGTAGACTTTACTAGTGAAGAAAATAGTGTCAGTAGTACTACTAGTAGACTGTTTTGGGTCTATTAGACTAAAAAATGTTCACCAGTACTACTTGTAAGCCTCATATGATAATAAAGGGGCAGGGAAATTCAGGCTTCTCATTGGCTTTCAAAAAATTACAACCAATCAGGGTGCTGGATTTGGTTATAATCCCTCTTACTTTATTGGCATGAAGTCTACTCGTACTACTAGTGAATCTTTTGGCTTTACTGGTACAGCAAGTGGACCAAAAACAGTCTACTAGTACTACTAGTGAGATAATTTGAGTTTACCAGTAGTACTAAACAAAAGTTTTGTTTTACTCGTAAAAAGTTTTTGGTGTACTAGCGAAAGTAGACCCTACTAGTAAAGCAAAATATACAATAACAGACTTAAAAAATCTTACTAGTAAAAACTCAAAGCTTTACCAGTACTACTAGTAACACAAAATTTTTTACTAGTAGATGATTTTACTTTACTAGTAAGGACTAGTTGTGCACTAGTACTCAAAAAACTATTACTAGTAAAACAAAATTTTTGTTTACTATTACTAATAGTGAACTCAAAATATCTCACTAGTAGTACTAGTAGACTGTTTTTGGTCAACTTTTTGTACAAGTATAGCCAAAAGATTCACTAGTAGTACTAGCAGACCTAATGCAAATGAAGTAGGAGGAATTATAACCAAATCCAGCCCCCTGATTGGTTGTATTATTTTTAAAAGCCAATGGGGAGCCTGATTTTACTTTTCCCGCCCCCTTATTATATATATCAATATTAAATAATATATAAGCATATAAGGCTTATTGGTAGTACTAATGAACATTTTTTTATCTGCTAGTAGTACTAGTGACACTTTTTGCTTCACTAGTAAAGTCTCACACTAGTTGACTAAAACTGAGTACGTTTACTCCAAATTTGAGTACTCGTAGAGCTGAACTATGGTTGATATCACTGAAATGGCATCCATAGGCCTGTCCTACCATCTCTCTTCAAACTGCCAGAATGGCGGGATGGTCAGCGTCCGTGCTCTTTATTTATTGAGTTTTTTTTCTTGTGTGGGCAGCTTTGGTTCAACCAGTCTGTGGTCCATTTGCTGCATGTCTTCCCTACTCTCTCTCCCTCTTTCTGAGTCAGTCCACTTCCTCTCCACTTTTCATCAAGGCCCAAAACATCTTAAAAACAGCCTGTTTAAGTTTCGTTTAGTTTCTTAGAGTGCCATTAACATTTCACCCAGAAATTTGCTGCAAAGGTTAAAAATATAACACGATGACACACAGTTGAACACCAGATTAGATTGTTAATCTCCTCATAATCTGAAGAAATGATGAAGACTAGAAAACAAGAAAAACTCGTCAGACTTGGAAACAAACTTTGACACATTTCAGCACCAGCCCTCGATCAGGTGAGGCCACACAGATGTTTGCTTTTAAGGTCAGCATGACGCTGTGGATAAAAAGGTATTACCTTAGTGAGAGAATTTCAAACAAAGTGAATTAAAATGTAGTTTTTGTTATTTTTTCAATCTGAACTACAAGAGCAAATAAGTAAAATGCCAATATTAATGTCTTTTCAGTACAGTGCAAGTTTGCAAAGGAATATATGATAATAATTTAGCTTTTATGTTTGTTTTTGTAACAAAAAAACTGAATTTATATCCAGAAATGTCTCAATAAAAGCTTCTTATGTTAACATGTTTGATCTTTGCTGTATCTGAGATTCATACCAGCTAAGGTATTATGATTTATGAAAATGGATTTACTCATCAGTCTTTAAACATGTGATTTATTTATGAAATATGAACGGTATTTACTGTTCCTGTTTCCCTCAGTGTGGTGTGATCGAGTGCATCCCAGACTGTAAGTCCAGAGATCAGCTCGGCAGACAGACCGACTTCGGGATGTACGATTATTTCCGTAATCAGTACGGAGATGAGTCCACGCTCGCCTTCCAGAAGGTGAGGAGGTTTTAACTTTGGTGGTTTTCAGTCCGACCGCTCTAAATCAGCTGAAAAACACTCTACGCATTTGCATATTTCCTTTGGATCGTTTCATGTGGATCAAGTTTTTATCTTTTTACTTTTAATCTTTTAGCATGCTTTTGTTTATTTTATTTTTTTTTCTAACTTATCTTTCTTATTTTTCTTTATTTGTGTCTATTTGTCCTTATTTTTTCTTATTTATCTTTATTATTTTCTTATTTATCTTTATTTTTTCTGTTTATCTTTTTTCTGATATCTTATTTTTTCTATTTCTATTTATTTTTTCTATTTATCTTTATTGTTTCTGTTTTATCTTTTTTCGTATTTAACTTTATTTTATTTTTTTATCCTTTTTTCTAATTTTTTTATTTTTTTGTACTTGTCTTTGTTTTTTTCTTGTTTATCTTTATTTTTTTTATTTTTCTTTGTTTTCTTATTTATCTTTATGTTTTCTTATTTGTCTTTATTCTTTTCTTATTTATCTTTATTGTTTCGTATTTATCTTTATTTTTTTCTTATTCATCTTTATTTTTTTCTATTAATCTTTATGTTTTCTTATTTATCTTTATTTTTTTGTATTTGTCTTTTTTTTCTTATTTATCTTTATTGTTTCGTATTTATCTTTATTTTTTTCTTATTCATCTTTATTTTTTCTATTAATCTTTATGTTTTCTTATTTATCTTTATTTTTTTGTATTTGTCTTTTTTTTCTTATTTATCTTTATTGTTTCGTATTTATCTTTATTTTTTTCTTATTCATCTTTATTTTTTCTATTAATCTTTATGTTTTCTTATTTATCTTTATTTTTTTGTATTTGTCTTTTTTTTCTTATTTATCTTTATTGTTTCGTATTTATCTTTATTTTTTTCTTATTCATCTTTATTTTTTCTATTAATCTTTATGTTTTCTTATTTATCTTTATTTTTTTTCTATTCAGCTCCGTTCAGCGTAGCCTCTTGCAGTTTGTTGTGTTGAACCGTATTTAATACAGTGATAATAAAGCTTCTAATCTCAGAGTCTCTCATTTATTCTTGACGCCGTCCTTTCCCCACAGGCTCGTTACAACTTCATCCGCAGTATGGCGGCCTACAGCCTCCTGCTCTTCCTGCTGCAGATTAAAGATCGTCACAACGGGAACATCATGCTGGACAGTAAAGGACACCTCATCCACATCGGTACGTTCTGGCTCTGACGATGTCGGGAATCGAGGTTTGTTCTTGTGATTAAGAGCGACTGATAAAGATCCTGGTCCTTGTTCTCTGCAGACTTCGGCTTCATGTTCGAGAGCTCTCCAGGAGGAAACCTGGGCTGGGAGCCGGACATCAAGCTGACGGACGAGATGGTGATGATCATGGGGGGGAAGATGGAGGCCACGCCCTTCAAGTGGTTCATGGAGATGTGTGTGCGAGGATACCTGGCTGTGCGGTGAGACACACCTGCAGGGAATTAGGGACAAAAACAGCAGATGTTTAAAGCTTAAAGTGGATGGACGCTTATTCTCACTCAGCATGTTTGTGATGTTTTCTCCTCGTGTCTGCTCCTCCACCCTGAAGGCCGTACATGGACGCCGTCGTCTCTCTGGTGACTCTCATGTTGGACACTGGACTGCCGTGCTTCAGAGGACAAACAATCAAACTCCTCAAGTAAGACATGCAGCTCAAAGTGGGCCCGACCCGCAGCTACATCTCAGTATTTTAGCTACAACACAAATACATATTTAAATATGAAAAAGCAGCACATTCGTATGATTGAACAACTTCAACTTTCTGATAGGGCTGGGCGATATAGCCTAGAAATATAATCCCTGATTTTTTTCCACAACACTGTATATATGATTTCAATCTATCCCCCCGCCCAAAAAAAAACAAACTCCAAGTGACACAAAAATGACTTGAATTATCTTTTATGGTACAGTACATTCAAAAGTATATTTAAAATATTAAATTTGATTACATACAGCAACAGTTTTTAATATTTTGTTGATATCTAGGGCTGGGAGATATGACGTAAAAGTAAAAATCTCAGGTTTTTTCCACAAAACTTTCTATATGATTTTAATCAATTTTTTTCCCTCTTTAAAGAAAAAAACTGCAAGTGACACAAAAATGACTTGAATCATCCTTTATGTTACAGCGCATTCAAAAGTATATTCAAAAAATAAAATTTGATTACATACAGCAACAGTTTATAATTATTTTGTTGATATCTAGGACTGAGCCATAAAAATAAAAAATCCCAGGTTTTTTCCACAAAACTCGATTTACGGTTTATTTCCCTTAAAAAAAAAAAAAAAACTCCAAGTGACACAAAAATGGCATAAATCATCTTTTCTGGTACACTACATTCAAAAGTATATTTAAAAAATAAAATTTGAATAAATGCAGCAACAATTTATTTTTATTTTTTTATATCTAGGGCTGGAAGATATGACCTAAAATATAAAAAATCCCAGTTGTTTTCCACAAAACTCAATTTATAATTCTAATCAATTTTTTTCCCTCTCAAAAAAAAAAAATTTCAAGTGACACAAAAATGACATGAATCATCTTTTATGGTACAGTACATTCAAAAAGTATATTTAAAAAATAAAATTTGAATACAAACAGCAACAATTTATAAATACTTTGTTGATAATTCAGGCAGGGCAATATGACCTAAAAAATAAAAATCCCAGTTTTTTTCCTTAAAACTCAATGTATAATTTAAATTGATTTTTCTCCATAAAACTCAGTTTACAATTTTAATTGTTTTTTTCCGTTAAAAATTAAAAAAAATTCAAGTCACACAAAAATGACATGAATCAAGTTTTGCCTTTATGTTGACAAAATATCTTCCCAAATCAAACAGAATTTCCCTCTTGAAGGGAAGTTAAAGTGTGTGTCATAAAAAATTGATTATGTAGTTCATATGTAGGCAGGTTAGTCTTCAAAAACACTAAAGCCTGAGGTATTTTCACAGCATATTACCGCAAAACTCTCTGATCAATATTTAATCTCATTAAAAAAAAAAAAAAAATATATATATATATATATATATATATATATATATATACAAGCCTATAAAAGTGTTTGTGCAAAACCTGACAGGGCCTACCATCATGAAAACTGTAATTTTCAGTATTTATATTTTAAACACTGCAACAACTTACAATTTGATTTTTCATTTTTCAATCTTGTGCAGAAAATAATTCAAGTTAAATGATTTAATTGATATATTTCCCAGTCCTACCTTCTGATTTAAATTGTTTTTTAATCTAACCTTGCCTGCCAAACAATCTGCTGCTTGTTTAAAAAATAAATTGTTTTCTTCCTCTTCAGTGTATTTGTCTGTCACTGTTGTGTTCTAATCCTCTTCTGCTGCCCCCGAGTGGTCAGAAAATAAACTACAGAGACTGACACGATGATGTTTTGTTTTGTGTTTCAACCAGAGGACGGTTCAATCCTCAAATGAGTGAGAAAGAAGCAGCAGCGTTCATCATTAAAGTCATCCAAAGCTGCTTCCTCAGCAGCAGGTAAGAGAAAAACACCTCAGAGCACTTATTTAACATTAAAGGAGAAGTTTGGGATTTTAGACCTGGACCGTTATTTGGACATCATTTCTGTGATGTTGCCGAACAGTAATAAAAAACATCCAGACCTGTTATTTAAGGAAACAAGCTTTTATTGTTGACATTGCAGTGATTAATTTTTAGGCAACCCCAGAATACAGAATTCAATGATCTGTAAATCCTTTTAAACCATTATTCAACTGAATACACTACAACAATAAGATATTTAATAATTAATCTCAAATGTGAACAAGTGTAATTGACATCTTGCCTCTTTAAAAATGTTGAATTTGCATCAATAATTGTGTTTGTGTAAGTAAAAAAATGACATGCAAGAAAAATAAATCAGAAAGTAAAGGCTGTTTTTTTGGTCTGAAGAAGTGGTTTCAATTGGCTTGAATTTTATTTGTATATGTTTTTATTAAAGCTGTATTTGTTCTTATATTTTCCCACATTAATAAGGCTCTCTTTGAGACTGAAGTCGCCCTGTTCTGATCTACAGTTCAAATTAATGGCTTCAAGATTTCAGATGTTATATACTCCATATTTTTATATGCATTAGAAACTTTGAAATTAATTTTTTGTCAATCTGAATTTCTGTCCAATGTCAACACCCTCAGACTCTAGGAAGCTCTTTCTCACAACATATTTTACTAGATCTCTTCTGGGATGATGTGCAGAAAGTGACTCGATAATTTTTTGAACCATGTTTTTATTAATACGCTCTCGTGAACTTTCTTCAACAGGAGCAAAACGTACGACATGCTGCAGTATTACCAGAACCAAATCCCGTATTAAAGTCTTCAGCTGGACCTCCACCGTACATCTACAAACACAAACAACTCTACACAAGCAATGCAACACAACAAGAACCTGTGGGAGATTCTTAATAAACGGGGAATCACTACAACAACATCGAGAAGAAGACGATGGCACTTTGGTCCTTGCGCTCTGAAGAGATCACCTTTGACTTTATCGGACGGAGGAACCTGAATCACCCTTTAAGTTTTTCCTTCTCGATGCTGTTATTCAGCGAGCGGAGGACGATGGCCTCAAGGGAGCCATATTTAGTGTTTGTCAGCTGTTTTCATCATCGTGTTACTATGCTGTACCCACTTTTATGCACTTTATAGATCCAGTATTTCACTAACTACAACATGAGCTTATAAAGAGATTATATATGAAAGTCAGAGATATAAACAATCAATAAACTAACAGTGTTTTTGATTTAGAGGTCAGAAATCAAGCAGGAATCAATCAGCATTAATCTAACGTAGTCTGTAGGAATATCTCAAACATACTGGTAGTCATGCTGTAGTTTTTACTGTTTAATATTAACTGTAGACTCAATCAGACCACAGGACATTTACTGTGATTTATGTAGAAATATTAGAGCTAATGTGAAGAACTCGTTCATCAGAAACACTCTAAGATGTGCAGCTTTCAAGCCTAGGATCAAATCCAGTTTGTCATACCTCTATATGTCAGCTTTAGACTTTTAATGTTTAGAAAAGAGGTTTTTTTCTCTCCACTGCAGGAGCTTAAAAACCAAAATACCAAACTTCATTGTCAAACTTTTGGCGACGATTAGGGAAACAAAGAGCTAAGTCAGAACCGAGTTAGTTGAATGGGAAAACTCCACAACAGCAATATATCGTAGGAGAGGGCCTCCTGTGAAAGAGCCCATAGAAAGTGTTTGGGGAGGGCAGAAGCATATCCAGCAGGTGATTGGACGATCGTTCTGTCAATCACGTTCATTATGGGCCAATCAGATAATGTAGAAGGTGGTAAAATACAAACATAAGCCACTACGTAGAACAAACTCGTCAAAACATGTCGAAAGTCGAACGAAACTATCCTTTTTATAGAGAAGTTTGTTGTGTTGATGTTTGTTTTTTATTAAATAAAGAACTGCAGTCACTTCCTGCTTGTCCGGCTTGTAGCTCCACCTTTTCCTGCTCCGAAGGACTCTGATTGGGCCGTCCCACTTTGGTCTGTACACATTTGTTGTAGATTGGAGCTTGGCAGGTTGGATCTGCCTGATTACTGACATTACGCTGTGTGGAAATGTGAATTTAAAGTGTAAAGAACGATAAGAATAAAAGCAGAACGTGCCTGTCTTAGTGGCTGTAAGCTCCTGCAGTGGAAAAGTCAAACCTGAGATATTTTCCGTGAACAGGGTCGACCGTAAGCCTCTTCCTGCTCCTCATCACAGCATGAAACACACTTCTGTCCTGTCTTTTATCTGCGTGTCGTCCGCAGCCTTCAGACCTGTTTGGAAACATTCCTCTCTGAGTGTTGGAGCCTCTTAGCTTCTGTTTTTGTTTCCTGATACAGAGGAGGATGATTAAACCTAAAAGCCATTTCTCCGACCCCTCGGTAGAACCACAGTTGTAGTAATACTTGATTGAAGAAACTCTTAACCTTATGCAATATATTCCTGTATGTTGATGCTGTATTTGTGTGCTGTTGCTGTAAATCTAAACATGAGAGAGAGAGAGGTGTGTCACGTTGCAGCTGCTGTCTTTAACTCACTGATTGGTTCAGATATTTCCATGTGAACTTGTTTTAATGGCTGATCATCATGGACATTTTTAATGTGATGGACTTAATGAAGATGCTGTCATGTTAAATATTTTAGTCCATCATCATCTGTAAATCTGTAAGTGTTGATTATATGTGAGGATCAGTGTGAATGAGAGAGACGTATTTTGTCTGTGTTTTGCTCAGTTTGTTGTTGCGACCTCACCGCCGGTTCAGATTAAGATTACGTCTGTTATTCTGTGTGAAAACTTCTTATTTCCAGATTAAATGTGTCGACATTTCATCAGAATCCTCGACTACTGGGTGTTATGTTTTCTTCTTTTGTGTGTGAAGTGGAAGCACAGAAATGTTAATTTTGTTGACTAATTATTTTCATGAACAACCTTTTTTTTCCCTGACGAAAACTAGACAGTAACTAAAAAAAAACAAGTGCACATGGACAAAAAACTCAAACTAAATTAACTGACATTTTCATCAACAACTAGACTAAAATGTTTGACAGAGACTTAATCCAATCGGACCTAATTTGGTCATGTAGAAAGTAGGGACAAGTTAGGAATATATCCAATCACAGCTACTTTGGTTGTGTGGAAAGGTTGGATGAGTTCAGAGGGACATCCAATCACAGCTGCCTTAGCTTGGTGGTGGTGGGATAAGTTGTGGAGCGATCCAATCAGAGCTCCTCTCTTTATGAATTGATATATTCATGTAGAGCAGGTTCACTGTTTGTTGCCAGAGCTGCAGTTCCTTGAGAGCCACTTGAGGCTGGCTGCAGGAACCCTGGAGGTTGCATGATTGTTTTTTGCAGCCTTAATGAAAATCTTTACAGCTTCAGTTCAAATACAAGGTATGACTTTAAAAAACAAGACCAATGCTGTGATCCAGTTTTATTGAACATAAACATTAGGGCTGAAACAATTTATGGATTAATTCAAGTTATTCCATTACTAAACAGTCACAAGGCCTTGTTAAAATCTGGCCCACTACACAGCACACTGTGTTTGGCATACATGGTCGTTTTTGTTGTGCAACGCGCTTTCTGATCCACCACTGTAACGCAGATGTGAGGTGTGGATTGCAAAATCACGGAAGAAGAGGAGGATGAAACAAGAGAGGGGCAAGGCTAACTAGCAGTGGGGGACGCACAGTTGAAAGAATGGTGTCTGTCTACTTGTCATGGACTCAGAGTGAGGCAGGACACAAAAAAAAGTTGACCCATCCCTTTACAGCCCGGTGTACCAGCTGCATGCTTAAAATTGTGCACTGGATGTTTTTACATTGCAACTGCGATATGTTTAAAAAAAAAAAAGTGGATATTATGGGTTTTAATACGTCCAAAAGGTGGACACAGGCTCATGAAAGGTGCCTTTTTGCTCTGACAGAGCATTGTAGACATTATTTAACTTAACTAATTTAGAATGATAAAATATAATCTCATTTGAGTGTCCTGGAAGTGGACATGGGCCGTCTGAGGGTTTAAAGTTCTCTGTGGTCTCAGCCTGCTGATCCATCATTATGTTGTGAACAGAGGATGCAGTCAGCTGTGTTGACCTCTGATATCTCTGACAGTGAATGGAGAGCTCGAAAACACCAAATACATCCTGCTGTAACATGTTTGCTGGGATCAGGACGACATGGAAACCAATGTGTCCAAATTTTGCTGTTGGGTAAAATCAGCAGATGTATAAAAAAGGACAGATTGTTTTATTTCAAGCTTTGTCCAAGAAGGAGTGACAGGAGAGAAGATTTATTCTACAAACACAAAGGAGTGGGAGTGACACTGGAGCACAAAGGAACAACCAAACCCCCACATTTCTGCCCTTTGTCTTCACGGAGCAGGAGAGCATCAGGACCTTCGAGGAGCCTTCACAAATCTATACTCCCTTTAAAAGAAGAGGAGGATCCTAACTGGAGACACTCCATCGATTTAATGTTCTTAACTAATACAAATGTTACCATCCAACATCAAATAATAAATATTATGAATTTTATAGTCTACATAAGACACTGTATCTTGATTTTTTTTTAAAACTTTTAATTAATTATTTATTACTAACATTTTTCACCACGGATTTTTAAATTATATGAGAACATTATATGAGAAACTTCGACCCTAAGCAGGCACATTAATTTGTTTTTTTTGTTGTATTTATTAAGAGTGATTTTTTTAACAAATTATTTTTAAATGTCCCTGAGAGCTCCTTTACCTTTACTATATTATTAAATGTAAGTTTTAAATTTTATTGTCTGTTTTCTTATTATTCTTATTATCTTTTTACACTTAATAATTTTAGCTTTTCCTTTAATCTTTTAACATGTTTTTATATTATTATTTGTCTTTAATGAATTTTAGTTTTATCTCTGTCTGATGATTTTTGGTTTTATTGCTTTGCATTTCCTCTTGTTTCTTTTCATCTTGATTTTATCATTTCTTTTCCTTGAGCGTTAGTTTTTCCAGTGTGCATTAGTCTCTAAATCCCCTTCACATGCTACCGACTATCATTACAACTACAGTGGAATATAACTTAGTACATGGACCTTTGCTGAGTATTTATTTGCTGGGTGATTGTACAAAAAATATATGATTACTATCATGACATTTATATATGTATAAATATATCTTTTGTCAATCATTTTTCTGTCTCAATGTAAAGAACTTTGAGCTGCAATTGAATTTGCATGAACTGTGCTATATAAATAAGTTTGACTGATTGATTGATTGATCGATTGATCTTCACGTTCAGACACAAAACAAGAGCAAACGGCATGAAGCAGCTAAAACTTGAATGAATGTTGGAGATGGTTGGCAGTTTTTATTTTGTACATTTGACCTTGAGACAGTGCAGGTAGAGCAAACGGGCACAGTTTGTGTGACTTGCAAACATAATCAGTCTAGCAAAAACCTAATGTTCAAATGGAGGGCAAATTCAAGGGTATATGAAACTCAAAAAAGCAGAATATTGGTTCTTTAAGATATTTTCAGACAAAAACTGAGACTTCAGAGTTTTTAAATACACAAAAACATTTTTTTCTCATCGAAGTCTTTTATTTTTTTTTATCATTATAACAGGACCATACAATACAACAAAAATCCAAAACCAAAACAAAAGTGAAAATAAAATATATATTAATATATGACATACTGACAGATATCATCAAACATAGAACCAGTGCAATGAAATAAAAATCTTTACAATATATTTTCAGCATCCATATCGTCTACAAAACTCATAAACAAAAACAAATGATTTAAACCATCAAAATTTAATAAATGATCATAAAGTCTTTGTGGTTATTGTGACTGCATCACAATAAAACTGCAGAAGAAAGTTCAGCCGACGATACAATCAGAGCTGGATTTTGTACCAACTCTCCAAACATTTTCAACATTTCTGGGCAACATTTTCTTCATTTTATGACTGAAAACTTTGCAACTCATCAAAACAAAGTGGAAAATTTTATAGGAGTGCTCTTGAAGTTTTTGTAGCAACGTCATAAAGTTTGCAAACAAACAATCCCGCCAGGGGAGGTCAAGTGCCTTGGTGACCCAGGTCACCGGATGAGCTGGTGGAGTTCATCCTCAGGGGACCATGGCGTGCATCTTGAGGTGGCTGATGACGCCGCGCTGGTGCGTGAACCTCACCCCGCACAGCTGGCACTGGTACGGCTTCTCCCTGGAGTGGATCCTCATGTGCTCCATCTTCCTGTACTGGCGTGTGAAGCGCATGCCGCACTCCTCACAGGCGAACGGTTTGACCCCAAGGTGGGACCGCATGTGCCGGGTCATGGTGCCCCGCTGGGTGAAGAGCTTCCCGCAGACGTCGCAGGAGAACGGCCGGGTCAGGCTGTGGCTGCGCTCGTGCTGGTCCAGGAGACCCGGGTCCACGAAGATCTTACCGCAGACTGAGCAGGCAGAGTCTGCTTTGGGTTCTTCTTTGGGCAGGTTCTCCGAGTATTGAGCTTCCATTTGGAGGAGTCTTTCAGGCTCTGGATCTTCAGTTATGTGCGAGTCAACGTGAGCGATCAGCTGCTCCGAGCTCGTGAAACCTTCGCCACACGGGATGCACAAATACGGACTATCATGTGTGGAGGACTGAAGCCTTACCTGCTGTTGATGGTAGACGTAGCCACTATGCTTGACTTCTAGCTCAGCATCCTCAATCCCAGTTTCTTCACTCTGTTGCAGATCTTTCCTCACGGTCAAATCATCTTGAACCATAGTTTGGTCCTCTTGAATCAGCTCTCCAGGTTCCTTTGCTTGCCCTCTTCCCTCAAAGCGATCCTCCTCGTGGTATCTTGATCTCCTCTGCCAGTCCATCCTTGGGTACCACTGCTCTAATGATGGATTCCTGAAGGCCAAGGCATAGTTTGGAGGTAGATCCTCAGAAGAAGACGTGCCTGACTGAGGGGAGCTCTGCTGCAGACTGCTGGATGTGCTCCCGCTTCGATCCTTCCTCATCAGCTCCAGACTCGGACCGGTTTGATCACTGTGATTGAGCTCGACCTCGTCCTCAGAGATATCCTCCGTCTGGAGTCCATTTTTATGACTCTTTCTGACCTCCAAAGACTCAGCGTTGAAGCTCCTGCTGACTTTACTGGTGCCAAAGGAAGATGTCATGGTCGTAGATGGCCAATCCTGTGACTCGTAGTTCTTGAGTTTTAATCGACAAAGATCTGCTAACTCTGACAGCTGCAGGTAGGACGCCGCTCTGAAGAGATCGGACACGCCTTGGTGACCCAAATGACTCGAAGAGGGAAGCTGACCTGTGTAGATGAAGTCCAGGACCTGATAGAAGAGAGAAACATGGACATAAATCCAAGTTACTGCACATCGAAACTGGAAAGCACTCAGAGAGCGCAAACTTCCTCCAAGGTAGCTCACATATTGCTGTTACATCTATAATCAATAGTTCCATGATAAAGTTACCATCATGGTATGATTCATGACCCTGAAAACACACACCTAGCACTCAGAATCATGTTGATATCATTATTAGTTAGACAGTTATTGAGCAAAAAGGATTGTTCGTTACTAGAACAAGTCAACAAGCCTGGCTTGCAGGATTGTCACACTCTCTTGCCCTTGAAAAACTTACATTTAAGGGTTAATATCATACCTTTGATAAAATATGGGGACATTTGTGGCATTTCTAGAAGGGGAGAAGGTTACAGTCTGTTTTGATTTTTGACTCAAGGATTATATGGGTAGCAATTTATGAGCACTTATTTTGGGTCTTGTAGAGGCACTTAAGTCACGTGTGAAGTCCTGTTTTAGAAATGTAAAAGTTGTAGAAATTTAGACTTGTATCGTAAGATGATGTCTTGCTGTGAATGTTCTGTACTGTACCTTACTTGCCTTTGTTCTCTTTGTTCTTTTTGTAATCCTTGAAATACATTAAAATGCAATAAACACACATGTTTAAAAAAAAAAAAAAGGTAATTCGCTAACGGCGGTTATCTGAATCACCACCAAAATCTAATCATTTTGAAGTTTGGCCATTACCAACATCTCCACGAAATTTCAGCAAAATCAGTCCAGTGGTTTTTGTGTAATCTTGCTAAAAAACAAACAAACAAACAGCGAAAAAACAAACATATGCTGGCAACAGTTAAAGTTTGTTAGTTTGTTTTTGTCCCTATAGCAGATTGTGGTGTGGCAGGAATCACAGACATTTGGCAACAAAATACAATGTCAACACCTAAAATATCGTTTAGTTTTATTCATAATGTAGTCATCTAAATTGTTTTAATTTTAGTCTAATTTTAGTTGAAGAAATTTCACAACATCTACTGTAAATTTAAAAATATGAAGTGTAAAGGGTAAGGCATTTTTTGTTTCCTTGAATTTCTGAAGTCATGTTTTACACTTGGATAAAATGAAACATCTAATAACCCTTTACTGAATGCTAGTAAAGTCTGAATGTATAAATGAACAGAAACAAATTGAACTTTTGTGTGAAATGCAGTCACCTTTATTTAGGCTACCTGGCAGAGCATCTCAGTTACAATACCAGAAGTGACAACAAACAGTGAACCTGCTCTACATGAACATATCAATTCATAAAGAGAGGAGCTCTGATTGGATCGCTCCACAACTTATCCCACCACCACCAAGCTAAAAGCAGTTGTGATTGGATGTCCCTCTGAACTCATCCAACCTTTCCACACAACCAAAGTAACTGTGATTGGATATATTCCTAACTTGTCCCTACTTTCTACATGAGCAAATTAGGTCTGATTGGATTAAGTCTCTGTCAAACATTTTAGTCTAGTTTTTATTTGTTGATGAAAATGTCAGTTAATTTAGTTTGAGTTTTTGTCCATGTGCACTTGTTTTTATTAGTTACTGTCTAGTTTTCGTCAGGGGTCAAAAGGTTGTTGACAAAAACTATGACTAAAATAATGAGTCAACAAAATGAGCTCTGCTGAGATGCACAAGTCTACGTCTTTGGTAGCTCTCAAGAAGGATCTATTTAATCATTAAACTCACCTGGTTGAAGACAGAAGCCTTCACCATCTCTGTGCTCAAAGTGATCAGGTTCTCGTGCAGCACCAGGTATTTGAAGTAGCTGCTGCAGGCCGCCAGGACGTTCTTGTGCGCCCTGAAGAGAGCATTCTCCACCACGATGATCACGTCACACAGGTATCCTTTGGACCGCTGCTGGTTCAGCTGCAGTAGGAGCTGCTGGGTGTAGTTCTGAGGCTCCATCTCAAGGTTCAAGGACTGGACACCTTGGAGATATTTAGAGGAGGAGAAGGTGCAGAACTTTTCAGTTACATGCTTGATTTAAGGGTCCACGCTGCACACTTAGAGAACAAACAACCTCAGGGGCCCATGAGTGTGATCGCAAAGTATGTGCTGATCTTTTCAGTTAAACATATCCTGCATAAATATTCATAAATGCCAGCTCTAAATGTTAAGACTATGTATAACTGTTCAAGTATCTCATGCTGGGAAAAAATGGAAGTCTGATTGTCTGGCATCCTTTGTACTAACTCTGATTATGAAGCTAAAAATAGTTCAACGGTCCACTATCAGAGAAAAGAAGGTGGTAAATATAGACAAGAAGACCGCACCCTCGACACGTATATCTGCTGTGGCACAGCCACTGAAGCATATACACAATTTACAGTGACACAAAAGAGAGAAAGACTTTACTAACACATCTGAAAATGGTTATTTATCCCACCCAGAATTTAGGAATATGATTAATCTTCGCTGTGGTTGTGGATGACTTCTCTATTTCCTATTAAAGTGGTCTTTTCATTGTTGGCAGAACAGTTTTGTCTCTGCTCCGTGGATGATCTGTCTGCCAGCAGATAGACAGTTATCTCGGGTCCTGACTAAACGCTGGTACAAATTTAGAATATTTCTGCTGATAAGTGATGGGCCAACATCTGTTTTGCCAAAGTTAGATATACCAAGCTCATATCTAAACAAGGGCCTAAAAATAAACCGATATGATGCAGCAACCCAACTTTACTGGCTTTAGGCCAGAAAAAGTTTGATTGAAGATGGTTGTGGTTTGAGGTTTGTGTGCATCATTTGATGCTGTCCCTTTTGTTTTTGTACCGCTTTTATCCCATTATTATTATTATTATTATCATTTTTCTTTCTGAAGTCACTTTTCTGTCTTTCACACTGTAACTATGACTTCGGGGAACATCGGCCTGGTTAATGTTTGGCCCGTAATAAAAAAGGGATTTAATTGTAATGGCCTGGGATTGGGCAAGGCTAACAAGTTATGAAGATGTTGCTTGTTGGTTTTTAAAAGATGATACAGAAAAAAATAATTAATGCTCTGTAAGATTAGCCCACATGTTTCTCCTGATGCCATCTGGTCCCTGATGGAGAGAATGTTGAAGTAAATAATTAAAACAATAGAGATGCCAGACTTAATGAACAGATAATTTACAAGAACCTTTGACAGGTATGCTGTTAGAAATATCAAGTCTAAATAAGGATTAATAATTTTATTTATAATAATTCATTTAAGAAACATTTTTGTTTAAACTGTGCTATTAATTGGGATTTTGTCATTATAGCAATATGAGCCTTCACAGCATACATGTTGAGACAATATGAATTTATCACAATAAATTAAAACATTCTTTTATGAGGTAAAACAATATTTTGTGACTTTAACACTTTCTGATAGTCAGATGGAGCTTAAGCTGGCTGTAAGCTACCTTAGTGGTTTATTTGTTCACAGAAGAGAAAAATATTCTGCAGTTTCCTTCAGATTCAGAAAAGTAATGTTTCAGCTGCAGGTGTTGTAGATAACATTTTCACACACAAGTGGGGACACTAAGTTATAACTTACATGCTCTCAATCTTTTGTTGAGGGATTGCAATATTCAACATTTTTTAATGTGCCAAATTTAAAATCAAACAATATTAACATCAGTGTGATACCATAAAATCAGTATCTCTAAATACCTTAATATGTGATATTTAATTATTAAAATTTACAGGCAAATACCTGCTCACTGTCAAAATTGCACAGAAAGGATGACAACATGAAGATTTTAACCATTTTTCCGAATATTTTTTTAAGATATATAGTGATCTCTCTCTTTTCTGCACTTTTTGGTTTAACTGATCATAAGAATGATGAAGGTTTGATCATTATGCCTTGTATTTTGTCAAGCTAAATTTCCTGATGTTTGTAGTGTTTTACTGCAGTTCAGGTTTACATATTTTAAGCTGCTATTTTTTACCATTAAAAATGAAAATATAAATGTCTAAGAATTTTCCTTTTGTTGCTGTTACCTCTACTGATGAGGTCATGTTTATGCCGGCATTTGTTTGTTTATTTGTGCGTCCGTCCATCTGTGAGCAGAATAACTCAACAAGCTTTAAACATATTTTGATGAAATTTTCAGGGAATGTTGCACAAGGATGAAGTGATGAGACTTTGGTGTTGATCTGAATCTGGGTGCTGATGCAGGAATTTTGTGAGTGATTTGTTAACATTGTAAGAGAGGCAGAGGTTTGCACGTCTAGTTTAAAACTTCTGAGTTTTAAATTCTGCGATTGCTTCTTTGATTTGTTCTTTCTCTAACAAAGTTTTTGTGTTGTGTCTTAAAGAAAATGAAGATGTGATGTTTCATACTCTTAAGTGCTTTAGTAGATGCACATTTAAATGATTTTAGGCTTGTCATAAGAACTTTGGGATGTTATTTGTATCTATTTACATTTTCATTTGGAATTTTGTTTTCAGTTTTTTATTATTTACTTCAAAGTGTTAACTTTGGCAAAATATACTTATACACATCACATTATACTGGCATGAAAATTAATCCCACATTTAAAACATATGTTGAATTTTATTTACATTTTTTAAATATGAATATGAGGTTTGTTAAATCAAAATAAAAAGTAGAGACAATAGAAAAGGAAGAAGGAAAGTTAATGTCATCAAATATGAACAAACTCCTGAATATTTCTTTAGATTTCAGCGACTGAGTGAAACCAAACATACCAACAGATTCATCCAAAGCTGAAATGATGGCTATTTGCAGTCAATAAAGTTCAAAATGTGCTTCACATCAATCTCAAATCAGAAATCCAACTTTTGTCTTAATGCAATGGCACCAACTGTTTTTTATTTATGATTTTTTTTTAACTACTTTTGTACAATTTTATTGATAATATTAACATAATATTCATAATGGATGGTCTAAATATGCCCAACACTAACACTGCACTCTTTAAATACTGTTTTATATAAATGGCTTTAAATGGACCTACCAGACGTTAGCAGATGTTCCCTGCAGGAGAGCTTTCTGAAGGGTCAAAGGTCAGAAAGGATCAGTAATTAAGCAAGTTTGTTTGAAATAGATTTACAGCAAAGCCTCCAGGAGTGACGGCACACCCGTCTGCTGGAGCAGCTGTGCAGAAAGAGTTCGAGCAGACGGAGAGGAGGCGAGATGCACTGCAGAGATGGGACCGATAAAAACGTCTTTTCCAGATAAAACTTCAACAGCACACGTCAGTCTCCACCTCCTGAGACAAAGAGCTGGAGCTCCCGAGAACCTGAACCCACTCTATTAGGTTTGATAAAAACTGCTGCAGTTTGGACCTCAGATAGAAAAACCAAAACCAAACATGTTTATGAAGGATATACAGAAACTGTAGTTGGTCTGTCTGTAGATATGAAGATTTTTGACAGAAAAAAACAGCTTATAATCCAGAGACAAGGAGAAAAAATCAAGTCAAAATGTTAAAAAAAACAGCCAAATTTCAATCATCGCAGAACAACTCAGTAAATAAGAAGCAGTTAATTTGTTTTTAATACAGATCTGCCTGAGGGATCAAAGGTCACAGGCATTCAGTGTTGGTTTCAACCTTGCGTCTTAGCAGCAGAGATTTCTCCAGATTCTCATTATCTTCTGATTTTATGTTCACAAAGTGGTAAACCTCTCTTCTTCATCTTTGCTTGTAAATGACTGGGATGCTTTTATGCCCAATTACCTGTTTCTATTTAACCCGTTCACCTGTGGAATGTTCCAAACAGGTGTTTTTAGAAGATAATACCGGAGAAAAAAAGTTATATTGATAAAATAAATAAATGAAGGGTACAGATTTTTGCAAAGGCTAAGCTAGCAAGAGCTTGCAAACTTTCCTTTTTTTCCCTACAACTGTTATTTTTTACCCTTATGTCCCCTCTAGGGCTCCATAAAGTCTCCATATCTAAATAAAAAATAATAAAAAAGCTTGAAATATGTAGTTGCCAGTCAGAAATGAACAGTGGCTCTTAAGAGCCAGTTACAAAATATTTAAATCAAATGAAAATTAAACAAGATAAAGAAAAAAAACAAACAAATAACTCAGCTGAATAAATATTTCAAGAACCAAACTCATGTTGTGTGTTTAATTTTACTAGGGCTGGAAAATAGATCGATGAAATCAATTAATTTGACTTATTATCTGCAGAGGGTGTAAATGTTAAAATATTAAGTTTATTAAAATGTGATTAAATACTGTTCAGAGTGTCCCATGTTAATAAACTGTGAGAATAGCTCAGCTTTCAGTATTTATGTAGACAAACTACCATTTTATGACATAAGAGTGAAAATCGGATTAGTTTTGAGATACATTTTGATAACAGAAAGGAAAAACTTGATTAATGCAATTTTTGTGTTACTTGGAGGGTTTTTTTTAAAAGGGAAAAAACGTGTAAATCGAGTTTGTTGGGGAAAAAATTGAATTTTTTGTTAAGGCCATATTGTCCAGCCCTGACTTTATCTTTTTCCCCTAATTCTTATTTATTTGTTTGTTTATTGATTTATTGTTGATCTGAAGGAGCAGCCATGCCCACCCTTAACTTTAATACCAAACAAAGCAACAGTTTTACAATAATGCCACTCCCTGTATATATGAGCCAGTCTCTGTTATCCAGGTGAGCTCCTCGCGCACAGGTACATTTCCCACTTTGCCTGAGTGACGTCACTGGGATGGGCAGGTCACGTGGTGCGTTCAGGGGCAGACCTGCGGTTTAACGTTACTGAAATGAGAAGAAGAAGAAGAGGAGGAAGGAGCCGTTAAGGTAGGCAGAAGGCCGTGTTTACATCCTTTATATTAAACTCTGTGACTCTGTGTGAATGTTTTAAACGACAGAGAAGGTTATTTACACAGAAATATGAACTTTAATGTCGAAAAATGAGCCGTAAAGTGGAGTTTTTGTCGCTTTATCGTGCACTTCGAGGAAAGTTTCCCTCCGCGGTTTCAGGTCATCAGACGGCCTTTAGATCGACTTTCTCAAACTTACAGACTATTTAAGTTAATTTAGATAATCTACAGCTCATTAATGACTTTATAAGGAGTCATATTAAAGTGTTAAAGCTGTCTTTTTCCCCTGACCGAGCTGTGAGGCTGTGTTTCAGCTGAACTATTGTTGTAACGTTATCAGGTTAGGCCTCCTTCACTGAACACATTATGACTCGGAGAGGTCAGAGTTACTGCATGTTATGGTCATTAAAACGAGCCAAAACACACGATTATTTAATTAATACACAATTATTAATGTGTCAGACTGAGCCCCATGGTTATCAGGACATTATAAGTCCATATCAGAAGCTAAAGTTGACCCGTTACTTTATAAACTAGGGCTGGGCAGGATGGACCAATTCTCACCTCCATATTTTTAGGCCTAAATAATGATTAACAATCCTTGTCATGCAGTTAAGTCTTATCATCATTGTGCTACAATTGCAAAGGCATTTGTTTTTTTTTTGTTTTTTTACATCATATAATGAATTTTATTTGTAATACTTCAACATTACTGTCATTATTAATTGCTGTAAAAGTGGTATTGTTTATTTGGATAAGGACATTTAAGCTATTTGGAAAGTGAATCAAACTGTCAAGGTTTCCCTTAGACAGTTTATGTCAACATTATTTCACAATTTAGACAAATATCAGTTCCTCTGTGACCTATGTTCATTTGCTACACCACAAAGATGAGATATTTAATGTTCAGACTTACAAACGTCATTGTTTTCTTGCAAATATTCACTCAATTTGAGTTTAATGCCTGCATGTTCCAGAAAAATCTGGGACAAGGCATGATTATTGCTTTATAACTACACTCAATAACCTTTTGTGAACTGAGGACACTAACTATTGCAGCTTTAAATTCCTTCATATTTTTGCTTGATGTACGACTTCAGTTATTCAACAGTTCAGGGTCTCCACTGTTGAAGCCACGCTGTTGTAACAAGTGCAGAAAGCGTCTTGTCTTGCTAAAATAAGCATTAATGGAGCCTTCACAGATATGCAAGCAACACCGGAGGACACCACGTCCATGATGTCCTCAAATGTGGACTCAGACCACAGCAGACTTGGGTGTGCTTGGGTGTTGTTGATATTTGTCTTTGTCTTTGCATGGTAGAGTTTGACCTTGACCTTGTAGATGTAGAGATGAACTGTGTTAACTGACATGGTTTTCTCAAGTGTCCCTGAGCCCACGTGCTGATATCCTTTACAGAATGATGCTGCTTTATAATGCAGTGCAGACTGAAGGATTGAGGTCACAGGTATTCAATGTTGGTTTTCGGCCTTGCTGCTTCTGTGCAGACATTTCTCCAGATTCTCTGAATCTTTTGAATGATTCTTCTTTTATACCCAATCATGACTCACCTGTTTCTAATTAACCTGTTCACCTGTGGATGATCCAAACAGGTGTTTTTTGAAGACTTTTTCAGTCATTTGTTGTCCCTGTCCCAGCTTTTTTGGGACGTGTTGCAGGCAGCAAATTCAAAACGAGTGAATATTTGCTTAAAAAACAAAGTTTATCAGCTTGAACATGAACTGTCTTGTCTTTGTTGTGTATTGAACTGAATATGTGTCAAAAAGAATTTGCACATCTTTGTGTTTTGTTTTTATTTACATTTTCCACATTGTCTCAACATCATTGAAATTGAGGGGACTGAGCTCTCTTTAATATTCAGTATCTGAATTTGCAGGATCCTTGTCTTTGCTGTTTCAGTTTTTAACAAAAAGAACAAAAGTTGTAAGGATTTCTGCTAAAGATGAAGCCGCTGTCCACAATTTATGCACAATATTTATCATATCACAGCCTCTGTATTTGGAAACATGTCACGTGGTGAGATTGCTGGAAACACCCAGAACTAATTTTTCCTGTGTTAACTTTGAATTTTTCAAAGTTTAAGAAATCCAGGGGTCCTTGCACATGTGGGTCAAGCCTGCGCATTAATCCATCATAGATACCACCAATCATCAAACTATGGACACATCAAATGTTGTAGATTTTCTGTTTCGGAAATCCAGAAAAACAGTGAAACTTTGTTGAGTGAGTTGTACAAACATTGACATTGTTTCATATTAATTCTGTCAAAATTGTCTGCACTAAATATGATGAGATTCAGAATTATAAAATCTAATGTATTTTCTGATTGCTGTCATCCAAAAGAACAGAGACTAAATGATCACCTGTCATATTTTTTCATATTACTGCTCCATCAGGACCTGGAGTGGAAATACTGTTCTCATGGTTTCGCCTCTGATATTTGTTGTAAATATTGTTAATTTTGATAGTTTAAATTCTTTGGCCTTGTTCATAGTCTCACTTTTACGTATTTTATTTATTCATTCCTTCATAAGGAAGTTGATATAGCTTGAAGATTCTGTATTGTAACCTGCTTACTTTTTTTACTTAATTTTTTATGCTCTTATCTTTTTTAATATCTTTGTGTGATATTCCTGCTGCTATACTGTGTAAAAGATCAACTCAAACAACCAAATTTCCCCTTGGGGATTGATAAAGTATTATTGATTCTGATTTTTAGCCAAAAAAAGAGTGAGAATAATGTCTGACTAGATTATCACCCCTGGAAACATGTATGCATCTGGCCTGTGATTAAAGGTGCGGAAACTCTTGTTCTTCCCATTTTCACTCTCTCATCTTCACAACAATGCTGTAACTTTGAATGCTGAAATAATGCCAGTGTTTAGGTTGGTGACCCACTACCCTATGAAACCCCCTCACACTCCTAAAGACACAGTTTTAGGGAATTGTGTAATTTAAGTGCATTTGGTTTATTTCTGAAGAACTCAAGCATCTTTTATGTATGTCTCTGTTTGGTTGAGCCAACTCGTAAGAGGGCTGTCAAATAATTTTTTCATCGGTGCATCGTGATGTGGACGTAGATGAAGACGCATCCATGCAGAGAGGCAATAATCGTTTCATCTAGCAGGGTTGTTGCTCGACTGCAGCATCAGTTTAGTTTCTGATGAAGACAGTAAAAGTAAAGGAAAATAAGACCTGTGAAATGTTTTCAATTCGTTAACAATGAAGAGATATTTTGCAAAAGCCATTTCTAATTTCTGATTTCTTATTTTTTATTTATATTTTTGTTTATATCTATCTTTTATTTATATATATATCATTCTCTCTACTTTTTCAAACTGCTATTGGAATCCTAATTTTCCTGAGTGAGTTTTTCCAAAGGGATTAATAAAGTTATACCTCGTCGAATCTAATAATTAAGACAATGAGTTCATATTTATCTGAGTGCTTGTTTTTTTTTATCTAAAAGTAGTCTGATGCAGTAAAGTGGAAAATCATTCCTCTCCAGATTATATTCATGATAGATATTAATGTTAATATTAGATTGATCTCTCTATCCGTGGTTGTGTTGATTATACATCCATAGTAACTATCTTTACAACCATACAGACATGAGGACCCTCTTGAAAATGAGATGCCACATCTCAATGGGCTTACCTTTAATACATTTATATTCAACAGAGACAAATATGGTGCTATATAAATAAAGATTGATTGATTGAATCATGGGTTTGTCTCTTTGATAAATTCTTATTTTAGTCCCTTTGTCTCTGCCTGGATGGAGACATCTCTGGATGGATGTGTAGATACAAATATTTATATTTAAATATATTTGTGTCTTTGCATGTATGTGTATCTCTAAATGAAGAGTTTGGCTTCAGCCTGCTCTATTGTAAAGTACCTTTAAATAGCACTTGTTATAAGTTGGAGCTGTACAAATAAAGATTGATTGATTGAACTCTTAATTAACATGATTAACATTCTCACATGAACTCTCCTCTTTGACCTTTGTCTGTGCTGACAGGTGATTCGTCGTCTCCCTGCGAGTTCAGACCAGGTTTGCATTCTGACCTGCAGGCCAATGTAAGTCGTGTTGAGTGACTTCGTGTGAAAGGTATTCAGACACATTTCATTTTGTCTTTTAAGCTCTCAAAATCAAACCCATCGGGCTGTAAAGGGATGATTCATGTCAAGGGTGTGTTTTTGTGCTGTCTGATGGTAAGTTTTTAGATAATAAGAATCACCCGGTGAGCGAGGAGAAGAGGGAGTTCAGCCTCTTGTTTGTCGCAGCACAAAAATGCATTCTTGACTCGACTGGCATGGACGAACACTTCTTCACTTCGTGGTGCTTTTGGTTTCAGATCCTGCTGTTTGGTTGTGGAGTTTAATGCATGAAATTTGGATTTTCCTCTCATTATGGCTTTATTACTTAAATTCCCTCTTCTTTTCTGCAGTCTATCCCAAAGTTTGTACCTTTTTAGCTCTTAGATGCCTTATGATTTAAATAAAGAAATGTCCTTTATTTTGATAAACAGCATGATTTAAAGTACTAAAACACATTATAGTCTGAAGTTGTATTTTTTTTTTTTCAAACCTTATTTATAGAACATTTTAAACATTTCAGAAAGACAGTGCGATATACAACATTAGGTATAAAAATATGAAATAAACATCAATTGCTTTATCTAAATGTCAACTCCCTTTACCACCCATTACAAGGCCATTCAACCAGAAAAAAAAAAAAATCTATATAAATAAAGTAAATAAATAAGAATAAAAATAATTATAACAAAAATACCACTGCTAATAATAATGAATACATGAAATAAAAAAATTATTAATTGATTAAATAAAAAATATTAAATAAAATAAATAGCCTTGATCAAATAAACAACGCACATATCAATCCCCCATTTCGAGGAGAAATCTAGAGAATGTATAAAGTTCAAAAAAGGATCCCAAGTAACATTATGTTTAGTCATAGTTCCTGTTTTTACACTTTATTCGTAAAACATTTTATACAGACAGTGTGATATACAACATAAGGTAAAGAAAATATAGAATTAAAATCAATTGTTACATCTGAATGTCAGTTCAACCACCCATTTCAAGGCCATTCAGCTAGAAAAATTAGAAAATAATAATAATAATAATGATAAAAAATAATAATAAATAAATAAATACATAGAAAATAAACAATGATAATAATAGTAAGAAAAATAATGCTAAAATAACAATACATAAATAAATAGAAAATAAATAATAAACTATAATGATACTGAAATAATAAAACTAAATAATAATAAAAATAAGTTGATTGAATATGTTGATTTCACAGAGCTTTTTAGTGTAAACCTGAGCTTCTCAAGCTTCAAAATATTACTGTTATTTTATTTTATTATTATTTTATTTTTTCAGATTTTCAGCAAGCATAACAGTAACAATAACTACACTTGTGGGTTTTTATGTAGGGAACATTTTATACATTGACAGCAAAAAATCATTTAAAACAGAAAGAAGACAAATAAATACAAAAATAAACTAAATTAACGGTTAAATAAATGAAAAAGAATCAATAGAAAATAATAATAATGATAATAATTTTAAAAAAGTAATTTATATACATGATCAATTACAGGTTATTCGATTTAGGAAAAAAAAAAACACTGTACAACAGTCTGTAAGACTTTGATTGCCTCACACCCCAAATAGCTTCAGGTATATTTAGTGGTATTTCTAACCCAAAGCTCAAACATCAGGACAATAATTAAAACAGCACTTAAACAGTTCGCTGTTTGTTTATGTGTCCATTCTCTCTCAGGGACCATCACCATCCTCATGTCCTATGGAGGAGGCTTTAACGGACGCACTGAGCGTGTCCGCCAGGCGCCGTACTACGATGAGGTTCCTCTCGGCTCGCTGCCCCGAGTCGGCGCTTTCGACCCCCCGCCGCTGAGGGACCTACGAGCGTCTCCTCTCGCTCACAGCGCCGACCCCCTCCCTCCCCCGCCCCTGCCCGACCAGCCTCCCGTGGGGCCCGAGTTCGACCCCAGCGGCAGCGAGTCCAACGCAGACACAGACCTTGATCCCGACCCCGCCCTCGACATCAAACCCGTGCACCGCTTCATCCCGGACTCCTGGAAGAACTTCTTCAGGGGGAGCAACCGCAGCAGCAGCAAGCCCTGGCCCATGTCGGCCTCCTCGTGCAACAACAACAACAGCACCAGCGAGGGGGTCCCCTGCTCGCCGCCGCGCTCGCCCGTCCCGGGGTCGTACCGGGATCCTTATGGCGGCTCAGGCAGCAGCTACAACTCACGCAAAGAACTTCTGGAACATCCGGATGCACACGAATCGGTCTCAGGGCGCACCGGTCTGACCTACATCGAGCGTGTGGAGGAGTACCATCAGCGCTACGCCTTCATGAAGTCGTGGGCGGGGCTGCTGAGGATTCTGGGCTGCATCGAGCTCCTCCTGGGGGCCGCCGTGTTCGCCTGTGTCTGCGCCTACATCCACAAAGACAACGAGTGGTTCAACATGTTCGGGTACTCGTCTCCAGGCGGGGCGTACGGAGCAGGGTTCTACGGAGCGGGGACGGGAGGGACGTACTACACCGGGCCGAAGACGCCGTTTGTGCTGGTGGTGGCGGGGCTCGCCTGGCTGGTGACGGTGATCGTGCTGGTGCTGGGGATGACCATGTATTACCGCACCATCCTGCTGGACTCCTCCTGGTGGCCCCTGACGGAGTTCACGATAAACCTGGCGCTGGCGGTGCTCTACATGGCAGCAGGTAGGAATCAACACTTTAAATAATGCTCTGTGTGTTTGTGGTACAGTGTTAATTTTGACAGCACTTCTTAATTTAGTTTTAGTTACAGTCTTTAACTTTAGTCATAATTTAGTCATCTAAATTGTTTTAATTTTAGTCTAATTTTAGTTGATGGAATTTCACAACATTTTAGTCGATGAAATCTACTGTAAATTTAGTCAACAAATATGTGTAAAGGGTAAGGCATTTTTTATGTTTCCTTGAATTTCTGAAGTCATGTTTTACACTTGGATAAAATCAAACATCTAATAACCCTTTACTGAATGATAGTAAAGTTTGAATGTATAAATGAACAGAAACAAATTGAACTTTAGTGTGAAATGCAGTCACCTTTATTTAGGCTACCTGTCAGAGCATCTAAGGCCCCGTTTGCACGACAGTGTTTTCACCAGAAATGGAAAGGTTTTTCTGTTGTGTTTTCGAAAACGATCCGTGTTCACATGGAGACACGAGAACGACTGAAAATGCTGTAGTGTGCATGCCATGGCCAGTAGATGGCGATGTAGGTTGGTTGAGAAACAGCGGTGTTACAACACACGTACGAAGAAGACAAACTTCTCACAAACAACAATAGTGAGTGGACGCATGAAGACGCAGGAGTTTATTGTCTGGACAACAAATCTGTCTGGATAGTTTTGTCTGGATAACAAACTGAGCACAATAAGCAGCACACATGTTGCTCAGTAGACGGCTGAAGCTGTTCTTGTTCCTGGTATGCGTGTGCAGCCTTCATGTGAAAGAGTACCGTGCATGCGGTGACGTCAGTGTTTCACCCTGAAACGCAGAATCTCGTCTAGGGCTGAACGATATGGACAAAATTTCATATCTCGATATTCATGCCAGATATCTCGATATCGATATAATACGATATGACTACGGGTTTGGTGAAAACCAAGCATTTTTCAGAAAAATAAAAACATCATAATACAAAAGAATGTGGGAAGTGCAGTTTTAGCGCAGGGGAAATCTATATTGTTTATATTGTTGCTTTTCGATATTAATAATCTAGAATTTTCATATCTCGATATCGATACGATATATTGTTCAGCCCTAATCCCGTCTACACAGAGCCCAACACCGAAAACGTACAAAACATAGCAACAACCAGAAAAACACAACATGGAAGAGGACATACGAAAAGAGTGCATGATGGTGGTCTCGGGACTATTTTTGACAGAATAATCCTGAACTAAAAAAAAAGGAAAGACTGTGGAAAAAATCCTGGAGACAGCATGAACACGTGAGCTGGTCCTCCATTTCAGAGGTCCACATGGTACTCGCTTCTTGATTGGCTACATTCGCGTCACAATTCACAGAGTCATGACTCGGGAGTCGTCACACACATGAAGATTTTTGGTCGTAAATATTGAACGAGTCATGTCTTTAGAACAGCTGTTTTAAGTGACAATAAGAACCAATTCGCAGTTCTGAGTGAGCCGTTCATTTCTTAAATTTGCAGGCAATTTACGTTTAAGAATGGCTCCCACTTACAGCTGCAAATGGACTCGTTAGCGAAGGTCACAGCTCTCCTGAAAACCACCACAGAAGTATGTCAACAAAATAAAGCCTCTGTTTAGGAGTAGAAGAAGATAATATGAAGATAGTGGAAGGTAACGTAACATAAAGGGGTTAAAAAAAATGAGTAACAAGCACACAGGACCTTTTAGAGATACTGAAGAGTTTATCTGATGACTGTAGGCAGAGGTAGGCTAACACTACCCACTGACTTTCAGCCATTTGAGCTAAGCTAATTAGTGGTGAGCAAGCTTTAGCTGTCTCTTCCTTGTTACAGGACACAGTCTAGAGAATGGTGTCTATCTGCTTGTCATGGACTCAGGAGTGAGGCAAGACAAAACAACAAAATGTTGGAGTGTTCCTTTAAGTCCCCTTCCCCACCAGCTCTCTCTGATTGGTCAGTCTATGTAGACTGATGCAGGGATTAAACTGCATGTTTTGGTTTTGCAACAACAAATTTCAGCCCTTATTTTACTCATTAGTCATTTAGATTTCAGAATATGTTGAAATATGGTGAGGTTTATAGATCGAGGCAAACCCTTTTCAGTAATCCTACTTTTAAATTTTCCATCAGGCTTCTTCCATAAAGTCAGACCTGACTCCCTCAAATCATTTTTATTTTTTATCAACCAGGTATCGTCTATGTCCGAGACACCACCCGCGGAGGACTCTGCTCCTACCCGGTCTTCAACAACGGCATCAACGGAGCGTTCTGCAGGACAGAAGCTGGACAGACCGCAGCCATCATCTTCCTGTTTGTCACCATGGTGGTGTATCTGATCGGAGCCATCGTGTGTCTGAAGCTGTGGAGGCACGAGTCTGCTCGCAGATACAGGGAGAGATACGGCCAGGAGGTGAGACCGCATTTTTTACCTCTCTGCTTGTTTTCAGGGCTTGGTCTTAAATTCCTCGACATCAAACAGGGGTTTTTCTGCAGCTTAAAAGATCATCTTCACCTTCTGTCACTCTGCTGACTGAAACACTGGCTGCTGTCTCAAACATGTCCGCACACTCCGACTGCAGTGCAACAACAAACCACAGGATTTACACACAGGCTGACAGCTGCTGAGGAGCGAGTGGGCGGAGTCTGTTTCCTACCTGTGTGCTGTCAGGAGCTGTCGTCTGAAACTAACACAAACTAAGTTCCCAACGTAGGCAGATTTCCCTCCTGGTCATGTATGGAAAGCTGTTTGGGCATAAGATTGATTTCGGTGATATCAACCGCAGTTCAGCTGTACTAGAACTCAAATTTGGAGCACATGCACTCAACTTTGGTCAACTAGTGCACAAGTAGACTTTACTAATGAAGCAAAAGGTGTCACAAGTACTACTAGTAGGCTTAAAAATGTTCACTAGTACTACTAGTAAGGCTTATATGCAAGTAAGGGGGCAGGGAAAAGCAAATTCAGGCTTTCCATTGGCTATTGAAAATTGTTACAACCAATCAGGTTCTGGATTTGGTTATAATCCCTCCTACTTCATTTGCATTTGGTCTACTATTACTACTGGTAGACCAAAAACAGTCTACTAGTACTACTAGTGAAATATTTTTTGTTTACTACCTTACTAGTAAAGCAAAATTGTCTACTAGTAGATGATTTTGCTTTACTAGTAAGGTCTACTCGCGCACTAGGAGCCAAAAATCTTGACAAGTAAAACAATATTTTTGTTAACTAGTACTACAGTACAGAAAATGCATTTTTAAGCCAGTTTTTGTTTCCCTGATTTTATAAAATGATCTGATCTCTGGAACATAATACAGTGAAATATAAAATACAGTAATAACTCCAATAAATACACTGATACAGATAGATGTGATACAAAACATCAGTTCTTTATTTGAATTGGTTAAAAAAATGAGCTTGACCAGTGAGTAAAAAAGTTAATTTCATAAAAAATCTCCCACATGGACCTTTTATACAAACAAAACCTGTAGATGCTTCTTTTACCAAAGCAGCAACACCTTGCTTACAAACCTGACCTGTGCCATGATTTTAATAAGCACGTCTTTAGCTACGGCCGGATTCAGGTGTGGTTTTTTCTCTTGGGATCTCACATATTGAACAATCAGGACAACGGTAAATCAGAGCTAACAGATCAGAAGCGAAGCAAATTGCTGCTTGTGTCAACTCAACATTTATTGAACAGAGAAAGAAAGACTGTCAAACTCTCCTTGCCTGACTATGTGATGCATTTAATTTCCCTAAATGTAAACTTGTGTTAACATAAAGTAAATATAATCAAGTGTTTGCCTGTTTTCTTCCACAGATGCATCCTTCTGAGAGGAGATCTGCACGTCCACTGGTAAATATCCTGCCATAAAAATCCAAATACGGGTATACTGGGATATATATAATATCTAAAATGATCCCTAAACATGTGAGTTTCTGTTGCCGTCTCTCTGTAGATGGTTTCAGTTCCAGATCATGCACCCAGAGCTCCTGAACAGGTCCAGGGCTCCTCAGTGGTCCCCATCCAGTCTGCTCCTAAAACTGTTCCACCCAAAGTTCTCCAGGGAACGATCCCGTCAGGGCACATCCCCAAACCCGTGATCCTACCAGACTACATCAGGTATGTGCTCTTACATTCATAACATGTTAAATACAGGCAAAGCTTTTTGTTTTAGAAGGATGATCCTACTTTAATTTCTGTTTCATTGATTGAGATTCACTTTGGGTTTTTTTTTTTTAACTTTTATTTATTGCCTTTTGAATAAACATCAACACAGAACAATCCATACAAGCATACAATCAGTCAAAAAGATAAGTAAATGAATAAATAAATAAAAATACCTATAATTGAACAAAATAACAAATATCTGTCTTTTATCTGAATTAATGTTTATATTTGAAGCTCAAAACAAATCAGTTGAGTAAATTTTAATGAGCTAAACATGGAATGAAAGCCAATAAAGGTTCTTTTTAAATCAATAGACTATATATAGCTTTTTTGGACGTGTAAAATTTATCTTACCTCTCTTTACCTTTAACTTAATATCCAAAAGTAACCTGGTCACATGCGGTCTTGGGCTACCAGTTGCCGACCCCTGTTACAGTTAAAACAGATTATATTGATAATTGAAAAGCTAGACTTCACATTTGTTTTTTGTCATGATAGAAAATGTTTACAGCAGTGTTAATATTGTTGACTAATTATTTTTGTCATAATTTTCGCCAACAACCTTTTTTCCCCTGACGAAAACTAGACAGTAACGAATACAAACAAGTGCACATGGACAAAAACTCAAACTGAATTAACTGACATTTTCATCAACAAATAAAAACTAGACTAAAATGTTTGACAGAGACTTAATCCAATCAGACCTAATTTGGTCATGTAGAAAGTAGGGACAAGTTAGGAATATATCCAATCACAGCTGCTTTGGTTGTGTGAAAAGGTTGGATGAGTTCAGAGGGACATCCAATCACAGCTGCCTTAGCTTGGTGGTGGTGGGATAAGTTGTGGAGCGATCCAATCAGAGCTCCTCTCTTTATGAATTGATATATTCATGTAGAGCAGGTTCATTGTTGTCAGTTCTGGTATTGTAACGGAGATGCTCTGCCAGGTAGCCTAAATAAAGGTGACTGCATTTCACACAAAAGTTCAATTTGTTTCTGTTAATTTATACATTCAGACTTTACTAGCATTCAGTAAAGGGTTATTATATGTTTGATTTTATCCAAGTGTAAAACATGACTTCAGAAATTCAAGGAAACATAAAAAATGCCTTACCCTTTACACTTCATATTTGAGTCGACTAATTTAACAGTAGATTTTATCGACTAAAACTAGACTAAAATTAAAATAATTTAGATGACCAAATTATGAGTAAAATTAAAAGATGTTTATGCAAAAGACTAAAACTTAATTAAAAAGTGCTGTAAAATTAAGACTGCTTTAAAAGGTGATATTCTTCTCTCTCCTGTAGTAAATACCCAACGATCCAGTCTCCAGAGGAGCGGGATCAGTATCGAGCCGTGTTCAACGATCAGTACGCCGAGTACAAAGAGATCCACGCAGACGTGCAGGCGGCGATGAAGAAGTTTGAGGAGATGGACGTCATGATGCAGAGTCTGCCCAAACACCCCTCCAGCCAGATGGTACAAACACCACTTAATGTTACAGTACATTATAATACACTGTGTTGGTCAGACTAACGGATATTTGACTTTTCCTGGTTGGATGTAAACCGGTCACACGTCCTGTGTGGTTGATAATATTCAAAGTGATCTCTTCAGTCAGTTTGCCGCTTATCGCAGAGCGTTAACATTTATGGTAGAACTCAGTCATAAAACAAAGTCTGTTTGTTTTTCAGATGTGCTTCACTCCCCACATGTTGTCACTTCCTCTGTTTGTATTTCTCGTTCCTGCTGAACTTCCCCTCCACCCTCAAATTCCTCTCTCTGCTCCATATAGAGAGCGGCCTCGCAGCATCAGTGAAGCATCTTTGCATATCTCTAAATGGTTTCTTTCTCCTCATAGATGTCTGTCTCTCTTCACAGGAGGTCGATCGAATAAACAGAATCCTCCAGGAGTACCAGAGGAAGAAAAATGTGAGTGTGTTGGAAACATCTTCTGATCTTCGGCTTTCCTTTTAAAGACTCAAAGTACTTTAGTGTTTTCTCCTCAAACGTTCAATATGAGATATGGACGGCACTTTTTGAGCTTGAGCTTGTAGCTCCCACAACCTGAAGCTGTGTCCACATGTAGGTGGACAGAGGTTTTCCCCTTTGTTTCAAAAAATATTCCCATACACACGAAAATGATAAATATGGTAGGGATGCATGACATTATCGGTTTGATATCGGTATTGGCCGCTATAGAAATTTTTGCAGATATTTACAGCCAATATATCGGCCATATATCGGCTGGCAAATTACACAAATGTACAATATTGATGCACCTTCACTTCACTGCATGGGTACATTTAAAAACCAAGGGTTTGATTTTTGCAAGAGTTAAATGTTGTTTTTCTTGTTTTACATCTGTTCCTCGCAAAAATATACTGTAACACTGAAAGAAACAAGTCCATTTTTGTTAAGTACAGAGCTTGTGCTCTTGACCAAAAATATCTGTATCGATAATGGATTAAAAAACATCGGCATATCGGATATCAGCAGAAATCCAATATTGTTTTTTGTTTTAACATCCCTAACAAAAAGTGTTAAATGCTGTTCATTACCTTGTGACTAAGTCCATAGTACGCACCTTTTTTTCCAATTTCTGTGCAAAAGCTGTTTATTTTTATCTCTTCCAACCATCATGTCCAACTGGTGTTACGGTCTAACTTGTTACCGTATTAACTTGTGACAGCAGATAAGTACTTCTTTGTTTGTATTTCCTTTTAGAGAAATATCCGGTAGTCTTGATCAAGTCCTGTTATTATAAAAGCTTCATAGGCACTTTTGTTGGGTTCAACATCTGTTGTAACCACGGCAACCACAAAGCATCAGTCAACACGGTCATGAATGAAACAGTAATTCACCATAAACTGTTTATTTCTCCCAACAACAGATATTCTCATGTGCAATTACTTTGTAAATGTGTAAATTATTCTTATACTGTAGTTTTTAGTTTTATGTTTCTAGTCTTTATATTTATAATAATGTTCATACTGTTTTTTATACTTGATTTATCATTGCTGTCCCCTTTACTGCTGTAACACTGCAAATTTCCTGGTTTGGGACGAATAAAGGTTTATTCTGTTCTATTCTATTCGTAACACCGATCACGTCTGAAAGGGAGGCACCGTTTATGTCGTCAGAGTGTTTTTAATCCAGAAACCCAGTGAAGGAGTGACAGGAAGTCTGTGTTAGCATGTAAAAAGTCCAGTTATCAGCACTTTAAGACAAAAATCGTTTAAAGACGTCTACTGCAGCAGAGGGAAACAACAGCAAGAATGTCGCATAGAGTGAAATCACCCCACGGAGAGGTCGGACTGTGACGTTTAAGGCTCAAAACACAGTTGTCTGCGTCCACAGTCAAACAGCGTTTACAAAATATGTGCTTCAGTGACCTAAGAAATGTTTACATGTGGACGGAAGGACAAAAAGTTCAGAAATCCTCTGACTTAGAAAAAGTAATAATAAAAATACATGTCTACATGTACACATAGTCTAAGTATTGGTCACTTGTGCATATTGTTGACAGGGTACAGAATTTAATTAAGTGGTACCTGATAGTCCTCTGGGTGGCACAATGGCACAGAAGGTAGTTTACCTGTCTCACAGCAAGAAGGTCAACGGTTCGATCCCTGAGTCGGCCAGGGCCTATATTTATTTATTTATTTATTATTATTATTTTTTTTTTACTTTATTTTTATTACAGATCTGGCAACACACATAAAACATACATTTCAACGTCTGTGTTTTTACTTTTACAATCTACAATCTTTAAAAAAAAAAAAGAAAGTTAAATTAATAAATTAAAATTAATTAATACGCCAGGGCCTTTCTGTGTGGAGTTTGCATGTTCTCCCTGTGCTAGCCTGGCTTCTCTCCTGGCACTTCAGCTTCCTCCCACAGACCAAAAACGTGCTTATTAGGTGAACTGGTGACTCCAAATTGCCCTTAGGGTTGAATGTGAGCGTGGGTGGTTGTCCGTCTCTCCATGTGGCCCTGTAATTGGCTGGAGACTGGTTCAGGGCTAACCCAGCCTATCACCCAGTGTCACTTCAACCCTCTGAAAGGGATAAGTGTAGAAAATGATGGATGTATGGTCCTCTTTCTCTGAAAACATTAACATAGTTGTTCTTCTCTTGTGTTCCTGTTTCAGGACCCAACATTCCTGGAGAAGAAGGAGCGCTGCGAGTACCTGAAGAACAAACTGTCTCACATAAAACAGAAGATTCAAGAATACAACAAAGTCATGGAGTGGAACGACGGCTACAGCTAAACCTGAGGGGAGTTTGTACTCGGGGAAAACCACTGTGACTCCAAAAAAAATCAAAAACTATCTCTTAGGGAGGGTCGGAGCTGTTAAAACCACAACCTGGACCAAAGGGAGACAACTGGGATCATATTCTTGAGTTAAACAATATTTTTATGTCTTTGAGTCTGTCAGCTGTTTGTCTGCTTCTTCTTGTTATTTGCCTTAAGAAATACTAAGAGAGAGATTTTCTCACATTATCACTGTTTAGGAAATGCACTTTTTCTGTTTTTGGAGCAGGGAAAGATCATTTTAAGAGCCTGTGATTCCAGTCCACAAATATTTCACTGCTCATTGTTTTCTGTAAATGCTACATTTTCCCATTTTAGCCCTTTTTTTCACAACATTGCACTTTTTAAACCCTGTAAAAATGCCTTTCTTGCCTTTGCACTCCAGTTTTTATGACCAGAAGTGCAGAGCTTCCATCCCAATATGTAGCAAGATTTGCTCTTGAACCTCTTTTATTCCGTGTTTTTGACTGTGTTGACCAATCTTGCTTTTTCATTTGTGGTATCAGTTCAATTCAGTTTGACTCAGATTGTTTTAGCAGGAAATTCAATCAGTCCGTCCCCTTGTTTTTCATTTTTACACCAAGCTGAGTCAACGTGGTGTATTTCACTTGATTTCTTAGCTTGAAATGTCCAAGTTGCAAATTAGATTCGTCCCTGGGGACGCCCTTTTTGGAATTTCTACTCCAGAGGTCGGACGATTTTTAGGTACCCTGAGTTCATGAGCTCATAACTGGAACAAATCTAACTGGGATGTGAGGTGATCCCAACTCCGACATCCGAGTTCTTTGGTGAATATGTTGCACCAGTATCTCCTATGTGCAGCTCTAGGACTGTTTTCGATCTCTCTGTCCGACTTTCTTCCAGAAAACAAACAAGTGCATTCCTTAAATTGTGTCCCTCTTTTAAAAATGGTCTTAATATGCAAAGACGTGCTGGATGTTTAACACTGTGACTGTGACTGGAGCTCCTGCTTTATTTCATTAATAACACTGTTGGGATCTGATGTGAATGTTCGAGATGTTAACTCAGATATGCTGCAATATACAAAATATTTACAGATTTACCTCCTCTTAATCTCCACTACAGATTAACTTCCTATCAGGCTTTATTTTTTTCTATGTCTGCATGAATTTCAAAAAAACACTACATATCCAGATGAATCCAAAGTTTGGTTTTGTGCTTGAACTGCTGTGACGATTGTTTGGATTGTTTTATTGCACATTTTTTATGCATGTCTTATGATAAAGTTTATGAATATGCTGTAACACTGTTCTACCATTTCATAGATTAAAGATTTTATACTTTCTAAACATTTAAAATGTAAAAGTGCTTAAAAATCTTTTATTATTCTCTGTTGTACCACTGAATGCCTTGGACCTTGAGATTGAATGGGAATAATGTCCAATCTTTTCCTGTTTGTAAATATTTTTGCTGTAAATGTCCTCATTCTTTCATAAATTAAATGATATTTTGGTGCTTCTTGTTGACAGAATACTGAATGAAAACAGAATGCTGTTTTTTTAATTCATAACGAGTCATTTATTTGTTTTGATTTTACTAAAAAAAAATAAACTCTTACTCCTCAGGAAGAGTTTATTTCAGTTGACTATTTCTCTCCTCTAGTTAACCCAATTGGTTTTGTATTTTATATGGTTTTAAAGCCTGGGGTGGGAAACCACATTAATATTTCCGTACAGTTGGAGGGCCACAGTATGAAATACTCTTCGTTTAACATATGTGCTTAATTAATCAAAGAAAAGGAACATATGTAACTTTTTAAATAAATAACCAAACCATCATTCAAATTTTAGGTTAATATGCAAAGAATATGAAAGAATTAAGTAACTGAGCTAAACATTTTTAGCTATTTTTAAGTTAAATGAACGTAATATTTACAGTTCTTTCTCCAATATGTTTTACTTGCAGGTATTTTTTTAGTCATACATATTCAGTGATGCATATTCAAGACTTTTAAAGGAACAAGACCTCAATTACCCTGCTTATTTCTGGTAAATAATAAGATATTTATCAATAACTGAAGAAAACTATGAAAATGTTGTGGTTTTTAATGTTTCTACAGCAGTCTTTATGTTTCCATTTACAATTTTTTTAAAATTAAACCCATAGGGGCTGATGTACATATTTTACGCACTTTTCATTCTTCATGTTTTAAACATTTTGTCTGTGTTCATGCATAAAGCAAGATTTTGGCAAGATTGTGTATTTTTGTTTGATGTTATTTCCAGCTCTGCTCCTACATTTAGTCTAATATACACTGAATACAAATGAGTGTCACACTCAGACTGTTAAGGGCAAAAAATGTTCCACCTAAACCCATTCAAACTGCAGTTTTTGATTTCCTCTCCATTAAAGCATAAAACGTGTTTATCTTTTAAACACGCTTTATGCTTTTTTTAAAATCTTTTAAATTCATCAACATTTGATGTGTATGATCAGTGCTGATATTGGTTTGAAAATCAAGCCTAAAAAAGTTGAGAATAATAAAGTATATTTTTTTGTATGGTGACCTTATGAAAAGCACTTTTTTGTGCAGAGTGGTAGGTTGAAAGGGTTAAAAACTTTTTAGAAAAATTATTATTATTTGATATCAATAATTAGGTCAGATGTAGGTGTATTGATTACCTTAATGAAAGCAGAACGAAGTATAAATGAATACATTTAGACATTACAATTTTGTATTTCTTCTTTTAAAAAGTGCATTTTCGTGCAGAGCACTATGAATGTGAGTATTTGACGCTGCACAGAAAGTAATAATGCATGAAAATCAGTGTTAATGCGAATCATTGAAATATACCAGGCTCTAATAATTAAAGACAAAAATACATAGCATTTAGGATACTGAAAATACTTGTTTTTTAAATATAAAAACATGACAGCATTATGACAAAAAACCTAAAATTTAAAGTATTAAAATATTTAAAAATTATGAATGTTTTGATATCAATAATTAGGTCAGATGTAGGTCAAGAACATAGCTCAAAGAAACAGAATATAAACTAATGTATTAAAGCTTAGTTTGAAAAAACACTTTATGTGCCTAGAGATATGAGTGTGACTAAGGTTAGACCTGACTCTAAAGGGAAAGATTATATAAAATTAACCATCATTTTAAGATTTAAAGAACTACTTTAAACCTTTTTAATTCTGCATTTTCATTTTTATTCCCAGGTTTTCTCCATTTTTTCCACTTTTGTTCCAAATTTTGAAAGTAAAATAAAATATCCATTGTTTCCCAGCATCACGAGACAATCTTATCTCCACTCTTTTGTTCCTTGTCTGAAACTGTTACTGGAGCGTGTCCATGTTTTTCCATCGAGGACGGCGACTTCCGGCTTTGACGTAACGTGACACCTGTGCGCAGGGGGCGGGGCTTAGCGGAGACCGAGAGCGGAGCGGTTTAGGTGTGGTTGGTTGTTTTTATGAGCAGCAGCAGTTTCAGGTGAACCATTTCAGGTGGAGCGGAGAGGAGAGACACACAGAGACGGGTGAGTGTGGAGGTTTCACTTTATCTCATTTAACAGGAAGTTTAATTTAATTTAAAGTTTTAAATGTTCGGTTAGTTCTCACCTGTAGCCACAACAAAGACAGGTGTGCCGCTGGAGACCAATCACTTACCTGCTCTGGATCATTTATGTCGATGTGATGGGAGTTCATGTGAGAACACTGCAGAATGTTCGAGCTGATGATAATTCATGCGCTAAAAATGCAGAATATTTAATCCTTTATTTGTTTTTACTTTATTTTATTTGAGTGTTAATAATTAATGATTAATGATGTGAATATAAAGTGAGGAAATGTTTCACAGCTGTCAGCTGTTGAGTATTAATGGAGCTCATATATGTCATAATCATAACTGACTGACTGGTGATGTTTCGGTGTTCAGTGCTGTGTAATAGGGCTGCTCGATCATGTCAAAAATCATAACTGTGATTATATTAAGGGATATTTAGATCACGATCATAAAGCATGATTGTAAAACACTTAACGCATCCTTTTATTGAATGCAAATGCTTTAGACACCACCATATAAAACAAAACATTGAAACAAACTTATAAAAATAAAAAAAATCAAAATAATGCTCATCATGATAATGGAAACAGTACAGTACAGTGGCACAGTAATCTTTGATCATTAATGTGGAAGGAAGCAATTCTTACCTTGATTAAAATTTGATTAATTGTCCAGCTCTCCCTTTAAGGCAACAATCAGAATTTTCTGAACATTAAATGAGAGAAAATTTAGTTTAATTTGACATTTTTTGTAATTATTTCCAGTTAAATTAAAGTTTCTGACTGTTTAATTCAGGGATGGGAAATTTTGGTCACCATGAAGGCCACTTTAATTTCTAGTTATTGCTAAAGGGCTGAATTTTGGTGCTTTTAGGTTGCCCTATGCACAAATACAGTCACTTACAATTTAACAAGAAGAACAAAAAGGCTCCTATACGGAGTTTTAAGCTACATTTAATGCAAGTTCAATCATTTTTCAGGTTATATATATATGTAGATTTTCCATTTTTAATACACTTTGTAATGCATATAAAAGTGAGAATATATATAAAACATATTTGAAATTAACTGCTGGGCTGCACTAATGGAGTATGGGGCCCTCATTTGGCCCCCAAGGCCAACAGTTTCCCACCACTGGTTTAGCAAAATATTTTGACAAGTTTTTCATTAGAAAAGAACTAAATGTCCGCTCTTTTTGTAGAATCAGAATCTGTTTTTATTGCCAAATTGATTTACACATGCAAGGAATCAGACTTGGTAAATTGGTGCGAAAACAATCAACACATCATTAGAATAAAAATAAAGAGTCAGGAGAAATGAAATAAATAGTACAAATATGTAAAAAGCAGTGCAAATTGAATTAGGTAGATATAAAAAAATATACAATCAGCACAAAAAAAGTACTAAAACACACCCAAAGGTGCATTCAAAAGCTGCAGTGAGGGAGTTTTCAGTGTGTTTTATGATTTTAAAACATTTTTATTTCCATTATTTGTGTTTTTCACTAACAGTGCAAACTCTCTCTCAGATTTTCCTCACAGATTAACAGCGAGTGGATTCAGCCAAAATGTCCTCCAGGCCAAACGGGAGTCCACCCCCCTATGAATCAGATGGATAGTAAGTCCTGCTTTTGGTTTTGTTTACTGTAAATAATCCTGTTTGTTTGTTTTTGTGAGCCTCCAATTGTCCCAGACGAAGGTGTCATGATAACTCACATCTACACCCTGCATTAAGGTTGAGGTCACGTCATTTTAGGTTCTCACTTCTGTTATCATGTGAATTCCTTCCTATTTATAGTCTTATTTATAGTCTCACTTCTACTTAATTTGCTCATTTTCCTTCATAAGGAAGTTAATATTGCTTAAAGATACTTAAATGTTCATTATATTTTACTTAAATTGTATGCTCTTATCTATTTTAATGTCTTTATTTGATATTCCTGCCGCTATGCTTTGTATAAGAGCAACTGAAGCCAAATTTCCCCTTGGGGATTAATAAAGTATTTCTGATTCTCATTCTGATATTATTGAAACATTATTTTAAAAAGCACCATGAAGCTTTTCCTAAAACTTACCCTGCTTTGACAGTTTAACAGATTTAACAGTTTAACCACAAGTCAGATCGGCTGTCCATGAGAAAGAGGCACAAAGTAGATCCCACAGAGTTACATAAAACAGCGGTTAAACAATGTCTCTAAAAGAGCATCTTATCAGAGATGCTTGAGGGTGTGGGCTAAAGGATACCTTAAAACAACTAAAAGGTTAAAAGAAGACTTAAAACAGAACAGGACACATAAAAACGTACAGAGGAGGGACTCAAAACAGATTCAGAAGAGCTTTTACCTCAATAAAGCTGCCTTGAAACAGCTTAAAAGCTAAAGATAACCAAAAATAACGATAGAAAGGTTCCTTAAAACAGATTTAAGTATATAATCAGAGATAAAGGGGTACTTTGGAAAATCCCTTTAATTCACTGCAGCTCAAAATGACACCAAAAGAGTATCTCAAACCAACTCCTTAAAGCAATGATCATCAACTGGCGGCCCAGGGACCACATCAGGCCCCCCACATCCGACCCTGCAGCAGCAATCTGACCAGTGTTGCCAGATTTTTCTACTGAAATAAGCAACCAGGTCAATAAAAACAAGCCCAAAACAAGCAACCTAAAACTGTTTTCTTATGTGATATATAACTTTTTTAAAAGAGAAGTCTACGTAAAGCATGTTTTGACTTTCATCTACATTACATTTCAATTTCACAGTGACGTTTTTCTTATTTGGCTCTTAATTTACTTCTTCAACATCCTTTTATTTGGAGTTGGAACAACCTTTTCTTTATGCAGAAGTAAAGAGAGGGCTACTGTTATTTATAACTCTGTTATCACTAAACAGTCTGTCTTAGTCAGGCTGTTATCTAAGTTTTATGTTGATCCTCTTCAGCTTTATTCTGGTGAAAACAGTAATAGCTACATTAGAAACAAATTTAATTCTGGCTATAAGGATTTCTTTTTGGTGTAAACATCATTTTTGTCCCTATTTTTACATTTGTGCTTGGAGTGGGACAAAATAGTTTGTGTAACTTCTGAATTGAGTTATATTGGTAGTAGAGTGAGCATCAGATCCCTTAACAAGCCAAAATGGGCAACTGCACTTTTAAAACAAGCCTAAAAAAACACAACCTGCAACTGCTAATAGTTACAAGCAACTTTAAAGAAACAGAAGCCCAAAGTCACTTATAATAAGCAGACCTGGCAACTAGAATCTGACCTGATCTAATGAGGGGAGCTGCTGGTGGAAGGATATTGTTAAAGTAGTTCTGATTTAAGACTTTATGACGAGGATAAGAATTACAAATAAATAGTAAAAATATAATACGTGGGCGGCACGGTTGCGCAGCGGGTAGTGCACATACGTCACACGTGCCCGTTCGACCCCGGGTCAAGCAGGGCCTCTCTGTGTGGAGTTTGCATGTTCTCCCTGTGCATACTTGGGTTCTCTCCGGGCACTCCAGCTTCCTCAAACAGACCAAAAACATGCTCAGTAGGTCGGTTGGTGACTCTGAATTGGCCTATAAGTGTGAATGGTTGTCTGTCTCTCTATGTGGCCCTGTGATTGGCTGGCCACTGGTTCAGGGTGCACCATGACTCCCGTCCAGTGTCAGCTGTGATAGATAGTGGATGGATGATTAATAGTCAATGTATAGTTGTGTCTTTCGCTGATAACTCTTTAGTAACTTTGCTTTCCATCTCTTCTGTCTTCGCAGTAACGTTCCTCCACAGCCGGCGTACTCGTACTACCCCGACGATGACTTCCAGCACTTTTACCGCTGGACTTCTCCACCGGGCATCCTCAAAATCATGGCCATCATCGTCATTGTGCTCTGCGTCGCCATCTTTGCCTGCGTGGCCTCCACTCTTGCCTGGGACACTCAGGGAGCTCTGGGGGGTTTTGGCGGCGTCGGGTTAGGCGCTGGTACGTACGGGGGAACTTACGGGGGAGGATACGGCGGCGGGTTCGGCTCATTCGGAGGTGGCGCGTACGGAGCTGGGAACAACTACGGCTACGGTGGAATCGGAGGAAACTACAACGACCCCAGGAAAGGCAAAGGGTTCATCATCGCCATGGCCGCCATCACCTTCATCGCAGGCCTCGCCATCTTTGTCATCCTCGTGTCGCACTCGAGTCTGACGGAGAGTCGGCGGTTCTACTTGGCCGTGATTATCATCTGTGCCATCTTAGCTTTGCTAATGCTAATAGCTACCATAGTGTACTTGGTGGCAGTGAACCCCATGGCTCAGTCTGCTGGATCCGCCTATGGGAGCCAGATCGCCGGTCTTTGTGCTCAGTACCAGCAACCACAAACTTCAGGAGTCTTCGTCAACCAGTATCTCTACCACTACTGCGTCGTGGAGCCACAGGAGGTAGGAGGACTTCCTGTTATTTCAGTTTTCTGCAAAGGAAGATTATTCTTTTTTCATTTTTTTTTAGATCATTTTTTTTGGCATTTTTAGGCCTTTATTGAAAGGAGAGAGACAGTGGATAGGCTTGTGACTCCACCAAGCCAGCCAGATTCTTCTTCTTATAATGTGGGTTTGTTTCCTTTTTCAGGCAATTGCTGTGGTGTTTGGCTTCCTGGTCACCGTCGCTCTCATCATCATGCTGGTCTTTGCCCTGAAAACTCGCCAGAAGATCCAAAACTATGGAAAGAGCAACATTTTGTGGAAGAGAGTTAAGGTTGTCGACGAGATGGATCCACCACAAGACGTCGAGGCCTGGGTGAGTACAGCCGAAAGACTCTTGTTCAACCTCTCGCTAATGCGAATGGCTAATCAGTCAATCACATGGCCACAGCTTAAGCGGGGTACACACATAAAGATTATTGGGCTGTTTTTGTCCCGACCAAGGATGGCAAACTCCAGATTATCTTCTGTTTTGTAAGATTGTCCTGTGGTTTGAGATATCGTAAATATTAAACTTGTTCAGTATTTACGACCAAAAATCTCTAGAAATGGAGGACAAGCTCACGTGTTCAGGATTTATTCCAGTCTTTTCTGTTGTTTAATTCTGGATTTTTGTGTCAAAAATAGTCCAAGACCATCATAATTCCCTCGTCTGTTTCTTCTTCTTGGTTTTTGTTCGATCACGTTCGATCAGATTTCTGTCTTGGAGGACTAGATTCTAGATCGGTGGTGGGACAGAATGGTTATGTGTGTGGTGTTCTGTGTTGAGATTATCGGAGCACACCACACACAGTACGATCCAAACTGCTCAATGCCTGATTTTTATCTTCATGTGTGGGCTCTCTAACAGATAAAACATCTCTTCACATTTAGAAAATCTTTATGTGTGGATCCCGCTTTAGTGCATTTAGGCATGTAAGCACAGTCAAGACCACCAGCTGAGCATCAGAATAGAGAAGAAAAGTGATTTACGTGACTTTGAACGTGGCGTGGTTGTTGATGCCGGACGGGCTGGTCTGAGTATTTCAGAAACTGGAATTTTCAGGCACAGAGAAATGGCCTGAAAAAGAGAAACATCCAGTAAGTGTCAGTTCTCCAAGTAAAAAATGCCAGAGCTCAGAGGAGTGACAGCCAAGAAATGAAGGAGACCACTTCTGAACACACAACAGGTTAGCTCTTGAGGCAGGTGGGCTACAGCAGCAGAAGACCACACCAGGTGCCGCTCCTGTCAGCTAAGAACTGGAAACTGAGGCTATAATTCACAACGGTTTACCAAAATTGAAAAATAGAAGATTGTAAAAATGTTTCTCAGTCTGAGGAGTGGCTTTGTGTGCAGGAAACAAAGAATCTGTAAGCACAGCGATCTCTTTAAAAGCTCAGCGATGGTGACGCCAAGCAGACTTTTACTGCAGACATGGTGAAGGAAATGAGAAAACTTGTGGTTTTTGGTTTCATCAAAAAATCAAATGGCAGCATTTTTGGTTTGAGTCACATGAGTGAAGTTGCACATGTAGTAATGTGACTATTGTTCTGACACACACTGCCATAGCGAAGTTAAAATGATATTTATCAGCCCTTCTTTGAAGGGTTTTAGAAGTGCTGGAGTATGACTTGTGAAAGATGTATGAACCCTGACAGTTGTGACACTTGAAGCTTATGACAGCAAATATTTTGCATTTTTTATTCATGACTGCCTAAAATGGTTTCGACGTTTCAACATCAGATGTTCTCTCATGGAGATTCACTGTAGGAATTACTCAACATTTAATTGTAGATTGAATAAAATGTTTGCAGCAAAATTCAAAAGTAGTTTCAGTAAAATACGAGAATTAAACTTCGATGTTATAATGTCATTTAGCAGATGCTTTTGTCCATCTGAGAGAAAGTACAACACAAGCAAGAATCCAAACTGGAGGGGACAACATCAGTAAGAGCAAGTCCATTTGGAGGCAGTGCCTATTTTTTTAAAACCAAGCAACGAACAGAAAACCTTGTCAAATTACCTCAACACCATCATCATCGAGTCCTCATGCCATTGACACCAACATCATATCAAGTATCAACATGCTCAGCGCTCATTTGATCACAAAGATCTCGGTCATTAAAGCTTCAAACTCGTTCTACCGGAGGAGAAGAGTCAGACAAAATGTTCCCTAAACAGTGGAGTCTTCAACTTTCTCTTAAAGTAAATCAGGATTTTGCAGATTGAATGGAGTTTGGTCGTTCTTTCCACCACTTAAGAACAACAGAAGAGAGTCTAGCTCTTCATGTTGTAATTGCCATCCTTATTACTGTTTTACAAGCCAGAAGTAGAGCTTTGAGTTTTAACAGCGGAGCTACTTGTGCTGTTCTGGGATGGTTAAAGACTAGAGGTGCTGCTGCATGCTGGATCATCTACAGGTAGGGTCCGATCCCCCTGATGTTAAAAAGGCCACAAGACCGAGCAATCAAGACCACGTGACCCTTAAAGGTCAGCTGGTCATCAACAGTGACACCCGATTTCTAGCATAGTTTGTGGGCATGGTATAAAGTATATATACATTACTGTATATATACTGTATATATTTGTAAAGATATTGGTGGTTGTACGTTATCATGTGATGTTCTGACACTTGTAACACAGCAGTTAGGATATAAGTACACACACATATATATATATAGGGACATTAAAATTCTCCCAAAATTCTTTACCTAATCTTCTTTGGCAATATCGTCAGTACAAGCATTTATATGTATTTGTAATTTAGATAGATATTCTGATTATAACGACATGATTTGTCTTTCTTTTTTTTGTACCTAATTAGATTGTAATGGGTTCCAGCTTGGTTTGGTCATGTTTGTGCCTGTTTATATAGAAAATGACAACTCACTAACCACTTTGTAAGTCTGAGGAAGAGCCGTAAGACTAGAAACGTCACTGATTTTCAGATTAAATTCTTGAAGGGAGCTACTTTTGGTGTGCTGACCTTTTGTACTTTTTCATGAGAGTTTGTGGGCATGAGATAATTGGATCCAAGCTGGATCTTGATCTGTGGTTGAATGGAAGGACAATAAGCTCAGTCTTGGGCAGATTTAGTTGAAGTTGGTTTTCTTTCATCCATGTGGGTATATCAGCAAGGCACCGTGAAATCTGAGCTGAGACACTTGAGTCATCAGGTGGGAAAGATAGGAAGAGCTGTCATCAGCATAACAGTGGTTGGAGAAGCCATGGGAGCGAAAACAAGAGCAAGGGACTGAGCACTGAAACCTGGGGTACCCCTGATGAAGTTCAGAGGGTGTGGAGAGGAGGGTTTGATGGTTCAGGGAATAATAATATAACTGAAGAGAATATTTCTGGAAATGCTGCTCATTTTAAAAGAAAAAGCTACTTTAAGAGCTGACTGACCAATGCCATGTGAAGCCTATGAAGTGTTGACTACACTAAAAAAAGTCAGATCTAAGTGAGAGAATTTGTCCAATTTCAAGACAAAAAAATCTCACTAGACTTATTCTTAGCCGCAATTTCCTTACATGTCTGAATTAAGATCTTATTTGAAGACATAAAAACTAAAAATAAAGCCTGAATTGTTTATAATAAGTAAAATAATCTCCCAATGAGACAAGACAAATTTAACTAAAAGGGTGTTTTAAATTGAAATTTCCTATCCAGAGCAGATTTTAATCCTGAATTTAAGACTGTCCCTGAGTTAAAATTGCTTGTTTCATTGGCAGATATTTTCTCTTCATTACAAGCAGTTCAATGCCTGATTTTTGCTTTTTATTCCTTAACATCAGGTATTTATCTCGACTTGTTGACTTGTTAAAATTGATTGATTCTACTTTATATAAACATATTAATGCATATTAAAGGCTTTGGCAGACACTGGCCCTCATTTAACAAACATACATAAAAAACAGTGTGCTGTAGGTTCATTCAACTCTCTCATATCTTCATTTATTAATCCAAGCATGAGCAGAGGATTTGTTAAAGCGTGGCACGATTAAGAAGTAGAGTAAAGACTCTGTCAGAGCGCTGCAGCTGATCCCAGCCTGCAGAGTCACTGCAGACCTCAGCAGCACAGATGTAGAGAGAACACGACCTGAAGTGGTCCAACAGGTCGGGCGGCTGTCACTTGATTATAACGTGGGGGAGGGTTGATGTGGAGAACTGAGCTTCTTCCTGCTGCTCGGAGTTTCAAGGTGTGGTCTGAACACAGGTGACAGTTTCAGTCCTCACTGATGGACATTTCACCATCACTTATCATCAGCCCGGTGTTTACATTGGGGCGTGAATCATCCTTTCTGGAGCTATTTCCAGGAGCGTTTCATAACGACTCCCGCACTCGACCCCCTTCAGGAGCCGAGCCGAGTGCGCGTGAGTCATTCTGATAAATGTTGGAAGTCATGGTGACATTCAGAGAGATGAGGAAGTGAAGAGGAAGAACAGGTCGGACCAGAGCGCTGAAGTCCAGCACATACTTTCAGACACTAAACACCAGAGAGAAACTCGACACTGAGAGCAGAGGGAGCGTATTTACCTGTAGATCATCCCAGAGTGCTGAGGCTGCAGAGACATACATGTTAGTCTGAGCATGTGCTGCAGGCTGGAGCTTCATTATGGAGGGGACAGGTCTGAGCAGGTTCATCATACCAGAGCTGGGACGGATCCAGAGTCTGTTTGAGGGAGACTCCCTTCACAGTGTTACTGTAGAAAACATGAATCAGTTTGTCCTGCAGATTGTTTGGTTTAGCTTGATTTAAAAGCCGCTCTGTTGTATTGAAGGATCAATTTTTTTCTCTTTTTGGGCTTTCAAATGATTAACTGTCACATCACAAGTGCTTAATGTCGTCCTAAAAACCAGGCTGAAAACTAGGGAAGACCGCGCTTTTTCAGCAGTAGCCCCAAAATTGTGGAATGAGCTACCTGAAATGTGTGTAAAAATTCCCTAAAACTCAAGATAAGGGTGTGTAAAATGTTTACTTTGTCAGGCCAACATGCTTTTATCAAAGGATACGTCGTTAATTATCATGCATATCAGGTAAAATATTAAAAACAGCCAGTTTATAATATAAAAACATGAATTAAACTTTGGGTAATATGCCATGTTGCATGTTCTGTCATGTTCCTGAAGGGGATACAATGTTCTTGAATATGAGTTCTGAATTTATTTTGAACATGTATACAATGAAAAAAAATAAGCAAATACCATTCACATACAAAGAAAAAAAAAGAAATAATGTTTTTATACATGTTTGAAAAGGAGTGGGAAGAAGTAAATACTTTGTTAGTTTCTACCCCTTATTACTGTTTCTCATGGGTCGTACAAAAATATGTTCTGCTTTAACATAGATGCAAATATATTACATATATGTACACTACAAAACATATAATCTATGTAAATATGTTTTTACACATTTATGCTACAAAATATATAATATATGATAAAAAAATATATACATACATGCATCAATATAGACATAATACACATCCATATCTATATAAATATGATTTTTACCTATGCACACAAACATACTTACATGTATATACACATTATGTAAATATCCATATAAATATGATATCTATACCTAATATCTATACACTATATAGCAAATACTAATCAATAAATAAATGAAAACATCAAATTATTCTTGTCTGATGGACTTAAACCATAAATTCTGCACATTTTTTTCACTAAACTTTGGTTTTGCAGCTTTTTATTTTTTTAATACTATATTGTTAACTGGATTTACAACATGCAACATTACTTATACATATTAATTCTGCAAAAATCAAACACAAACATGTTTTTTTTTTATGTGCATGATGCTAACATGTCTGATTTCTGTTCCTGCTGAAGGTGAACAACGTGTCGGTGAACCCTGAAGCCCTCCCCATGTCCGATTACCCCGAGAAGCTGAGGAGCTCCAGGAGCCACTTAGATGACGAGAGCACCAACTACGACAAACCTCCGTACAACTACACACCACCGTGAGTACACAACTCTGACGTTAGGTTATAAAACACTACGAATGTTTGTGATATTTTAATGCTCTGTTATAAGCCCATCTGCATCCCAGAACGGCACAATTTGAGCTTAAAAGATAAATATTTTTTAATTTCAGGCTGTCATCTGTCCTGATTTATAGAGATTTGTTGATTAATTATTTTATGTTTGTAATTTGCGAAAAAATGCAGACAGTTAAATCACAACAGAATAAAGATTAGATTTCAAACAAGCAAATGATGAATTATAATCTGACTGAAGTGCTTGATTAAAAACTCTGATGAGGTTAAAAATATGATCATGCTACGTCTTACTCATGTTTTCCTCCTCCATGGAGAACTCTGAAGATTTAAAATAAAATGGACGCTCCTATATTGTGGATATCACGACTTAAACCCATTTTGATATTTTCTTTCAAACTGTGCAAAATGTCATAGGGTGTCAAAAACCGTGTCTTGTTTGTTTTATGTAATTGTTAAAATAAAAATAATTTAAAAATAAAGTAAAAATAGATATATGACCATTCAATGGAAGCTGAAAAATATTAACATTAAGGGGATGACACGATATTTATGTGAATCAAAACAGATAGGAAAGTTATGATAATGCACTTATGGCAAAGAACTGCAAAATGTAATTTAATTTGAGGCTTTTGGGTGTAAAAAAACATGCAAAGGGATGATATGACGTCAGTGTATAGAAGTAAAAATAAAACATTACATTATTAAAATGAGAGATCTCTCTCTTCAGCGTCACCATGATCAGACACTACAGATGTCATCAGTGCATAAATAAAAATAAAGGGACTTGGGCTGTCACTTTTCCAAAGAATCAAACTTTAGAGCAAACAAATACCTGAAAGTATTTCAACACCACAATAACCACAATCTTAGATGTTTGGGGCAACATCAGGGCTTTAAAGCCTGCAGGTTAGAATTTAATTTAAGAAAATTAACTTGCTTACATTTTCCCCAAATGACTTCATTTTCATTTTAACTGAATTAACTTTATAGAAACATTTAAGCAGTTAATTTAAAATGCATAGACACATGCATATCACACTCTCACACCAGCCCATGTGTATATTTAAATTTGCATACCTTGAATAAAATGATGATGTTTAATGATAATAACATAAAATAAACAAAATGAATAGATAATAAAAAAGTAACTTGCTTACTTGAATTTATATCTCCACATCTTTTTTGCAGGATTGCACTGTAAAAACACCACATAAATATCAAATCCACAGGAGAATCTGGTTGATTTGTAGCATGACTTTGAGCAGGTTTTCCTCTCATTATCTGTCAAAATAAAAAACTTGCTGAAGCTCGCCCTCGGTCTTAAACATGCAGCAGGTTTTGTTTGTTTTTCTCCTGTAAAATGTTGAGTCAGAGAAGATCCTGAGCAGATTACCGGGAGAGTTTCTGTCCTTCATGTTGACAGTTTCAGCAAATAGTTTCCTAATGTGAAGCTTCTCTTACAACAGTGAAACTGAGTTGAATATTTCAGCGCCGACACCAACGAGAGGATGGAAACAGGAAGTCGAGTGAAATAGTTTGACAGCTGCGACAAATCAAATCAGAAGCAGTCACACAAGCAGCTGTAAATATTATGAGACTCTGTTTACTCTCTGTTAGTCATCGAATACAAATCTAAAACACACGACTGCTTTGTTTGCTTTTAATGTTTTTGTTGTTGATTTAAACATAAATTAAGGATGAGCAACAGAAAGCCCAGGGGCCACATAAGGCCCTCCATTTCATTCGAGTACATCTCTATTTAATAAAAAAAGAAAAGCCATAAAGAATAAAACATGAACGTTTCCCATGAAGGATTTCAGTCAGGTTTCTACAGCTGTACTGCACTCATAAAATAGATTAGATAGAACTTTATTAATCCCTTTGAAAAAAAATCCCTCAGGTAAATTAGGATTCCAGTAGGAGTTTAGTGTAACAGATAAAAAGAAATACAAAAAAGATAGATATGAACAAAAATATAAATAAAAATAAATAAAAATATGGCTACAGGCTGCTGCTCCCTCCTGTCCTCTTTTACTCCTCCTCCCCCTAGTGAGGAGTTAGACCATGTATAGACCGCATGCATTACGCACAATAAAACATTCTACTTTTGTTATTTTTTATATAATTAAAAAACATTTAGCAATCAATTCATAGACATAATTGGGCACAGTTTTCCGATAAAACCTGTGTATATAGTTTATATGTGTGCAAACTGGGTAACACTTCTATGAAAGCTCCATTAACAATACATTATAAACATATTTATAATTAACATAATGTGCTATAATGTGCTTATAATGCTGAATAATTATAGGTTTAAGCACTTGTGACAGTTTATAATAATTTATAATAGCAATCCTTAATCACTATAATGACAGTGTTTATAATGACTAACAGGCTTACTGTGTTTTGCATATAACTATAAGAAATTATGAATAAATTAAACATACTTTAATGCTTTATATTTACATTTGTAGTTTATATATATATTTATTTATATTTGGGCCCAAATTTGAGCTGCTAAGGGTTTAAAAAATTCTTTATCATCAATAAATGTTTTAAAAAACAGTGTTTACAGCATTGTCTTTGCTTTTCTTTTTCTTGTTTGGCTGCATTTTTCACTTCCCATAAAGCAAATAATTATTCATTATAGTGATCAGTTTGTGATGCAATACATCCTCTTTTTTAGCATAGTATTATTGCTTTATTTAGAGCATCGAATGACCATTTACAGACTCATAATCACATAACAACAGTGTTAATAACATCATATTAATCAATTAGACTTTTATATTTATAAATTCTGTCTCACCAAACCTCATTAATCATAAAATGATTTAAAGTGTGTCCGAACACAGCATTATAAGCACATTATGATAGATAATACATATCCTTTATAATATGGTTATAATGCATTATGACGAGGTGCTGCAGAAAACTGAAACTGTAACTTGATCGTATCACTAAAAAAGGAGCTCAAACCTGCTTCATTTCTGAGTTAAACTTGTTTTAGTTCACTTTGCTTTTAGAGTTTCAGATTAAAGCTATGAATGATGCGGTATTATACCCTCTTTTAAGTCATGAACATTTTTGATTTTAGATTTTAATTTAAGGTTTGTTTGACATTTTCCAGCATTTTAAACATTTTTTCCCCCTGAAAGTTCGAGTAGTCTTCATGCCTCCGTCTTTGTAGCCAAAGTTGCCCTTCCCTGATATTAATATATTTACTGTCTCGTCCCTCAGGCTCGTGGAAGACAACGTCCCTCTGCAGAACGGAGCTCCGTACAGCAGCAACTCCGAGGTACCGAGCTCGGCGGGGAGACCCAAAAAGAGACGAGCAGGCCGACCTCGACGGGCCGACGGGCAGGACAACGACACCGACTACTACTCCTCAGGGGACGAGCTGGACGATGACGACTTCTACTCGTAAGAAGAAAAATAATCAGCTGCAGATGAGCTAAAGTTTTATATATAAAAGTCAAATTATTATAATCCTACAAGGCTGACGAGAAGAGGGGAGGAAGAGTAGAGCTTCCTGTCATTCTGCAAAACTAGAGCAACAAACATGATGATATTTCTATTTCTGTTTATTTTTATACATATATTTTATTGCAGCTCATATCCAGAGACAGTGTGCATTGGATAAAGAAAAGGATATATATATACTACAAAATCAAATATATGTCTGAAGATAGATATCCATCCTTGCACAGGTATTCCTGTCACTGGAGAGTACAGAAAAAAAAGGAAGAAAATAGTCCCCTTTATACACAAAAGTGCAGATAAATACAGTCATACATCAGTGCATGTACATGCATGCATCCATACATGTAAAGATATGTCCACGCACAGAGGTTTGGTTGAGAGGTTGAGTTTTTATTAACATTAGGGTGATGCAGTATATGAAGCCAATCAAAATTCATTTTTGTTAATGACTAATCTTCAGATCACCGTCCATTACACTTGATATTGGCATCTGCAAAGGAGTGACAACCCTTTGAACACATTGGGGGTCAGGTTGAAGAAACTGAATGCTCAATATCTTCTCACATTATCAGGAACTGGAACACGGAGGCGGACACGTCGATCCAGAACATCCTAAAGATGCTCTGTGGTCGACATGTCCGGCCTATCGTCCGTTAGTGAACATGCTCTGCTGGACATCCCTGCATCCAGCATGACCTGAAACATCTGAGGCACGATGACTTTTGACAACATATGACATTTTGGGATGGCCTTTTACTGTCTCCAGTATGAGGAGTGTCTGGGTACTGCTCTTCTGTTTGAGCATGCCTGAAATGCTACACCCATGTACTGAGGGAAATCATCACTGACAGAGAGATGGATTAAAAACTGGCACACAAATCAAGAGAAATGTCCATATTGTTCAAGTAAAAGTCAGCAGATTCTCACTTAGAGTTGTTAACTCCATGTGGCATCAATATTTGACATGAGGCATTTATATTTTTGCTCAGTGTATAAATACCAACATACACATATACATACATAAACAAACCCTTGTATAGACAGAGAAAAGGGAGTTCTTCTTTTAAATGTGGTGATTCTTTATTTTGCTTTACTGACATTGATGGGTTTAGTAATTCAGAATCAGACCATTTTATTTATATTTAAAGATTAGGCCAGCTCTACCAAACCTCACAGGCCCTTTGGCACCTTCATGTGGCCTCCTTAGGTATGTCAATACAGAGGGAGCTTGATAATCTGGCACCGCTGGGTAGAACGAGAGCATGAAATTAGTGCAAAGTGATTCAGGTAAATTGTTGAGAAAAATACAGTTTTATTATCAAGTTTTATGAAAATTTCCAAGCAGCTCTCCAGGTGAAACTGCACAAAAATGTTGGCAGCATTTGGAAAAGAGAAACTGGTGAGGAGTGGTTCTTCCAGGTTTGACTGTGTGTCAAAGTGCAGAAAAATGTGTAAAACTATTCAGAAAAAAACTATGTTGTCTCCAAAAGATTGCTTGAAAATGCAGATCTTGCACTAATAATATTTGGATGTGTGAATTAAACTGGCTTGATGTGACAATCTGTAATCTCCAAATGTTGCCAACATATTTGTTCAATAAAGACGGTGTACAGGACATTTAAATACACATCTCTATTTTTGGAGTTGGGTTGTATCAGGTACTTGGGAACAGTGTTAATTCTGTTGACTAATTATTTTCATCATAGTTTTCGTCAACAACCTTTTTTCCCCTGACAAAACTAGACAGTAACTAATAAAAACAAGTGCACATGGACAAAAACTCAAACTAAATTAACTGACATTTTCATCAACAGATAAAAACTAGACTGAAATGTTTGACAGAGACTTAATCCAATCAGACTAATTTGGTCATGAAGAAAGTAGGGACAAGTTAGGAATATATCCAATCACAGCTGATTTGGTTGTGTGTTAAGGTTGATATGCCCGCTCTTACTGCACTAAAAGAAAAGCTCCACCAGCATGTTTCAGTTAAATGATCATTTTTGTCATCCTCACTGTCTAAAAGAGTGTTTTTACCTTCTCTCTTGGGTCCCTCTTGGAGTGTTGGACCATCAAACTAAAGAAAACGATGGACAGAGCTCTGTGTTTCACTAAAATTAAAAAGCAGGAAACTGAGTTCACAGAAAATTTGATCTTTTGAGGGATGTTTCCTGACTCTTCTCTTAAATATCAATGTTCTCGCCTTGGTGTCTCCTCCAGGGAGTTCCCACGGATAGCCAACGAGCAGGAGCGAAACGACTACAAGCGTGAGTTCGACCGAGACCATCAGGAGTACAAAGACCTGCAGGCCGAGCTGGACGCCATCAACAAGAACCTCTCTGACGTGGACCGAGAGCTGGACGACCTGCAGGAGGGGAGCCCACAGTATCTGGTGAGAGCCCACATGATAAAAAACGTTATTAATATTTATTTATTCATGGATTTATATTCAACCATCTAACTGGAACCACTTCAAACCTGTGTTTCTGCTTCTTTAATTTATTCTCCAGCACGTTTCAGTGTTGATAATATGAACATATGAGGGAAAGAAAAATCTGTAATAAGGAAGCTAACGTGTGCAGCTGTATTAATAAATCATGTCATTATGGTTTCTCTTATCATTTCAAAGTAATCTCAAAGCAAATTCTTATATTTATCCCAGAATTCTGACTTCAGTCTCAATTTCTGACTTAATCACATAATCCTGACTTTATTATCAGACATCTGACTGAAATTTCAAGATACTGACTTTAATCTCAAATTTTGACTTTAATCCCAAAATCCTGAGTGTCATCCAAGAACCCTTATTTTGATCCCAAAAGCCAGACTTTAATCCAAGTGCTCTGATTCAAAATACTGGCTTTTATCCCAGAATTCTAGTTTTAATTTTATAAATCTGACTTTAATCTCAAAATCCTGACTTTAATCCCAAAATCCTGAGTTTACTCAAAAAATCCAAGCTTTAATCCCCGAAGTCTGTTTCAGAACTCTGACTTTATTTCATTATTTTAAGTTCATGATCTTGACTAATTCACAGAATACTGACATTTGTCTCGGATTTCTTCTTACAATCTCTGAAGTCTGACTTCAATCTTAAAATCGTGACTTTAATTGAAAATTCCATATCACAGAATTCTGACTTAAATCCCAGAATTCTGATTCAAAACCCTGACTTTAATACCACAATTCTGACTTAAATCTCAAAATCCTGACTTCAATCCCAAAATCCTGACTTTATTTAAAAAAAATCAAGACTTTAATCCCAGAACTCTGACTTTTTCTGATCAATTTGAGTTAATGTTCTTGATTAATTAACAGAATATTGACATTTGTCTCAGATTTCTTCTTTCAACCTCAGAAGTCTGACTTCAATCCCAAAATCCTGACTTTAATTAAAATTCCAGACTTTTATCGCAGAATTCTGACTTCAATCCCAGAGTTCTGATTCAAAACCCGATCTTAATCCTGCAATTCTTTTGATCCCAGAAGTCTGACTTAAATCTCAAAATCCTGACTTTATCTTAAAAAACCAGACTTTAATCTCAAAAGTCTGATTCAAAACTCAGACTTTATCTCTTGATTTTGAGTCAATGATCTTGATTAATTCTCGGGATAATGACACTTGTCTCAGATTTCTTCTTTCAATGTCAGAAGTCTGATTTCAATCTCAAAATCCTGACTTGAAGCTCAGAATTAAGTTTTTTTACACAGACTTAGAAAATATTAAACTCTGAAATCCTCCTCTGGTTGTTTTTTCATCCTGAAATGCCCTGATATGTCTCTAACTGATTGTTGTCCCCTCGTCATCAGGACGCTCTGGACGAGTACAACAGGATCAAGAACCTGAAGAAGGTAGGCCCGATCGTTTCTGATCTGAATTTAGAGAAATCCTGAATTCATCCTTCTGTCCTGATTCTTTATTTTAAACCTCACCTCTCATTGTCTTGATGTTTGTGCTTCAGTCTCCAGATTACCAGATGAAGAAGCGCAGGTGTAAATACCTGAAGGGCAAACTGAACCACATCAAGAAGATGGTCAGCGACTACGACCGTCGAGCCTGATCAGCCCAACGCGAGGTGGAAGGGACTCGATTTTAGAGAGACGCCATTTTGTTTTGACCGCACTCAGGCCGTAGATGAAGCTTCGAGGTTGTTCAGGGTTTTACAGTCTGTGCTGTTAATCTGTACTTTTGGTTTTGAGCAAACAAATCTTGATTTGTATTAAACCGCTGTTTGTATTACGAGTACGCGTTGCCATGGAGTCTGTCATCTGTATTTATTTCTGCCTGAAGCGGTGACGCTAACCACAGCATGTTACAGATGCAAACACGATCCCAGATGTTTGTTAAAGCTCTTCTAATTCACTTTTAACATCAATTTTCAAATGTAAATATGTGGGAAACTGTGATTTTTAACTTCAGTTTTATCAGTTTATGGAAGTTTTTGTGTATGTTGGTGTGTTTTTGTACATATAATGAACAAACAGACACTTTTTAACTCGTTTAATGCAAAGTCATGTACTTTACAATGTTCTCGATGCATTTTTATCTTAATAAATTCATTTGTTAAACATTTTTTCTTACTTTTCTTCTCAGTAAACATGATGGTGTTGCTTTTTTATTCACACATACTCAGTCAGAGTGTATTAAACAGACAGAGGGAGAGGAAACATCGTACTGCTCTTGATCTGATGTTGGGTTTTGGTTAAAAAAAAAAAAAAAATACACATGGACCTTTAGGTCCTGTAAAACGTGACTGCAGAGCTGCAAGATTTGATCTTTTTTAACAACATAAACAGAGACTCAATTAAGCCCAATATTTTATTTTCATCCTCATAAATTCAGCTTCACACATGCAGCCAATGCTGGAGTGCAGAAAACTGCAGTTCTCAGAGTGTCCACTAGAGGCTGGCTCCAAAAAAACAGTTACAGTAAATGAACCCCATGACATTTAGGGCAGAAATCAGCGTGTTTTTATTCTGCAACACAAAACGGTTTGGTCTCTAAAGTCTGATCCTTTTTGGTTTTTTAAGACAGTCTCAAGTGGATGACGGGTTTTTGTACTTCAACACCATTTTAGTTTTGTTTTTTTATCTTCAGAGACAGCTGTTAGATATGCAAACTTTTCCAAACATGTTTGCTTCAACAAGCATTCGAGGACACAACAGCTGTGTCCCATTTCAGGGGCTTCTCCCTTCATAGGGCACATTTGACAAACATAAAAGTCACATAATGGTGTCATAATTTTCTATCATGATTGGCTATATGGATCCATGTTGGGTGTTGGGTGTATATATTTGTATATATATGTATATGTGTATTTTTTTATGTATATATGTATCTATGCATATTTGTGTATCCATAATATGAAGAGCTTTGTGCTCTATTGTAAAGTGTCTTGAGATAACACTTGTTATGAATTGGCGCTATACAAATAAAGATTGAGATTGATTGATTGATAATTTATGTATTTAAGTTTATTTTCTTATATATTTTTATATATAATAATAATGTAAAATAATATATTTTTGACCTCCACCAGGGAAATAAAGATTTTGCTAGTGTTTATTAGATTGTTAACAGGATAACTAAAAAAAATATAAACTAAGTGTTATTAAATTTTCAGGATAGGGCAGAAATTATGCAAGGACCAATGGGTTAGATTCTGGATGTGATCTGAATCCAGATATGGATCCAGGATTTTTTAAAGTATTTGTTAGTATTGTACGATCAGAGAGCATTTTTGCTAATAACTCAATAAGCTTTTACAGATGTTAATGATATTTTCAGGGGATGTTTGTCATGTAAGAACAAGTGATTAAATGTTGGTGGTGATCTGAATCCAGATGAGGTTCAGTTTTCCATGATTGTTCTCAAGTTGCAGTTGGAGAGGTCTGTATCAGTAATTAGAATCAGTACAATCAGTAATTCTGTTCAAATGAAAAGCCAACATATGAAACATCCATCCATCCTCTATATGCTTATCCATTTCAGGGTGGTGAGGGGCTGGAGTCTGTCACAGCTGACACTGGGAGAAGTGGGGTACACCCTAAACTGGTTGCCAGCCAATCACAGGGCCACATCGAGAGACAAACAACCATTCATACCACTCATCCACAGCTAAGGGCAATTTGGAGTCACCAGTTAATCTTCGAGCATGTTTGTCTATCCATCCACTTACTTATCTTTACTGCTTATCCCATCCTATGACACAGGGGCTTACTGGCCCACAGTCAATCACAGGGCTAAAATATAGAACCAAACAGACTTAAACTCACAACATGGGGAGGTTTAGTGGCTCAAATTTACCCAAAAGCATGAAGGAAACTGCAGGATCCATGCATTGGAGTATGTACAGTCGGATCAGAGAGGCTTCAGCCGAGACTCAAACCAGGGACCTTCTGGGACTTCTTACTGCACTCATGAGCTGCCCAACCTCAATCTATCAGTAAAATAAACATATGAGCCACACGACAGTTACGTCAGCCGCATCCAGAATAGTTGCTGAGGCATCAGTGGTTTTGTCTCAACACTGTCCGGTCTGAACAGTCTACACAGGCTGCAAAGGAAGGATGCAACCCTGAAATAAACCCAAATGACAAAAGCATCAGCACTCACAACAAAAGTCTTTGACTTTATTAAAGTTAATGCAGCATTGAAAAAACGAAGGCGTTTCAGACCGAGGCTTTCATCAGGATTAGTAACACTTTGACCATCTTATATAATTTACACCAGGTGACTGGCCAGGTAGATGATTAACAAAGTTACAGAGACTCAGAGAGGAAACACGTCTAAGGGAGAATATTGTAAAAAATGATGTTGAAACAAAATAACTAAATACATACTATAATAAATAAATCAATTAAAGGATGTAGAGAAACTTAAAAAATACATAACAAAGATAACAGTACTAAAAAAAAACTGAAAATAAATATAAATGGAAAAATAATATAATAAAATAAAATAAACAATTAAATAAATGAACTAAAACATAAAAATAAAAACAAATAAATCATTTTATTATATTATCATTTTTTTAAAAATTTTTTTAGTCCATTTATGTATTTATCATATTTTATTAATATTATCATTTCATTTATAATTAGTATTACGTTATTATTATTATTTATATTATATTTATTTTGTTAGTTTTATTTATATTTATTTTTTATTTTTATTTTTGTTGCTGCTGCATTAACTTTAATAAAAATCAAAGACATCATTGTAAGTGCTCTATGCTTTTGTTATTCGTTATTCATTTGTTATGATGTTATTTCTAGTCTTTGTTTCACAGGCAGCATCTTTTATTCTTTCATTTTTTTATCTTTTCATCTTTTTAACTTTTTATCCTCTTGGTTTTATTTACTTTCATTTTATCTCCTATTTCCTTTTATCTTTTGGTAGTTTTAGCCATTTTAATTTGCTTCTTCCTTCTTATCTTAGGAGTTATTAATCCTTTTTGCTCTCTGTTTCTGTCGTTTCTGGCTCTTACGTGCTTTTCCAATGTTCTGTTTTAAGTCTTACACTTTCTGTCATTGTATTCCTCACATTTCTCTTTTATTTTTCTTTTATTCTCATGTTATCTTTTAATTTTGTCTGTAAAGTACTTTGTAACCCTGTTTTGAAAAGTGCTTTATGAATAAAGTTTATTATTATTATTATTATTTTTGGGGTTCTACACATTTTTGAGTCAGCACCAACAACAAATGTATGTTTTTGAGTAGAGCACGTGATTACTGAAATGAGAACCCCTGAAATGAGACACAGCTAATTGGACAAAAGGTTTTGTGAGTTGTTCTTCTGCCCCAACGTTGCTGAAAAATCTGATTGCATTGTTCCAGAAAGATCTGCACAGTAAGACCACAATCACAGTGTTAACACACAACACACTGAAGGGAAGTTCCTGGTGATGTCTTCTTATGTTGATTTTACTGCACGGACAGAACATCACGTAAACATTTCACATTAAAACACGGTGACGGAGCTCCTTCGTGGCTCAGGCCGTGGTTTTGAACTGCTCAGTCTGGATGGAGTGCCTCCTCAGCAGCATCCTCCTGGTCAGCTCCTTCGGGTGTCCTGGAGGAGCCGAGGGGAGGAAGTGTTTGAACCCGGGCTCTCTCTCAGTGGAGCTGAGGTTATAAACATTAAAGATGGGGTTGTTTGTGGAGTTTAGGGCCAGAGGTGGAAGAGATCTGGGTCTGGACTGGGAGCCGTGGTCCAGCAGAAAGGCCCCGGACCCTCTGCGCTCAAACCCTGACAGAAGTCTCCTCCCTGGTGTCGACAGTGACTCTCTGGACCCCATCGTGCTGGAGCAGGGTAAGGGTGCCTGCCTCTTAGCCTCTGTTAGGTCTTTGGCTCTCTGGGGGGACTCCTCAGGAACATTCTGGATATCTAGAGCGAGCTGAGGGTCCGAGCTGTAGATGTCGGCCCCGAGCTTACGCCTGTGGATGATGCTGTAAAGGCTGGACGAGGCCATATCTTTGAGCTGAGCTGTGAGGTTTCTCCCACCAGAAAACGAGGACGATGACCTGATGGAGTCCGTCCCAAGGTTTCCAGAGTGGAGGTTTGGGTGGGAGGCAGAGTGGGACGATAGAAGACCGGGTAAGGACATCTTCTTTTTGGCACATCTGTTCTTCAGGTCCTGTTTGGATCCTTTGTCCTCCTCCAGTTGTTCCTCATACCAGCTGAAGGTGTGGGACGTTGAGTTGGTGCTGCCCTCCTCCTCCAGTTTGGGGATTCTGAAGGAGAGGTCCTCGTGTTGGTGGTCTTTGCCCTCATGTTGATGTGTGAGCAGAGATGCTGGGATCTTCAGCCACGGCTCAGAGTTCAACCTCAGGAGAGGCTGCTGCAGTCCGTTCGGTGCCTCTAGGCCAAATCTCTGATAGCGTGAAGGGGAACATGGGTGCGAGCTCACACCGAAGGACTTGGACTCTTTGAAGGAGAAGACAGGCTTTGGAGGACATAAAGAGGAGGAGGAAGAGGTGATGAGCTGGACGTCCGATGGAGATGCAGGAGCTGCTGCAGTCAGTTTGTCTGTCTGATCCTCAGGCTCCTGCGGCGGCATGCTGAGGTACTGCTTGGCTTTCAGTTCTCCACATGGTAACTGATCCGTGGTTATGATGATCACCTCCTTCCCCTTCGCCTTGCACGTATCCAGCAGCAGCTTCAGAACCTTCCAGTCTCCTGCCATGACCGCGTGGACCAGCGCAGACGTCCCAGACCGATCCTCCAGGCCGATATCGGCACCACTCTCTACAAGCAAAGACACAACCTCGGCACCGGCGAGCTCCCTGCAGGCGTGCATCAGCGCAGACCGACCCTCTTTATCCTGGATGTTTGGGTCGGCTCCTTTCTCCAGAAGAAACTGGACCAGTTTCACCCGGCTGGCGCTCTGGGCGTCGGTATGCTGGGTCCTGCAGGCCACCATGAGGGGGGTCTGGCCTTGGCCATCGCTCTCATTGATGTACGCGCCCCCCTCCAGGAGCAGGCGAGTGAGTCTCAAGCGGCGAAGGAATACTGCTTTTAGTAAGGGGTTACCGGAGTCCATGGTTACTCCGGGGTTACAGCCTTCTCCCTCCATCCTCTGTGGTCCTGGTTGGGGGTTTTGGAGGTGTAAGACTGGATTCTGTAGAAATAAGAGAACACTGTAAGAGACTGTTGTAGAAGGAGAACAGTCCAACTTGTAATTGGCTGTGACAGGCTCAAGGAATGAGCATATAGATGATGGATGGATGTTTCATGTGTTGGCTTTTCATTTGAGCAGAATTACTGATACTAATTACTGATACAGAGCTCTCCAACTGCACTTTGAGAACAATCTTGGAAAACTGAACCTCATCTGGATTCAGATCACCACCAAAATCTGATCACTTATTCCTACTACCATGACCAACATTCCCTGAAAATAACATCATTAACATCTGTGAAAAGCTTATTGAGTTATTAGCAAAAATGCTCTCAGATCTCACAATACTAACAAATACTTTAAAAAATCCTGGATCCACATCCAGATTCTGATCACCACCAAAACCGAGTCACCTCTCCCCTGTGCCATAACCAACTTTCCCTGAAAATGTTACTGTCCTGTAAGAGGTTTATCATGATATTTGATGCTTCTGAGGGAGTGTTTCCACTTTAAAAGCATTTTTATGCTGCAAGTTAAGCCCTTCAATATATTAAAAAGGAAACAGCACAGACTTCTTCACGTTTTTTGGCTTATTAGTTTAAGAATTATCAGTTGTATCTAGAAGTGGTCCAAGAGCGCAAACCTCTGCCCAGGCATTTCTGATACGGTTGGTGAGTTATTCCAGGAAACATGGAAAACTCGACAAAATTCTTGGATCTGTATGTTGGTCATGGCGTCATCACCAAAATCTAATCATGTCTCTTTTGTGCCCTAACCAACATTTCCTGAAAACTTCATCAAAATTTCCTGAAAATGTTTTGAGTTGATTTACTTGCAGATGGAAAGACAGATGGACAGACAAACAGAAAGACAAATACAGGCAAAAACAGATTAAAAGAGAAGTTATTCTGCATTGGAAAGCAGCTTATTTGGTTATATTGCATTCTATGACTTGAGATGCATGCTCTCATGTGCAGAAGAAGACCCAAAGTGAAATAGTAAATACTTAGCTAATACTGAGATTTTATACAGGATAAAATGTAAAATGCATGCACTACAGATCTAGGTGAGAGAGTTAGTCCAATTGCAAGTCAAAAATACCTCACTCAACTTATTCTAAGACACAATTCCCTGACATGTCTGGATTAAGATCTTGTTTGAAGATATAAAAAATAAAAATAAAGCCTGAGTTGCTTGTAACAAGTAAAGTAATCTGCCAATGAGACAAGACAAATTTAACTTAAAGGGTCTTAAATGATTATTTTTAACCAGAGCAGGTTTTAAACCTGAATTTAAGACCCTCACTGAGTCAAACTAGCTTGTTTCATTGGCAGATATTTTCTTATCATTACAAGCAGCTCAATGTCTGATTTTTGCTTTTTATTCCTTTTTATAAGATATTTATCTGGACTTGCTAATTGAATGTGGATTAGAATAAGTGTTTTAGATATTTTTGACTAGAAAATAGACAAACACACTTGCTGAGATTTTAGTTTTTGCAGTGTGAAGTCAGTTTATATTTGCAAACAGCCAACATTCCAGTAACCTAACAGGACTTTGCTCCATGTCCTGTCTTCCATTTCTATTTTGTTCATGCTCTCATTTCCATATTTTACCTGTAAATTCACCTGCATGTTTTAGAAGTGCAGGGATTTAAGAGGCAGCACGTATGAAATGCTCTTCATTTTTTACAGGCACACAGGCTCCATTAAGCAGTTTCTTTTCATGCACTCGTCCTCTGCGGCACCAGCACAGGCTGCCACTTTCTATCAGCCTTTGTGCTGTTTGTCCTTGCTTCTCTTTATTAGACCAAATAAGGTGGCAGTTAGCAGAGTCTCAGACAGTAACAGAACATTTTACTGCATGAGTCACAGTGAGGGGCTGGAAAAGGCAGAGATTTACATGGATGCAGGCGTTTCATGCATGTTTCAGTGACATGAGAGCATGCTAAGTAGAAAAATATAATACTGTGATAATAAGAATAAATGATTTTCCATTAGACATTACATAAATCCAGGTGTGGCTTCACCCTCCGACTGAACAGGCTGTGTATACTGTACATTAACTCTGCCCTGCATTGATATCAGATAATGTTCAGTGTCCTACATTAATCTGTATGTTTTTGTAATGTGTTGCTATTGGTGATGCTCCAGTTTGCACAAGTGACAGATCAGTGCTACACTTTGTATGCCAGTGTAGTTTTTAAATACATTCAGCCATTTTTATGCTCCAGCAGAACTAAAAAAAAACAAAAAAACAAAAGCAACAATTAATCATTTATAAGGGTTAAGGATGTGTCTTCATTTGTATGCCAATAATTTTCCTTGACAAACACCATTAAGCCATATTTTTGCACAAAGATTGCAGGATTTAGACACCATACCAACATTTCTAACTTTGATTTTATTACTTTATTGCACAGATATTAATCAAAGTTCAAGGCTCCAAATATTTGGTCACGACTTGTTTTAATGATCAAAAGTTGCAGACAAACTTCTGCTCTCTCCTCGAGTGGCACAAAAACAGAAAATATTCTCTCCCTCTCTAATGCAGCAGCCTTTGGTCAGGATTAAGACTCAAGGTATGAAGGCTTTTCAAGGTTTAAGTACTTCTAAATATTATTAACCATTAAAATAAAGAAGGCTGTAAATAAAAGGAAAAATAGGTAGGTATATGATGAAAGGATGAAAAATAGATGGATGATGGTTTGATGGATGTGGAACAACATGGATTGGTGGATGGCTGGATGAACACAAAGATTGATTGACTGATTGACTGACTGAATAAAAAATGAATGTTAGATGGATTGTTCAAAAGATGGTGGATTAATAAATGGATAGCATGATGATAATTATAAGAACAGAAAATATAGGAAGGTCTATGAGGGATGGATGGATGGATGGTATGATGGATGGGCAGAAAGATGAAGATGAGAGATGAAACAATGAGGCTGGATGTTACTTTGGAAAAACACTAAATCAACAGAACAAAAGTTCCATTCATAAAATTCACTTTTGAATGAACTCAATCTGATTTTAATCACTTGACTTTAAACAGTGTATTTATCAATGAGACGTACAGACGTGGACAAAATTGTTGGTGTCCTTCAAAAGAGGCAAAAAGAAAGAAAGAAAACCCCACAGTGGTCCCTGAAATAACTTGAAATGGACAAAAGTAATAATAAATAAAAATTTACTGAAAATTAACTAATGAAAATCAGACATTGCTTTTGAATTGTGGTTCAACAGAATCATTTTAAAAAACAAAATAATGGACAAAAATGATGGTGCCCTTAACTTCATATTTTGTTGCACAACTTTTTGAGGCAATCACTGCTATCAGGTGATTTCTGTAACTCTCAATGAGACTTCTGCACCTGTCCACAGGTATTTTGGCCCACTCCTCATGAGCAAACTGCTCCAGCTGTCTCAGGTTTGAAGGGTGTCTCCTCCAGACTGCATGTTTCAGCTCCTTCCACAAATGTTCAATAGGATTTAGATCAGGGCTCATAGAAGGACACTTCAGAATAGTCCAGTGTTTTGTTCTGAGCCATTCTTGGGTGTTTTTAGCTGTGTGTTTTGGGTCATTATCCTGTTGGAGGACCCATGACCTGTGACTGAGACCAAGCTTTCTGACACTGGGCAGCACATTTGGCTCCAGAATGCCTTGATAGTCTTGAGATTTCATTGTACCCTGCACAGATTCAAGACACCCTGTGCCAGATGCAGCAAAGCAGCCCCAGAACATAACTGAGCCTCCTCCATGTTTCACAGTAGGTACAGTGCTCTTTTCTTTGTATGCTTCATTTTTGTGTCTGTGAACATAGAGCTGATGTGACTTGCCAAAAAGCTCCAGTTTTGTCTCATCTGTCCAAAGGACATTCTCCCAGAAGCTTTGTGGCTTGTCAATATGCATTTTGGCAAATTCCAGTCTCGCTTTTTTATGATTTGCCTTCAACAGTGGTGTCCTCCATTAAGTCCACTCAAGCAGTGACAGATGGTGTGATCTGATACTGATGTACCTTGACCTTGGAGTTCACCTCTAATCTCTTTGGAAGTTGTTCTGGGCTCTTTGGTTACGATTCGTATTATCTGTCTCTTCAGTTTGTCATTAATTTTCCTCTTGCAGCCACGTCCAGGGAGGTTGGCTACAGTCCTGTGGACCTTAAACTTCTGAATAATATGTGCAGCTGTAGTCACAGGAACATCAAGCTGCTTGGAGATGGTCTTATAGCCTTTACCTTTAACATGCTTGTCTATAATTTTCTTTCTAATCTCCTGAGACAACTCTCTCCTTAGCTTTCTGTGTCCATGTTCAGTGTGGTACACACCACCATACCAAACAGCACAGTGACTACTTTTCAGCCTTTAAATAGGCAGACTGACTGATTAAAAGCTTGAAGACACCTGTGATGCTAATTACAGGACACACCTTAGTTTAACATGTCCCTGTGGTCAAATCATTTTCAATCTTCTCCAGGGGTACCATCATTTTGTCCAGGCCAGTTTCATTATTTTGTTTTTTTTTAAATGATTCTGTTGAACCATAATTCAAAAGCAATGTCTGATTTTCATTAGTTAATTTTCAGTAATTTTTTATTTATTATTACTTTTGTCAGTTTCAAGTTATTTCAGTGACCACTGTGGGTTCTTCTTTTTTTAATGAAAGGGTTACAACAATTTTGTCCACGTCCGTATATGTGCATGCACTTTAGTACATTAAAAACATATTATTTTATTATTCAGAGTGATTAAAGAGGTCTACCTTTCGTCTGAAGCTCATCTGAAGTGAATAAATGTTTGAGGCCTTTTGGAGCACAAGGCTCCAGGTACCTGCACACCTTCACCTTCAGGTCAAACCTCTTCTGTCCAATTATCAGCACTAAATCATTTCATGTTTTTCAGGTTGAAACTTGTTGATCACGTCCCCTCCAGACTCACTGGCTTGTAAATCAGCTGAAGGTAATCATGTTTTGATGCTCCTGCGTTGCCAGCATCATGGCTGCTTCATCTCTGCTCACAAAGAGCTCCTTTAGTCACACACACACGTGGAGGACAAAAACACCACCTGCACCGTGAGTGACAGACGAGGTGGAGGTGGTGTTCTTTATTCATGCTGCTCGGGTCGCTCTTTGAGTCATTAAAACCTTTTGTTACAGGACACAGCAGGTTTCTTATTGTTACCGCAGGACTAAATTTGCTTAAATGCTCTGATAATGTGCCAGAATGTTCCTGACTGCACGGTCCAGAGAAAATGAATGTTTGCTGAAGAATAAGCTCAAACTGTGGCGTGAATCTTCACGGTTTAAATAAGATAAATGTGAGATTTACACCATCTGTAATCTGAGGGGACTCGACTTCACTGCATGCTGAAGTTTGTCTGTTAAATTTGAGATGATGCAGTCTCATATTTTGGGGACCAACAGGAAGTGGTCAGGTGGTCAGTTCAGTCAGAGCAAAGGCTCATGGGAGCAGTAAGGTTATAATTATATAATAAAGACAGTTGTTTCTTCTGTAAATTTTAACTGATTATTGTGAAGTTAACAGCATTTTATTGTAATATCTTCAGTTACCTACTGTAAAAAATCTATGCAGTAAATTACTGTAAATGGCAAAAGATTGTGGGAAAACAAACTGATTTCTGTAAAATTAACAGCATTTTACCATAAAATCTACAGTTACCTTGGGTAAAATGTCTATGCAGTAAATTATGGATCAAGAGAAAATTAAGTTTTCCCAGATAAAACAAACCAACAGCAGGAAAGATTTCTTTTAGTGAATGTTTCACATTTTGGGTGAAACAAATGTTTGATAAAATGTATTTTATTGGATAAAAATTGATGTATGTATTTTTTTTTACAAAATAATATCTTGCTAATAAATTATCAGTATATATAGTTATATAAACTAAAGTATAGCAAGTTCACTACAATCTAAAATGCATTAAAAAATTGTAAATTAAAATAGGGTAATGATGCTGTCAATGAAAAATCAGTAAGGATGCTGTTTTTGATGATACAGTAATTATGTTATCTTGAATAAAATTACAATAGTGAATATATTGTAGAAAACGTGATAAAACTGCTACTGAAGCTGTTAGCATCTATGCTAATCTCTGTCACTTCCTGCCGTCGTCTCGCTCGTAGCTCCACCTCTTCCTGCTCTACAGGACTCTGATTGGGCCGTCCCGCTTTGGGCCGAGCACAGTCGTTGTAGGTTGGAGCTCGGCAAAATGGACCTGCCTGATTATACACACTGAATCAGGTGGATCCAGCTGCTGCGCAAGGTTACAAAGCCTCCACTTCACTAAAATTGACCTGTTCCTTTCATGGTGGCAGTCAGTTTGCATTAGAAGCGAACATGAAGTGAGAAAAACTAAAAATTTAATCTTTTGATTTAAGAAGTGGACGTTCAGAGATGCTGCGTAAACCATTATGGTGCTTTTGTACATTCTGCCCATATTACAGTCAATATATGGGATACATACTCCTCAAAAAAAGTTTGAAACATTACTCTGGTTGATTTTTTTCTCTGTTTTAATAACACCAGTTGATTTTGTATTTTATATCGTTGGAAAGCCTGATTAGTCGCCTTTACAACAAGGTACAGTTTATAAGGATCGTGCATTATTGGAATGAGTAACACAGATAAATGTGAGTGTAGCACCCAGAAAAGACATCCCAAAAGCAGTGAAGCAAGAGTGAGGAACAGGTCTTCTTGAGGTGTTTACTTCCTGGGACGTTCACCTCACGGCCTGCCTTTGACTTCACCAGTCTGTTGGTCCGAAGTTTGGAAATGGTTCCAGGGCTGGCACCAAATAATCTGGCCACTCTGCCTACCAGAACACCAGTTTACAGGAGATTGTGGCACTTTTTTTTGGGAGTGCTACCCACACTTTTAGCTGTGTTGCACAGTGCTTACAAGTTGTTCCTTGTTGTAAAGGAGACTAATCAGGCTTTCCAACGATACAGAACACAACGCCAGCCTGTATAAGCAAGGGGGAGAAATAATCAACCGAAATTACTTTTTTTGCTGAAAATAGGGCCAAAATGTTGGCTGTAAATACTGGCAAAAATGTTCATATCTGCCAATAATGGTAATCAAATCTTTAGGCAAGTATCTGCTGATTCTGATACAGAACTGATGATATTGTGCATCCCTAATTATTTTACTTGCCATCATATATGAGCTGCACTTTGATTTATATTGATGATAACTGTTCCTGCCCATTTTATCTAGTTTTTTCAGTCTTTAATAAGCTATGGTAGTTGTTTAACATTTATATAACTGCTGGAAAAAAACTATATCATACGAGTACATTTACTCTGTAATTCTATCAATGCAACATTCCCACACTGAAAAAACTCAGATCTAGGTGAGAGTATTTGTCCAATACCAAGACAAAAAAATCTCTAGACTTATTCTAATCCACAATTTCCTTACATGTCTGTATTAAGATCTTACTTGAAGACATAAAAACAATTTGGAGTCACCAATTAACCTAACAAGCATGCAAACTCTCCTGAACTAAACAATCTAGGGAACCCTAAAGCCATCAACCACATGGTAAAACCTTTAGCTAACTGGGTCCAGACAAGCATCATGATTGACAAACAGATAATAACGAGAAAGTGGGAAGATGTGGTAGGTCCATTATTTCAGGAATGGGTCTTGGAACTGGGTAAGCTGGCAGCATCCGAGAAAACATCTTAGAGTTTGATGAATGAGGTGAAGAAGTATCAGGATAAATGGGGTAAATTTCTGCAATTTCACTCATGACACAGGACGTGACAGGCTCAAGTCCATTTTTTTTTATATTATTGTTGTTGTTATTATTATTATCTTCCGACTTCTCCAGTTTTTATCCTGTTCATCTGTGTCAACCTATGTTTCAACGAATCATCTCATGATCACGATCATCATTTCTTGATGTAGGTAGGATGATGTGGTGATGGCGCTTTACAAGTGAGCACATAGACATTACAATCTGGACACTAGTTCAGTGTTTAAGGATTTTGATTCCTCATGCAACAGTGGTACAGTGGAAATTGGACAAACCTTTATACTGAAGATTTTACTTCAGTCACACCAACACTGCCTGTGGCCCCTTGTTTTGTTTTGTTGTGTTTCTGTTGGGTCATCGTGCCCACTGCTCTTTGTTTTGGTTGGAGTAGTTTGTTTTTGTATTGTAAAAACAAAATTGGAATAAAAGCTTAAGACATAAAAAACCCTATCAAGCATGCTTTTGGTCTGTGGGAGGAAGCCAGAGCGCCCAGAGACAACCCATGCACGCACGGGAAGAACATGCAAACGTGCAGTACCTGCTGCGCCACTGCTTCTTTGTTGCATTGATACTAATTTATTTAAGGCCATTAAAGACAATTGTATCTGATAATTTTTTTTAAGGGAGCTGCACGGTGGGTAGTGCTCGTGCCCAACAGCAGGAAGGTTGCTGGTTCGATCCCTGTGCCTTTGTGTGTGGTGTTTGCATGTTCTCCCTGTGCATGTGTTGATTCTCTCCGGGTACTCCATCTTCCTCCCACAGACCAAAAAGATGCTTGCTAGGTCAAATGGTGACTCCAAAGTACCCTCAGGTATGAATGTGACTGGTGGCTTGTTACTCATTTTTGATCTGTTGGCTTTGCCTCTTTCAGTGAACATGAACAAACAACAAGTCACTTATACCATTAGTGAACATTTTTTCGCCTTATTTTATTTCTAATTTTTGCATATCTTATTGAAAAGTCACCTACTGCAGAAACTCAGATCTTAGCAAGTTTATTGTCTAATTTTTAGTCAAAAATGTCCACAATACTCACTAAAACTTATTAATAAGGCAAGTCCAGATAGATATCTTATTACGAGGAATTAAAAACAAATAAAGCACGAAATAACTTGTAATTATCAGAAAATATCTGCCAAAGAAACAAGCAAAATTTTACTCCTTGAGGGTCTTAAACTCAGATATAGAAACTACTTAAGATAACTCATCTTACTTCCAAGACAACCTACAAGTAAAATTTGTCTTCAACACTGGCAGATATTTTAACTCATAACAAGCAATTCATGGTTTATTTTTGTTTCTAAATACTGAAATAAAATGTTTAGCTGGACATGTCAGGCAATGTTGGCTCACAATAAGTCTTGTGAGATTTTTAGAATTGAAATCAGATGAATAAACTTCCTTAGATTTGAGCTTTTGCAGCGCAGACTCCTGATTTTTTATTTCCCACATTATACTGCAGTGTTTTCATCCTGCAGAGCCCAAACAGATCTGCAGATTCAGGGCAGAAAAGTCCACTTCACCTGAAGAGGCTGAGCTCAACACTCCTCTAAAGCATGTGTGTGTGTGTCCAATTATACAGAGTCGGAGCCCTTTAACACATTTAAGACACAAAATAAGGCAGTTTGTGAAGAGAAAACTAAGAGAAATTAATAATTAGTATGTGTTCTTGACAAAAACAAGCTAAAAATCAGCAATAGAATCGATTTTTAGTTGATTTTTACTCCGTTTTTGTCCAAAAGAAGGCAAAAGAAAGATGAAATAAAGTCAAATGGTTGATATTAAACGTCTTCCTCACCTTCAGTCAGCTTCAGCCTCTTCTCTCAGACATTTACTCTCCTGTTCGTTGCAGAGCTTTAACAATCTCAGAGCTGCAGCTGTAGTCAAGGCTCTCTCCTCTTCTTCAGGTTTGTGTTGCTCCTCAGACAAAGTGTGACAATGAGAGAGAGAGAGGGAGTGATGGAGGCTTGTCGTCAGGCAGCTCTCAGAGACATCCATCCATCCCAGCAGAGTCAGACGGAGGCAGAGCGTGCAGGTAGACGCAGCTGAACACGTAAAGGTGAAGCTCTATAGCAACCTGCAGGTCTGATTCAGCAGCAGCAGCTCACCAGCTCTTTAATGATCCACTTTGTTTGAGTCATGTGCGGAAAAAAACAGGAACATTACTTCGGCCACCTTATCAATGACATCTCCATAACAACCATCAAAGAAAGGAGGCGGCGTGACGGCACATGGTGTAACTGTGAGTGTGTGGGAGTGTTTGTGCACCTTTGTGAGTGAAGAACAACCTCTGCATGGACTTCAGGCAGCTATGTGGCCTTTAATAAGTCAGAAAAACAGCACAGTAACTCATACTCTATATATGCAGGGAAAAATAATAAAGACGGAAAATTAGAACCAGAATTTTAGATCAAGTTTGATGTTTTTTTTAATGCAAAAGCTCCTTAAAATGCTCCCAAATATTTTGTTTTTTACATGTAATAAAAGCAGATCAGCTCTTTTTAATGCAAGATTCTCTTCTGCAGGAGGCTTTTCTTCCTTGTAGCCTTCACTCAGACAATAACAAAGCCAGCTGTTAATTGTTTAGACCCTGGTACAGTTTGCATCCCTCTGCGTAGCCATAGAAACACACAGACATGGGCGCAGTTCCTGAATACACCACAAGATGGCAGCAGAGTATGTTATTTTCCAAACTCTACTTTTAATTTTGGTTCAACTGCTCGTTAATGGAAACAGATAATCAGCTAATCTGCCTCTCACTGGATATTTTCTCTTTTTCAGACCATTCTCTTTAAACCAAAGAGATGATTGTGTGTGAAATGCCCAGTAGATCAGCCTGTCTAGCTCCAACAACCATTCAACACTCAAAGTCAATCACCATTCTTCTTCATTCTGATGCTCAGATTGGACTTCAGCAGGTCACCTTGATGATGTCTGCATGCTTGAATGCACTGAGTTGCTGCCATGTGATTGGCTGATAATTTAGTTATATGAACAAGCTGCTAAAAAAGATGACTTTGAATTGAATGTATGTTCTTTTCATGGTATCTACTTAAAATCCCATCTAATCATGCCATTATATATACTGATCAAAAACTGATCAACGGATTTGGAAGACATTTTCAGGGAATGTTGGTAATGGCACAAGGAAGAAGTGATTCTGTTTTGGTGGTGATCCAAATCTGGATCCAGTTATTTTTTTAGGTATTTGTTAACAATGCGAAATCAGGCAGTTTTGTACTTTTTTGCCAATAACTCAATATAGTCTCACTGGATTTTGTGGACTTTTTCAGTTAATGTTGGTAATGGCATAGGAAAGAAGTGATTTAATTTTGGTGGTGATCCAAATCTGGATCCAGGATTTTTTTTAAGGATTTATAAACAGTGCAAGATAGGGCAGTTTTCCCACATCTTTGCTGTTAACTCAATAAAGTCCCAACGAATTTCTGAAACATTTTCAGGAATTGTTTGTCATGCCACAAAGAAGTTCTGATTAGATTTGGTGACCTGAATCAAAAGGGGATTCAGGAATTTTTCTCGGTTTTGGGAACAGAGCAGGATAATGTATCTTTCTGTTTTGACTGCAGCCTAGCTTCTCTGTGTTTCTGCAGACGACCAAATCTGCATTTTCCTTTTTGTTTGACCAACTTAACTTAACAAGTCTGTTTGTTGGGTTGTGAACAAGACAACTAAAAACTGATCAACATATCTGGATGAAATTTTCTGGGAATGTTGGTAATGGAATAAGGAAGATGTGATTTTATTTTGGTGGTGATCTAAATCTGGAACTAGGATTTTCTGAGGATATGTTAACAGTGTGAGATAGGGCAGTTTTCCACATTTTAATAACTCGATAAAGTCTCAGTGAATTTTAGTGACATTTCCAGGGAATGTTGGTCATGTTACAAGGAAGAACTGATTAGATTTGGTTATCCGAATCAAAATGTAGATCCAGGATTTTTTCTTGGATTTGTTAACAGTGCAAGATAGGGCCGTTTTTTTCCCCATTTTTGACATTATCTCACCTGACAAAGTTGAAAATGCCTTGGCAGAGCTCCTGTAGTTCTAATCCCTCTTTACCTGCAGCAGCTTCAAACACAAAATCCATCGATCCAGTTTAAGTGCAGAATGAGCACCTACTAATGCAGCGTTTGTGTATCTCTATAAGGCACAATCTAAAGCTGCAGTTTACCTCCACATACATAATAAGTCCAAACAAACCTGCGCTCCTCTCTGTGGCTCTGCTCTGATGTAAATGTGAAAACAAGCACCCTCATCTGGAAACAGAAACACCCACAGACTGAATGTTTGGTCCTCATGACTAACAGCAGCTGCTTCATCGCCCTCTCACACACAGAACACTTTGGAGGTTTGATTTGGAGGTTTTTTTTAAAGCAGGCCCAGAAAAGAATCGCAGGTCAGACCGACAGAGCTTCGTTTAGGACACAGATATCCGTCCCCCTCTCTCTGTCTCTCCTTCAACACCTGCTGGGTTTAAGTCTGAAATGTCCTTTTTAGTATGTCCACAGTTTTGATTTTAGTAACTGACAATGCTGGTTATTTAGGGTATAAGTGACCCTGAGGGTTTGACTTGTGTTGGGATGGAGAAAAACTTTCATTAATCTTCTTATTTGTGTGTCTTTAATTCTACGGTCTGACACATCACACACAGACTCTACTTCTACAAAAAGCAAAACAAAAGACGAACAAAAGGAGCATTACTCTGGAGTTTATTTCTGTTTAAGGGCAAAAATGCCACGGATAAACATAAAAATCTGTATTTACTTTTCCCTCAACTGAAGGATCACTGTGTTTAAAGTAGAGGAGTGGCTCTAATAGTATTTTTGTGCTTCATTATTCTCTATTTATGTAATTTGTGTTTAGAAGATGCAAAAATCAGCCGCAGAAAGTCTAAAATAAATTAATAAATCGCGAAACTGATGTGAGAGTTTAAAACTTAAAATAAAGACGGTGTTTAAAGGAGGGAATCTGCACAATGTCAGAGTGATCGAGTGGTATAGACATTCAGTCATCAGCCTTCAGAGAGACACACAGTTATATTAATCCCCCATAATCCTTTGCACGCTATATGTACAGATGAGAGCTGATATTAAAGCTCCTTATGTCTCCACCCAGGACCACCCATGACGTCCTGTACATCACTGCATCGTAATATTAACCCTTCGTGACATCGGCAGAACAAATCTATCATGGAATTAATGAAAAATGAAAAATGCATGATGTTTAAATGTGTACAGATCTTTAACCCTTTAAAGGCCAATATATTTACACAACTCTACTGTTTCTTATTAAAAGTAACACTCAATAAAAATGATTTCCATAATATAGATGTCAAGGAGTATTTTATGACAATTATATAAGGAACTGAGATGGATTAATGATTGGCAGAGAAATTTATTTGTGCATTGTTATGCTTTATGCAGGCACCCTTGCAGAAAACAGTAAAAAGTGTGACATTTTACTTTATGCTTTGAATGGGAAAAAAAACAACACCTGGACACCTGGACAAATTAAAAAAAAATAAAAATTGAAAGCTCGTAGTCCAAAATAAAATCTTGACATGAAGAAATGTATTAGTTTAGTTTAAGACAAATGTGGGATCAAAAATGGCATATTCAATGGTTTTCAATGGGACATTTTTTGTCCTTAGGAACAAGTGAGGCAGTTTTTGTGTTGCTAAGCCATTTTTGGCTAATTGAAGAAACTTAGACAACAATTAAAAAAAAAATAAAAATGAATATTTCCTGGCAAAAAAAAAAAAAAAGAATAGCACAAAATGTCCCTAGGATCTCATATATGTTTAAAAAGGACTTAGTTATTTTTTATTACTATTTTTTATTGAATTAATAAAAAAAAAAAAAATTTTTTTACAAGAGAACATAACATAGAGAAACATCCTCTTGTATGGACCATTCATCCTTTTACAATGAGATGTTGTCAAACACAAAAAAATCAATAGTATTGTTGATCACCAGCCCCAGAAACAAGGCAAATGACTAATATAGGTAGGAGAAGGGTCATAGGAATAAATCAAATAAGGAAGAAACGAGATATCTCCACATATCTCTATAGCTATCTTACTGGAGCACAATTTTTAAGGGATAGAAAAAATAAAAGACTTAGGAGTGTTAAAATGTAAAATAAGATTATGGCAAAGACTGATAACTAAACTAAAAACAAAACAGACAAATAACAAACCTGAAAACTGGTTTATGTTTCCTGTAAGTAAAGCATCAATAAAGGGATTACAGTCAGAAATGTGACATTTACAATAAAAATACTGAGAGCTTAATCAATCTTAATTTGAAACATGTCAAAAAAGGATTAAATAAACAAGCAATAAAGACAAAGAAGCAATGAAGTGTGCACTAGTTTATCATGTCTTCACTTCTAATCTAAAATATTAAAATAAACCAGATTCTGCAAACAAAATGACCAAAATTAATGTTATTTTAATTCAACAGCTGATGAGGTTGTATCTAAAAACTGAGACTCTAACTTGAGCTGTTTGTATTTTTACCTAAAGTTTGTATTAATGGTTTTATTTTACATCATTATTGGAAAATGAACACAAATATATACAGATAAAACAGACGTGCTTAGCCGTTGGTGATAAGAAAAACAGTTATGGGTTCGAAAAATAAAAGAAGGACATTCGGGACGAATAATCAACTATAATAAGAAATAATAATAAAATAAATACAAAATTGAAGGCATATACATTATTCCAAATTAAACCATGTATCATAGTTTTTCTTTTTATAGAGTTTGTACATCTTTAGGATTTGATGTATTCTTTAAATTCACATGAAAAACAAATGTAGCAGGGTGGTGTCAGGTGAGGTTTCTTGTTTTGTTTTGTTTTGTTTGTTGCAGTCTTCACTTCCTGTTTCATTTGGAGTATTTCCTTCCTACTTGACCTTTGGCCCGCCCTGGCTGTTCTCACCTGGCCATGATTAGCCTCACCTGTCCTGTTTTCAGTCTGTCTGTCCCTTTATTCACTTTTATTCTCTCTGTCTCAGGCCTTCTGTGTCCTTCAGTGAGTGATCTTGCCTGTGATGGATGACACTTCAGATCCTCAGGATTTATTTTTCTCTTTAGGATGACCTTGTTTCACCTTCTCCTAAAGTGGTAATACCTTTGAGCGACAATTTCTGCAAAATGTTTGACCAAGGATTTGATTTCCAGCTGTTTTTTTAGGGTTTTGAGTGTTGTGAATCTTGATAGGACTTTCTGGACTTTCTGTGGTAAAAGGGTGGACATATAATATACAAACATACAATACGATAAATACAGGCCTGCACTTCTTTGTACTCGTATTTTACAGTGAAAATGTGTGCTTTATAACTTAGACAATTTAAACAACTGATATATGAGACAAAAACATTCTGTAGCCTTTTAAATAGATGATATAACGGAAAGATTGTTTGACAATCTCATTCTTTAGAAACAATTTCTCTTAAATTTGCTTTTTTTTACTTTTCTGTGCCTATTTGAGATAATTGTGCAGCTTCAGGGTTGATGTGAAATAATTTGTTTTAAGTCTGCTTACAGTTTTGTTGTTCCTTTTTGTTGCCTCTTTTTTACATGTTAATAATTGGAAATCACAAGTTTTTGCCCACCATGTTACTTTCTGTCCACACTCTTCCTGTTATTTATTTATTTTTTTAGATTCTGAAACCTGTTATTGACTTACATTAAAAGGTTCAGTGAAATCATTTCATGCTACATGGGATCCTTTTCTGAACCATAGATTTTTCCTCTGAGCTGGAGGATTGACGTGTGTGTTATTTATCTACTCTTGAGTATTTACCTCACATAATATATCATTATTATTTAAGGTTTTCTATTTATTTTATTTTATTTTTTAAGATAAATGGCCTTGTAAGGGATGGGGTGGGCGGTGAAGGGTGTTGACATACAGATGTGTCATTTATTTGATGCTTGTTTTATATTTCATTACCTCATGTTGTGTATCACACTGTCTGTCCTGTATGTTTAAAATGTTAAATAAATAAAGAGAAAATAAAACTTTATTAACAAACAGTTATGCTACATTGCTTAAATCAGTTTTATTGGCACAGCTCTACCAGATGGTGAAATATATCTCATGGATATATTTCACTATCTGGTGGAGCTGGGTAATTAATCAAGTTTTTTAAATCATCTTTTTATTAATTGATTTCCCCCATGTGTGCAGAAGGCAGTATCCAACAGAAACATGCACAGTGATTGTACCCTAATTATCTCCCAACCCCAAAAAAACCTTTGTTTTAGTTTGTGGAGTAAATATTCCTACCAATAATCTATTAAACCATCTCTGATCTTAGTTATTAGTTTATTGTCATGTAGCACTGAGGGTTAAAGCATCATTAATTCAGACACTGTGATGTGAGCACCTCTGCAGCTCTGGGATGAGCAGCTGGAGTGTGTGTGTCGCTGACGGTGTGTGTGTGTGTGTGTGTGTGTGTGTGTGTGTGTTGCTCTGTGAGTGTACAGATTGTCAGGCTGAGCCCCCCCCCCAGCTGAACACAGTAGGAACTGAGCAGTGTGAGTCTGTGATGCAACGTGTCCTTGCCCTCTCCTCTGACCTCTCAGGGATTGTTCCTCTCTCATCATATTAAACCACAATCAGACCTTTTGATTCCTCAGCATTTCACTGTTCGCACGAGGACTTTTAATCTGAAAGGGCGAGACAGGATGAGGTTGATCTAGCTCATGAGTTAATGGTGGGATCACTCTGCATCACTGACGATGTTTGGATGTGACAGAGTAGAATAGACCCGGCTCCTGCTCCTTCTTCATGTTTCCTGGCTGGTCATCGTTAAGGTGCACCGCTGCCTCCTACCGTGCTCAGGTGGATATAATAACTCAGGATCAGAGGGAGCAGTGGGCTTGTTCTGAACCCCAATAGAGAGACATTCATGAGAGCTCACTCTGTTTTATCAGCTGATTAATAATGACATTCAGGAACACAGTTGGCTGAAACTGACACGGTGACTAATTAAGCCGCTACACCTGAGTGCAGGGAAAATGCCGTAAAACTGGCTTCTTTATGATGCTTATTATGAGAAGCTGTTTGGGCATAAAATTGATATTGCTGATATCAAACCGTAGTTCAGTTCCACTAGTACTTAAATTTGGAGTACATGTAATCAATTTTTTAGTGCACGAGTAGACTTTACTAGTGAAGCAAAAAAAGTCACTAAGCTCTTGACACAGTTGATCACTTTCTGCTATCAAAAAAGCTTTGGATGAAGGTTCATGTGCATGGTGTCAGGATTATTTGTCTGAGAGATCTCAATGTGGTAAAGTAGGTCAGGCCAAATCAGGTTTTTTGTTGATTGATAGAGGTGTGCCACAAGGTTCAGTTCTGGGCCCTAGGCTCTTCACTGTGTACATCAATGACATTGTCTCTACTCTGCATGATTGTCGTGCACATCTTTATGTAGATGATGCTATTGTTTATTGTGTCGCAGATAATCTGCCATCCACAGTCTGCAACTTGCTTTTAACACTCTACAGGAGTCTTTTATTAACCTCAAACTTGTACTTAATGGAAGAAAAACAAAATTCCTGCTGTTTTCCAGGGATAGGAATAGTTAATTTGAAAACATCAAAATATCTACTGCCAATGGATCAAGAATGAGAGTTTAAAGACCTTAGGACATGACTTGATGAGGAATTTACTAGTACTAAAAGTTGATTGAAAAATGTTCACAGGGTACTACTAGCAGACTTAAAAAATGTTCCTAGTACAAACTCAAAAGCTTTACTACTACTAGTAAAACAAAATTGTCTACTAGTAGAAAATTTTGACTCGCACAAAAACCTTTGCTAGTAAAACAAAATTTTTGTTTACTAGTAAACTCAAAATATCTTAATAGTAGCACTACTAAGATGAAGTAGGAGTAATATTTTCGAAATCCAATGAGAAGCCTGAATTTGATTTTCTCCGCCCCCTTATAAGCATACAAGACTCACTAGTAGTACTAGTGAACATTTTTCAGTCTACTAGTAGTACTACTGACACTGTTTGCTTCATTAGTAAAGTCTACTTCTGCACTAGTTGACCAAAATTGAGTACATGTACTCCACACTTGAGTACTGGTAAAGCTGAACTACAGTTGATATCACTGATACAAAATTTAATGCTCAAACAGCTTCCCATTGACTGTTTTTAGTCTAGTAGTAGTGCAAGTAAAGCCAAAAGCTTCACTAGTGGTACTAGTAGACCTAATGCAATTGAAGTAGGAGGGATTATAACCAAATCCAGCACGCTGATTGGTTGTAATATTTCCGAAGGCCAATGAGAAGCCTGAATTTGCTTTTCCTCGCCCCCTTGTTAGCATATAAGGCTTACAAGTAGTACTACTGAACATTTTTAAGTCTACTTGTCGTACTAGTGACACTTTTTGCTTCACTAGTAAAGTCTACTTGCGCGCTTACAACAAAGTTTAGTACCTGTACTCCAAATCTGAGCACTAGTAGAGCTGTACTACAGTTGATATCACCGATATCGATTGTATGCTCCACAGTTGATGATGTGTGTTTCATCCATGAGTCATCAGTCCGAGCTGATCTGGTATTTTTATTGGTTATTGATGGATATTTTGTTAGTTCTGAGCTCTGAACTGTTAATCAGCTGTCCTTCATTTTAACATCACGCTGAGTCAAATTTAGTTACAGTTATATCCAGAGCACAGGTGGATGAGTGCATGAGCATAAGATATATCTCTGGTTGTACTTTCTCATTCATCACAGGTGGATATAAGAGGATCCGCTCAGCCTTTCAATATAAAACAAAAAGAAATGAATTATTTTAGAGGAGTTGAGCCATGGAGAATTTCAAAGACAGATCTGCCTGTGTTTTCCTGCCAAAGGTGAATACTCGAAGAACCACAGAAGTAAAAATGTAAAGTTAGACTTCATATTCACACTTTATCTCAGTGTAAGTTTAAATGAGTTTATTTCAGGCTCAGACTGTCACATAATCTGACAGATTAAACCGCAGCACCATCATGTCTCCTGATGGAGGTCCTCTGTTTGTCACATGACGTCCAAAGTGTTGCATATTCATGATCCTGAACGCAGCTCGACCTTGGCCTCGCTCTGACTCCGTTTGGGGTAATTTAGGGTCTAAAACCTCACCCCACCCTCCTTAAAATCCACCTCCTCCCGTCCCCCCGCCTGCAAGCAGAAGTGAAAGGCAAACTGTGCGGCAGCTTAGCTCACAATCACACACAACATCTGCCTGTGCGCACACGCTCACCGTCGACTTAAGCAGCACAACATCTGTTTGTGCTTTCAGGCTGAATGACGGTTTCAGAACAAGCACACGTCCTCTGGAGCAGAACGGGCACCCTCAAAAATAGAGACTTCTGCTTTTGTGCAGCCTCTCATGAGTTTATCGAGATGGAGAGGAGACTTTAAAGCACTGAAGACTCCTGAGAGTAATAGTTCAGAAATTATAATTCATTTCAGTCATTTAGTTCGTTAACAGATGCAGTCCTTAAAGAGGAAAGCTAATAACTGATAGGATGGCACACTACTGCCCAAAAACACATCAAAACTTGGGTTTAAATTGTCAGTTGGTGCTGTTTGTCAAGGTCAAAGGTCATGCATTAAAAAGTATTCACACTGAGCACTTGAATGTGTCCTGCTCAGCCTTTAAAACAACACTGTAACTGTTTTTTTTTAAACTTACCGTAATATCTACAGTAAAAAAATATATACGGTAAATTACTGTAAATGTCAAAAATTGTGGGAAAACATGCAGATATTTGTAGAATTAACGGCATCTTACCATAAAACCTAAAGTTTCCTACTGTATTGATATATAATATACCGTATATTACTATCTGCTATTGAGTAAATTACTTAAAATGGTAATGGATTAAGAGAAAGTTTAATTTTTCCCAGGACAACTGACCAATAGCTGGCAAGATTTCTCTTTGAAAATTTCTCAATTTTGGTAAATGTTTGAGTTAATGTATTTTATGGGATAAAAATTGATGTGTGTGATTTGTTTTTCACACAGTGATATTTTTCTTATAAATGATCAGTTAAATAAATAAAGATATATTAATAATAAGTAAAACACAGCAAGTTCACTGTAACTTAAAATGCAGTAAAAAGTTGGAGAATAATTTATGGTTATGACACCGTAAATGAAAAACCAGTGAGGATCCTGTTTTTGAAAATACAGTAATAATGCTGTAAATTAAAATGGAGTAATGCTACTGTATAGAGATTTACAGTAACTCACTGGCATCTTGTTGCACAAGGACCCATTTACACAACGAAAACAGCTGCAAATGGAGAGTTTTTGTTGTGTTTTCGCCTTCTGTTTACACGAGAACGGTGTTAAACCTCTGAAAGTGGGTTCCAGAGAGAAGCGTTTTGAAAACATTTCTGTTGTCGTCTACCAAGTAACGTGTGCTGCTAACTGTACTTTGTTATCGCTCCTCCAACGAAATGTGGATTTTGCTGCATCAATACTCTGAGACACGTTTATTATATTCGCCAAGGACACTCCAAACTTACATCGCCAACTACTGGCCCATGACTGTCAGGGACCAGCCAAGACCCTACAGGGAAAATGGGGAAGTTTTAAGTGGCTTTATCTGTTCATGGTCCAAATCTACTGTTTTGTTTTCTCTCTACTGGATTGAGATCTGGTGAATGTGGAAGCCACTGGAGTACACTGATCTCATCGTCATGTTGAAGAAACCAGTTTGAGATGATCTGAGCTTTGAGACATGGAGCTGCTGGAAGTCTCCACCAGAAGATGGTCTGCAACAACACTCAGGTAGGCTGTGGGGTTTAATCCATGATCAGGTGGGACTAAGGCAGGGATGTGCAACTTTGTGGGCTGCATTAATGTTGTTCTTACTTCCTGTAGCGGCCATTTGGCTTTGTCAACTCCAACACAACAGAAAATCTCAAAACTCAAAACGGCCACTGTGGCACAGGGAGAGTGGATCTTACGCAGGATCAAAAAATATCAATGTCCAAGCCACAAGATACAGTTTCTTTTGGTTTATTAATGATTGCAAACAAATTGGCGTCCTCATGCCTTCCTGTCTTCCTTACTTCCTGGTAAGAAAACCCATTCACCTTCCCCGGTGCCCGCCTATCCTGTCTTACCTGCCCCTCTATATCCATGTCACCCGGTGCCCAGCAACCAAACCCATCAAAATAAAAGCCTACATATATGCCCAAATATTCTCAATAATAAAACTGGAAATAATAAACATAATTCTCTACTCATATTTAAACAAGATAACAACTAGGCTAAATAAATAACTAAATTTAAATTAGGCAATATCCTGTAAATAGCTCCAACACTTCCAGAGGGCCAAATTGTTACAAACTAAAGCAGGAACTCAGTAAGATCATAAAAAGTAACTGCAATTGTTCCCAATTTGTTTATTTATTCATGGTAATCCAATCGTGTTTTTGAGAACTTCTGAACATTCTCAGTCTTCTGTTGCCCCTGTCTGAGCTTTTTTGGAACATGTTGCAGGCATCTAATCCAAAATGAGTGAATATTTACAAAAACACAATGAAGTTTATCAGTATGAACATTCAATATCTTGTCTTTGTAGTGTATTTGATTGAATATAGGTCGAAAAGGAGCTGCAAAACATTGAATTTTGTTTTTATTTACATTTTACACAACGTCCCAACTTCATTGGAATAAGGGTTTGTTAATACTGTTAATTTAATTTTAAAAAAAGAAGCTTAAATCTAAAATTTATTAGTCAATATACTCGAATAATGTACATTTTTAATGCAGGATGTGTTTCTTGACGTGAAATATTTTAAAATCATCCATAAAAAGTCAAATTATTTATTATTATATTACTTTTCAACTGCCTACAAAACAAAAATAAAAAATCAAATAAAAACACCAAACAAACTTTCCTGTTACTTTCTGGCTAAACGTTGAAAACAATCTCACCACGTCCTCTGAATCTGTGATGGAGGTTATCTGAGTCCAACCCCCCCTCCCCGCTGTAATTTCACCGTTGTAAACTTTTGGCTCGCGCTGCTTCACGCGCTCCTTCGCTCTTTGGGGGCGCTCCTGGGCTCGTGCGCTCCATCATCACCACCATCAGCAGCGCGCGGTGCGTAACGGTGCGGCGCGGCGCGGCGCGGCGCGCTGCAGAGACCTGTCTCTTTAAGTTGGTGTCAAAGCCGATTAGCGCTGATCTCCGCCGTGATTCTGTTTGCACCGTCTGTTCCCTCCATCTATTTTTGTTTTCTTTCGCGCTGCAGACGGGACGGTAAGCTCGAGCTTTTTTTTGTTGTTGTTTTGGCTCGAGCGCACGGTAACTCCGCGCCAAAGTTTGGAGGATGAAGGCGCGGTGAGGGGTCGTTTCCTTCCTCTCGTTGAACCGTGAGTGAGACGCGATCATCGCCGCGGACTCTCCAACTTTTCCTATCATGTTAAACCCGGATTACCTCCCTCTGTGTGCGGTATCCCTCCGCTAAAAATATCTGGGCTGACAGCCTGCCACGAGATGTGAAGGGACGCTGAAGTGCTCGCGCTCCGCTCCAGAACCAAAACAAAAACAGAACAGAACCCAGCAGGTGGACGGAAAATGCAGAAGGGCGTGCGCTACAATGAGGGCCACGCGCTGTACCTGTCCGTGGTCGCGCGCAAAGAGGGCACGAAGCGCGGGTTTCTGAGCAAAAAGACCACCGAGAACAGCCGCTGGACCGAGAAGTACTTCGCCCTCTACCAGAACGTGCTCTTCTACTTCGAGAACGACCAGAGCACGAGACCCTCCGGGATTTACCTGCTGGAGGGGTGCACGTGCGAGAGGGCACCGGCGCCCAAAGTGTCCGCCATCAGCAAGGAGCCCCTGGAGAAACAGCAGGTGAGGTCTGGCTGAAGGGTCGTGTACAGGTGGATGACTTCACCTGAGCTGCTGCGTGTTTACGTGGAGAACGTGAATGTTATCCACGCTTTAAATGTAGATAAATTAATTTAAATATTATTTTGACTTAGTTTAACCTGGATAGTCTTCACGTGCATGATGATACAAATTACAATTCAAGAATATAAGAGGAAAACTCAAAGAATTCAAGAAAGCAGGCCCGCCCACAGAAATGGCAGGGCCCCTTGAGGGACTAGTTAATGGGCCCCCTGAATTATCATTTATTAACAAAATGTTTTGATAATGCAGGTGACTTTGCGGTTGATTTGCACGCCCATGTAAAGGCTGTAGTCTGGTTCAAATGTGGCCTGTGGCTTCTTTACCCCATGTCATGCAACACTTTCTCCAACTGCCAACTCTTAAATATAACTTTAGTTTATTTAGTTTGCACAATAACTGATGACATAAAATCAAATTGGAAATATTAAAAAAAAAAAGTCATGAGAGGTCAAGAAGCCATCAGGCTTATTCAAGAGACCTCACCTTTCTATGAGGGAAAAAAATAAAGATCAAGATTTCAGTATAACACACACTAATACATGCATACACCTACATGTGTTCATTCATGTTTTAAAAAGAAAAAGGAAAAAAAATACTCAGCAAAAATAAACAGGTTCAACAAACAAACAGAAATATAGGGAGTATAAAAAAGTTGACAAAATTTGAAAAAAATTGAGACTTAAAGAATACAAGTATAAAAAATACAATAATAAAAAGTCCAAATATTAAATATATGTCAAAAAAGATATTATTGATACTAAAGGAAAATTCCAACATTTTTGTTGTTTTCAGGTCTTGCCGCACTCCAGAGTCCACAATAAGCAGATAGACTCCATTCTTTAGACTGTGCGTGCAGTAACAAGGAAGAGACGGGCAGAGCTCGCCCACCGCTAATTAGCTTAGCTTAAACACTTGGAGTCAATGGGAAGTGTTAGCCTGCCTCTGCCTACAGTCTTCAGATAGTCTCTTCAGCAACTCTAAACGGTCCTGTGTGCTTGTTGAGTCTTTTGAACAGCTCTTTTAAGTGAATGATGAGAACTGATTCACAGTTGTAAGTGAGCTCTGCGCTTCTTAAATTTGCAGGCAAAAGACTCGACTGGTTCGCAAACATCGCATCTCTCACGAAAACCACCGCGGAAGTAGGTCAACAAAACAAAGCCGCTGTTTAGGAAAAGAAGAAGATAATATGAAAAGAATAAAAGATAACTTTACATAAAGGGGTAAAAAAAGAGTCACAACAAGCACACCGGACCGTTTGGAGTTGCTGAAGAGTTTATCTGATGACTATAGGCAGAGGCAGGCTAGCGCTACCCATATGCTCCCAGTGTTTGAGCTAAGCTAACTAGCGGTGGCCGTATCTTCCTTGTTACTGGACGCACAGTCTAAAGAATGGTGTCTACCTGCTTGTCATAGACTCGGAAGTGATTCAAGACACGAAAACAAAAAAATGTTGGAGTGTTCCTTTAACACGTCAATGCTGTATAAGCATCATGAGAACATTTACACTCAGGGCAACCTTGGAGCTGACCAAAAAAACAAAACAAACCTTGTTGCAGGTTTTATTCTGTCTTAAAAGACCGAACATTATTGTGCTAGTGTTAAATTATATATATCTTTACAAAACATTGATATCATAGAAATAAGGACTGTACCATTGCAGCAAGAGAAGGTTTACACTTTAAAACAGGCAATAACAAATATATATAATTTTGTAACCTGAAAGAATTGGTAATTATTTATTTTTAAAACAATATAAAATCATGATATAAATAAGTGATCTTCATCTGACAGCCTGGGGGCCTGTCTGCTTCAAGCTCTAATGTATGTTCAGAAAACCACTCTGACCATTCTCCTCAACAAGGCATTGGATATTTCTCTTTTTTGGACCAGTCTCTGTAACGCTAGAGATGGTTGTTGGGGAAAATCCCAGTAGATCAGCAGTTTCTGACAGACCAGCCTTTACTTCTCCGTTCTTATACTCGACTTGAGCTTCGGCAGGTCGTCTTGACCGTGTCGACATGCCCAAATGCATTGATTTGCTGCCATGTGATTGGCTGATAAGCTGTTTGTGTTAACAAGTGGTTAAACAGGTGTACCTTTGGTGTCTGGTGAGTGTATTTCCAAAAATGTTATTTCACTATGATGAAAAACATGCAATGATTAACCAAAGGACTTCACTTTAGACTTAAAGGGATAATTTGGTTTTAATCCATCTGGGAAATAAAACTTTTAAATTCTTTTACGGTAAATAAGCCAATTAAAGCACTAGTTACCTACTCTTTTTCCTTTTAACCTCCTCCTTAATTTTACCCGAGAACAGTGGAGCCCCCTTGGATCCCACAAGAAAAAAAATGGTATGTTACTCTGCACCAATTTTAATAGTTTTCATAAATAAAATCAGAATAAAATTGGCCTACTAACATTCTTCTGCTAATATCACTAACTTAAGTTAGCCCTGACTGTCTTATCATCGCGTTAGCCAAATAATACTCACCGGGTTTCCTCCATGTTTCTCCTGGTATTTACGATAATTCAGTTTTTTTCAAACTTATATTAGTTTAGTTTGATTTATCTGTCAAACAAGGATTGATTTGTTGAGGAACACAGCTTAAATTGTGTTAAAACAGAAACCTACAAAACAAAGAATCGTTTCAGTACAAAAACAAACACTCTTTCACACACACTCTCTCTCAAACAGCATGATCACACACTCTTCCTTGAGTTTAATGGCTTATAATTTGCTTAACTTTTTAACTTTAGAGCTAAAAAAATAATGGTTAAACTCACAAATTCTACCTGATAATCACTCAAAAAGTCTTGGTTGTGAATAACATCATTGCACTTGTTTGATGCACAAAGACACTGCAGAAAAAGCCTGAAATGAAACTATAATGGAGTTTGTTAGTGGAAAAAGTGATTGAAACATTTGTTATTGTTATACAGTAGGAGTTAAGGGTACAGTGTGCAGGCATCACTCTTAAACTGCTGAATAATTAAAGTTCTTTATGGCCCACAGATGTATACGAGATCCTGTCGGCAGGTTTCTCCAACATGTCAGTGCATTATATATAAATTAACTTATGACATTAAATAAAACATGTTCAGAATATCTGCAGATGAAATAAGAGCACGCTAAGCCTCTGAGATGGTTTCTGTACCTTCTTATTGTTAGGACGGGCAGATGTTCTCAGTTTAATGGCATTTAATTCATTATTAAATAAAACTGTAGCTGCAGCCTTTTGCTGAAACACTCAAACTTTGACCAAATGCTGCAAATAGCTGAAATTTGATGTTTATGACTTACTGGGCACTGAGAAGAGAGAAATTCTGTGACAGGACGACCCTGCTTCAAAAATTAACACTTTGCCTTAAACAGGGGTGGGCACTAAAGTTCAATCTGTTTCTGTTCATTTATACATTCAGACATAAATACATTACACATTTATGAATTAAAAAGTGCTGTCAAAATGAACGCTTTCTGATAATATCATGCATCCATTCTTAATTTGATTATTTTAGTTTAATTTTAAGTCATGATAATTGTGAAGTTCAGTTCAGTTTTTTTTTGCTTCGGCATGGGTAAACTTTATTGACTGTCCCAAAGACAGAACTACTAACAGTGAATTTAACAGAGAGATGGAGAGTCAAATGGCTGAACCTGCTGCCAACTTGCTGCTAGAAACTGAACTTTTTTTTTTCATCACTGCCAAAGTTGCCCACCCCTGATCTAAATCCCGTACCATAAAGAAGTTGGTGTGTCTGTTTTAACCCCTCCAGAGAGCTGTTCTTTTGGGGATATAAAGAGGGTTATCTCTTGTGAAAATATTTGTTTGGTTGAAGCTAATGCTAATTTTAAATGACCCATATTCTCATTTCTGCAGCTGCAGGGCATAAAGACGTGTCCCGTCCCATCAGCAGCTGGAATAATGAGCACTGATGGATGAAAGATGATTTTCCTCTACACAAACATCTGTGTTATTTGATTTATTTCACTCCTATATAAACTGCGTTGTAATCGTATTAGTTATTAGTGGGCAGAGCCTCATTGGACACTCTCAACTCAGTCATGACTTCCATCAGAGGCATGAAAATCCAACACTTCAGATTAGGTTCAGTGCAAAATTTCAGCAAATGCGTTTGTCTATTTTCAAGTCAGAAATATCTAAAACACTTATTCTTATCCACATTCACGAAGCAAGCCCAGATAAATGTCTTACTACAAGGAACAAAAGGCAAAAATAAGGCATTGAACTGCTTGTAATAAGAAAATATCTGCCAGTGGAACAAGCAAGTTTGACTCAGTGAGGCTCTTAAATTCAGGTTTAAAATCTGCTCTGAATAAATATGTCGGCCATATTTTGGCTGGAATATCAGCAAATTACACAAATGTACAATATTGATGCACCTTCTCATCACTGCATAGGTACATTTAAAAATCAAGAGTTTCATTTTGCAAGAGTTAAACACTGTTTTTTGTTAAGTACAGAGCTTGTGCTCTTGACAAGAAATATCAGTATCAGCGGTAATGAATTAAAAAATATTGGAATATTGGATATCGGCAAAAATCCAGTATCGTCCATCTCTAGTTTTTATGTCTTCAAATAAGATCTTAATCCAGACATATCAGGAAATTGTGTCTTAGAGTAAGTCTAGTGAGGTATTTTTGCCTTGAAACTGGACAAATACTCTCACTTAGATCTAAGTTTTGCAGTGTTTAATGAGGAAACACTTCATTTACTCAAAGTGAGAATCTGCTGAAGCACAAAGCGATGACTCCACAATAACTGCGGCCAAGTTTTGTCCAACACTAAGTCAACAATCTAAGAATCTCATTTATTAGTATTTTTATTGAGTTGGTTCCAGACAGAAAACAGCAGCATGTTGGAGTGAAGGCTTAATGACTTTATTGCAGCAAAGAGGGGAATTCTTACGGGGATTTTCTTTTCTCTCATATTATTCTATTTTTATATTTCATTCCTGCCGTCCCCCGTGAAACCTGTTACATAAAAAAGAGATTAAAAATGACATCAACAATATAACTCGTGTGTGCTGCAGATACAGTAGGGGACACCCAGCTGCTGTCACGAGTTCCCCTTAACGAGGCTTAAAAGTTCATGTTAACGATGGTTTAGCGCCTCTAGGGGGCGCTAATAACGGCCACAAACGAGGGACCGAGTTAAAAAAGTCATTTCACCCAGCAGAGCTCAGGATGGATCAAAATCCTCTAATGCGGATTCTTTCTGGGATTAACTCTGACCAGCCACTTTCACCTATTCAACTGCTCACCAGTGCAGATAGCTAATCAGCCAATCACATGGAAGCAACTCAATGCATTTAGACATGCTGAAGTTCAATCCAAGCATCAGAATGGAGAAGGAAGGTGATTTAAGTGACTTGGAACATGACATGGTTGTTGGTGCACTGCATGGCGAACTGATCTGGGATTTCAACACACAACCATCTCCAGGTTTCACTGAGAATGGTCTATAAAAGAGAAAATATCCATATTCTCTGGGCCACATATCTTATTGAAGCCAGAGGTCAGAGGACAACGGCCAGATCGGTTCATCCATCTTTTATCTACGGTATACCCTTTTCGGGGTCACAGGGGTTGCAGCCTATCCCAGCTGATATTGGGCAAGAGGTGGGGTACACCCTGTCCTGGTCGCCAGCCAATCACAGGGCCACATAAAGAGACAGACAACCACTCACTCTCACACTCACACTTAAGGGCATTTTGGAGTTACCAATTAACTTAATGAGCCTGTTTTTGGTCTGTGGGAGGAAGCTGGAGTGCCCTGAGTGAACTCATGCATGCTGTGAGGCATGTGCACTACCTGCTGCTTCACCGTGCGCTGCAAAACACTCAGATCTTAGCAAATGTGTTGTCTATTTTCAAGTCAGAAATGTCTAAAACACTTATTCTAATCCACATTAACTAAGCAACTCCAGATAAATATCTTACTACAAGCAATAAAAGGCAAAAATCAGGCATTGAACTGTTTGTAATGATAAGAAAATACCTGAAACAAGCAAGTCTGACTCAGGTTTAAAATCTGCTCTGGATAAAATAAAATCATTTTAAGACCCTTTAAGTTAAATTTTACTTGTCTCATTGGCAGATTATATGAATTAAAACAAGCAACTCAGGCTTTATTTTTAGTTTTTATATCTTCAAATAAGATCTGAATTCAGAAATATCATCAAATTGTGTCTTAGAATAAGTCTAGTGATGTATTTTTGACTTGAAATTGGACAAATACTCTCACCTACATCTGAGTTTTTGCAGTGTGCCACCAGATTGGTTCAAGATGCTAGATAGGCTAACATAATTCAACCAAGGTAGCTGAAGGGCATTTCTGAACCCACGACATGACCAACCTTACAAAGATGGTCTGAGAAGTGGAAGACCACACCAAGTGTTACTCCTGTGAGCTGAGGCTACAATACACACGAGCTCTCCAAAATTGGACAATCGATGACTCTGAAACATAGAAAAGAGTATCTAATAAAGTGCCAGTGCATAAGAAGTATTTGTCCATGATTTCTAATTACAGACAGCAGTGGATTTTCATAGTTGACATCTTGTTGTTGTTGTTGGCATCAGGACCCTCATGGACAGTGAGATATGTGACAGACTAATCTTGTGGACACCTGCGACCACATGGATGTGTCGAGCATAAAAAGCTTTGGTGCTGGAGTAAACATTGCTGTAATCTGTCACAAATCACTCCTATACATCATTTTGTATTTCCAAATGTGGATCATTTAACCACTGATAATGGTATTGCAGAATAGCTGTAATGTGTTACTATCAGTTTTAACTTCGATTTCTATTTCCTAACTTTATTGTTACCTAAATTGTCTCCATAATGTCATTTTACTGTAAACTTAGAGACCCAAAAGACATCAAACATACTTTGTCTTATTTTTAACACATAAACACTTCCCACTCTTCCCACTTTAGGACTCTGTTTGAAGAAAACTTTGTTTCACTCAGTTATTCGTCAGTTTGTGCAGATAAATGACGTTTTGGTCACTTTGCTCACATGCAGCTCCACTAACTCACTCTCAGCCAACCACATTAAATCATTTGACATTCAAGGAGCAGCTGTCCCTGAAGGTCTTCCTCATGCAGATAATAATTTGTTTACTTGCAGATCGCTCATGTTTCTTTATGCACAAAGAACAGTATGTGTAATAAAGTGTAGTTGGGATGTTTGGCTAACGCCTCGACAGTTTCCCATCACAAACCCTGTTGTCAAACATAGAGGCTGATGGTTTCAGGATGTGGAGGAGGACTCAGCTTTATGATCTCTAAAGTACACAATAACACACATACAGGAAAGTTTGTGATGATGGAGAGCTGCATGATCCAGGATCTAACCACATGCTAAATCAGGGGTGGGCAACTGGTGGTCCTCGGGCCACATGCGGTCCTCCACCTCACTCAATGTGGCCCATCAATCATTTAAAAAGAAAAAGTTGTAAATATAAAAAAGTTGTAAATATGAAGAAAAATTAACAATCGCTCAGTATGATTCAACATGAGTTTCCAGTACTGCATAATTCACAAATTAGGATAGGAAAAGATTGCTAGTACATGTTTTATTTGCAAGTCATTAAAGAACTTACTTTGCTGTGATCATGTTTATGAGGCATTAAAATATTATAGATAGTATTAGTTAAAACTTTATTTGAAAACAACAGTAGAGTTTATATATTTGTGCTTTGAAAACTAGTAAAGCTCATTCTTTTATTGCATTGAAAAGAAGCTTAAATTGGCTTTAGCTATGTGTCATTAATACATTTTTAATAGTGTTTGAGTTCAAATATATTAATGTTGGTGTCATGATTTTTGAAGCTTTATATTTATAATTTTTGATTATTCATCTATTGTTTCCTTGTTGAGAGTGCCTGAAGATATGTAATGGAGCAGCCCTCAGGCACTGAAAAAATATTTATTAGCCTCTTGTACTCAAAGTTGCCCACCCCTGTGCTAAATGTTAGGGATGCACGGTACCGGATTTTTGAAGATTATTTCCGATACTCATTTTTCATTAAGAAAATTCAGACCTGTCTCCCATTGAGAATGTGTGTAGCATTATGAAGCTCAAAATAAAACAACTAAGAATGTGAAAGAATTTAAAGCTTCAAATATTAGTGTCCTCAGATTTAGGGCTGTGACAAAGTGCTTCAGTTCGGCTTTTTTGGAATCTGTTGCAGACATGGAAATAAAAATAAGTGACTATTTGCAAGAAAAAGTTTATTAGTCTGAAGTATAAATATCTTGTCTTTGTGGTGTATTCAGTCGAATATAGGTCAGAAAGGATTTGCAAACATTGTATCATGTTTTTATTTACATTTTACACTATGTCCCAACTTCACTGTAATTAGGATTTGTTAATACTTCGTTAATTTAATTGAAAAGTAGCTTAAATTGAAAATGCATTGGTCCATATACCTGAATAATGTACATATTTTAATGCAGGATGTGTTTCTTGACATGACATAACATTATCCATAAAAGGTCACAGTTACTTCTTAAACTTTTCAACTGCCTGCAAAAGAAATAAAGCAAAACAAAAACAAATAAAAACACCAAACAAACTCTATTTCCTGTTGGTTGGTGCTTTGAAGACAAATAACCTTTTTTCCCCCAAAATTTCCTTTTCAAATCCAAACATAAAGAAGGTTTAAAGGATAAAAAAAATCAAATATTTACATCTTTTAACTTCAGTAATCTGAGTTAAATCTGATATTTTTCTCTTAACATACACTTTGTCTGATTGTTTAATGGAGTTATTATGTTTTATAGATTCAGTATTTCCCAGGATTACACCATTGTCCTCCATAATACTTGGAAATGATAGATCTGATTACATAATTTGTCTTCTTTGAAATGATGTGAAGACAAAGAGGAGACTGGAATTAAAAAACAACCGAACATCTGTTTCTGATTCTGATGAGTCAAGGCCAAATTTATCAGTCAGTTGTCTTTTCCTCACTAACAAAGACTAACCAAAGCTTAAGACAGTGTAAGAGGACAGTGTTGTAAGCTGTGACCCATGCAGTGGGACAGTTTGGTATTAGAGCCACAGGAAGTCTGTCTGTCTGTCTGTCTGTCTGTCTTATAGCTGTTGTTTACTCCTGACAGTGAAGTCAGCTCGGAAACAAAGTGAACATCCCCACTAATACCTGTGCGTCTAATTAATAAGAGAGAACAATTTTATGTCCATCAGAAATCAGAGTCCATCACATTTCAGCAACAGCCCTTTTCACAGTGCATCCTTGCCAAACTGCCACAACGAAGCTCCGTCATCATTACACCTCGAGACATCCACATTAATTACTTGAGGATGTGATATCTGTGTCAATAAATGGTGCGTAATGCTGTTGGATGTGCAAGATACAAACTCACTCCCAATTTCCACAGTCTGCCTGCATTGCATTCGCAGCAGCAAATCGCCCCCAGTCACTACAATCAGTCAGTATCCACAGCCTGCACCTCGATCAGTCTGTGGACTGTGCCAGCAGCGAAGCTCCGCACTGGTTCGCTGGAAATATGCGTTGAGTCTCTGCCAAGCAGATTGACCCAACACAGGAAAACAAGCTCTTAGAGTAATATCAAAATACAAAAAAAGTGGAAATTATTAATGATGCACTGATTATGAGATTCAGGTAGGGCTGAACAATTTCAGAAAAGATCTAACTGCAATTTTTCTGGCAGATATTGCGCTTCAAGTTCAATTCACGATTTTCTTCAAATCAAGCTTCAGTGCAATATTCACTTTGTTTACAGTGTAGACAACTGTAAGGAAATCAATTATCAAAAGCCCATAACACATTATTTTATCATCTAATATTGATGATGAATAATCTGTTTTCATTATTTAAGGGAGACTCCAACTTCTACTCCTAAACAGAGGTTTTGTGTTGTTGCCCTGCTTTCCAGCACTTCTGTAAATTCCAATTTCCTGCAAATTAGTAAAATAGTATGTGTAAAATGGTTGACACAACAGATCCTGGGTCAGTCAGGAGCGCTGCAGAACATTGCAGTTTTGGCGATCACGACTGCGTTGTCTGAAATTGTGATTTCGATCTGAAAACGATAATCTTTCAGCCCTAGATTCAGGGCCGATGCTGATACCAGTGCTTGTCTAATTACCTCTTTTGGCGTAGTTCTTCCATGATTGCAGTATTTTCTCTTCTGTATGATCATGAAAACTGATCACTTTGTCCAACAGGTCATTTTTGTTTCCTTAAATAAAGAATCTTCCCAAGATCAGTGGTTAAATGTGCCAGATGTCAGCATGAAATTGGAAGGGCATCACAAATAAACATCTGGAGGCTGATATCTGTTAACGCCACCTTAATTTGCAGATGGCCAGTGTTGTACAAAGGTGGATGTCTGCTGATATCGATGTTGAACTCATGCCTATGTGCACCCCTAGAGGGTCAGGGTCACACTCACAGCATTCCCGTCTCCCGCTGAGTCTGTGTACCCCCTCTTACCAATATTACGTGTCTCATACTACCTCTGGAGATAGAGCAAATATGTGCAAATGTGTTGCCAGTTGAGTTGGTCATTAATTTGTGTGGTATATATCTATATTTATTTTAAATTTCTCTTGTGAAAATATGCTTTTTTTCTTCAAGTAGGCTTGGATGTCAAATTTTGTTGCCTGATTAGTTGTGGCATTACATAACACAGCTCCATCTTTACTAGAGCCAACCTAGTTTTGCATCCATAAATACAAAAATAATTGCTACAACAATAGTTCGATAGTTAGATTGTTCTTTATTTTTCGTGAATCTTACGATAGCTTAAGAAGGAGATAATAAGGGTGACATACTCCCCGCTGGACAAACTGGATCAATATATGTTTACTTGGAGCACTTTTACTGACTGGCTGGCTGTAAGTTAAGGGTTGTGTGATAGTGCAGTGCTGTCAATGATTTATTAGGCGTATCTATTGGGAAGTATCAGGGTGGTGGTCTGTGTTTTCGTTCGCTTTGTTTTGTTGTTTCTTTTGTTTGTTTTTATCTTTGTCCTCAACTCATTTACTAAAAGTTAGGGAGTAAATTTCCGGCCTTGATGGCTCCCTGATTGAATGAATTGATCTCTCCCTGTTTTATTTGTATGTTAACCTTCAATTAAATGAAGGAGATGATGGTCATATTCTGCCATTTTATGAAGAAAGTGTAAATTATGGATCTGCAGATGTTTGCTAATGCAGCTTGTTACCAGCTGGTTGTTTTTCTTTGTGCCGTTTTGTAAAGGTCCTCCTGTACGACCTGTGTTTACACGGTGAGCTCAGTGTTCGTAACATCATTATTCATCAGATTAGTCTAATACGAGTCAAACAGGTGCTCTTAAACAAGAAGACAAATTAGAGGGAATAACAATAGTGCTGTGGTTTAGCACCTAATGAAGTGGAAACATAATCGGGGCGAAAAGCTGCTGCCACCAAGTACTGACTGGAAAGGATTCCTATTTTTGTATCGTGAAGGTGTTTTTTTATTTCAGTTCTGCTTTCATGAAAGATTATTCATTCTGTCTCAGAAACTGAGAGTACATCCTGAACATTGCCCTAAATGAGTCTGTACTGTAATTTTGAGCTTCTTAGAATTTGAAGCACATTTTAGGTGATGGTTCCAGGAACTTTTAGAAGAATTAACTTATTTAAATTAACTGTTTTCCAGCGTAATTTCAGAAAAATAACCAGTCAAATCTACATGAACCTTAGTAAGAGGTCAAATCTAAGGGCATATAAGGTCCAATGTCTGTTTTTTTATTTGCTTGAATGTATTAATTTGGTGTATTTATCCTCGAATACACTCACTAGTTCCTCCAGAGCTCCTTAATTCTTGATATCATAGATTCAACAAGGTGCTAGAAACATCCCTCAGAGATGTTGGTCCATATCTACGTGATAGCACATCCATGATGGGAAGCTCGAAGTTCTATTGGCTTGAGATCTGGTGACTGTGGAGGCCAGTGGAGTACAGTGAACTCATTGTTACGTTCAAGAAACCAGAAATCTGAGCTTTGAGACATGAAGCGTTATCCTGCTGGAAGTCTCCATCAGAAGATGGTCCACTGTGGTCATAAAGGGATGGACATGGTCAGCAACAATACTCAGGCAGGCTGTGGTGCTCAGGTGGTACCAAGGGGCCCAAAGTGTGCCACAAAACAATGCAGGATGGCTCCATGCTTTCATGATGTTTACACCAAATTCTGACCCTACCGTCTGAATATGGGAGTAGAAATTGAGACTGTTGTCCAATTTTGGTGAGCTTGTGTGAATTGTAGTCCATGTTTCCTGTTCTTAGCCAATGGGAGTGGCATCTTCTTCGTTCTGATGCTCAGTTTGAACTTCATCAGATCATACTGACCATGTCTACTTGCCTAAATGCGTTGAGTTGCTGCCGTGTGATTGGATGACTAGCTGTTTGTGTTGAGCAGTTGAACAGGTGTTAATTGAGTGACTGTTTGTTGTATGTAGCTCTTTTAAGTGGTGTAAGGGGAATGGTTCTCCAATATAATGTGATTTAAATGATGTTCAGGTGCTGTGTCAGGATCCAAAGTGCATAAAGTGATAGTTTACATGATATATCTGATTTTCTTCTGCTTTCATAGGATGATCTGATTTTTATGAGCTGCACAAATGGCTGACTTGCTACCTGCTTTATAACCAGATTACCTTATTTTGTTGCCCAGTTTACTCCCAACGCACTCCCTGATTTATGAGTCTCATGGTGATGTGGACTCATAGTTGAAGCAGTGTTAATTTTACAGCACTTTTTCATTTAGCTTTGGCTCTAGTCTTTTCTAGAATATCTTTTAGTTTTAGTCATAATTTAGTCATCTAATTGTTTTAAATTTAGTCTAGTTTTAGTTGAGGAAATATCACAACATTTTAGTTGATGAAATCTACTGTAAATTTAGTCGACTAAAATATGAAGTGTAAAGGGTAAGGCATTTTTTATGTGTCCTTGAATTTCTGAAGTCATGTTTTACACTTGGATAAAATCAAACATCTAATAACCCTTTATTGAATGCTAGTAAAGTCTGAATGTATAAATGAACAGAAACAAATTGAACTTTTGTGTGAAATGCAGTCACCTTTATTTAGGCTACCTGGCAGAGCATCTCAGTTACAATACCAGAACTGACAACAAACAGTGAACCTGCTCTACATGAATATATCAATTCATAAAGAGAGGAGCTCTGATTGGATCGCTCCACAACTTATCCCACCACCATCTAGTTTTTATTTGTTGATGAAAACGTCAGTTAATTTAGTTTGAGTTTTTGTCCATGTGCACTTGTTTTTATTAGTTACGGTCTAGTTTTCGGCAGGGAAAAAAAGGAGTTGATGAAAACTATGACAAAAATAATTAGTCAACAAAATTAACAATGAGTTGAAGTGGCCAATATGCTTGGAAAATTGTCCAAAGATATGTCAGAAAGGGGCATTTTTTAGCTATATTTTGATTTAAGTGTAAAGTTAAATGAGAAAACAAAGGCAGATATTAACTGATAATGAGACAATGAGGAAGTTTGAATAAAAATGTAGGATGATGAGACTGCTTTTCTTGTAAATAAATCAACATTCACATAAGAAAATGTGCTTTAATTCAACATTTTCATGCATATTTGGGCAGAATCTTTCGTATAACTGTGTATTTCAGTGTTTGAATGTGTCGGTGCTCTGGTGCTCGTGCTCAGTCAGACTAAGAATAACATCACACCGCTGCTTTAGCCTGCAGTCACTGTCTGAAAACCAACAACACGCTGCACCACACACACCTCTGTGCTTTAATACCTGTGCTAGTCTAGCTCTGACTGGACCGTGAGGATCTGTCTCTCTGAGAGGAAGTCAAAGAGGAGTAAGTTAAAGAAAAGAGGATGTTCAGAAACAACAGCACCACTCCTTTTGTGGTTTTAACACGTATGACTCTGGATCTGGACATGGTTTTGTTAGAAATCGGGTGTCTTTTCCAGCTCTATACAAGTCATAATCTTTGATTTTCTGCCCTTTTGAGTGTCAGATATGAACATTTTTGCTGACATTTCTGCCAATATTTTGACAAAATAGAAATTGGCCATAAGTATCTCATTTACTGGCTGTGGTATTGGCAAATTTACATGTTTTACCATAGTGCTTTACCTCGTTATCACATTTAAAAATGGCATCATTTATTTAAGAATAAAATGTTTTTTTGTTTTTTTTTGCTTCAAAACTGTTTCTAACACAAATGCTTTTTAACCATGAAAGGAACAGATCATTATAGTTAAGAAGAGACTTTTGAGGCTCTTAACACAAAATTTCAGTATCAATTTTGATTTCAGTGAAAATGACTTTGGGAATATGGGCTTATCTGATTTGTTAAGTCACATAAATAAACTCTAGTTATAAATGTGTCATCACACCGTGTAGTTCAAATATGCAGACTGTAGGACACTTTACTGAATTGATCCTTTAGATCTTTTTTTGTTGATTAAACAATAAAACAGCTGTAACAACAAGACAGGAAATATGATAGATAGACTCGACTGATCTCACTGAGAGGTGATTGGTATCAGGGACAAAAATTCCATTTTGCCTAAATTTGGTTGAATTTAACTTTTTGAATTCTCAGCCAGTAGGTTAATTTTTCCATTTCATGTATTTCAAGAATTATTCCAAACCACTCCTCCAGTGTAGGAGGTGATGGATTCGACCACTTTTTGGTGATTGACTTTTTACTAGCTGCTAGAAGAGCCTGTAGGAGCTTTACATCCTTCCTTCGATTCAGTAGTTGAGTTTGACCAAAATACAGAGTCTCAAAGTTCATAGGTAGCTGGGTTTTAAACACAGTCCTCAATGTTTTATGTATTTCCCTTCAGTGTGTAAAGAAACATATTTCCATGAGCTATTCTCTCTTGCATGCTGTAAACTTCCTTGAAAATCATGCCTGTATTTTTCAGATCCAGCTCCCAAATAGACACACAAATACACTACAGAGCTTTTAAACGTAAATTAAGTGTTTCTGCGGGCACTGTGTGTTTATTTTGCCTGATCAGTTCAATAGATATTTCTGATGAAGTGAAAATATTCAGACGTAAATCTCCATCCTGTAAGTCGTCTTTCGATCTCGTCTTTGTGTCTGGACCATCAGTCTGATTCCTGTGAGTGGACGTAGTGAAGCTAAGAGCGGGGCCATGGCAGGACTTAAAGTTCCCTCCGTCTCTCTCTCTTACTGTCTGTCTGTCCGTCTGTCCGTCCCTCAGCCTGTATTCCTGTCTGTCTATCCGTCAGTGTTTCTCTCTCTGTCATTGTTATCCTCCAGCTTAATGCAGCTCGTGGCTGGGGAAGCCGCATTAGCAATACGAGAAGCCGAGCAAGCCGGGGTGGTTATGTAAACGCCCTCCTCCTCCTCCTCCTTTACTCCCAACACACACACACACACACACACACTCACAAACAAGCCCTTAAGCCTCTCTCTGGTCCGTAGCCGGCACACGCTAGCAAGTGTCTCTCACCCGCTTATCGTTACATCATTACTACAGGCCTACTTTCTCCTCTGCACACTCACAGGCTGATCTATCCTCAGATAGCGTTTACAGACTGCACATACATATTTAGTTTGTTAATAAAGCGCTAACGTCACTGCACATGCGTCTCTTTGCTTCTCTTCAATGCAAAACTACCAAATCAGAGGAATTATCGTCTGAATTTGCAGAAAAACTTCATGTCATCAGGTGGATTGTTTGAATCCTTAATTCCCTCTCTCATTTTGGGAGCATGAGTGTACTAAAGCTGCTCCAAAATATCTCAATTATTGATTTTCCCTTGCTTTATTTTGCATTTGTTAGCATTTTTAGAAAGGTATTTATTTATTTAATTTTATATGTCTATATCTAATTTTTTATTTGTTTATTTATTTGTCATTGTCTCTTACATGTAATTTAATTTGAAAATTCTCAAAATATAAAAACAGTGAATAATCAGTATTTTTAGATTATTATGCTTGTATGCCTTTTTTTCCATCATCCACTATTGCTTTAAGGTATTAGAATTTTGTCCATGTGTTTTTATGTCTTTTCTTTCACGTTCAAATGATATTAAGAGCATTTAAGTTCAATGATCGCATGTGGTGCTATCATGAAACCTCTGAGAAGGATCTTTAATTAAAATGGAAATGGAGGAATAAGAGTTTAGGGCTTGATGCAAAAAGCCAAATCATCTACAGCAATGGCAGTCCAGCTGCACAAAACTGAAATAATGTACCTTCATTAAAACAAACTTTAAGAGCTTATAGCAACTAGACCGCACTCGCAACCTCCGCCAAGGCAGCTCACAAACTGCTTTTCTACCCTCACAGTAGGATTCCTTTACCCTGAAAACCCACCCCGAGCACTTAGGAGCATGTTGGTATCATTATTAGTTTGACAGTTATTGAGCCAGAATGATCGTTCCCAAGTATTTAGCTCACCACTAAAGTGGAGTCTTTTTAAGTGGAACCACTGCAGACATCTCCTGAAAATTTCAACAAAATCTGTCCAGTAGTTTCTGCTGGAAACAAACAAACAAATGTAGGCAAAACCATGACCAAATCCAATTATTTATGTTTCTGTGTCAGCATCACTGTCAACTTTGACCCCATGCAGGTCAAAGTTTAGGAAAAATCTGAACTTTTAAAATGTAATGCATGTTTAATGTATTTATTAAGTGTGATTTATTATTAAAAACATTGCATTTGAAATTTAAACAATGTGTTTTCCTGTCAAGTTCTGTGATGGTAGCTTTTAACTGCCCTGAACAGTGTTGATTTAGACAGCACTTTTTGATTTAGTTTTAGCTGAAGTATTTTTCCTTAAAATATCTTTTATTTTCAGTCATAATTTAGTCATCTAAATTGTTTTAGTTTTAGTCTAGTCTTAGTTGATGAAATTTCTTTTAGTTGACTAAAATATGAAGTGTAAAAGGTAAGGCATTTTTTATGTTCATTAAAGTTCTGAAGTCATGTTTTATATAAAATCAAACATCTAATAACCCTTTATTGAATGCTAGTAAAGTCTGAATGTGTAAATGAACAGAAACAAATTGAACTTTTGTGTGAAATGCAGTCACCTTTATTTAGGCTACCTGGCAGAGCATCTCAGTTACAATACCAGAACTGACAACAAACAGTGAACCTGCTCTACATGAATATATCAATTCATAAAGAGAGGAGCTCTGATTGGATCGCTCCACAACTTATCCCACCACCACCAAGCTAAGGCAGCTGTGATTGGATGTCCCTCTTAACTCATCCAACCTTTCCACACAACCAAAGTAGCTGTGATTGGATATATTCCTAACTTGTCTCTACTTTCTACATGACCAAATTAGGTAATTATTTTTTGTCCATGTTCACTTGTTTTTTATGAGTTACTGTCTAGTTTTTGTCAGGGAAAAAAGGTTGTTGATGAAAACTATGACAAAAATAATTAGTTAACATATGAACAGTGCTTTAGTGGACCTAACCCCGACACTTCAGACAAATATAAGGCTGCATCCATGAAACGTGTGTGATGATGAATTAATCATTTTGACCTGCTTTGGTTAACGGGGGTAGACTGCTGGACCCCACTGGAAGACCTGAAGGCAGCATAACCTTTAATCTTCAAGCACGTGGACAGCCCTGTTTGCCCCTTTTGTAGCGAAGGTAGCAGTTTTTCTGGAGCTTGTTCTTTCACAGTGATATATGCTCGTGTTACATTCTTTCTCATAAATTAAAAAAGTCTTCAATGTGTTTCTGAAGGGTCCACATCTGACAGAATAATTTATGTCTTCTGTGTGTTACTTGCCAAAGACTTGTCCCGTCGCACTTGTAAGTCACATAATGAGATCATTGACATTGGTGTGGAGATGCTGGAGGGGATCTAACAAGCTGCGACATGACGGCTCGTTGGCTCTTAATGTGTTTTGACAGAGCGGCGGGACATGGCGCTATAAAGACAGAGCGGTCATCTTGGTTATAACCCAGAGGCGTTATGATGGAGCTCGAGAAAGACTCCACTGTTTTCCTAGAACTTCAGATGGGCCACAGTGACCCAGATCAGCAGGAAGGTGAACAGTTAAAGCAGAGATTAGGCCAAAGTCCGTCCGGACGGGATTAACGGTGTAGGTGGGCGTGGAAGTCGAACTGTTACTCCAGACTGATTCTTAACATCAGGATTTGGATGGAGATCAACCTCAGCAGGATGAAACAAAAGATAAAGAGAGTTTGAGAGGAACTGTTGGTGCACAAAACTTCTTGGTGATCTTCCTGTACTTGTATATTTTCAGACCAACATCACACCTACTTTTCTTTCCTCCGTCTTTGTCAAATATCTGGTGAAGTCAGGGTTAGCCAACGTCCAGATGTAGCTGGACAGATCGAGGAAAAGTCACTGTTTCAAAGACCTGGTAACCTTACAGAGCAGATGGACCTGCCTGATTTATTATATGAATTCACACAGATCCATCTTGCCAAGCTCCAATCCTCTACAACTTCACTCGGCTAAAAGCTAAACGACCCAATCAGGGAAAAGAGGCGGGAGCTGCAGACGTGAGTTTGATCGACCAACTGGCTCCTCTGGTTGTGAAAAAGATGAGAAGGACTCTAAACCCCACTGTGATAATCATGTCTCTGCTGGTTGCCCTCATGGATGATCAAATCAGAGAAGCTGGGAAGATGTGAAAATCCTCCGCAGACAGTGCCTGTTAGTCTGTGGTAGTCGTGGTTACTCAACAATACCTGGTGAAATCTGCTCTCCTCAGAAGTTTACCAGGAGGACTTGGTGGGGATTGTTGTTGATGTCACATGTAAGCAGTAAATGGTACATCTGTGTGGTATAATTTAATGTAGAGCTGGTCGATATTAGCTAATCTCAGTATCATGATAATTGAAGCTCCTACCTCGATTATGATTAATGAACGATTATTTTATGCTATGCTGGAACAAACTGGTGGTGTTACTGACAGTCGTTAATATGATCTTCCTGCAGTATTTACACTTAACGTCTTTCTGCTCGATGTCCTCTGCACAGAACCCAAAATGTGCCCAAACAAAGGAGATGGCATTTTTCTTGGCTACAAGGTCCTCTGATAGATTGGCGCTTGTCTCCTTCATGTTGGCAGCGCGTCCTTCGCTCTTAGCGAAAGTGAATGCAGACTATATGAAGTGGGCGCGGTCACGTGACTTACACAGGGAAAATAATCAAAATTATTGACATGAGTAAAATTACGATGATTAGAGGGTCTAAATGTCAGTTCTCGATTATTTTTCGATTAATTGCCCATTCCTAATTTAATGTAAGATGAAGCCTAAGAACTGAAACGTAGTTTAAGCTAATGGCTAACAACAGGGTCTAGCTGCTCCGTCATACTGTGACTTGATATGATTGGTCTGTGATGAGTGTGACTGGCAGAACGATTGTCCAATCACCAGCTGCAGTTGTTTTTGAAGGTTCTGCCTCTGAAAACAATTTCTATGGGCTCTTCTCCACGTGAATTAGTGAAATATTACTGTGGCGGATATATGAAACTGTGTGTCTGGCGTGTCTGGTTAGGCAACTGGGGTGCAGCCAGTACAGCTATCCTGCATGACATGGAACTTTATCATCAATGTAGTTTTTATGGACCTGCTTGATTCAGTGTCTGTAATCAGGCAGATCGTCTTACCAAGCTCCAATCTACAACAACTGTGAGCGACCCAAAGTGGGACAGCCCAATCAGGGTCCTTCGGAGCAGGAAGAGGTGGAGCTACGAGCCAGACGACAGCAGGAAGTGGCTGCTTGTACAGAGATTAGCATAGATGCTAGCAGCTTCAGTACCAGTTTTATGAGATCTGGACCACATTTTTTATTAAATGGAAAAACAAATGTCAACAGTAATAACTCGTAAGGATATTTTTGCTCCACTTCTCTGACATCAGCTTCACTCTGTTGTCCAGGCTCCCTCTCTGCTCAGTTTGTAGTTGTTTTACTCCAGGGTGAAAATATCCTTGATGTCAGTTTTTGTTCTTCCCTTGAATGAGCGCCACCTGGCTGCAGAATCATGTGCCCCAGCTCTGATTGTGCTGATGTAGGCACGGGTAAACCTGTATAGGTCAGGTCACAGACGATGGCAGGTTAATGCAGGGGACATTGTTGTTGCAGCAGCCACTTTGCCAGCAGCGAGTATTGATTCCTAAAGCACTCATAACAACATATTTCAGCTCTGACGGCACGAACCAGAGCAATGTGAGTCCAAAGCTAGTGCTGTCAGCTGAACTAGAGGTTTAACTCGTGTGCGCAGACATGTCTTTGAGTGGCATTGATGCAGTTTAGTTTGTGATATGGATGTTTAAATGATTGTGTTTTTTTGAAGTGAAAGTGAAGATGATAGTTGATAGAAATGTACTGAATAGTCTTTCATTTCTCTAATATAAATTATGCTGGGTTTCTCCTTATTTCATTAACTTTGCATGTAAGTGGACATTTTAAATTGAGGCTTAATTAAAGATACACTGAAGTTCAAGAGTACAATCACTGCTTCTAATATGATGATACTCTTAGAATCTTTCATGGATTTGTGATACAACCCATATGATGATGAATACTTTTAAAAATCAATATAATGTTTTAATGAGCAGCTTTTATATTGTCTCAAAGCAAGAGCCCCCAAATGCTGTTCAGTGTTTTGTTGAATTAATTTAAAAGTCTTGTAAAGAATTACCGAGCAAAATCCAGGTCAAAAGTGTTGTAATTTAAAAATAAAAAAAAAATGAAAAAAATCATTTGAAACTGAATTTTCATTGTTTGTTCTTGATTTTTTTTAAATAGAATATATTTTTTATTTTTTTAAAGAATAAGTGTAAGAGAGTTTTTTTTCAGTTAAAATATACTTTTGATTCAGCTCCATAAATATTTTACTAAAATATTTTTTCATTTTTCACTCTGAAAAAAGTGATATCGATGTAAACTGCTTTTTTGTGGTATTTTTTGTATCCTGAAACATGCTTCCATTTATTATGGACATGTGAATTTACATACACTGTAACTGTGGAAAGATGTTAATGATTTCATCGTTGCCAACGTTTTATCTCATTCCTCTCTTGATTATAGAAATATTGTTTTTGGTTTCTATGATTATAGTAACAATGATGGAGATGCATTCTTTCTCATTAATTTAATTCTACCACTTACTAAGTTTCACATCCACAAATGTGAATTTTTGAGCAAAAAAACCCAAATTGTATTGCACTTCTGAAGGAAATTGGACAGCAATTTACCCTTCACAGAACAAAAAAAATAATCCATACAATTAATGTGTGCAGTTCTTTTAAGGTGTTTCAGTAATCATCATCAAGTGTCACCCTTTGCCCTCTTTTTGTTTTTCATTTCTCACTTTTTTATCTTCTTCTTCACTTGAGGTGTATTTGTCCTGTAATTAACTTTTTTGTTTAGTTTTGTAATATGTTTTAGTTGATGTCATGCTTGTAAATTGTTAATTTTCAATAAAGTTTGTTTAAGTAAAAAAGTAATAATATACAGGAAGAAGACCAACTTCCGGTTTTTACTTCTGGTATGTGTTTGACATATTGCTAAGCAAACCTGAGTGTTGAACTCTGATTTATCTTCACTATTCTTGTTCTGACCTCATGTTCATTAAGGTTTTGAATATTTAGGGGTTTAATGCACAATTCTCTGACAATAACAACTTTGAGGTGAATATTTTAACAGGGAGTACTTGTTGAAAGATGCCGCCTTTTGAAGGAAAACCTCTTTAATCATGTGTTTGTCTCCTCTGTTTTCAGCATTACTTCCTGGTCATTTTCGGCCACGATGGACAGAAACCTCTGGAGCTGCGGACGGAGGAGGAGTCAGACTGCAACGAGTGGGTGGAGTACATCCAACAGGCCAGGTGAGTGTCACCTTTGACAACAGAAGCATGTCATGTCTCTCAGCCGCTCTTGTGTCAATAAAGGTCAAAATATGCTTGGACAGTGGTTATCAACCCCTCTGTTAAGTCAGAGATATACTTGCAGTTCACGTTTGTGTCTGATGGCGTCATGAGAGTTTTTGTTCATATACTTACCTTTATGTGACGCATGTTACCAAAGGGCACCACTAGAGGGCGCACAGGACTGCAGGCTGTGTGTATCTGTTGTGTAAGAGGTAAACAGCAAACATGGCGGAAATTGTGAGAGTAAATTAAACGAAATAAATGTCAATAATCAATATCATCAAATATTTGTTTGCAACTGATGACCAGCGGTCAAGCCTCACCATCAGAATCATCTGAACTCCATGTCTGATATTTTCCTCCGTGCACAGTCAGAACCGTCTCAGTGTATTTGTGTAATGAGTTACCGTGTTAACTGATGACTTGCTGTTGGCACGCCCAAACATATTCGGGCGTAACGGACTCCGCGGAGGTTGACGGGTGAGCAGTGACTCCCAGAGTGCAGGAGGACGGGGCTAGGCGCTCAACCAGATAATCGAACTTTTCACCTGACATTCGGTAGTACTGAAATTGTTTTCATTGTCAGTTACGCTTGTCCATCTCCAACATGGCATATTCCTCTCTTCCGTCTCTTGTGGCATTTAATGGCCGTACATACCACCGTCTCTTAATTTTATAGCTTTGCAGGCAGAGCAGCTCCTCTTCCTCATCATTAGTGTAGGACGCCATGACAGAAAAATGTAAACAACGCTGTTCATTTATACATTCAAACTTTACTAGCATTCAATAAAGGGTTATTAGATGTTTGATTTTATCCAAGTGTGAAACATGACTTCAGAAATTCAAGGAAACATAAAAAATGCCTTATCCTTTACACTTCATATTTTAGTCGACTAAATTTACAGTAAAACTAGACTAAAATTAAAAGAATTTAGATGATTAAATTATGACTACAACTAAAAGATATTTTACTCAAAAGACTGTAACTAAAACTAAATTAAAAAGTGTTGTAAAAATCATCACCGCACGGAAATTTCACAGGAAACTACTACGCAGCAGTGCGCTCGAGTCTGTGAGCACCTGAACTGGCTAGCTCTCCTTAATAAGGGCAGAAGATGAAGCCCACTGCATGTGCTCTTGGGAGGGAAGCAGCATCTCACCGGTACACCCTGCAATATCATGAATGAGCGTGTTTATGGCTGAATTTCGGCACACCACCAGAGAGGCAACTTGGCAGACTGTTGTGGTAATTGGCTGGAACTTGGCAGGCATTCGGTTGAAAGGGGAAAACAGCTGTAGTCAACAGCAAGTATATCTCCAGCTTTAAAGGGATTGATAGCCACCGTCTTAAATATCCGTGCATTGCATCAGTTATTCAACAGTTTCTTCTTAATTTTATCGCACTCAAAAATCTGCCGCCATGATCAGAAACTAGGGCAGCCACAGCTCTCGATTTGTGGGAACTTAAAATCTGTGTGTATCACTTTTCTCTTAATGTTACCTGACAGGAGCTGAAGACACATCAGAGTCTAATAAAGAGTCTTAAGGTCGTGAAAAATGTATTAAAGCGTTCAGGCCGGCCTCAGATCTGTGCTGCAGACTGCTCTGTTCTCTCTGCTCTGTTTCTGCTGATGCACACTGGACTGAGCCACCACGTGTTTTTGCATATGTGTTTAACATCGGAGAGTGTGTGTTTGTGTGTGCTCGTACATGGTCGTGTTCTGCTCGCAGCAGTTCACATTTAGGTCACACTGGTGCTGTATCGCCACACTGTTACATCACAGACTTGATCTCTCACTCGACCTCCATCTCCCTCTCTCTCTCTCCTGTGTTTTTCTGCTTAACGTTCAGCAGAAAAACATTCAAACCACCTTTTTGGTTGGTTTTGGATGCAGACACAACACTTAATGTTCAGCTGCAAACATCCAGCTTTATGAAGTCAGAAATAAGAAGTTTGTGGGTAAATATTTCTAAATGGAGCGCTGATGCTTTTGTCATGGTTTTAAATTCTGTAAATCAAAAATATTGAGAGAGTGCATTGTGCTAAGCAGAAAATTGCAAAGACAGAAATTGATTTGATACCTAAAAATAAACTCACATGCCACTTTGTTAAGTACACCTTGCTAGTACCAGGTCGGAGCTGCCTTTCTTCTTGGTGTCATAGATTCAACAAAGTGTGGAAACACTCCAGATCTTCTGTTTCAACACATCTGGTGACTGCGGAGGCTGGGGGTGGGCATCTTTGATTACCAAAAGTGCCGCATACGTTTTATTTCACTGCCTCAAGACTGCACTGTTCTGTGTTGTTGGGCACTCTCAATGAGGGAAAAAATATAGAAACAAACAAAAAATAGCAAATATGACGAATCAAAAAAAGATCATACCAACACATATATATATATTCTAACTCAAACACAATTAAAAAAAACTCATGATTTAATGAGCATGACACATAACTAAAGAGGATTTAAGCTTGTTTTCAATGCAATAAAATAATGAATGTTTACTAGTTTTTTAAACAAAAAAAACATGAACATTACCATTCTTTCCAAACCTAGTTTTTACTAATAATTTATATTAGATTTTAATGCCTCATAAAATATTTTCTGAGATACAATCAAAGTAAAGTAACTTCTTTAATGACTTGTAAAAAAACAAAGCATGTACCAACAATCTAAGGTTAGTAGAAATATTAGATCACCCATCCTAATTTATGCAATATGTTGTACTGGTTACTCATGATGAATAGTATTTAGCTGTTGTTGTTATGTTTCCTTCATATTTCCAATTTGTTTTTTTGTTTCTGGAAATGATTGGTGGGCTGCATTGAGTGAGGTGAAGGGCCCCAGGTGTAGGGCCCCAGGTGAAGGGCCCCAGGTGTAGGCCATTAAACTCACTGTCATGTTAAAGAAACCAGTTTGAGTTAGGGCTGTCCCCTTGTACTTGATATTTGGATATCTGTTGGAGCATGGGGGTAAACATCTGTCCTCAACTGTAAATAAAAATGTGACTCGTGAATTTAAAGTTCTGCAGCACGTCAGGGCACCTGGAGCAGAGAACTGTCCAATCCAACAGAGGGCGCTCTCTTGACCTCAACAACAGACTTTAATATATGCTACCATGTGACTTGTAATCACTTGGAATTACTTGTTTCTACGTTACTTTATATAAACTATTTGATGCACCCATGGCGACTCGCTCCCTGTGGAGCTATTCCCTTATATATGACTGAATAGGTCCTCGTAATTAACTTATTGTTTATGTTGTAACTAACTTACTGTTTCTGTGAAACTGTGTTTATGCTCTGTGAAGGCTGCTCTCTGTTTTTTTTAATTTAGCTGCAAACCAAATTGCCCTTCTAGGACTCGAGATGAACTGAACTGAGCTGAGAAAGTACGCTTTGAGAAAAAGGACATGCAAAGCCACTTCATGGAAGCACTTTAGGCCCCACACTGCTGACTGCGACATAATGTGCAGCACAGCTAGCCCACTCCTCATCCACGACACGTGTGGGCCTATTTCTTAATGAATGACAGCTGTTTGAACTGGAAACAGTGGACGTTGTACCGAATGGTTCAGTATTTTCCTGAGAATTGTTGTATGGTACTTTCTGATATCTCAAACCGTTCTGGCCATTTTCCTCTTACCTCTGGAATCAACTAGGGCTGAACAATTTCAGGAAAAGATCTAATTTCGATTTTTCTGGCAGATATTGCAATTTCAATTCGATTCAGGATTTTCTTCCAATCAAGCTTCAGTGCAATATTCACTTTGTTTACAGTATAAACAGCAGTAAGGAAATCAATGATCAAAAGTACATAACACATTCATAATCTAATATTAATGATAAATAATCTGTCTTCATTATTTAAGGGATACTCCAACTTCTAAACAGAGGCTTTGTGTTGTTGACCTGCTTACCAGCACTTTTGTGGTGGAGATGTGACGTTCGTGAACGAGTCGACTCTTTTGAACGGCTCTTTTAAGTGAACAATGGGAACTGATTTCCATTTGTGAGTAAGCCGTTCATTTGCGAGCCATTCTTCAATGCAAATTGTCTGCAAATTCGAGAAATAGTATGTTTGAAATAGTTGACACAACAGATCCTGGGTTAGTTAGCTGCAAAAAACTGCAGCGTTGGCAATTACATGACTGCGTTGTCTGAAAACATGATTTCATTCTGAAAACTATAAATCTTTCAGCCCCAGTACAGTAGCTATTTAATCGAGGAACTGGCCAAGACCAGCAATTTCGCAAACCTTGCATAAAGAAGCCCCGTCAAAACGGAGCCTCATGATGGTGTAACAAGCAAGATCCTACTGAAACATGAAAACAATTTTCTCTACAACAAAACTCTTGCTTTCTTGTTACTTTGCTGTTTGTAATCAGCCTAAACCATCAGATGAATCTCTGTCTGTGTTGATTTATAATCCCTCATGCCGCCTTCCTCCCTCCAGCTACTCCGACATCATCATCGAGCGTGAGATCCTGATGCAGAAGTACATCCACCTGGTGCAGATCATGGAGACGGAGAAGGTCGCGGCCAATCAGCTGCGCACTCAGCTGGAGGACCAGGACACGGAGATCGAGAGGCTCAAAGCCGAGGTATGCATGAGTGCACAAACATCTGCGTGTGCATGCAAACAGAGACACATCAGAGCTGATGTAGAGAGGCATGATGGGAGAGCACTGGAGTTCAGAGCATGTGTGTTAAATGAAAGCTCAGCAGGGCTCCAGAGTTTCAGAGGACATTATTTTCTTATAACACAAAGAGATATTTGTTGTTTTGAGCCTCCAAAGTGCTTTCATGAATATTTCACCCCTCCTCTGTGCCGAGCGCTCACGTGGTGTCTGTTGTTGTGAAAGATTGTAGTGTTGAACAAAGCCAAGGAGCGACTGCAGCCTCACCACAGCAACCAGGAGGAGGAGGACCCGGACATCAAAAAGATCAAGAAGGTAAAATTAGACGACAGTAATGTGCAGAAGAGCATGCAGAAAAAGAGCCAAAGTGAGCCGTCTCCATGTCTGCGTGCAGGTTCAGAGCTTCATGCGCGGCTGGCTCTGCAGGAGGAAGTGGAAGATCATCGTCCAGGACTACATCTGCTCCCCTCACGCCGAGAGCATGAGGAAGAGGAACCAGATCGTCTTCAACATGGTGGAGGCCGAGACCGAGTACGTCCACCAGCTCTCCATCCTCGTCAACTGCTTCCTCAGGCCGCTCCGCATGGCCGCCAGCTCCAAGAAGCCGCCCATCAGCCACGACGACGTCAGCAGCATCTTCCTCAACAGGTAGAGTCTGCTGTGTCTGATGTAAAGATCTCATTTTCTGTTTGGACCATCAGAGAGAAATTAACCCACAGTTCTCCCTCTCCAGTGAGACCATCATGTTCCTTCATGAGATCTTCCATCAAGGGCTGAAAGCTCGGATCGCCAACTGGCCCACGCTCGTGTTAGGTGAGTGTGGCTGGAGGGCCTCTGAGCACAATGTTGATATCAGTGATATCAACCATAGTTCAGCTCTACTAGTCCTCAAATCTGGAGTACATGTACTCAACTTAGGTCAACTAGTACACAGGTAGACTTTACTAGTAAAGCAAAAGTGTCACTAGTACTACTAATAGATTGAAAACTGTTAACTAGTACTACTAGTGGTCTGTATTTGCCAATAAGGGGGCGGGAAAAAGCAAATTCAAGCTTCCCATTGGCTTTCAAAAATATTACAACCAATCAGGGTGCTGGATTTGGTTTTTATCAAATTATTGGCTATTACCTGAACAGTGCTTTAGGGTGAATTTAAGCAATACATTTTGAGAAGGGATTAGGGGTGGGACTAGATCAGTTTTTGTTTTTACTTCTTCCTAGACCCTTTTCAAATGGAATCTGGTTTTGAAAGGACTACTGGTAGTATAGAAAAAATGCTGTAAAAGCTATTTGCATTTACTTACAATTTTATTTTATCTTATTGTATATGTACCAATGTATACATATATGTATGTTTTTTTTTTTCATTCAAGTTCGAAATAAATAAATAAATAAATAATCCCTCCTGCTTCATTTGCATTAGGTCTACTAGTACTACCAGTGAATCTTTTGGCTTTACTAGTACTACTACAACTAGTAGACTTAAAAAATGTTACTGGTAAAAACTCAAAGCTTTAGTAGTAGTACTAGTAACACAAAATTGTCTACTAGCAGGAGATTTTGCTTTACTAGTAAGGTCTACTCACGCACTAGTTTACCAAAAACCTTAACTAGTAAAAAAAAAATTTTGTTTTCTAGTTCCACTAGTAAACTCACAATACCTCACTAGAAGTACTAGTAGACTATTTTAGTCTACTAGTAGCATAATTAAAGGCAAAATATTCACTAGTAGTGCTAGTGGACCTAATGCAAATGAAGTAGGAGGGATTATAACCAAATCCAGCACCCTGATTGGTTACAATATTTTAGAAAGCCAATGGGAAGCCTGAATTTGCATTTCCCCGTCCCCTTCTTTGCATATAAGGCTTACTAGTAGTACTAGTGAAGACTTTTTTTTTTTTTTCTTAATTAGATGAAGTTTTGGGCATTTTGTGCCTTTATTGATAGGAGTGGATAGGCTTGTGAAAGGGGGTAAAAGTGAATAGGGCCACAGGCTGGATTTCAACCTGGGCTTGCAGACATATACGTATGGGTCGTGCCTGGTTGCTTACCACTCCACCAAACCAGCATTCCTGAAGATCCTTAAGTCTACTAGTAGTAATAGAAGACCCAAAACAGTCTACTAGTAGTACCAGTGACACTTTTGGCTTATTAGAAAAGTCTGCTCGTGCACTAGTTGACCAAAATTGAGTACATGTGCTCCAAATTTGAGTACTAGTAGATCTGAACTACGGTTGACATCACCAATATCAATTTTATGCTCAAACAGCTTTACACCTCTGCATGGTGATGCTTCGTATGATGCTGTGACACAAGAAGTCTTTTATTGATCACATCTAGTCCTCAAAAGTGTTTGGGGGCTTTGGGTATGCAGGAGGCTGCTCAGACTTCTTTTTGATCGTTATTTCACAAAATTAGACCATCAAAACATATTTAATGTCGTATTAGCTGTGATTTATCTGCGGTAGTTTTCAATGTTAATCACTGATTTATGCAAGTTTTACTTCCCCCTCCAGCTGACCTGTTTGACATCCTGCTGCCCATGCTGAACATCTACCAGGAGTTTGTGAGGAACCATCAGTACAGTCTGCAGGTTTTAGCGAACTGTAAACAGAACAGAGACTTCGACAAGCTGCTCAAGCAGTACGAGTCCAACGCTGCCTGTGAGGGACGCATGCTGGAGACTTTCCTCACTTACCCCATGTTCCAGGTAAAGTAAATAAAAACATGCATTCATGTTCAGAAAATAACTAGAATAAGCTGATGTATTTGAGTAACTGTGGCTGTTTTTCAGATTCCTCGGTACATCATCACCCTCCACGAGCTGCTGGCTCACACTCCTCATGAACACGTGGAGAGGAAGAGTCTGGAGTTTGCCAAATCCAAACTGGAGGAGCTCTCAAAGTGAGTTTGTGCAATTTAAAGGGATATGCCAACATATTTTTTTCTTTTTATGTCTTGCCTCACTCACCTTTCTTTCAACTATGCGTAACAGTAACAAGGAAGAGACGGGAAGAGCTCGCCCACTGCTAATTAGCTTAGCTCAAACACTGGAAGTCAATGGGTAGTGTTAACCTACCTCTGCTTGTTGTGACTCTTATTTTAAACAAAGATTAGTGCTTTATGTAATTTTTGAAGAAAAGTCCTGAAGAAGTCAAGCACGTCCTCTCTTACAAAGTTGGCCATAATCCTTTATACTGATCTTCTTCTACTCGTAAACAGAGACTTTGTTTTGTTGACATACTTACAAGAATGTCCGTGGTGATTTGTTCACGCACCCTGCAGTTTAGTTTGTTATGTATTTCTTTCGGAAATCACATAAAGTGCTAATCTTAGTCTACAAATAGATAACATAAAAAAGAATGGAGTCTATTTGCTTGTCTTGGACTCGGGAGTGAGGCAAGACATGACAACAAAAAAAGGTGTTGCTGTATCCCTTTGAAGAAATGCAAAGAGGAAAAGTTGATAATGACGCTAACAGGGTTTGTTCTTATCCTCAGGATGATGCACGATGAAGTAAGCGACACAGAAAACATCAGGAAGAACCTCGCCATCGAGCGGATGATCGTCGAAGGCTGTGACATTTTACTAGACACCAGCCAGACCTTCGTCAGACAAGGTCGGCCTCCTCTGCAGGATTTTTATGGTTTTTTTTATTGATGAATGTTCCAGTTTTCTGACCCTTCTCTGCCTGCCCACCCTGGTCCAGGTTCTCTGATCCAGCTCCCGTCCAGCAGTGAGCGCGGCGTGCTCAGTAAGGTCCGCCTGGGCTCTCTCTCTCTGAGGAAAGAGGGCGAGCGACAGTGTTTCCTGTTCACCAAACACTTCCTGATCTGCACACGAACATCTGGAGGAAAGCTTCACCTGCTGAAGGTCAGCCTCACCTTTAAACATGCATCCACATACAATCATGTGAAGAATAATTAGATTGATCAGGTGTTATGATATAATTTTTATCTTTCTAGTGCAGGTTTAAGCTTTGCTGTAGCTCTTCTATGACTTATTCTCATAACGTCATTTGGATATAAAGCAGTAACTACAATATTTGAATGTTTAGTTTACATATGCACCTTTATTGAGAGATACATGAAGTTTATTTCCTTTGATGAAAATACTGTTTTATATACTTTTGCTTCTTTTTTGTTGAAAATTGACTGAATTACTCACTTTGAGATTTGAGTGTTTGCAGTGTGCCAAAAGATCTTTGACATTAAAAACTTTGGTATCACTTTTTTACCCAAAAAAAGTGATCAGTGAATAAGTGTTAGATGTGATTATATTATAATAAGGCTTTTTTATTTTCTCCCCAAACAGCAAGGAGGAGCGCTGTCTCTGATCGAGTGCACTCTGATAGAAGAGCTGGACATCAGTGATGAAGACTGTGAGTACCTTTAGATCTGATTAAACCTTGACTTTGCTCCTTCACATTAAAATCTCTTGATATTTAAGGCTTGGATTGTTCATTTGACTTCTCAGATAACGCAGCGGGTCAGGGCTTCAATCATCTCCAGTTTAAGATCGTAGTGGAGTCTCCGGACGGTCAGTCCTTCTCTGTCGTCCTCCTCGCTCCGTCACGGCAGGAAAAGGCCGCCTGGACCAGCGACATCAGCCAGGTGACAATCAGTGTTATAAACCTGTTTTTTATTATTAACGTGGGTATTCATCGATCATTAAATGTAAAGTGATTCCTCTACGCTGTGTTTCAGTGCATCGATAACATCCGCTGTAACGGCCTGATGACGAGCGTGTTCGAGGAGAACTCCAAAGTTTCTGTGCCGCACATGATCAAGTAAGAAACTTCGAGAACTTAGGGACAGTGATGAAGACAAATAATCATAATGAACAACCTTTTTTTATCTGTCTGACAGTTTTGTCATTAAATATTCTGGGATTTTACATTCAAAAACTATTGTATTGTCACTTTAAAGGTCAAAAAGTATTGCCTCTCAAAATGCAATTGATAAAAAGGCAAATATGGCATAGACATGATAGAAAAATGGGGTCAATAATAAGATTATTAAGTCTGCAAATTTATATTTATATTCAAAAGGAAAAAATAAATAGGTTTGATGTATTCAAAAATGTAAAAAATGTCTCCTTAATCTTCCTTCAGGCTTCATATTTTAACATTTTTTCACGCAGTTCCTATAAGTTCATAGATTTATGGCCCTTCAAAGTGTCATAGAAGCTCGTGCTTAAACTTATTTTTATTTTATTTACTTTTCCTTTTCACTTGTGCTCAGGATTTTTCCTGATTTTCCAAATGCCTGTGTGTTTTATGTTTTATCATGTATTGGTGTGCTGATGCCTGCTGCAAAACCAATTTCACACAGGATCATAATGAAGTTGAAGTTGAATTCAAGAAAAGTTAAGGCAATAAATTACAAACAATAAATATGGTAAAAGAATCAATTTCAAAGTGGAAGTGCGACAGTTTTGAGGTCAGTAATAATTAAAAACACAAGCATTTTTCATAGGATTCTCACTGCCTAGTGTGTAAAATGGAACAAAAAGCTTTGACATTTTCCGTTCTGTCCGTATCGTCTTTATAAACATCATAATTATTTGCAAGCCTTAGACTGTTCCAGAAAGTGTTCATTTAATTCCTAAAAGCTAATGAAATTCAAATCACACCATCTATTCTTCTTTATTTGTCATAATAATGTGTCTTTGTCCCTCAGGTCTGATACCAGACTGCACAAAGACGACGTGGACATCTGCTTCAGTAAGACGCTGAACTCCTGTAAAGTCCCTCAGATCCGATACGCCAGCGTGGAGCGACTCCTGGAGCGGCTCACGGACCTGAGGTTCCTCTCCATAGACTTCCTGAACACCTTCCTGCACACGTACAGGATCTTCACCACCGCCGCCGTGGTCATCGACAAGCTGGCTGACATCTACAAGAAACCGTTCACCTCCATACCTGTCAGGTAAGCATCACTGCTGCCTGTTAAGTTAGAAAGCATATTCTAGTTTCATTAATTAAAGGTCCTGAGAGTTTAGTGACTGATGTGGTCACGGTCAGCAGGCAGAGTGAAATGGACTGTAATGGTTTGTATCCCTGCAGGCAAATGCACCCGATCAAAGTTCGTCCATTAGAAGGTCTTCTCTGCCAACGATAGATTCAGACCGTCTCATAAAGAGAGAAAATACAACCCTGTCACCTTCTTTAAAAACTCAGTACTCTGGATAAAAATCTACAATTTAATGAATCAAAGTATGAAAGTTTCTGATCCACTGGGTTTTCTAGATCCCATGAATTTCACGCCTGCAACATGTAAAAAAACAATAAGGGAGGATTTAGAGAAAGCAGACATGCAGAGTTAGATCCAGCAGCCATACTGGTAATTACTGCATATTTACTTGGGTCACAGGCCTCAAACAACCACAGCTCAAAAAATCAGGACGACCCCTTTAAGGTTTGAGTCGATTGTTACACTCAGTTGCTGTAGGTTGGGACATTGTGTAAAAGATAAATAAAACAGAATAAAATGATTGGCAGTCCTTTTAGACCTTAATTCAACTGAATACATTTAAAGATTTTATTGTTTTTTTTCTGGAAATATTCATTTATTTGAATTTAATGCCTGCAACATGTTCCAAAAAAAGCCCCGTCTCAAAAAGTTGGGACAGGGGCATATATCCCACTGTGTTACTTTGTCTTTCCTTGTAACAACACCCAGTAAGCATTTGTGAATTGACTCTTAATTGTTGAAACTTTGAATTTTTTCACATTCTTGCTTGATGTTTCGACTTAATTTGCTCAACAGTTCCCCCTTCGTTGTGTTTTGTGCTTCATAATGCTCCACACATTTCAATGGGGGACGGGTCTGGACTTCAAGTGGGCCAGTCCAGTACCTGCAGTCTTTCACTACAAAGCCACGCTGTTGCATTGTCTCTGAAATAAGCAGGGACGTCCCTGATGGCAGCATGTTGCTCCTAAACCTGTATGTACCTTTCAGCATTAATGGAGCCTTCACAGATGTGCAGGTTACCCATGCCATGGGCACTAACCCATGGCATGGGTGACTTGGTGGAGCACAAAACAATTCAACTATTACACAAAACGAGGAATAATGTGGTCCCAAAAAACACTCAAAATATGTTTTATGAAAGAGATGGGGGTTATTATTTCAAGGAAAATTCCAATCTATAGGTTAGATGTGTGTGTACAACATTGAAAAGTTTCTGTATCACTGTTCGTGGAGTTAAACTGGGGAACAGACTGAGTGCAGAACTATAGCAACTTTTGGGCATAATTCTGTTTAAAAAGAGGCTTAAAGAAGTGATTTACAGAGGTACATTGATGAATAAATACCACAAGGTGCTTGCTGATTATTTTGAGAAAAAAATTTGCAGAATATAATGAATACATTTGTGAAGAAGGTATAGGTATGATTGTATTTTTCTGGTAGATTTAAGATGATTTCAGTATGGAAGTACAGTAAAATTTAAGGGCGTAGGATTAGATAAGTTAAACCTCTTCCTTCTCCTTTTCGCTGATGTAAGCTGAGAAGCTTCAGAAAAAATACAGATTCAGCTACTGTCTTGTTTTGCTTTCTTTTTTTATTACCACTTATTTGTATTTTTAACTGTGTTTAAGTTGTTGTATACATGATCCAAATAAAGATGTCAATCAATCAGTCATCATCATCCTTCATGTCTGTATTTCATTCATTCCATCGTTCATCTTCACCGTCTTTCTCATCTCATTCTCCATCTTTCACCCTGTCACACACTCCCCCTCCTCTTCCCCCTCCTCTTCCTCCTCCTCTTCCTCTGTCCATCACCATCTCAGGATTGAGCAGCACTCATGTGACCGTCTGTCCATCATGTCCCTCTGTCCTGACTACAGTCTGAAGATCACGCAGCTCGCTCTGGATCAGTCAAAGTAAACCCTCCAGGCTAACTTCAGGTCTGTGACACCATGAGGCAGACAGGGGTCTAACAACATGGTTCTTCCTCTTCTAGGTCTCTGGAGCTCTTCTTCGCCACCAACCAGGGCTCCTGGGCGACCGACCCTCTGAACAACAAATCCCCTCGCCTGTGCCGCAAGTTTTCCTCCCCTCCTCCCCTCTCCATCCCCTCCCGCACCTCCTCCCCCGTCCACTCCCGCAAGCTCTCCCTCAGCTCCCCGATCGGCAGCAAAGCGGGGGTCATGGACCTCTCCACCACGCCGTCCTCCTCCGCCGCCAACTCCCCGACCTCCAGCCACAGCCCCTCCATCTCCTCTCCCCCTCCCGGCTCCACGCGGCCCCCCTCCGGCTTCTCCTCCCCGCCGCCCACCGCCAAGCGCTCCCCCAGCCTCCCGCAGGCCTCCGGGGTGTCCTCGCCGCCCCCCGTCCTCACCAAGGCCCCCCTGGACCTGAGCCGCGGCCCCAGCTCCCCCGAGCTGAGCCCCGCCGCAGGGGAGGACGTCAGCGGGGAGCTGCCTCGCCTCGACGCCTTCTGTGGGAAGCTGAGGCGAAGCATCCGCAGGGGTATGAGGCCGGAACGCTTACGCACATGATTCACACCCCGACAGACACGCAGACACGAGCTGCTGCATGTGTGTGGGCCCACAAACACACACATACACACATACACACAAACACACACATACACACACAAACACAACACCAAAAACATGTCATTGTAGAACTTTGGAGACCACTCGGTAGGGCTGGGCAGCACATCTACCAGAGTTCCCACATGACCTGGAAAACCTGGAAAATGACTGATCAATTTTCCAGTCATGGAAAACATTTGGAAAATGAGGAAAAAGTAAAACGTACTGGAAAAGCTTGAATTGTCCTGAAAATTATTTAGCTTTCTTCTACCTTGTTAGTGAACAAAAATCAATCATAGGAAATGAAGTAAAAATGTACTTGGTAACTAATGCACACTTTGCCTTAAAATATGAGTAGATAAAATAATGCAAGTTAAGGAATAAAATATAAAAACTCAAAGCTATGGTGACAAAAAGAAATAATAAAAAATGGCAAAATATAATGTAGGCTCCTTAAACAGTAAATCAACAAAATGTATTTATAAAAAAGCAGAGTAAATAAAGATTAAAAAAAGTATAAACCATAAATTTATAATAGTAAGACACTACATAAAAGCCAGACTAAAAAGATAGCTAGCAGACAATGTTCATGCCCGAGAGTTAGAAATAAATACATTTTTAGTTCAATATAATACACTGGAGTTAGCTAGAGACAGACTTAGGCTAGACTTTTAATCTTGTTTTTTAGAAGGCTATTTTAACTGGAAATTGCCCACACCAATATTGTAACTTCAGTTGGTTATGTGACACTGGAAAATGTCCTGGAAAAGTCCTGGAAAATCATTTGTTGAAAAGAGTGGCCTTATCTACTATTTATAAGATACCTCTATATAGGTAACTCAGATCTAGGTGAGACTATTTGGCCAATTTTAAGGCAAACCAATTTCACTATACTTATTCTAATCCACAATTTCCTCACATGTCTGGATTAAAATCTTATTTGAAGATATAAAAGCTAAAAATAAAGTCTGAGTTGGTTGTGATAACAATCTGCCAATAGGACAAGACAAATTTAACCTGAGCAGATATTAAACATTAATTTAAGACCCTCACTTTGTCAAACTTGCTTGTTTCATTGGCAGATGTTTTCTCTTCTTACAAGGAATCCAGTGTCTTATTTTTGCCTTTTATTCCTTAAAGTAAGATATTTATCTGGACTGGTTAAGTGAATGTGTTTTAGATATTTCTGACTTGAAAATAGACAAACACACTTGCCTAGATCTGAGTTTTTTCACTGTTCATTTTCAAACAAGGGTTAGGGTTAGATCAGGTGTGACCAAACTATGGCCCAGGGACCTTCTGAGGCCCCCATTTTTAATCAGCCTGCAGCAAACTGTAAAAGTTACTTTTACAAACTCCAGTTCCACTGAAGTTGGGACATTTGGTGAAACATAAATAAAAACAGAATACGATGAATTTCAAATCCTTTTCGCCCTTTATTAATTAATACACTACAAAGACAAGATATTTAATGTTAAAACTATTCCTTTATGTCAAATATTCACTAATTTTAAAGTTTATGCCTGTAACACGTTCCAAAGAAGCTGGGACAGGGGCATGTTTCCTGCAGTGTTAAATCATCCTTCCTCTTAACAACACTTCATTTACATTTGTGAACTGGTGACACTAATTGCTGAAGCCTTGTATGTGGAATTATTTCCTGCACGTACTTGGATGTTTGACTTTGCAGAACAGTCTGGGGTCTCTATCGTCTTATTTTTTGCTTCGTAATGTGCCACATCTTTTCAATGGGAGACAGGTCTAGTCCCTGCACTCTTTGACTCTGAAGCCACGCTGTTGTAACTTGAGCAGAATGTGTCTTCATCGTCTCTGAAATAAGCAGGGACGTCCCTGAAAAAGATGGATGACTGCGTGTTGCTCCAAAACCTGTCTGTACCTTTCAGCATTAGTGGAGCCTTCACAGATGTGCAGGTTACCCATGCCATGGGCACTAACACCTCTCCACACCATCACAGATTCTGTCTTTTGACCTTTGCTCTGATAACAGTCTGGATGCTCCTATTATACCCAATCATGACACTCACATGTCTCCAATTAACCTGTTAACTGGTGAAATTTTCCTAATAGGTGTTTTTTGAGCATTGCTCAAATTTCTAATTCACATTCACAAAGGCAAAAATAAGGCATTGAACTGCCTGTAATGATAAGTATATATCTGCCAATGAAACAAGCAAGTTTGACTCAGAGAGGGTCTTAAATTCAGATTTATTATCTGTTCTGGATTAAAAAAGACCCTTTAAGTTAAATTTGTCTTGTCTCATTGGCAGATTATTTTACTTATTACAATCAACTCAGGCTTTATTTTTAGTTGTCATGTCTTCAATAAGATCTTTATCCAGACAGAAAATTGTCTTAGAATAAGTCAGTGAGGTATTTCTGACCTGAAATTGGACAAATACTCTCACCTACATCTGAGTTTTTGCAGTGAACAGTTATCAGTGTTGTTTAGTCTTTACTAGAATCATATTTAAAGGTTTTAATTCTCTGAACAGTCATTTATTTGTTTCCTTAAAACGTCACCGAGACCTACATCCCTTATTGTCTTCTAGCTGTAATATATGAAGGACTTTATCTCTCACTCCCACTGCTCTGCCGCTGTGTGCGACCCAATCGGCCCCTAAATTAGATTAATTTAATACTCGTAACGCACCAGAATGTGACACATCCCTGACAGTGGCCCTCCATCCCAAACAGACGAGGGAGAAAGAGACAGAAATGGGTCAGCGTTACCCAACGGAGGAATCATCGTGCTCTTAGATCACCATCTGGCTCCGGCTGACGGCTCGTTCACTTTAAAAACAGCAGCAGAGCACGAGGTCAGAAAAATCTCCCACAACAAACTGAAGAGGAGGGAAAAGGAAATGAGAAGGATAAATCGAGCTCTTACACAGCAGACAGACTCGTATTGAACGGCTGAATCTGGAAACACTCCTATAAGACCCAGAATAAAACAGCGAGGAGTGTCAGCAGGCCAAAGATCCACGTAAACAAACACACTGAGGGTTATGTATGCTCACTTCAAGAGCAGACTGTGGATTATTTTAACCTGAGTAAATATTTTCAGGCCCAAATTTACAAAAGTTATCATAATTTTAGACTCAGTCAGCTTCAACACATTCATGCTGATGCTGTCAAGGCTCTTAATCATTAATGCTGGCCACGTTGTCCTCGTCTTGGAGTTGAAATAAGGACACTGTCGCTCCTTTGAATGTCTAATTTCACTCAGAAACAAAAATATATAGCTCAGTGGGCAAGTCAAAAGCAACTACCACCTTAAGATATCAAATATTTACATTTGCTATCTTTCCATTTCATGCACGATATATTTAACTGCTACTTTTTCTGTAGCAAGTTCTTTTTTCCATGGATAAGCTCATGTAGTTACCAAACAGGGGTCATTCATTTTCTTACAAAGTAAAACCAGGTTTTACCCAAACTGGGAAAAAGAGGAATGAGTTCTGTTTACTTGAAGTGACTACAAATTTAGAATATTTAATGTTTAACACTACTTTCTTAATATCAAGATTCAACCCTTTTTTGTTTTTCAGTGTGAAATATTAAAATATGAAATATGCTAAAACTAAACAGATACGCCAACATTTTTCTTTGTTTTCATGTTTTGCCTCACTCCTGAGTTCATGACAAGCAGATAGACTCCATTCTTTCAACTGTGTGTGCAGTAACAAGGAAGAGTTGGGAAAAGCTCGCCCACTGCTAATTGGCTTAGCTTAAACACTGGGAGTCAGTGGGTAGTGTTAGCCTGCCTCTGCCTACAGTCATTTGATAAACTCTGCAGCAAACGGTCCTGTGTGCTTGTTAATAGATCACGTAGCACCAGGCAGAAAAACAACAGGAGTTGCGGAGAGTTTATCTGATGACTGAAGGCAGAGGCAGGCTAACGCTACCCATTGACTCTGAGTGTTTGAGCTAAGCTAATTAGCGGTGGGTGAGCTCTGCCCGTCTCTTCCTTGTTACTGCATGCACATTCAAAGGACACAAAAACAACAAAAATGTTTGCCGTATCCCTTTAATGTCTTTTCCTCATATCATGCAGGTGTGCTGGTTTGGTGACAACCATATTTGATCCCATATTTTACTTTTAAATCTTTGTTTCTCTCTCTTAAAGCCGTCCTGGAGTCAGTATCTCTGGACAAGTTTATCCCTGAAGCTCCGGCCAGCACCGAGGCGGGAGACATATCTCCCTGTCGCTCCCCGTCCACGCCGAGACACCTTCGCTACAGAACGTCCGGAGGTACCACACAAACACTGAGAGGCACCAAGGATGAGCTTAGCATGGCGTGATTTTGTTCCCCCCAATGACGGCCCTTTATTGTTTGTTCTTCAGTCACAGCGGGGGAGAACTCTCGCTGCACCATGTCGCCGGCGTCTGCGTTTGCGATCGCCACAGCTGCTGCAGGACACAGCAGCTCGCAGGGTGAGTACGGCAAAACGTGGAGGTCAAAAAGCACAGACACAAAGATTCTTATTTAACCCTGTAAAGCCGGACACATCAAAAAATAGTCAGAAAATTATAATTGTTTGGAAACGAGAAAAAGATGTTTATTGAACCTTTCAACAAAATCATTTTGCCATATTTTGTTTGTTATATTTTTTTTTGTTTCAGAGTTTATTCATCAGGCGTATTTGGCAACTTTGTGGTCACAACAATATTAATTTTTCAACCAAAAACAAACTTTTCCCATTACATTTGGAAATATAGGACACATCAGGCAGTTTTTAAAATATTTTTTCCAGAAACCCTTTTATAGCCGTACATCATCATGCTTGGCCTGAGCACTGCAAAACTCAGATCTCAGCAAGTGTGTTTATCTATTTTCAAGTCAAACATATCCAAAACACTTATTCTAATCCACATTCACTTAACCAGTCAGATACATATCTTACTTTAACGAATAAAAGGCAAAAATAAGGCACTGAATTGCTTGTAATGAAGAGAAAATATCTGCCAATGAAACAAGAAAAGTCTGACTCTGTGACTCTGTAAATTAAGGTTTAATATCTGCTTAAATGTAATTTATCTTGTCTTATTGGTAGATATTTTACTTATTAAACAAGCAACTCAGGCCTTATTTTTAGTTTCTGTATCTTTAAATAAGATCTTAATCCAGACATGTAATGAAATTGTGGATTAGAGTAAGCCTAGTGAGATGTTTTTGTCTTGAAATTGGACAAATACTCTCTCTTAGATCTAAGTTTTTCCATTCTTCATCATCCCCATCTTCTTCCTCTATCTGCTCCATGTCACTTGTTGCCATCCATTATCACGTTGATAACATTTTCAGTGTGCTTTCTTTTTCTCTCCTCTTTCTCTAATCATTTTGACATGTAAAATTCAAAAATAACAAATCTGTCAAAATAGTAAATAAGATTATTATTTCTGGTGAATTATGATTTTTAAAACGCCAAAAATGTATTTTACAATGGCATTTTAGTCATTTATTATATTAATTTAATCATCATAGTGTGTGTTTGTATTCTGGTAGATTACATTACAATAATGTGACATGACTGCTTGGTGCTAAAGTATCTTTTACCTACAGTATCAAATTTGATACGGACGTTTCAACACGATTTAACTGTAAAATAGAGAAGATATTATGGATGGAATTAAATATGGACCATAATCCAAATTAAAATGGATTAACAGAAATACCTTTTCATTTTTTTTTGACTCATAAATAAAATGAATAATAAATTATCCAAACTGCATTTTCATTTTCTTCTTCAAGACTGCTTATTCTGTAACATAACTAAAAAGAAAAAGAAAAGGACGTCTAAGATTTCATTTTCAAAAGATGAACCAGCAAATAGTTAAAATTCAATTAAAATGTCATATTTGAAAATTAAATGCTTTAGCAGTAATGCTGTTTCGTTTTAAGGTCATAGATGCATTATTTGACTCGTAAATTAAATGAATACTAAATCATCTAAACTGCATTTTCATTTTCTTCGTTAGGCTGCACATTTTATGACAAAACTAAAAAGAAAACAAAGAGCATGTTGCTTTTTCGTTTTCATGCCCGCCCCACAAAAAATGGTCCATAATTCAAATGAACTGTCAATCCCAACCAGCGCAGGAGAGTGACGTCTTCCTCTTCTGACCGTGCTGTGCAACATACGTCAAAGGAGACGAGGCGAGAGGAGAGTGTGAAGGTTGTGTTCGTGCCATAGACTGTGGTACATGTTTTCAGAAACATTCACCACCATGTCCAGCCGTATTCTGAAAATGAAAAAGCATTTCTGTCAATCCATTTTAATGAATCCATTTTAATTTAGATTATGGTCTATATTTGCTTCCATAATTATGAAGTTATGCAGAATAAAAGCCCTTCCACTGTCTGCAGTGGAATGATTATCCACTAGGGGGCAGAATAAAAGTATCAGGTAGTATTTAACAGGATTTTTAGTAAAGTATTTGTCATGTTGGTGAGACAGAGGTCTCAGAAACTCTCTTATATAGAGTTCATGTCTCTTGTTTGTTTCCTGTAGGTTTCAGTAACTCAGAGAAAGCCTGTGATAAAGAATTCATCATCAGGAGAGCAGCCACCAACAGAGTCCTCAACGTGCTGCGGCACTGGGTCTCCAAACACTCTCAGGTCAGTCCACAACCTCTAACCCCCCTCAGGGTCTAGTCTAACCTCCAGTTATGCTCCAGATCATAGCCAGCTCCATCAGCTAACAGCAAACCCTCCATAAGACCACTTCTAGCCCACCTTTAGGATCGTTTGTTTTCATCGCACCCCCCCGTGTGCGTCCTGATGGAGGTGCTCTTTGCTCTGCCTCTTTCCTCCCACCCAGGAAGCATGCAGAAAGGTCAGCAGCCTCCCCAGGACACCAAAAGGACTATCACTTTCATTTAAGATTATATAAGACGCTATTTTTGTCCCCTCAGCGCCGAGGCCTGAAAAGTGAACATGCATTATTTGGTGTTATTGATATTTACAGTCCATGCTCCATGTTTGTGACATCAGCAAAACAGAGAATTTACTCCAACCTGTTCCTCTTTGCAACGGCTTTTTTTAGTTTTCTACTGAGCAAAACATATATACTCAACAAAAATATAAACGCACAAACTCAAAAGGTTTAGTTAAAATGACTTTTCCCTTAACATGCCCAATAATATTATTTATTTGTGAAAAGACGGACTTTTGTCACTTGACATCGTGCCACAGATTATGTAAAACATGAGGGAGCGTGCCATTGGCAAGATAAATGCTGGAATGTCAATTACAGAACATTTTAATTCTGTTCATTCATTCACACTGTTTCGTGCATTAATATTTTTGTTGAGTGTACATGTATACAAACCCCAATTGCACTGTAAGACTGAATACAGTGATTTACAAATCCTTTTCTAACTGTGTTCAGTTGAATGCACTATAAAGGCAATATATTTAATGTTCAAACTGAAACAAATACTCACTCATTTTGAGTTTGATACCAGCAATATGTTCCAAAAAAGCTGCGATAGGAGAGACAAAAGAGTGGGAAAGCTGAGGAAACACCTGTTTGGATCATACCACAGGTGAACAGGTTAGGCCTCACTAATAAGGACAGGGCGAGGTTCACCACACTGTGAACAACTGTGTGAACAAATAGCCCAACAGATTAAGAACATTTCTCAACATACAGTTGTAAAGGAATTTAGTGATTTCATCATCTACACTCTATAATATCATCAGAAGATTCAGAGAATCCAGAGAAATCTCTGCATATAAGCATCAAGGCTGAGAACCAACATTGAATGCCTGTGACCTTTGATCCCTCAGTCTGCACTAAATTATAAAGCAGCATCGTTCTGTGAAGGATATCACCACGTGGGCTCAGGAACACTTCAGAAAACCATTGTCAGTTAACACAGTTCATCTCTACATCTACAAGGTCAAGGTCAAACTCCACCATGCAAAGACAAAGACAAATATCAACAACACCCAGAAACACCGCCGGCTTCTCTGGGCTGAAGCTCAGCTTCATTGGAATTGGGGTTTGTAAGAGCAGGTTTTGGAGTGGGACGATTAAAAGTGTCTTAAACTGGAGTCTCAAAAATAACAAACACTGAGCATAAGTGTCCACTAGAGGGCGGCCTTTTCCAGTAAACTGCAGACACCACAGGAGCAGGAGGAGGAGGAGGAGGAGGAACTCTGTCATGGCAGATATGGAGCAGTTTTTAGGGAAATAAAGACAAAACATACATGTTAATTATCAATACCTAAATTAATCAAAATAAAATATCTTTAATTAGCTTTTTTGATGGGTTTTGGGGGGAAAAGAGAGACTTCTTTTCTTCATGCTGTAATAACATTTACGTATGATCTGGTCTGATTGATTGACCATAAATCTGCTCCTCCGTCAGGACTTTGACATGAACGGTGAGTTGAAGATGGGAGTGGTGGGTCTCCTAGAGGAAGTGCTGAGAGATCCTGACCTGCTGCCTCAGGAGAGGAAAGCTACCACAAACATACTAAGGTAGAAACATCTTTATCATTAAATACAGATATTGGCAACACTATCAATCAATCAATCAATCAATCAGTCAATCAGATTTTCTTTATGTAGCACAGTTCATACAAATTTAATTACAGCTCATAGTGCTTTACATTCAGAAAGAAACATGATTGACAATATCTATCTATCTATCTATCTATCTATATATATATATATATTTGTATATACACACTGTATATATGCACACATACATATGTATATACATAAATAATGATAATTGTAATGATGGCAGGTAGGATGTTAAGAGGACTAATGCACACCAGAAAAGCTGAAGTAAAAGAAATGATAAAATCAAGATGACTGATATAATATAAAGGGAAGGAAACAAGAGAAAATGCAAAGCAATTAAACCAAGAATCAAAAGACAGAGATAAATAAAGATTTAAAATAAATACGTTAATAATAAAAAATAAAGAAACACGTAAAGCGATTAAAAGAAAATTTATAATGATTAGTGTAAAAAGATTAAAAGAAATATATCAACATTATAAGATATATAAGCAAATACTAACAATAAAATAAATCATCAGACAATAAAATTATAAACTTAATTTTAATAATAATATAGGGCAAACAGTGATACTCACAAATACATAAATAATTATAATAGTCTTATGTCACCAAATGTAACATCCCACAAGATGCTAAATATAAAAATAAAGATATAAACACCGGCCACTTTATTAGGTACACCTTACTTGCACCGATTCGCCCTCAGAGCTGCCGTCATTCTGGGTTGCATAGATTTGACAAACTGCTGGAAACATTCCTCAGAGGTTTTGGTCCATTTTGGCATGATAGCATCTCACAGTTGCGGCAGATTTGCCACCACATCCCAAAGGTGCTCTATTAGACTGAGATCTGGTGTCTGTGGAGGCAAAAGAACTCAGTTTGAGATGATCTGAGCTTTGAGACGTGGAGCTGCTGAAGTCTCCATCAGAAGATGGTTCACTGTGGTCATAAAAGGATGGACATGGTCAGCATCTGTAAACCAGGCTCAGGTGGTACCAAGTAGGGCTGAATGATTTTTGGAAAATATCGAAGTGCAATATTCACTGTGTTTATAGAAACATTTACAAACATAACAGGAAATTACATCGTACCATCAAACATTAAAAGCTATTACTCTAAGGCAAGGATGAAAACTAAAGGTAAGATTTGCCTCCAGATGTGTTTATTAACAAGAAACATGCATGTACACTCTTTAAAGTCCTCGACCAAAGGCAGTTATCACAGCTGAAGAACTAAATGAGCATCTTTGACTGTCTTCACTTCAAATGTAGGGCAAAAAATCCTTAATTGTATTAAGTTAAAAAAAATGAATAAAATGCAAAAAACAAACAAAAACCCAATGTTAAATAAGTAATAATAAGAAAAACAAAATTCAACAATTCCAATAAAGGAAAAAAGCCAGCCATGCCAAACTTGATGCTCAGTTTGAGCTTCAGGAGGTCGTCCTGACCATGTTTACATGCCTACATTTATGAAGTTGCTGCCATGTGATTGGCTGATTAGCTATTTGTGTTTATGAGCAGTTGAACAAGTGTACCTTATAAAGTGGCCAGTGAGAGTAAAACATAATAGCACAGTGTGGTGACGCCTACAGTAACATTACATTTTAATTAAATCCTTTATTTGCTGGATAAGAGTGTGTTTAATACCTTTGCTGTGATTATTTAATGCTTGTAAACTTGATTTAATACAGGAGAAGGGAGGAACTAGACCTGAAAATACCTAAATAAACTCTTTATGAAATAAAAAGCCCATAAAAATAAGGGCCAGAGGTATTTTGAGATGTGTAAATATCTTTTCTGCTCTTCTCCTCAGTGCCCTTTCTCAAGAGGAACAAGATGATGCTCAATTGAAAATCGAGGACATCTTACAGATGGTCAGTATTAATACTTGGTTCTAACTGTTTTTAGTATTTAATTAGTGAGATTATATAACCTAGATTTACTCCTAAAAGCAGAAAATTTATCAGAGTTTGCATTAAAGTGCATATTTAAGCAACTGTTGAAATAATTTATCTCCAGAAAAGCTGTCCTCTCCTTCACTTCATCGCGGTAAGAAGAATAAAACAAATGAAAACCAGCGGTATTGTAGTTTCTGTGTTTGTGTTAAACTCTTAAGTTGTAGTCGTAGTTAGATCAGCAGTATAAAGACAGTGAGTTGTGTTGTAGTACTGATATAACTTTAATAATGTTCTTCTTTAGATGGTTAATAGATTTAAAGTGTTTTTGTGTTTGCAGGCGGAGAGTCCAAAGCCGGAGTGTTTCGAGTCTCTGTCTGCGATGGAGCTGGCTGAACAGATCACTCTGCTGGATCACATCGTGTTCAGGAGTATTCCCTACGAGTGAGTACAAAATTAATAACAATATTCAACTTGAACAGCAACACTTCAAATAAAATGGTCTGTTAAAACACCAAGCAGCAACGCTGACGTTTGTGCTGTCTTCAGTTATGTTACTTTAATTTAGTTATTTCCCTCTAAAGACTCACACATGGACTTACGCTGATGTTGAGTGATTATTGGAGGAATGATTCATGCTTTCAGTCGTGTTACTTTGATTAGACAGCAGTGTGGGCCTGTGTCATTTTAAGTCTTTTTGCAGCAGAACATTTTTATGTTTATTTAACCTTTATTTAACCAGATAAGTCCCACTGAGATCAGGATCACAAGCTCTCAAACACTCGTTTTAGTGTTTAAATAAAATATGAAGAGGTTGTTACATCCTTTAAATCTTTCTAGGAAGGGTGCACTGCAAAAACTCAGATCTAAGTGAGAGTATTTGTCCAATTTCATGTCAAAAATAGCTCACTAGATTTATTCTATACACAATTTCCTGATGTGTCTGGATTAAAATCTTATTTGAAGACAAAAAACTAAATAAAGCATGTAATAAGTAAAATAATCTGCCAATGTGACAAGACAAATTAAAGGGTCTTAAAATATATACATATATTTTTATCCAGAGCAAATTTTAAACCTGAATTTAAGACCCTCACTTAGTCAAACTTGTTTCATTGGCAGATATTTTCTTATCATACAAGCCTTATTTTTGCCTTTAATTCATTGTAGTAAGATATTTATCTGGACTTTCTCAGTGAATGTGGATTAGAAAAAGTGTTTCAGATATTCCTGACTTGAAAATAGACAAACACACAGTTTTTGCAGTGTATGACTGGGTAAAGTTTTTTTTTGAATGTCTACATTTGTCCACGATATTTTTGATGATGATGATGAGGCTCTTTCTCTGTGGCTTCACAGGGAGTTCTTGGGTCAGGGCTGGATGAAGGTGGATAAGACCGAGAGGACTCCGTACATCATGAAGACCAGCCAACATTTTAACGATGTAAGAATTAACTCTCTTTTTCTTCTGTTTCTCAACCAGGATGTCGTACTGTGTTAGCTTTCTCTACACACGCTCAATGCTAGGGTTGGTTTTGACCCGTGCCTTTAATCAGCTCTAAATTGCACTAAAAACAATTGTCTATCATGCAATTCTTTCCCTTATCTCTTGGTTACCTTGTCAGGCTCCATTATCCATGAAAGGATTGATTTTAATATCTTTCAGTGTGGGCCTTTGAGCCTTTCTTTGTCTGTGTACCCCTTGATTTCGATAGAAAACTGTAAAATGGATCTCAAGAGAATCATATAAATAAATAAGAGGTTGTATTGTTGCCTCACTATTACTAGAGGGTGTAAGAACACATATTGTAGAGGTATATGTATGTACATTTTTCCATTCTAATATTATTAACTATAGTGACGTCTATGGTGTGACGGGTCAATTTTGACCCATATATATTTATTCAAAGAAAAAGGCAAAACAGTATTTTTTAGCAAGAGAACTTTATGAGCATGAATATTTGTGAACATTTATGAACATTTATCCGTTCAGATGCACCATGATTTCAGTTTTGGCTCTATTTATTGCTTTATAATCTTATTTTTATAACTTATTTTTGTATTTTATTTTTATAAAAACTGACCCTAACAACATAGATAACACTGTTTCAACAGAGCACTTATGATTTATTGTTTTTATTTTTTCTTTTCTTTTTTTTATTTAAATAGAGGTTCCTGACAAAGTCAAAAAGCCTCGATGCAATAAACAAATACTAAGTGGTTATTTTATGCATTTAAAACCTAAAACGGGTCGTGACCGACCCTAACACAGAAGGAAGGTTAAAAGACATTTTTTTATGGCTATCTTGACTTATATACTTGTTTTTATTGTTGTTGTCCAAACTTTTTTCAGACAACATATAAGAGAGACTGGGCCACATTTATATACCTAATTTTAATGTATTTCAGATATTTAACATACTGAAGGAAAATAAAAAAGCCTACAGTTAAGCTTTCTGAAATGGCTTGAGAATCCAAATAAATAAATATTATGAAGGATTTTGGGATGGGTATCTGAAGACTGGATCCACCCTTGTTAATGACTATAGTAAATCATTCATTATTATTATTCATTATAGATATTAATGTTATTAGATTGACCTCTCTGTCCATGGTTGTATTGATTATAGATCCATAGTAACTATCTTTACAGCCACATAGACTTGAGGACCCTCTTTTTATTAATGAGATGCTACATCTCATTATTTTTATTTCTCTCCTCTCCGTCTCACATTTTCCCCTCAGATGAGTAACCTGGTGGCGTCTCAGATCATGACTCACACCGACGTCGGCTCCAGAGCGAGCTCCATCGAGAAGTGGCTCGCCGTGGCCGATATCTGCCGCTGCCTCAACAACTACAACGGCGTGCTGGAGATCACCTCCGCCCTCAACCGCAGCGCCATCTTCAGGCTGAAGAAGACGTGGGCCAAAGTCTGCAAGCAGGTGGGAAACAGCTCATTTAATTGTTTTATAATCTGCATGAAGATTTTATTACTTAATAATTATCTTGATTTTATTTTTATTTCAGACAAAGTCTCTGATGGACCGGCTGCAGAAGACGGTGTCGTCAGAGGGAAGGTTCAAGAATCTCCGAGAGACGCTGAAGAAGTAAATACTGACCATGAAACACCTTTTTAGTCTGGCTTAGCTGGTTATATTTATTATCATTATTTCATCTTAATGTTTTTTCACATGATTAGTTTTTATTTTCATTTGCCAGTATAGCAATTTCATTTCCTGTTCAAACTTAAATCACACAAACGCATATACACAAATTCAGGACTAAGAAATGAAGAAAGGAAAAGAAAGAAAAAGAAATAAGTACATCCATGAATAACACCCAGAGTGTACTGTATTGTGGCAACTTGTTGGTCTCCTCGATATCAAACCATATGAATACAGTTTTTTCTTTCGGTTTTCTGGTTCTTTCCTCAGTCCACGGGAAAGTGTAACAACAAACAAAATATTTATAACAATAAAAATATTAACATAAGTTCATTTGGCCTCTGATGGTGAGATTAAGGGATGTGGAAAGAGAAAAAATAAAAACAATATATATATACACGTACGTACAAGAAGAAAAAAAATAATAGTAATAAATAAATGAATAAAATACCTACAGTAAAAAATTATAATAATACTAATTAGAAGAAGATACACAAATAAATTAATTAGGAAAGCCCTGTCTACATAAATATTCAGCTACAAGTCATACATTCAACATATCCAATCAGTTCATAGTTTCTTTTCTCCCCCTAAGAAATATGAGTGAATAAATAAAAAATAAGGAAAGATGGGGCGTTGTATATTTGGCCTCAGTTAACAAAGTTCCAACCTTGATTCATCTTATTTTTTGATTTATTTTAATCCTCTTAATCTGTTTTATTTCTCTATTTCAGTTCAGATTTATTGTTTCTGAATTTTATTCTCTGTTAATCAATTTTCTTTTTCATTATCCTACCTCAGCAGATTTTATTACGCATTTGGTGTTTGGCTACCTCATTTACCATATTATATTTTTTATTTTTTATTTTTTTTAATTTACGTATTTGTATTGATTTTTCCCTATGGTATTTTTATCTCATTTCTTGTCATGATTTTTTTTTTCTGTTATGTCATTTTAGTCTTAGCTCCTGTGTTTCCTCATTTTTAATTCAAGATAGTGTTTCCTCAGTCCTTTAATTCTGTTTTTTGTTAGAATCTCCTCTTAATGTGTGTGTGTGCTGTATGTGGATAGCGAGGGGGGATAGGGTTTTGTATTTTCATTATATTTAATTCAGTCTTCTCCTTTTTTTAATTTCTTTTTCATGTTAAGTATTTGAGTGACAAGTTTTTGTATGAAAAGTGCTATACAAACAGAGTTTGATTGATTGATAAATGAAAGAGTCTATTATCTGTAAAATCAGTCTAATGTTTGATTTATTTGTTTGTGTTTGCAGCTGTAACCCTCCGTGTGTGCCGTACCTCGGCATGTACCTCACTGACCTCGCTTTCATCGAGGAGGGGACGCCAAACTTCACCGAGGAAGGGCTGGTCAACTTCTCCAAGATGAGGATGGTAATGGCTTTTCTGTCTTTTCTGTGAGAGTGATCGTGAATTCATGACTCTCATGTTCGTAAATATAGGATGAACAAAAGCTTCTCTTTGTTTACAAACTACAAAATAACTAAAGATGATTTTAACACAGCTTAAAGATAAATTCATGTTGAGCCACGGCAGATATACCTCTGTAAAAATCAGTACAACTGCATCAAACCAGAGAGACATTGACTCTATGTAAGATTATAATAATCCAAGGAAAATTAATATACTGCCTTTCCCTTCTATCTAATAGTTTTGTTGGTAGTTTATCCTGCTAGCTTTCTTCCCATAATGCACAGCAGGGCTCGTAGGAATGAGGACAATACAAAGAAAATATGCAAATTTGTAGCATTTTGTAGGTGTAAAAACACCCTAGTTTCTGTTTTATTTTGTGATTTTATTTATTTTTTCCAGCAGAGTGAGACTCGGTCTGTTTTTACCATCTTTGCAGCACATGGTGCTTTGTCTATTCTGACACCAGGCCCATCCTTTTTAAAGCTGCTCTCTTCTTTCCTACATCACTGACAGTTTCTTTCAGGATGCTGCTGCAGGTGTTAAGCTGTAGTAAGCTACCATGCTATCTGGTGTCCCTTATGGTCCACTGTAGAAAAGCTGTCATCAGGGGCAAAGGGAAGCTATGCCATTGTTAATTTTTTTTGTACAGGATCTTGAAAAGCTCTGTCTCGTCTTTCCTAGATTTCTCACATTATCAGGGAGATTCGTCAGTTCCAACAAGCACCATACAGGATAGAGCACCAACCCAAAGTGAGTCCAACACTTCAGCGTCTTATTTTAAGATGTGAATGAATCTTCTGATTTACGAAAGTGGACTAAAATGATGAAAATAATGGCAAAGATTTCCATATCTGCTGATACTGATGTTGATCCGATAATATCATGTATCCGTGTTAACTACCTCGTCTCCTGTGTCCTCCAGGTGACTCAGTTCCTCCTGGATAAAACTTTAGTGATGGACGAAGACACTCTGTACGAGCTCTCACTGAAGATCGAACCCCGAGTACCTCCTGGTTAAAGGAAAAAACTTTTAACACATTTTCAGACTTATTTTATCAGATATGAACAAAGAACTTGAGATTCTTCCTTAATAATGTGAGGCTTGTTTTATAGCTGGTTATGTGCTCAGGAAACTCAGGAGAAAAGTGCCTTGTTGTAAATATCTCTGATTTGTGAATAAATATAAAAACAGAATGAACAAAAGCAGACAAAGGTCTGCCATGTGACTGTAAGACCATTTATTTAAGCTAATGAACGTGGCATTAGAACATAAACTTTGCTGCTATCACGCTGTTAAACCCGAACGATCTGCCTCTGAACTCTCAAACTTCTGTTTGGTGAGTTTGAACTGGTTTTGTATGACGGAGACTTTATTATCAGACCTGCAGCTTCAGCTAGAAGTTGCATGTTTTAGCGTTATATACCTGCATGCAAATGCAAAATGCATAATGGAGATGTAAACAATCCACTGTAAACACGGTTGATTCATTATTTAATACACAGATTTTGGACTTAAAGAGGTTTGAGGTGATGTTTTCATGACACCATAACAAGCCCATGTTTGCTTTAACTCAGGTTCAGATATCAAATCTGAAGGCTGTTAGAGTGTGTTCAAAATCACTCATGTTAAAAGAAAAACATCTTTTACATACTGAGTTCTCCTGATCCATCTCTATTCTCACTCCGTCTGAGGTGCTGTGTTTGTTCTGTCGTTATTGGTCAGTTAAGCACAGCTCAGCATCATGTTTTCTAATATAATCAATATTTTAATGGCTATGCACGCTGTCTACGGTCTCTGCTCTGCTCAATTAAGTGAGTTTGCTAATTCATTGCAACGTTTTCCCGTGTTTTGGTTTTCCTCTACTCTCCGATTCTTGATCTATTGAAAAATGCAATTATTCCATTTTAAGTTGTGAGCTATTTGTGAGGCATGTCTTCTCAGTTGCATGATGTTGAAGTCCAAGGAAGGGAGGAGAGTGAGGATGGTTGGGCAAAATTAGGAGGCCACACAGAATTTGCAAGAATTAGCCAAATTTGCATTGATTGTTGTGATCACAAAATTGTGATTTTCTGTAGGGACTGTACAATTGTGTGATATCACACTGGTAGGTCTGTGCAGGGGGGCTGGAAAAACAAGCATCTTAGGCAGCCACTGACACTGTATGCAGGGAAGGAGGGAGAAGGACTGACACCATGAACCATGTAAAACACACTTGGGTCATAAAAAGTTTTACAGCATGATGTGAGCTCTTTAGAATTATAATTTGACTTCACATTTAATCGAAAGAAGACTGAATTCTTCTGAAAATCCTGTTTTTATATTTTCTACCCAGTCAAGGGCTTTTAGTCACTTAAAGGTGACACAAGCACAAAAAAACACTTCCAAATGCAATAAACATGAAGTATGTTGAACCTTTTAAGGGATAGTTCAGTAAGTTTGAAGTTGGGTTGTAGATACTTGACAAAAGTCATTGCTCATTTTACATAAAACTCACAACTACAAGAAATTGCTGTTCTAGCCAGCTGCAGTGTACCTTACAGGTAGTCTCAGTTCATTCGTCTTAAAGGTACAGCGCTGCTTGGAGCTTTTCAGCCACTTAACTAGCTATTATCAAGTACCTCATATAACCCAACATCAAAAACATTGAACTGTTCCTTTAAGGCCGTGCTAGAACGCTCCATTTTGTGACTTTTCTGTGATCATCGTGCTCTCATGTTTGTTGTTGGCACTGTTTTGATGCTAAATCTGATTTCAGGCGTCACCTCGGCTCTTTTATTTGAATCCTAACTCACTGTTTACTCTGAAGGCTCAGCTTTTTACAGTTGCTGATGTTTTGCATTTGCATGCTGCAGCAGAAATCATCTCCATAAAACATTCCAAATCTACAAATATAATCAGAATATTCAGTATTTATAATGCTTGACAATCAAAATCCACACAGAATTTCTTTTTTCGTACTTTATTTATTTTGTATAAAGATGTTAAAAGCTTTTACTTGATCCTGTTTTTTCTCTTTCTAAAGAGTTTGCCTCAAAGGTTTCTTAATCGCTCCTTTTATGTATTAACATTTTCTTAGTTGTTTGTTCCTCTTCAATGAAATATGAGTTATATGTATATCTTATAAACCTGGACTGTATTATTTAAGGAGTCATATGTTTAAAATATTAGGTCAAAAGAATGTCAATAGACTCTCAACTTGTTTTAGCATGAACACATTAGCATGATTTCCCCTCTTTTTCTCATAAAAACTGTTATCTTTATAGTTTATTGTTAGAATTTTATTTTATTATTTTGACACATACCTGATGTTAGGGTTCTGAAGACGCTGAAATGCTTTAATATATAAAACCCTTTATTTCTTACATTCCTGCAGAATTTAAAATTCCAGTTTTTGCTGTTGTATTTTTCCAAGCATTTCTCTGTAATGTACAGATATTTACACAATAAAAGTCAATTATTGTAACATAGTTGCATGTTTTTTTTTGCCCACAGAGGAAGATTCAATCATCTGCAGGACGTCCGGGCAGCAGCTTAAAGCCAGTTTGACACTGAACACGTGTGCCAGCTCCGTCTTGAAAAGCTCTGGCTTTCATACCAGGAAAATGTGTGGCTGCATCTCTCTGCAGTCACAGCTCTATGCAATAATAATAATAATAATAATAATAATAATCCTCTATTAAAGTTAAGGAAGAACCACAATAAATCTCCCCACAGTGACCTGATTCAGAACTGACCTAGGTAACCTACAAGGAGATCCTTCAAAGCATTCTTGAGCTGTTGCACTTACAACCCCAATTCCAGTGAAGTTGGGACGTTGTGTAAACCATAAATAAAGAATAGAATCCAATGATCTGACATCCTATTGGACCTATATTCAACTGAATACATTACAAAGACAAGATATTTAATGTTCAAACTGATTATTTGTTTTCTTGCAGATATTCACTCATTTTAAATTTGATGCCTGTGTCTTCATTGTCTCTGAAATAAGCATGGACGTCCCTGAAAAAGGTGGATGACAGCATGTTGCTCCTAAACCTGTATGTACCTTTCAGCATTAATGGAGCCTTCACAGATGTGCAGGTTACCCATGCCATGGGCACTAACACACCCCCATACCATCACAGATGCTGTCTTTTGACCTTTGCTCTGATAACAGTCTGGATGGTCCTTTTCCTCTTTAGCCCGGAGGACACCACGTCCATGATGTCCAAAAACAGTCTGAAATGTGGACTCAGACCACAGCAGACTTTTCCACTTTGCCTCAGTCCATCTCAGATGAGCTCGGCCCAGAGAAGCCGGCGGTGTTTCTGGGTGTTGTTGATATTTGTCTTTGTCTTTACATGGTAGAGTTTGACCTTGACCTTGTAGATGTAGAGATGAACTGTGTTAACTGACAATGTTTTTCTGAAGTGTTCCTGAGCCCACGTGCTGATATCCTTTACAGAATGATGCTGCTTTATAATGCAGTGCTGCCTGAGGGATCAAAGGTCATGGCATTCAGTGTTGGTTCTCGATCTTGGTGCTTATGTGCAGATATTTCTCTGGATTCTCTGAATCCTCTGATATCATGGACTGTAGATGATGAGCCTCACCTGTTCACCTGTTGAATGTTCCAAAAAAGGTGTTTTTTGAGCATTTGTCAATTTTCCCTGTCTTTTGTTGCCCCTGTCCCAGCTTTTTGGCACATGTTGCAGGCATCAGATTTAAAAAGAGTGAATATTTGTAATCTAAAACAATAAAATCTATCAGTTTGGAGGCTTCTTAATGACACATGACTGACATTCTGCTGATGGGACATTTGCTTCAGTTCCTATGAGCAGAAAACATTTGCAGCCTGATGTATATTTTCTTCATTTCAACACTGATATATTTTAGCTGCTGTCAAACTTTCAGGGTCAGAGTGTGAGACACAGGAAGAGATTAAAGTGTGTGTGCGCTTTTGGCTGTGGTTGAAAATATCAAGGTCAAACTGGACGCTGATATCGGACCCCGGGTGGTCATGGCTCATCACTGCTCTGGTTTGTGGCCCTTCATTGGTTTGTGACGGTTTGCCTCTGAACTTTTGATTGGTCCTGAGTTTTTAATCCCCTGTGAGGGGGTGGGGCCCCTGCAGAGAGGAGAGTGAAAAGCTCTTCAACAGGACACCTTCAGCAAGAAGGCAGAGAGGCTTTTCTACAGGTATGTGCCACCTTTTCATACTTCTTACACCTCCCCACAGACATACAGCCAAATACATCAGTCTGTGTGGTAAAGCATATTTAGTGTCATTGTAAAAGAAGCTTTTAGCTGTTCTGAAGGTTGAATTTAGCACTTTATGCAAGTTTAAAGGAATTTGACAGGGTTTCACATTGGCAGACATGCTCAAAAATCAAAAGTAAATGGAATATGGGTGCTAAAATTAGGGTTTGACGAAGTTTACCTTAAAAATCCTGCAAAAAAGGAAGGAAAGGTCAGGATAAGTTGTGACATACTTCCTGAATTCATAACTATAAATGGCACTTCCTGCTTGTTCACTCAGCTTTCTCCCACTATTCTTATCAATCAACATGCTTTTGCCCTTTCATACGTTACTTCTGCTCTTACATCTCATATTTTGTACATTTTTGCTCACAAAATTCCCTGATCCGAGTTGTATTTTTGCTTTTTTCCTTCTCATGTTGCCTCATTATTGTATTTCTTGCCTTGTGAAAATGGAGCAGCTGAAGCTTCCATTTCCTCAGGATCAATAAATTATATACCTAATTATCTAAGTTTGGCACCAAAGAAACCTTCACCATTAAATAAGCCCTCTTCCTGCAGCTCTCTAACGCTCTTCTCTTGATCATTACCCCCCCTTGCTTCTCCAAAATCTTTAACTTTATCCATCTATGGTGGTGTTAACTCTGTGTCCTTTGGAGAGGACGAAGCCACTCTTACGTCTTGCATCTCCTCACGAGTTAAAAGGTCACGGCGAGCAGGGAGGGGAGGCTGATCCCAGGCCTGTAGTGGTTTTGGAGTAATCCCAACCATAAGACCATATGATCCAGTGTCTGTCAGCAGCCAAAGCTTCACAAGGGCATCTGCTGATCATCATTTCTGCTCTAAAGAATGTCACTATAGCTTCATTTTCCATGCACCTTCAGTTCTTTACTTCCCCGTGTGCCTGTTAGAGTGTCCCACTGACTTGGCCTCACGCTGCTGCGGTCTTGTGACAGTTCAAAATGTCATCGAGCCAGAGATGGTTTGTATCTTGGCACCAGGTTGGCAACTCCACCGGCCTCAGCTGAACTATAAATAATACTCCTGCTGACCCAGAATGTCCGCTGTCATTTACTTAGAAAGAAAGAGTGAGAATTAATTATTCTGAGAGACAAATTCAGACCTAAATATATCTGTAATGCACTTTTGTGGATGTATGTTCATTTGGTTGTCATCTTAAGAGGTGACAGGCCAAAATTAGGCCCATCACAGCCTTCTTCATGAGACATTTGACCTAAAGTTTCCAAAACATGACTGAAAAAAAAAAAAAGAAAGAAAACGACAAAACAAGCATGCTTAAAAGTTTTACTATTGCAGACTTAATTCAATTTTCCTGTCATTATCATGAAGTTTGGGTTGTTCTTATGGGTGCACAACACCAATTTTTTGCCAATACTCTAATGTATATGATGGCTAGTGTGTGATAAAACTCACCCTAATTTTTAATTTGTAAGAATATAAAATCTCCCTGACCCCTGTAGGACATACAAAATTACATTAAATTTCACTCAGTTTCCTGTGACAATGTGTAAATTATGCTTACATTTTGGAGCTCTCAAGAAATGTACACATCTCCATGGGAACAACGTATTTTATCTCAAGATAATGAGTCAAAATCTTGAGAAACAACCTAAATTTACTTGTAATCATTGCAAAATTACTGTGTCTCCATACAATAGAGACATTTCACTGCATTTTCTTCCATAGACACATTCTAGGCCTTCTTGCGGCTCCCTGACCCACATTTGGGCCAAGACCCACTACTTGAGAACCACTGATCTAAATCTCTTGCTAGCCACATTTCCCTCAGTGAGGATTAACATGAATACCCATCTTGTTACAACTCATTTACAGCCTTTTAATCGTGAAATACAAGTTAGAAAATGACCTTCGGTGATAGTTGTGTACAGAAAATTGAATTAAAGTATTAAGTACAATGTTTTAAATCCACTTTGATATTAATTAAGGTCTTAACACCTAACAAGCAGCTTCAGACAGACGTCTAGCTGTTTGTCCCGAGGCATTAGTGAAACCAGTCCTCCTGTTGGTAATGCTAAGAGGCTAAGAGCATCTGTCAGAGCCCCTACGAGCCTAAGCTTGTTACTGTATTTAACCAAAAACCAGTTGGGGGGTGGTCATAGCACTAAGATATAAACTTTCAAGTTGAATTAATCTTTAAAAGGGAAAGCTGTGTGTCACATAAAATGTAAAATAAAAGTATAATTTTAGGCCTTAATTAAGATTAATTAAGATAATTTGCTAGGCTAAACTGCTGTGAGGCTAACGCCTAGCATGTTAACCTCTTGACAATGTTAGCACTGTTAGTATTACAACTTTTTTCTTTTTCATTTTTAAATCACACCAGGGCTTTGTTTATCTGTTTGTTTTCAGGATAGGATACCTGTTTAACTAGATTGAAAAAAATGTTGAAATGGAAACAAACTTTCTAAGCTAATGGTGCTGGTTCATTCCACCTTTTTACTAGCCTTAACTAACATAAATTAACAAAACCCCAAACTGACATTTAAGAACATTTACATGCTCTATCACACCAAGAAGTAGAACTTTTACTATTGGTTGTGCCAAACTACTGTAGCTCACAAGCTAACTGCTAGCAAAACAGTCATAGGTCAATGTTTGCACTTTAACTGTACCAGCTTCCATAAATAAAATATTTTTACTACCTATTCTCCACTTTTCTGTTTTAAGATTGGGTATTAACAGTAACGTGTTTTATTGGCTTGACAGGCTCTTTCTTCCAGGGTTGCTAACATGCTAATTTGTTGGGCAAGAGTACGTGCAATTTACTTAACTATTTTTTTTACATAACAGTTTGTTACCCACAAATGTTGTTAAAAGAGGTAAAATAAAAAAAGGACTACATGGTTCAAATTCCATTTAAAGATCAAGTTTGCCAAGGGATGCTAGCTAAGCTCTCCATTTTATTGTTTTTTGAGTAAAGAGGAAAAAAGCTTTGTAATGATCTATCTGGCTGGCTTCTTGTCAACTTAAAATTGTTTAAAGCAAAAATTATCAGTACCAAAATGTGTCCATATCTAGTGTTAGCCTTTGGCTATCACAACGTAAAGTGGCTAATGCCACTGGTGAGGCCAAACTATTGCAGCTCACAAGCAGCCATCTTTGTCAGTTTTTGAAGTGTATTAATTTTACTAGCTTGGTTACACAACTTTTTCCCTTCTGGACAAGGCCTACTATTCTTGAGCTTTTTGTTCAGAAGTTTGACACAATATATTTCAGTTTGATTGTTTTGAGAAGAAAGATAAGCTCTTCCTCTGGATGTTAATTAGCATGCTTGTGCTGGATTTGACTTGCAATCTAGCTCCTATGTCCCATAGTTTCTTTCCCATGAATTTGGTCAAAAATTGTGGGACTTAGGAGCTGGATGGGCTTTCCAGTTCTTACATTTAGAGAGCAGTCCAACTTAGATATTTTTGTGCTATAGGCCTTATTCCATCCACCTGTAAGTGGCAGTAGCAGATACGGAGGGTGGTGGGTTCAACTTCCGATTTAAACATACTCGGAAGTTGGTTTGCTTGCTGACCTCCTGGGGCACTGCCATTGGTTATGGCAGGTCGTAACACAGCTGTGAAAAGGGTTGGTGCCCCTTGCCTCCAGAACTTTGGTGCGCAGGGTTTGCACCCTTGCACCCTTAAACTTCATAGCATGTAAATGAAAGAAGTAGTGTTGTTGTTAGAGGTGCAGATAAGTTGTCAGGAATGATGAATGGTGAAGTGCCGACCTGGCCGGTGCTCCCAAACCTGACCTGACCTGACCACCAATAAAGCTGTGGCATCTTTTTAAATCTCTATAATAATATGGTGTATATTCACTTTCATTTTACAGCTCTTTTGCTTCTTACTGAGACTTACTGAACAACAGAGAAAATGGCAGGCCCTTTCACACGCCTGATCTCCAGCCGTAACACGGCTGCACTCCTGGCCAGTCTGGGAGCAGGAACAATGGCGGCCGGCTACTTGATGAGCGACAGCAACTCACTGGTTGCTGAGGCCAAGAAGAAGCTCTATCCTCCCAGGTAAGTCATTCATTGGACAATTTTGAGTTCCTCGACCATAGGGTTGCCTATTTTATATTTGTGTCCCTGAGGCAAGAGAGTCTACTAACGTGGATGTTGAATGGGAAACATGTTGAAAATATAATAATGAGATATTTTAATGAGATTGGGATGGGAACGACTAATAAGTCCTTGGAGTTAAAGTACTTCGGATGGCTCTAAAATTATCTGCTTGAATACAAAGACCGATCGCGTGCTTCACATCATTCATACATTTCAGATAAATGACTCTGTTCTGTCAGAAGCAACCCAACAGAGGCATCAGTGAAGTTACTGAGAGAGTTTAGACACTTCATTAATTCCTGTTTTTAATGGTAAAAGTGTAACAGATGTAACAGAACACATGATGAGATTTATGTCACAATAAAATGACAAAACAATGCACCAAGGACAACAAAATGCACAGAATATTTGGCAATAAAATCTCAAACTCAAACAAGCTGTGCTGTGTTTCTTCTCTTTTTAGCAGAACCATCCCTCATACTTTGACCTTGCAGATATTGCAAGTAGCTGCACAAATTGTTGGCCTTGCAGCCATGAAGTGTCTCCAAGCAGCTGACACTTTAGCTCCATCTATGCAGGCCTCGGTACAGTAGCTTCCACTCTTTCTTGCCTGTTCTTAATTTTATTTTTATAGTTACTCCACCTGTCATTGCATTTCCTATATATAAAAATGGTGGGCGAGGCACCTGAATTTGTAAAACTCGTCAGGCATTATTACCTTGTTACCTGTTTTTGCCAGTGTTTGTTAGGTTGTAAACAGGATAACTCAAGGAGGTATGAACAGATTTTGATTAAATTTTCAGGGGATATTTGTTATGGCACAAGAAAGTAATGATTATATTTTGGTGTTGACCTGAATACAAATGTGGATAGAGGATTTTTTTTAAAGGTTTTTGTTAACATTGGAATATAGGGCTGTTTTCAGATTATTGTGACTAACTCAAAAAGTTCTCAATGAATTTTGATTTCATTTTCAGGCATTGTTGTTTATGACACAAGGAAAGAGCGTTTTGATTTTGGTAGTGATACCGATCCAGGATTTGTATAAAAAAATTCTTATCAGTGCAAGATAGGGCTAACCTTGTAGTGCAGATGGATCTGGATCTCTGGAAGTGGCTCAGGTTTTGTACTTTACATAGCAGCAGTAGGGCCCACCTTTTACGTCATCTGATTGGCCTGTAATGAATGTGATTGACAGAACGATGGTCCACTCACCTGCCAGATATGTTTTTGAATGTATAGCCATTCCCAAAGACTTTCTATGGGCTGTTGCCAGATGGACCACTTAAATATATGGAATGGTGGTTAAGATACGGCAGTTTTCCACATTTTTGACAATAACTCACATGACAGTGTTTGAAATGCATTGACGGAGGTCCATGCTCTTGTAGCACTGCTAGCTTTATACGTTTATGAAGGCTTAATCGACCAAATGCCACCATATATTCCTGTATGGCTTTATTGTGGGGACGTGTAGCTTAAAGAATGTACACCTATAAACTCATTAAATGATCCATGTGATGATGGTGTGTATGAGGTTGTAAAAATCTGAGATTATGAAAGAGCAGAGGAGGTCACTGCAGGAGAACTGGCAGTGATCACAGACACTCGGGTTTCATCTGAGTCACCTTTGACTCACTCTCTCACTCAACATCTCCATGTCTCACACTCTCAAATTTAGCACCACGTCTCTTTATGTGTAGCTGAGTGATTAACAATGTAGGTGCATGGGTGCCAACATGTGACAATGGTAAGATTTTTATTTGAGACACTTTGAATGCAGGGTTTATCCTTATAAAACAGACTGTAAGGAGAGGGAAGCTTTTAGATTTTCCAGATACATGGCATTGTTTTTGTATAACTTACTGTCCTTGAAGAAGAGGGAGGGCTGTAACATGCTAAGAAATATAAGACCAGGGCTGGTGGCTTGTTGGAAGATTCAGAACTACTTAAATTATTATTATAATTCAATTACTGAGTAAATAATCTACATTATATTATAATCTCCACCAAGGAAGTTTTGTTTTTTGCGTATATTTGTCAGCTTGTTTGTTTTTATGTTTGTCCATCCATCTGTTTGCTGGTGATTAAAGTCTAGCTGTAGATCCACGAAGTTTTGTCAACGATTTGTCATCACACAATAAAACAGTTTTTCTTTTTTTCAACTAGGAGAGCACAACAACCAAACCTCCACTGTTGTGACTCGTAAAATATTTAGATTTTGGCGGTGATCTGAAACCGGTTGCGAGTCCACAAGTTTCTTTTAAAGGACAGGGCTGATCTTGCAGTGCAGATTGATCTGCCTGATTCAATGTCTGTAATCAGGTAGATCCACCTTGACTAGCTCCATTCTACGATTGTTCTTACAAAGCAGCACGGACCAATCAGAGTCCTTCAAAGCAGGAAGAGGTGGAGCTACGAGTAAGACAACAGGAAGTGACTACTGGTACAGAGATTAGCATAGATGCTAACTAACAGCTTCAGAAGCAGCTTTATTAGATCGAGGACGCATTTTTTAACTAAATTCAAAACAAATAACAATGAAAGTGCCTCTCAACAGAAAGGATATTTTCACTCCACTTCTGATATGTTTTGGTGAGAATCTGTTCTACGAAGCGATAGCAGTAGTGCCCGCCTATTACATTATCTGATTGGCCTGTCTAACTGTGATTGACAGTTCATGGTCCAATCAACATGACCCTTCACAGCAACCCACACCAACCCTCCACCATGGCATTTCTAACATTGTTAACAACGTTATATGAAAAATGTTGAGAACTGCCCTATCTCAGAAATGTTAACACACCATTTTTTTTTTAAAAATCATGGATTTGCATCTGTATTCAGATCACCACCAAAATCATATTACTTCTTCCTTGTGCCATGACCAACTGTACCTGAAAACTTCATCAAAGCAGGCAATGAACTTTTTGAGCGAATGGACAAATGCCTCCAGAAAAGACTTTCGTCTCCCATCTCCCATGGCCAACAATTCCTAAAAGTTTCCTCAAGATCCATCAAGAACTTTTGAATTATCTTACCAACAAAGAGACAAACCAACCAGCACACAAATGTACAAACGCCGGCATTAAATCATATACTTCTTTGATGGAGGTAAAGAAACAATAACGCAGCTAAGCTCTCTGAGCACTTCGAGCTGCTTTTGTGATTAAACCACAGATAGTTTTTTCTAACTGGTCTTTCATTTATGCAGCTAATTTTGCCCCGTAAAGCTGCTTTTTGCCTGTAAATAATGATGATTTTAGATGTAAAAAGTTTATAATATTTTGAAACCTGAAAGTCATTACAGATTCAGAGTTTTTCAGAGTTGTATACAGACTTTTTACAATTTATTTATATATACACACATGTATTCAGAGCATATTAAGACTTTGTCATTTTTCTGACCAAAAAAAGACCTTATGTGATGTTTAGCAAAATAATAAAAGACATTTTTGCTAACATAAATCACATATAAGGTACAAATATGCCATTGCTGTATGAACTTTAGGCCCTTACCCAGAAACAAGAAATTAAGACCTTACTCAAAGCAATAGTAGTTTATTATTTTCCTTAAATAAAGCCATATTGTCTGCGTTTATATCAAGCATTAAAAAATATATTTACACTTTCATAGATTTTGAATTGTAAAAGGACATAAAGCAGATAAAATCTGAACTTCACAGTATATCATCTTCAATCCAGTTAGACTTATTTGTAGATTAGATAAGATTAGATAGAACTTTTTAAATCATCCCTCTGGAAAACTCCCTCAGGAAAATTAGGATTCCAGTAGCAGTTTGAAAAGTAGATAAAAAAGATATATAAACAAGATGGATATTAACAAATGTATAAATAAATATAAATAAGAATAAATAAGTAAAATATGTCTACAGGCTGGCTACTGCTCCTTCCCGCCCTTTGTCTTGTTTCTTCATAACTGAGCCTTTACCCGCCAAAACATGTCTAGCTGTGAGGCATGAGCACTTCCTGCCACCACTTCACAAACTAAAAACCATTTTGTCCAAAAAGCTCAATTTTATATAAATATCCTCTCCCACAGCTCTGATTTCCCCGACCTGAGGAAACACAACAACTGCATGGCTTCAGCTCTCACCCCGGCCATCTACGCCAAACTGAGAGACAGATTGACCCCCAACAACTGGACCCTGGACCAGTGCATCCAGACTGGAGTGGACAACCCGGGACACCCCTTCATCAAGACGGTGGGCTGCGTGGCAGGAGACGAGGAGAGCTACGAGGTGAGGAGGACCACAGCTGGTATGGAGTTTGTTTAGGGAAGAGGTCGTAAACATGTTTACTGCTGCTGTAAAAATCTTCATGTTAACATGGGACCACATGATGCTCTTTGATTTTGGAGCCAGCCTCTAGTGGACACTCAAGGAACTGCATTTTTTTCGAACTTTTTTTTAACAAAGTACTTTTTATCATTTTTAAATAGCACATAACAAAAACAATTACAATAACTACCCAACTCTAGATCGATAGCCAGACAATGTTACAGATATAAATAAGAATTGTATATAGAAAAATAAATCTATATAAAATAATAATAATAATAAATAAAATAAATCGGGTCAATAAATAAAAAGTAATAATAATAATAATTATTATAAAAATAAAAAGCAACAAGATAAATAACAATGATGGAGGGAGAAAGGGAAGGAAATATGGATATGGTAACAGTAATAAGGAAATTAGACTTTTTTTTTGAACAAGGTATTTTTATTGTTTTTTGAATAACGCATAACAAAAACAATAACAATAACTACCCAACTCTAAATTAATAACCAGACAATGTTACAGATATAATAAAAATTGTTTATTGAAAAATAAAACTATAGAAAATAAAAATAATAATGATAAATAAAATGATTGGGTCAATAAATAAATAGTAATAATAATAATTATAATAAAAATAAAAAGCAAAAAATAAATAACAATGATAAAGGGAGAAAGGGAAGGAAATATGAATATGGTAACAGTAATAAGGTAATTAGACTTTGGCCTCCAGGGGTGCCACAAAATTGGAAAAAAAATCCCCTTCATTGTAATTATATTAAAACTAGTTATTACTATTAACTCTTAAAATAGAAACGGTCACAATGATTAAAATGTAAAGCAATGGCCAATTAAGATTACTGAAAATGATAATACCAAAAAAGTTATGTTTTTTTAGTTTTTGTACACAGTTATTGCTAAGTGTAAATGTAGATCATTTATGGAGTTATTGTGTGCAAAGTATGTGGTTATTTAAACTGTTTAATGCTGATTGTTGTATTTATAATTCTTTACTATAATTATTATATATTCATATTTATAGGATTTTTATTTTGTGGTAAGGGTATTTATGTTGTATTTCAGATTTTTTGTATTTATTCTTAGTTTGTTAAGCACGTAAATGGATGACATGACAAGACAATGGTAAAAAACAATGCTATTTGATTTCTTTTGTTAGCTCATGTAAATTGTCGATGGATAGGGCGCCATATAAAATCTTGCCCAGGGCCCCACATTTGGTAGGGCCGTCTGTGTTAGTCGAGGTTAGAATTGTTTGATTATTTATCAGGAACACCAAACATAACATCAGGCTTTATGTCGGCTTGTTTTCTGCCCACATAACCAAACTTCCACCCTTAACTTTATCTCCTGTCCCCTTCAGGTGTTTGCTGACCTCTTTGACCCCGTCATCAAGGACAGACACAACGGCTACGACCCCAAAACCATGAGACACCCCACTGACCTGGACTCTTCCAAGGTCCTGACACCATCACACCCTCACACTGACCATCTCTCTGCTGACTGAACCGTTTCTCACTCCATCCTCTTCCTCCTCCAGATCACCAGTGGCATGTTCGATGAGAAGTACGTCCTGTCCTCTCGTGTCCGTACCGGCCGCAGCATCCGCGGCCTGAGCCTCCCCCCCGCCTGCTCCAGGGCCGAGCGTCGTGAGGTGGAGCGGGTGGTGGTGACGGCGCTGGCCGGCCTGGAGGGAGACCTGGCCGGACGTTACTACAGCCTGGGAGACATGACAGAGAAGGAGCAGCAGCAGCTCATTGATGTGAGTTTCAGACAATAAAATGATTTACTTACAAGAAAATCACGATTAAATTTGATAAAACCGTTTGGTTAATCAATAAAGGATGATGGGATTCAACAGAAATGACATCATTTAAAATAAATTCATACTTTTAGACCAGTTAAACCATTTTAATGGCAGTTCAGCTGGATGCTGCTACATTAATCAACACCATTCCTCTCCAGATTATATTCTTAGATATTAATGTTAATATTAGACTGATCTCTCTATCCGTGGTTGTATTGATTATACATCCATAGTAACTACCTTTACGACCATTTAGACATGAGGACTGTCTTGAAAATGAGATGCCACATCTCAAGGGACTTACCTTTAATACATTTATATTCAACAAAGACAAATATGGTGCTATACAGATAAAGATTGATTGACTGATTGATTCCAAAGATTTTAACTCTGTCATTGCTGCATATGGACTGTAGTAATGAAAAGGCATTGTGTAGTTTTTTAATTATTATTATTCATGTACTGCTTTTGGCAAAATCTGTAAAATTAATCATTTACAGAGCAATCGTTGGAAGGTCGACTTCAAATTTTTGGTCTTTGGATTTATGATTTGGATTTGAAAACATGAGAAATGATTGGTTATTCACTTTGGTTTGAAAGAATGGAAAATCAAATTGATACAACGAGAACTTGAGATGCATTTTGCCATATCTAGAGGGGTTTCACGGGTCTTATAAACATATTCTAGATTTAGTCTGATCAGAAAAGGATCTTGTTTACGTTATTAAAAACATACTGAGAGACTTTCAAGCTTGGATAGAGGTGGCTAGAAGAGGACAAGGAGAGAGACCCATCCCATCCCAGCTTTGGCGTGAGGCGGGGTACACCCTGAACCACTCGCCAGCCAATCACAGAGCCACATAGGGAGACAGACGACCATTCATGCAAGTCAGTGGCGTGCCCAGGCACAGGGAGACCATGAAACTCCACAGAGAAAGACTCAAACCAATACAGGAAGTCAACCAGCAACTGTGAAGCATGCGTGCCAACCTGCTGTGCATCTCCCTCATCCTATTAAGCAAAAACGGTTTTTAAAAAAAAGAAAAGAAAGTTTGTCAATTTGGTCCCATAATTTCAAAGACCAAAGACGTGTGCACTCCTAGATCCTCGTCCCAAATCATTACATCTACTCTATAACCTGTAGACAAATAAAAATAAGTTAGATTTAGCATCGTTGACTCTCCTATCTGATTATTCCACGCTGCACCACTAAAGGATCACTTCCTGTTTGACAAGCCTGTATCTCCGTTACTCACCTCTGCCTTCATGGCCAGAGACTGGCCTGATTCAAGAGGGATCTGGTAAGGTCACTGTAGATTAGATATCCCTCTCCTCTCTGTTGGAGTTGTCTTGTCTTTAAAACCCTCCTGCACCTTCACTTCTCCCTTCCTTTCCATCAAAGAGAGTTTATTCTTCTCCAAATAACTTTGCTGTACAGCTGGATCCACCTAGACCTGATTTATGTCTGTAGCCAGGCAGATAAATTTTGCAAAACTACCTAGTAGCTTCCAGAAAGTTGGTGAAAGCTCTAACCAAACTAACCCTGACATTGTTACTTTGACTAACTCAGACTTTACACGGATAAAATACTGGGGGTGCGTGAGGAAACTACCCGGCTAAAGTCCGAGTGAAAAACTCAGCTGTTGCATTCACATACAGGTGGTTTTTGGGTGTGCAGCTCAACATTAATTGAGCTGCACAACTCATATGATCTTCAACTTTATCTCAACGTTAACATTAATAACTCACAAGAAAATTCACCATGCAGGTAAATCCATGAAACAGTTCTCAAACTCTGTGATGAAGCCTTTATTTGGGCCCCATAGATCTGCAGGTCAGTCCCGTCAGTTTTCAAAGATTATATCCTACTTGATGTCCTGTTTGGACAGATTCGTGTGAATCAGTATGTGTTTATTTGATTGAACATGTGGTTGGATGTTGCCCTCTATGAAAACATCACCTCTTTTACATTTGAAGGCAGTTTGTCACCTGACATCTTGGATAAAAGTGAATATTATGGCTACAGCGTAGTGTTCATATTATAATTCATCTATGGAGATCTGCAGGTCTGAATTAGCCATTCTGGAAAATGTCAACTTGCTTACTATTCTCAAAAGTTATCAGGAGTATTTATGTGAAAACTGTTGTAGAAATGGAGCACACTGTGATTTTGTTTCTGCTTTGCTCAAAAAACCTGCTGTTATTTACAACCACATACTTTTTTAAATCTTTTTATAACAAGAAATAAGTCAAGGTTCTGAGGAAACAGCACAGAAACACTGATAGAATAGAACAGAAAAAACGTTATTCACCTGTAATTTGCAATGTTACAGCAGCAGAGGGGGCAGCAATGATAAATGAAAAATAGACTAAGTTTAAAAACAGCATGTGCGTTATTATACATGTAAAGACTAGAAATATAAAAACACAAATATTAAAAAAACTACACTACTATAACTATACACTTGCTGTCGTTGTAAAAACTTGGTTAAAAACTGAATGTCTGTACTCAGGCCTGCCATACTTCAGAAGTCCTTTTAGCCATCCTAACACCCTCCTCCGTTTCCCCCTCACCCTTCCCACTTTAGGACCACTTCCTGTTTGACAAACCCGTCTCTCCGTTGTTGACTTGTGCCTTTATGGCCAGAGACTGGCCGGACGCCAGAGGGATCTGGTAGGGTTCCTTCAGCTCGTCTGCATGCCTGCTGTGTGGACAGTTAGACCCTGAATAGGAGGTCCTGATCCTGATCCTGATCCAGGACTGATATGGACTGGAATTATTATTTGATGCATGCTGTGTTAAAACCCGTTTGGTTTGGTTTGTTTGTCTTTGACTCTTGATGATTACCTCCAGAGCTCCTCGTTAAGTATCTGCAGCTGTTCCTCTTCAGGCACAACAACGAGAAGACGTTCCTGATCTGGGTGAACGAGGAGGACCACACCAGAGTCATCTCCATGGAGAAAGGAGGGAACATGAAGAGGGTCTTTGAGAGGTTCTGCAGAGGACTCAAACAGGTACCAGCATGCCTGCAGGTAGTAGACAGAAAATACAGCAATATTCTGATTTAAATATCCAATGAAGCGGATTTTAAGAACAGAAACACAAAGTTTTTTTACTTTAGGCCTCAAAAGACTCTGAATTTGTCAGTATCATTTTTTCGTCATTAGAGGCTGGTGTACAAAAATCAGTTTTGTTTGTCTGTCTTGCTGCCAGTGAGGCTATAAAGCCCTGTTGTGTTTCAAATTAAGACGTGTATTGTGCCTCACTGTTTTTACCCGCTACAACTTTTTTCTAACCAATCTTAGATCTGAAAACTGCATCGACATAGAGGAGAAACAAGCCAAAAAGAGAGAACATTGACTACTTCCTTCTTCTCAAGCACCCAGAGATGATTTATATTTTAACCATGTTAAGTGCAGGTACCATTACTTTGTATTCCTTTCTATCAATCAGTCTATAACTAAATAAACATATAAGTTTCTTTTTTATATTATATAATTTAATGGGGTTCAAACAGAGATCCAACAAGAGGGCACAGAGGTTCATGTAAAATAAAGAAAATAAAGACATGAAAATGTTAAATTGGAGACGGCTGAGGCACTACAATAATAATAATAATAATAATAATAATGCATCAAATTTTTATTGCGCTTTTTAAAAAGACTCAAAGACACTTTACAAAGGATAAATACTCTACATTAGTACATGTTATAATGTCAACATGTACATATGAGTAACTTTAGAAAAGACGATTTTTCATTTTATTTATAATGAAAAAGAGACAATAAGACAATAAATAGATGATAGAGTGATGGATAGATGATAGTTGACGACATCACATCCAGAAGAAGGAAAGATGAGGGTGAATAAAGGATGGATAAAAAAAGGGAGTAGATTAAAACTTAAAAAGATGATTAAAACAGGACTAAAAACGACTAAAATTAGGGGAGGAAGAGCATTGGAGATTAAAAATAACTTCAGTAATTGTAAAATAAGTGTGTAGATTAAAAATAATTAAATAAATAATTAGCAAAACTGATTAACACGTATGTAAGTAGTAAAGAAAACATCATGTAAGAGCAAGTCGATTTAAAGATGTGACTGATTCAGCACATCTCCTCTGGCAGGTCGTCCCAAAGTCCAGGAGCTCTGACAGAAAAGCCTCGTAAGCTTCGGTTTTCAGGTTTTCAGTAAAATCTGAAAATCAGTTCTTAAATGGACTGTAATCCAGCAAAGAGAAGCGAGGACAGAAGTGATGCTGACTGTCTTTTTGAGAGTTAAATATTTGATGAAATCAGGAAAATAAATTTTGTTTGGAAAAATCTGAGATTTTTATTTTGGTACTTTTGTACATCCTGCCAATACAACAGACAACATATGTGATATTTATAGCCAGTATGTACCAAAATATTCATCTATATATGGACAAAAATGTTTAAATCTGCTGATACTGATATTGTTTTGATAATATGGTGCATCCCTAATAGAGCTAAACAATTTCAAGGAAAGATCCAATTGCAAATTTTCTGGCAGATATTGTGGTTTCAACTGGATTCATAATTTTCTTCAAATCAAGCTTCAGTGCAATATTCACTATGTCTACTGTACAGACAACAGTGAGGAAATCAGTGATCAAAAGCATATAACACATTATTCATCATCTAATATTGATGATAAATAATGTGTTTTCAGTATTTAAAGGATACTCCAACTTCTACTCCTAAACAGAGGCTTGTGTTTTTGACCTGCTTACCAGCACTTCTGTAAATGCAAATTATCTGCAAATTTGTAAAATAGTATGTGTAAAATAGCCGACACAACAGATCCTGGGTCAGTCAGAGCACTGCAAAAAATTGCAGCTTTGGCGATCGAATGATTGCGTTGTCTGAAATTGCGATTTCGATCCGAAAAAGATCTTTCAGCCCTAATCCCTCATAAAGTTCTTTTCCAGCAGTCATGGTTTTATTATCTATTATGAGGAGGATCGATCTTTAATAACTTAATTAGTAAATAAAATATTACCAAGCCATCATCAAATCTATTCCAGCTGACCGAGAATGTACAAAACTTTGCCGGGCAGAGTTTATTAATAATTATTATGAAATGTTTCTTACAGGTGGAGCATCTGATCCAGGAGAGAGGCTGGGAGTTCATGTGGAACGAGCGTCTGGGTTACGTCCTCACGTGTCCCTCTAACCTGGGGACAGGACTGAGGGCGGGGGTGCACGTCCGCCTGCCTCACCTCAGCAAGGTAACAACGGCAAATTCATATGGAGACAGATCTTCACTTTGAAAACCTCCATTGGTCCAAAGATAAGACTCATTTAGCCATGTCATGTGTTATCCTGTGTTTTCAGGTTCAGAGTCAAGTTACTATGATTACATTTATCTTTTTGGATTCCAAACAAATCCAATAAAAATCTCTTATTTTTTATTAAAAAAAAAAAGAAAAAAACAGTAGCACACAAATTAAATTTAATTATTTATTTGCACAAAGTTAAAAGAAAAGTCAAAGAAAACAGGGAAAAAGATGAAGTCACCTGTGCAGGTGAGGTAGAAACCCAATGTGGGCTTATTTGCAAACCTCACATGAAGAGTAAATTAACAGAAAAGAACAATAAATCCTGGTAATAAAAGAAAACAAACAAATGAAAATCAAATAATAAAACACATTTTACCAAAATGAGAGTTTTCACCAAAACAGAAATAGAATAAAACAAAACAAAAGTTGTACATAAACTGTATTTTGTTAAGCCACATCTAAAATTAATCAGTCCACAGATCATCTTTGACAACTTGATGACTGTAAAACGTTGAGATGCAGCCCAAAACCTTGAGCTTTTGTCGCCTCCTGCATCAAAACAATCCTACTTTTGAGCTCATTAACCTGATTGTTTTTATTATTTATCTAGGGAAAAATATCAAGATATATATTTAATTTTCCCATTCAGCTAAAAAATATCATGATGTACAGTTTAGTTTATATCGCCCAGCCCTAGTTAGCAACCACTAGAGCACAAACTGATGTAAATCCAACTCCCTGAATATTACAATGATGGCTCCTGTATTCATCCCAAAAGTGAAAACAGGCAAAACAAGTGGCCACAGCACTGATATGCTTTGGGCGACGTAGTCCTTCGCCAACTTTGGCTCGTTGTTTTTAACAGGGATCCGGATTCCCCCTCTGCAGCCACAGAACATCATGTTTGCTGTGTCCATTTTACCAATCAGGACTAGAAAGGTCCACAAGGTGACTTGTGATCTGTTGTGCTACTCAGTTTCCACAACAGTTTCGTTATCCCTCTTTCTATCCATGATGCCATCTGCAAAAGTTCCTCCACCAGTCAGATTTGCCCATATTAAGCTCAGTTTTTGTGAAGTTAGTGTTTTGTTGTTTGAGACTGACAACCTGAAGAGCTGATGAAATGCTGGTGGAAGGATACGTAGCCCATATGTTGCACAAAGAAATAGTTCCAAACACGGGGGCTTCGCAGAAGAAAAGTGAAACACTGTAAAGAATCTTACTGTATCGTCCAGTTGAGCGAAGATACTTTTTTCTGTATTTCACCCTAAAACTGGGTAATTATGAGGCTTTTGGTAGTGCCATTGATTAGTTAATTAATCAATCAATCTTTATTTGTATAGCGCCAATTCATAATAAGTGTTATCTCCATATACACATGTATACATACGTAAATATACACATATATACATCCAAAACCCAACATGAATCCATCATGGCGGCAAGAAGAAACCTCTTTTTAGCAACAGGGATCCCAGTCTAATGATGAACAGCCATCCACACTATGCTGTGTTGGGTGTGTGGGCGAAGCAAGGGAGGTGGGACTAAATTAAGAACTAAAGTTAGTGACAGATCCATGGACCCATCGTAGACCTGACTTTGTCATATTTCTCTCTGCTGGATATAAATTTATCAGAGGTTAGCCCCTCGTTTTCAGGAGGGTCCTCATGTCTCTATGACTGTAGTGATAGTTTTTATAGAGGTATAATCAATAATAATCATGGGAAGAGTATTAATCTAATATTTACATGAACATCTAGAATGATTATAAGGTAGAGATGACTGACGTTGAATAATACAACAGCATCAAAATGAGAATTTATAAGTGTATTTTCTGCTGATAGTTGACTGATCACCAAGAGTCCATGCTGGGCTGTCTCACCTCAGGAGCAGAGATGTGCTATAGATGCACTGCTTTTTGGTTTTGTCTTTGGATCTTTTACTAGCTTCTCACAAATGTTTTCCAGGACGCCCGTTTCTCCAAAATCCTGGACAACCTCCGTCTGCAGAAGAGAGGCACAGGTGGAGTGGACACAGCCGCCACCGGAGACACATTTGACATTTCCAACAACGACCGTCTGGGCAAATCTGAGGTCAGAAAACGTCCTTGATCCCGTCAATAAAACATTAAATTTAAAGTTTTCTGCACTCTCATTGACCTTTATGTGGATGTCTGTCAGGTGGAGCTGGTGCAGCTGCTGATCGATGGTGTGAACTACCTGATCGAGTGTGAGAAGAGGCTGGAGAAGGGACAGGACATTAAAGTCCCCGCCCCCATCGCTCAGTTCAGGAAGTAAAATCTGGACTTTCTGGGCTCTCCCTCTGATACCGACAGAATGATGTTCGTCCTTGGCTGTTTCTTTACTCTTCTGGAAAATACTGTAAATCTTTAGGGAAACCTAATCTTAGACATGCTGTGCAGTTAGGATAAAGTCTACCTCAAGTTAAGGTCTTCACTGTAACCCTGACTCCAATAAAGCCAAAACTAGAAACACTCTGAGTGAGTTTGTTCACTTCTTATGTGATGGACATCTGACATTAGATCATACAGCGGAAAAAACAACCTTACCTCAAATAATAAGGGTGCTGCACGATGGTCGTAAAGGGCTGCAACAATACTGAGGTTCTCTGTGGGGTTTAGACCATGATCAGGTGGTCCAAGGTGTGCCAAAGTGTGCCAAGAAAGCACCCCCACGCCATCACACCACCACCATCAGCCTGAACTGTTGATACAAGTCAGAATGGATCCATGCTTTCACGATGTTCACACCAGATTCTGACCCTACCATCTGTGACTTATCTCTGTTTCAGTTTTGGTGAGCTTGTGTGAACTGTAGCTTCAGTTTCCTGTTCTGAACTGACAGGAGTGGCACCAGGTGAGGTCGTCTGCTTTAAGGTTGGACATGCTGTCAATTCAGAAATGCTCCGGTGGGTTAATCGAGCTGCTGTTGTCTTTCCTTCATCCTGAACCACAGTTCATAGCTCAATAGTTTGTTTATTCTTGTTTGTTCTCCTTGTTGAGGCAGCAGCTGTTGTAATTCATAAACGTAGTGAACATGACAGAACTTACCTGTAAAAGCTTCTTTGGCCAGGTGAGTGGCCATCCTGCGTATGATTTGCAAAGCATTCTGGGAGTGTGCATTTACTGTTGTGTTGCTCTTTCTCGAAAACAAGTTTCAGTAACAACAGTTTCCCAAGTCAGTATTAATTAAGTACATCTATCTACCTACATACCCATCTTTCTATCTGCCTATCTATCTTTCCATCTACCTGTCTTTCTATCTACCAGCCTTTCTATTTACATTACTATACATCAATCTATTTATCTTTCTATCTACCTGTCTTTCTATCTACCAGCCTTTCTATTTACATTACTATACATCAATCTATTTATCTTTCTATCTACCTTCCTATCAGTCTATGTTTGAATCTATCTGTGTATCTACCTACCAATCAATCAGTCTATTTACCTACCTACCAACTGATCAATCTATCAATGTATCAACCTACCACCCAGTCTATCTACCTACAAACCTTTCTATCTTCCTACCTATCCGTCAACCTACCTTCCAGTCAGTTTATCAATCTTCCTACCAAACTATCTTCCTGCCTATCCATCTACCAATTATTCCACCTATTTATCTACCTCCTGATCTATCTTCCTACCTATGAATCAATTGATCAGCCTATCTACCAATCAATTGATCTACCTTCATACCTATCAATCTATTAACCTACACATCTATGCATTAACCTATCCATCCGCTTACTTGCCTATCTACCAATCAATCTATCCATCTATCAACCTACCTATCAGTATATTTACCTGCCTACCTACTGATCTGTCTATGTATCAACCTTAGACTCTGTGTATCTACCTACAAACCAATCTGTCAACCTACCTTCCAATCAATTGATCAGTCTACCTGCCCACCTATCAATTTATCTATATATCCACCTATCTTCCTACCCATCTCTTATTCCATCTATTGATCTACCTCTTTTATCTATCTACCCACCAATCTACCAATCGATCAACCTATCTACCAAACTACTAATCAATGTCTATCCATCTACCTACCAATCAGAGTACTTATCTAACAACCTACCTATCCTCCTATCAATCAATCTACCAATTAATCGATCTATTTAGCAGTTTACCTAGCAAGCTATCTATTAACTTACATCTCTATTTTCCAACCTATCTACCAATCAATGGATCTATCTACCAATTTACCTATCAATCAATCTACCTTTATACACATTAATCTATTAACCTACACATCTATGTACCAACCTATCCATCAATCTACCTACCTACCTATCACTTATCCTTCCTTTCTTTGTACCAACCTATCCATCAACCTATCTACCTACCTGGTGGCTACAATAATCCCACAGCTGGAGTGAATTGTTGTACCTCTTGTCTGTGAGCTGATCAGAGGGATGAAGATGTAGTTTTTAATAGAACATATCGACAAGGGGGATTTGATTTTTCACATTTCTGAAAAGTGTCTTGATCTGAAGAAGGTGAAGAAGCTGCTGTAGAGCATCAGTTTAAAATACTGGGACCATTTCACCAACAGCCCATAAACGCTCAGTCACTAAAATCTCTTTTCTTCTCCACTGTGATGCTGTGACCGAGCCTCAGCGGGGCGTCCTGACTGTGGTCTGTGGTGAAAATGTGAAAACATCTGAACCCTGGATAATCAGTAAATCCTGTTAATAAACAGTCGGAGCAGCTTCGTTTGAGCATCCATCAACGATCTTTATTAACAACCATCTGTCCACACTCAGATGTTTTGCCTTTAATCACAGATTGAACAACGATCAGGGAACATTAACTGGTTAACTATGTGTTTACTGAAGAAAAGAGCCAATAAGAGCTCTGAGAGTTTAACTGCAGGTATGAAAACTTATCCAACTAATCAGTGCTTTCTTTATGTAACTTTAAGTATAAAAATATCAGAATGGTGACCAAGACATGGACAACACACTGCTGTTTGTTCTTTTAAGAGCCTACGACAAAGTGATGTTTTATTGGTGTAACAACAGATAATGTTTGAGAAAGTGATTTTTTAAAGGCATCAGGACAGATAATTAAAAAAATGAAGTTGTGAAGTGCTTTTAGAACTGTGTCTCCCATTTAGACATACAGCAGATCACTAAACTCAAACCTCTGATTTTCCCATTTGCATTATAATAAGAGAACGCTGCTTCCCTGTAAAGCCAGCACAAGAGGAAGAACTTCAATGAAAGAGACTTAACCCTAATATCCCAAATTAGAAAAATACTTTTAAGCACAGGATGGTTTTGTATTTTTAAACATTTCTTTAATTCTTAATCAGAAACAAATTAGATTTTTTTAACGCACTGTGACAATGTTTAATAGTTTTTAAAGCAAATGAAGAAAAAGAGTAAACATATAACAGCAGCATCAGATGCGGCTACATTTCGTCAACAAAGCTTAAAAAAGTGAAACCTTTCCTCTTCAGGATGCCACCTCCGACCATTTTCTGAATTTTTCTAAAAAGAAATCAGTAGAAAGAAGTTCAACAAAGAAAAAAAGGTGACAGCTAAAGGCCCGGGCCTGAATATTCACCCAAAAGTCCTGCTTTTTCTTTAGTTTTTTGGCAAAGTGAAAGAGGAACATTCAGGGGGTTTGTTAAGAACTGGTTGAAGAGTGTTTCAGTCACAGCTAAGAGAGAAAACGGGGCTTTGTGTGTATTTGGGGGTAGAAACAGCATCAGGGCAGCTAAACAGAAACAAAGGAAGAGGTCAAACAGCCGTGGGCGTCAGTGTGTGGTGTTGTCAGTCGGAGGGTCGTTTCTCGCTGTGTTTCTTCGTGAACTCCTCTGCGTTCTTCATGAACTTGGCGCGGTCTTTAGTGTATTCTTCGGCCAGGTCGGGTCTTAGCGGGTGCTCGGGCTGGGGGTCATTCACCAGGTTGACCAGCTGCTGGATTACTGCAGGAGGGAAGAGAAACAGGACGTGGAGAAACTTTCCAGCAGAAAAACACAGACAGGCAGCACACGATTTACATTTACACCAGACTGAGCTGCTGGTTGGATAGATTGATACAACATGATATACTAAGGTCTCATTATAAAGTATTTTGTAAAATATTTTATATCTGTTTATTTAACATTATGAAGTATTTTATTTTGTTTATTTAACTTTTTATTCGAACTCAGTCTATGTATGTTTTGTTTGTCCTAACATCTTTTCTGTTATTTGCTGGAGAAATGAACCAAAAAGGGGAGGGTGGAAAGGGATTATTTTTGTTTCATTTTACCAGAATTTATGTAACTGTTATATTGGACAATATTGTTTTTTATTCTTTAAAACATAAAATAAACGTTAAAACATAAAAAAGAAAAAAAAAGAAAAAAAAAAAGAAAAACACAGACAGCATGTAGAGCACTTACAGAGCAGCGTGGAGGGTTTGGCACCATCTACTGGTGAGACTGTAGACTGCAGTCAACTATATCTAACTACTAAAGTCCTTTTTAAAAGAGCTCATATTTTAGTTTAACTTAAATCAGGTTCATGGATTTATTTCTGCTGGCTACCAAAGTGAGTCCACCCCCACTAATGTTAAAAAAACTATCTTCCTCAATCTGTCCGTGACACTTCGATAGGCCTCGCCCCCCCTAGTTTTAGTCGTAATTTAGTCATTAAATTGTTTTAATTTTAGTCTAGTTTTAGTTGATGAAAATTCACATTTTAGTTGACAAAATCTACTGTAAATTTAGTCGACTAGAATATGAAGTGTAAAGGGTAAGGCATTTTTCATGTTTCCTTGAATTTCTGAAGTCACTTGGATAAAATGAAACATCTAATAACCCTTTATAAAGTGTTAGTAATTTATTTATTTATTTTTGTTTGGGCTACCTGGCAGAGCATCTCAGTTACAATACCAGAACTGACAACAAACAGTGAACCTGCTCTACATGAATATATCAATTAGGAGAGGAGCTCTGATTGGATCACTCCATTACTTATCCCACCACCACCAAGCTAAGGCAGTTGTGATTGGATGTCCCTCTGAACTCATCCAACCTTTCCACAAAACCAAAGTAGCTGTGATTGGATATATTCCTAACTACTTTCTACATGACCAAATTAGGTCTGATTGGATTAAGTTAGTTTTAGTTTCTGTCCATGTGCACTTGTTTGTATTAGTTACTGTCTAGTTTTCTTCAGGGGAAAAAGGTTGTTGACGAAAACTATGACAAAAATAATTAGTCAACAAAATTAACACTGATGTTTTTATTTTCGTCTCTGTGTAAACAGGAGCCAGCATTGTCAGGGAAAAAGGTGATGTGCGTCAGCACTCTTTCAGATGAAGGTTGTGTGCACACCGACGAACAACAGCAGCAGCTATGGCCGACTACTGAGCAACATGTGTGCTGCTAACTGTTCTCAGTTTGTTATCGCTCCTCTAACAAAATGTGGATTTGCTCCGTCAACACTCTGACCAACGGAGACACATTTGTTACATTCTGAGTCCTTGGAGAGTAACTAAAAATTTTGTCTTCACCAGAAAGTGTTAGTGCGCAGACGTGTAAACACCACTGTTTCACTACAAAACTACATCGCCAACTACTGGCCTGGCATGCACACTACCACGTTTTCAGACGCTCTCGTGGATCCATGTTATGCGTAGCGCTTTTGAAAACACAAAAGAAAAACCTTTCCGTTTCTGGTGACAATGTTGTCGTGTAAAATGGGGCCTCAATGTGTGACATCACAGCACGGGTTGTAAACAAAGAGCAACAATGGAGGATTTCAGAGCTCCAGTACTCATTGTTTTGTTTGGACATCCTTTATAGCAACAGCAGAGGACACAACCCTCTAAATCCAAGGCTTATTTGAACATGTTGAAGTATGCCATTTTAGTGGTTTTGTTTTCGCTGCTGTCCGCAGCCAATGGGTTTAAACTGACGGCAAAACAAAGGTAGGTCGGGACTTTTTGGTAGCTGTCTTGCTCTATCACATGAAGGAGACATGTAAAACACCCTATAGGGCGTAAAAAACCCCAAAAAGCATTATATGGGTTTTTAAACTCTGTGTATGAGCCCTGAGTTTACCCTCACTCTCCTTTTCTCACCTTGATGTGCTCTTGTGGCTGGTTTCCAGTTCTCGGGGCTGATCACAGCCAGGCACACCTGGCCCTTCTCATCGATGTTGGGGTGATAGATTTTTGTCTTGAAATTAATCTTTGGTGGCTTGAAGGGGTACTCCATGGGGAAATTGATCTCAATCCGGAAAGCTCCTTTGTCATACGGACAGCAATCCTAGGAGGAATTGGAAAGTGAGGGATAGATACCAGGATGTTTTTCAGGCATTAGGCATTTTTTTTTCTTTTTTTTTTTTTAAAACAATGAAATTCTAAGACTTACAGGAAGGAGGAGCCCCTGCCAGTGTGACATATTTGTGTCATCCACTAAAATGTGTTTGAAATGCTTGTTTCCGCCTTTGCGTAGCTCCTCAAGCTCCTAAAAACAGAAAAATGTGGAATAAATATCAGTAAATCACATGATATACAGCACGGTGCACATACTTTAACATCATTTTCATATGTAGGTCGAGATGTAGAGATTATTTGAAACAAAAACAGCCAACAACCTGACAATATCTGCAATGATAGCATTAATAATTTCAATGTTCCCAAAAAAAATGCTGTAATTGTACATTGTCCCAAACGAAATAAAAAAATGTAAGTAAAATGTACTCTGATAACTGCATATTTGCATAAAAAACAGCTTGAATTATTTGATTAGCTCAACCGATGAATTATTTCATTTTAGTTTGAATATATATAAACATTGTCCCTTTAGTGCTCTTCAAAACTGTGAAAATTTTCTGGCAGTAAGTATAATTTTAAAGTCAAAAATACCTCGTTAGACTTCTTCTAGGACACAATTTCCTGATATGTCTGGATTAAGTTCTTATTTGAAGACATAAAAACTAAAATTAAAGCTGGAGTTGCTTGTAAATAGTAAAATAATCTGCCAATGAGATGAGACAAATTTAACTTAAGGTTCTTAAATTTTTTTTTTTAATCCAGAGCAGATTTTAAAGCTGAATTTAAGACCCTCACTGAGTCAAACTTGCTTGTTTTTATTGGCAGACATTTTCTTATCATTACAAGCATCTCAATGCCCGAATTTGCCTTTTATTCCTTGTAGTAAGATATTTACCTGGACTTGCTCAGTGAATGTGGATTAGAATAAGTGTTTCAGAGATTTCTAACTTAAATTTGATAACCTCAGTTGCCCTTTTTTCTTCAAGTTTAAAAGGTTGCACTAAATTCTGTTTGGTTTAGTTCATTAAGTTTAATGTTGATATAATGAAGTCTTGGACATTCATTTGTTCTCTTTGATAAAATGTAAGTTCACATAGTTAAGCTGAAAGCATCTTACATTACAAGATGCTTTCAGCATCTTGTAATGTAATTTGGCCCTTGGCTTTGACAAATTAACGTGGTCCTCATGAGGAAGATGATTCTTTATTGTCATCGTCATTTCCACGTAAAGGAGGAAAAAACCCAATAAGCATTAGGTTTTTACAGTACCAGAATATAAACGTTCATATAATTCTAGGAATACTGAAATAATAGTACAACACAGTAAGTACCACCACAACAAATGAAGGATTGATAGATAGATAGATAGATAGATAGATAGATAGATAGATAGATGGGAAATTGTAATATTACATCAGCTTGTTTCGGGGAAAGGAAGTAAACAACATAAACACTCTAAAACACCTTAAGGATCTACACGAAATATAATGGCAGAAGTAACCTGAGTATAAATAAAAATAAATCTAAGTATAAAGTTTTCAGTTTCTTAAAAAAATAAGGGTGTTGGGTTAATCATAAGTACCAAATTTTTGTTAATTTATTGTTTTATATTGGCGAATATTGCATTAAAATTTCTGCTGCTAGAGATGCTATTTGCTGAGTTAGGTGATAGTGAAACCCTTTGTGTGAATTTGTGAATTACGGCCTTTCCACGAGTCTTCTTGTTTTCACTTTAAACTGAAGTTATGAAAGAAATGTGACCTTATGTTGGGTTAATCGTGATGTGACAGTCACATCCTCAGTTTCGTTATTCTGGACTTTACAGACAAGCCAGTGAGTGAGTTCTTATTTTAATCCCTGTCACTCTGAGGACTTCCCCATCATTTCCCTGAAGAGTTAAAGCTGGACTGTCAGGGGAACCCTGAGGTGACTTCACGTGAGGCTTCACTGGAGATGTAATACGGAGGTTTCCAGACTCAGAGCTGCCACAAAACAAAACCAAAAGTAAACGTGTGTTTGGACTCCTCGTTATCTGACTGATGGACTGTTTCAGGGGCAGTCCACGCAGAGCAAAAACTGTATTTGTGGCAAAATCACAGAGTAAAGACATTTATCATCCGAACAGCGAGGGGTGCACGATGTAACAATATGAATATCTGTATCTGCATAAAAAGCTGACTATCAGTGGCAGATATAAACATTTTCACCAATATTTTTACCATAAAAACTGGTTATAAATATCACATATACTGACTGTAATATTGGCAAAAGTCATCACTCATTGTCCACTTTTATAAATCAAAAGTATAATTTCATTAAAGAATTGTTATTTTTCTTACTTCACATCTGTTTCTCACACAAATTGACTGCAGCCATTAAAGAAAAAAGTAAATTTTAGAAAAAGTAGTAAAATATCAGCATCAGGTACCTGCGATAATGAGCTTCTATTCCTTTTCATTGGATATTGTTAATCCTTGTGTGATATTCTTGCATTATATCAATTATTGCAAATTTTCGATTTTAAAGACATATTGGTATTGAAATATCTGTGATTACAAGATTTCTAGACATCATTTTTTCAGGACTTTTCCAGGACGTTTTCACCCCCCGACACACACACACACACACTCACTTTGCAGAGTCCTTTTCTACAGTTGTTCTTACATTCTGTACATTTACCCAGATTAATATGTTTTTGCCTCCTCCACCCCAGAGGTCTGTATACAAGGTGTGCAGTCTATGGCTGTAACAGAGCTATGAAATATCAGACATTCTCTGACGTTCTGAGAAATAATGACAAATTTATCAGAGAAAAGCTCAAAGACACCCACAGATTCCAGTGCCACATAACCATCTGAAGTTACAATATTGTTGAGGGCAATTCTCAGGTTAATCTAAACTTCTGAAAACAAGATTAAAGGTTGATGACCAATATCTCTAGCTAGCTCCACCGTATCATATTGAGCTTCAAAAGGTATTTATTTCTGACTCTGGAGCATAAACATTGTCTGCTAACTATCTTTTTAGTCTGGCCTTTGTGTAATGTCTCACTATTATAGATGTATGATTTGTACTTTTTTTTAATCTTTATTTGCTCTTTTTTTTATAACTATACTTTGTTGATTCACTGTTTAAGTAGCCTAAATTTTATGTTGCCATTTTTATTATTTCTTTTTGTCACCATTGTTTTGAGTTTTTATATTTTATTCCTTAACTTGCATTGTTTTATCCACTCATATTTTATGGCTAAGTGTGCATTAGTTACCAAGTACATTTTTACTTCATTTCCTATGTTTGATTTTTGTTCAGGAACAAGGTAGAAGGAAGGTTAATCATTTTACTTTTTTTTCATATTCCAAATGTTTTCCATGACTGAAAAATTGGTCAATCATATTCCAGGTTTTCCAGGACATGTGGGAACCCTGGATTAAGCAGCCATAACACTCTGTAAAACTCTAACATGTATGATTATCATTATCATAATTAAGTATATGTATGCTGATAAGTAAGGTGATCATAGTGGAATAAGAGACTGAGATATTGACTGGTTGCTGATCAACATTTTGACCTGTAATACAGCAATGATAATACTCTGTCCATAAAAAATGAACGTTTATATGAATGGGGAAAAATGACGACACTGAGATTGACAGACATTTTTTTTGATGAATAACAGAGCTCTACTATATAGTTATACATATATAAGGGCTGCTCTATTATGGCAAATCTTCATTATTATTATTATAAATGGTATTATTATTTTAAACACATAAAATTTAACTTCAAATAACCACTTACCAATATAATGACTTTTACATTATATATATATATACATATATATATATATATATATATATATATATAGAGAGAGAGAGAGAGAGAGATATAGATATATATAGATAGATAGATAGATAGATAGATCTCATCAAAAACGTTATTTTTCTAATTGCCAAACTCAATATAGCCTATTTTAAGTTATTTTTCATTGCTATTTTATTTACAAAAATTTCTGCGGTTTCATTTTGATTCTGTCTCAGATGTTTGTGCATTTTTATGTCACCACGTAATCAACTTTTAGAATATTTAAATCCCACACCATGAAATTATCTGTTTTTTTTGTTTGTTTGTAGTTTTCTCTGTTACCTGAAATGGTAACGGAATCAACATTAAATTAAAACATTAAATATCTCTACATTTACTGATGACCTTTGACAAACAGTTGTGTTGGTAGTTAAAAGGTTAAAGTTTGTTTTATACGTGTGAGACAAACATTTTGCTCCATATTGCCCAGCCCTGATGTGTTATTATACGGTTATTATTGAGATATATCGCTGTTATAATTGTTTTATATTGTAATACCAATTCTATTTCCACACCTGCTAATCGTAAACAAGATATCTGACTACAATAAGAGTGTTTTTAAACTTGTTTTTATCTAAATGACAGCAGATCAACCACACAGAGAAGAATTTATCGACGCGCTGCGATCTGACGTAACGACCAGCCATAAAGTCTCGATGTTTCCCTTCAGACGATGACAGCCCCTTAAAACAAACTGATATAATCCTCAATACAAGCGTGTTTAATCCGCGTGCTAACAATATCCATGAAGCCTGGTGTTAAAAGTGCTTCGTGTTTCTCTCTCCAGAGGAATAAAAGTGCTGAATCACGCCCTAAACTCACTAACTAGTTACTGTCTGTGGGACGTCACTGCGCTTTCATTTTCGACGAACGGGCTAAAATTCGGCATTTTCTCCGAATAAACGGGACTGGACCTGTTCCTAACACCAGACTGATTCCACCAAAACGCTTTGACTGAGATTCAAACAGTAAATTTTAGTATTTCTTACCTTTACTAGTCTCTTGGTCGAGTTCATTGTGGTATTCCGATGTGTTCTTCTTCCTGCTTCTTTCGGTTCTTCCTCAACTTCTTTTGATTGTCCTGTAAAGCAGCCGAGAGGCGTGAGCTGCACTACCGCCCCCCGCAGGACGGGAGGAGAAGGGTTACACTCAGGCTCAGAGAGGTACTGCAGAATGTTTGGGGCGAGTTTGTGTGAGTGATTGATAGAACCTCCCTTTACAATTTAATTTGAATATTGTGTCAATGACGAATAAAAGTTTTGCTTTTCAATGTCATTGGCTATTTATCCAGTTAATGTATAAGTTTATGACGTTTTACATCATACATGCAAAAGAACACATACCTGAACAATGTTTAAGTCCGAATTGAAGTGATAATGAAACATTCATAACAATGAACGATCAGATAGGCCTATTTGAATTTTTTTTTAAAAATGTGTTATGGACCCCAGGAAGGGTAGCTACGGTCAAGTGCCAAAGTTAATGGGGATCCTAATAAGCAATATACAATAAAGGAAGAATAAAATTATTTGCAAGTCCCTTTTAACCTGTATTTAATCGAATTCACTACAAAGGCAAGATATTGAATGTTGAAACTGAAAAAGTCACAATTCTGAGGGAAAAACCCGTCAGATTTTCTGGATTAAAGTCAGAATATTATGAACAAAGTCATAATATGGTTTAAGAGTCAGAATGTTTTAGAATAAAGTCAGAATTCTGAAAGTCAGAATTTGGACAAGAAAGTGAGAATTCTGAGACAAGTCAGACTTCTCACTTTAAGCTCAAAGTTCTGACATTAATAGAAAATTCTGACTTTTTTTTTCTCAGAATTCTATCTCTCAGAATTCTATCAGTTACATCACTCAATCAAATTATGGCTTTCAGAATTCTGGGATAAAAGGTAGAATTTTGATATTTTCTCATAATTCTGACTTAAATAATTCCATCAATTATATCACTCAATCAAATTCTGGCTTTCAGAATTCTGAGATAAAGGTTAGAATATTGACATTTTCTCATAATTCTGACACCAGTCTAATAATCCTGCGATTAAAGTCAGAATTCTAAAAGACAGAATTAAATCTCAGAACTCTGAAATTAGAGTCAGAATGATGAGCTAATAGTCAGAACCTGGCATATTGAGAACAAATTCTGAATTCTGAAAGTCTGAAGGACTTTTTTTCTTAGGAGAAAAAAAATCAGAATTCTAACCTCAATCTCAAAATTCTGACTTTTTTTCCTAAGAGTTTTAACTTTATTCCCAGAAATCTGAGACCAAAGTTAGAATTCTGAAAGTCAGAATTCAGTCATAGAATTCCGTGAAAGAAGTCACAAATCTGAGATTAAAAACAGAAAATTGAGATGAAAGTGAAACTTGGCGGTTGAAGTTGGAATTTTGAGAATAAAGTTAGTGCTTTGAGATAATAGTCAGAATCCCGAGAGAGAAGTCAGAAGAAGTCTGATCTAAAGCAGAATTCTGAGATTTGAGACAGATTTTGAGATAACTGTAAGAAATTGTAGATTAAAGTCAGAATTTGGAGATCAAAGTCAGAATTTTGAGGGAAAAATTTGGAATTCTGAGAAAAAGGTCAGATTCTAGGGTTGAATTTGAAATTATGATGATAAAGTTAGAATTCTGCAAGATGGTCAGAATTCTGACTAATCTTTAACTTCTGACTTTAACCTAAAATCTGAGATGAACACTAGAATTCTGACTTCAGTCTCAGAAGTATGGGATTTAAGTCACAATTCTGGAATAAAAGCCAGAATTTGGAAGTTAAAGTTGGAATTTTGAGAATAAAGTTGGTGTTTTGAGATAATGGTTAACTTTGAGATTAAAGTCAGAATTTTGAGAATTATGAGAATAAAGTTAAAATTCTGAAAATAAAGCCAGACTTCTAACTTTTCTCTTTCACACTTTTATGATCAGATATTTATATTAATATGTTTCTAATCTCTGAATCCTGACTTGTGGACACATTATCTTCATTAACTGAACCATAGTTCAGGGTGATTACAGTTTAGTTCAGAGGTAAATCACACGGCAGACAGTCTCAGCACTCAGCGCAGATCCTGTGACCTCTCGACAGGCTGACTGTTCAAGATGGCCGCCGGAGTGCAGACTCGTCTCAGCTCCTGTTAAACTAATCCAACAGCTAGCTTCAAACTACTTTCACCAGACTGTCAACGACCTAAACAGCCACAGAGAGGATGGTTTCACCCCTTATACAACAAGAGAAGAGATAACTAAAGAGCACGACGCTGGAGTGATGGATTAAAGAGACAGAACGGTGAGAAATTCAGAAACAGACCAGGTTAACCCACAGTTAGCTAGCTGCATTAGCAATAATGCGTCCAGTTTCACCTTCCAGGTTTAATTTAGCCACATTTAATACATCTAATGCTCATTTGACAAACAGTAAGGTGTCTGTTAAAGGGTTGTTAACATTTCACTTCCTACAGCTCCGTTAAAAACTCCCAAACGAACTGTTAAGTATTTTTGTTATGATGCTAATAACCTGCGTTACGGTTAAACTGTGTACCGTGTTAATTGGTGGCTTTCGTCAGCGGTTGGCATGGTTACGACAGCCGTTGGGCGCGAAAGCTGTCTCAATGACTGCCTTATTTTACTATTACATTAAAACACATCATTAACACATATATACAAAAATAAATGAAACATAAAATTACCGTCTTGTTCATGTTTTACGTCCTTAGTGTCTGCTGTAATCACGACAGCCACAATGACATCCGGCTGAAAGTCACCAATTAACACGGTCACCTGGTAAACCATAACATCAGCAAACGTCAGTTGTCTTTTAGGTATCGGAGCTTGTTGCTATGCTGTTTAGGTTAATTAGATTGTTAAATTTAAGAATCACATAAGCGTTGGTGTATTTTTTAAACAAGTCTTTTTTGATGTTTTGTTGCATAAAAGGCAAAAAACAGATCAGTATAACACGTAGGCCAAGGGTTGAGGGTGAATTATGTTTATTATATCCTTTGATATCGGTGTTACGACAGTAATTGTGACCTGTCAGATAATGTGACCTAAATTCACCCTCTGGTAGCTGGATGTCTGTAGCTGGTATTTAACACAGATACCATGTAGTGTTTAGAAAGACCACACTAAACACATTTGACAGCAGGATATAATAACAAATCTAAAGTGATTTAATGTGGCTTTGACCACATTATATCAAAGTAAACAATCACGAGAGAGATAGATGGATTGTATTCTCATTTTTTTTCTTTTTCCTTTCCTGTGTTTTCTGCTTTTTTTGTAAAACAAACAAAATAACATGAGCAACAAACAAGAATACAAATAGCTTCTTATTGTTTTTCTTCAATCAAATGTGACCCAACTGTATGCTGTGGTTTATCAGCCACCACCTGCCTGTCTGGCTGTCCATTGAACAGAAAATGAGAGGGGAATTTGTGGAGATACTAGCTAACCAGTCACCAATCGATATATGTCACTAGTCCACCTGGAAAGAGCCCATAGAAAGTGTTTGTGAATGGGAAGAACTTTTCAAAAGCATATTTGACAGGTGATTGGACAGTCGTCCTGTCAATCACATTCATTACAAGCCAATCAGATAATGCAGTAGGTGGGTGCTACTTCTGCGATGTAACCCCCAGTTTCCACATAATTTTCAGCAGGAGCCACTTAAATGCAGCGTCAGATCATCCCAACACAGGAAACTAAGTGCTCAGAGTTTTCTGGGTCATATTAAGATACAGCAGGGTAGTGGAACTAATATCGCTGCCCACAGCAAATCAACGTCAGGCAGGAAATATAACCTGTTGTTTACATACTCCTCTTCGTGTTATTACCTCAGCCAAGGAGGTTATGTTTTTGGCCATGAATGTTTGTCTGTTTGTTTGTTAGGAAGATTACGTTGGTACGTTGGAGATGTTGGTAATGGACCAATTTAGAAATGATTAGATTTTGGTGGTGATATGTGTATTTGTCTGGATGCCAAAAATTCCCAAATTAAAAAAAAATCAGTAGGTTAACATTGATTGGATTTTAAAAATCATATCCCTGCCATTTTTTAACGGATTCACTTCCAATTTTACAGGATAATATGGGGTACATGTCTCTATCATCAAGGTGAATTTCATCTGGATCCAAGCCAGATTGAAAAATGTTGAACGGGATATAACGGGACATCCCATTGATGGCATTAAATAATTCATATTAAATCCAAATATTAAGTGATGTTCCCAAAACTTGTTGTGTTCATACAGGATAACAACCTCTATGTATGTGCTGAGTTTGGTCTGGATCCTGGCTCTATTCTGGATCTGGTGATCCACAATTGTATCTTTTACAGGGGTTGTGGAAAAGCCAAAAAGTAGTGATGGGAATTCTGGCCCTCCGTAGAGAACCAGATCTTTTGGATCGGCTCACTACAAAGAGCTGACTTTTTCAGCTCCCAAGTGGCTCTTCAACTATTTTTGTTGCTTTAATTAATTTATTAACAGTTATGTAAACTTATGTGTTAAATGAATTAATAATTTAAAAGAGCATACATTACATTAAATTTTTATCACATTGACATGCCTTTGTTTATAAACTCTATAGAGTGCTATAAATAATAAATTATAAAGAGCAAAAGCAAACTTTTTACTATTTTTAAAACTTTAAGCTTTTTACTAATCAACAAATTCAAAGAAAAACAACAAAGAAACTTACAGTATCACACAACTGTAGTCCCTGGGCAAGTGAGTGACAAAACAACAGACACACATGAACAGATCAGCCGTGGACACCTAAGATAATGAAGATGTGCACTCAAAAGAAAGATGGTACCAAGTAAGACTGACTGAAACAGAGGATCTGAGCTACTAACCCAAAAGACGTAAACACTCAAAAAAACAGTGTAAGAAATTTGCTCAAATAGAACAATCAGTGTAGGCCTATGATGGAGCAGCAGTTAAACTGACACTGTTCACACCCTTTTCCTGGTCGATGAGGGGTATAAATCATCCAGCGTTAAGCCAGCTTCACTGATTAATATGCAGAGATATTTTGATTTTAGGTGTTTTTTGTATGCACACTAAAATGACACAACACTAATATATCTGAAGACTTTTCCCAGTCCATTCTCTCACCCAAGTTCATTTCATAACATTACTAGAGAAGTGCAAATATTACCAAGAAGGCTGTAATAAACACTTCCCCACAAGTGTAGGAACAAACACTGTGACATAAGGTACTTCAGATATTGTAAACAGACGTGAGCAGCAATAAAGAAGCATATTTAAACAGCACAAGGGGTGGTCATAATTACTGAAACATTGCATATTTGTGAAGTTGTGGCTGTGATGTTTGGTTCGTCAGCCCTTCAAACTTGTGTCAAACTTGTTTTTTTAGTATTCAGAGACACTCCATCATGAGGGCTCTGCTCTGTGTGCTGTAAACAAGTGGAGTCAGCAGATTATAGGATAGGGCTTAGCTAAAGTATGTATTACTTTATATAAAAATGAATATTTCTACTCATTAGCCATTGGGACAAAGGCAAACATAGTCTTTGTGAAAGACCAAAACAGAATATTATATACAAGTAAGCCTTCTCCTTATAAGTTAAATATCAATGAGGAAACATAAATGTATGCATGAGGATTTTCCAGTTCAGTTGAACTTGTTTTTTTTTTTTTTTGTTTTTAACCTTCTGAGTCCTGAGCAGGGATCTCTGCGAGAAACTGCAGGCAGCCAGTGAGCTACACCGTCGTCTTAATTGATTTATCGAAGTTTTGGATGTGCTGAAGTGGAAGGAAGTAGAGAGGAAAAAGTACTGAAGATTTTATCCATCCTGCTTTTGATTTTGATATTTTTTGGACAAAATGCCAAAATCAGGACTCATGGATTACTTTTATTTAGATGCATTAGTTCTGATATCTAAATTAGGGCTTTAATATCTAAACAATATTGATATCGGCAGATAATTGCCAAAAAAGTTGGTTATAAGTATCAGCAGATATGAACATTTTGCCAATATTTACAGCCAATATTTTGGCAGTTCATATCAGCCATATGTACCTCATATATGGACTGTAATATTGACAGAATTCAGTCTACCATAATAGTTTACCTCATCACTGAATGTCCACTTGTTTAAATCAGCAGTCTCATTTATTGAATTATATAATGTTGTTTTTCTTGCTTCACATCTGTTTCCAACACAAATAGACTGTAACTGTTAAAGGAGCAGGTCGATTTTAGTGAAGTGGAGGCTTTGTGCCCTTGACAGAAAATGTTGGTATAAGTTAGGGCTAGGGCTGGGCTATATATTGATTAAATCGATTAACTCGAATTATTTTCTCCAGAAGATTTGTAAATGAAAGATCAAGATTTTTTTTCTCAACTTACTCCAAATGTGAGTTGTTGTAATGTTTGAACATATTAATACTGAAGATTTATTGTTTGCGTGATTGTAGGTCCTGTCAGGTTTTGCATGAGCACTTTAATGGGCTTGTATTTGTTTTTTTAAATTAGATTATATATATATCAGAGAATTCCATGTTAATGTACTGTGAAAATACCTCAGCCTTCAGTGTTTATATAGACACACCTGTCTACGTTTGAACTTCATCATCAACACTTTATGACACACTTTAACTCTAAGAGGGGAATTCAGTTTGGTTTGGGAATATATATTGTGACAACAAAGGCAAAACTTGATTCATGTCATTTTTGTGTGACTGGGAAGTTTTTTTTGTTGAGAGGGAAAAAATGATTAAAATCGTAAATCGAGTGTTGTGGAAAAAAATCTGGGATTTTATTTTTAGACCATATTTCCCAGCCCTAGTTAGGGCTATAAAACGGTATCAGATATTAGCAGAAACTCAATATTGTACATCCCACATTGAAATAGTGGGATCTTTTGCTCCAAAATAATCAATTTTTACAAACCTTATAGCATTTTTTAAACACTGCACTTGTCTAAAACTCCTCATCAGGGGCATTTTCTTGCAAGTTGATGGTAAAATATAAGGAACTTATCAAATAAAAAGCAGTCATATTTTAACTGTGAAATGTTTCAGAATGGACCAAAATATAACACCAAGTATAACACAAGGTAATAATGCCAACCAAAAGGATTCAGTTGCATAATGTCTTGTTTGGGGTCATTTTTGACCCACTTTCAGAAGAGTGACAGGTCAAATCACTCGAGCAGCTAATTATCGTTTGTGAAACTTCGCCTGCTGGACTTTTTTCATTGTAATTTAGCTGCTTCTGCTTTCTCTCACCTTTCTGTTCTCAGGCCTGTTGTGTTTTCAGATTTGCTAACGTGGTCTTAATTTGACTTCAGTCATCTTTGAAACTTGTCAGAGGGGATGTGACCTGAAGGGAGTGCAGCTTGTGATCAGCAGCAGGACGTGTTTTTAATAACAGGGACTTCCTCATTCTTCCGACTATATTTAGCTCACATAGTCCAACGATGACACAGCTGCACTGAGAGGGTCACGGGACTATGAGTGTTGAATAATTCATGCTGCGCGTAATGAACACAAGGGCTTCAGGGTAATATAATGAGGAAGTGAAATAACAGATGATATGTAAAAAAGCTTTTATATTTAAGAATGGGTTTCGAAGCTGCTTCCTGAATCTGAAGCTGTCGATGGATGTTAAGTTGCCACATGAAAAAGAAAAATATAAAAGTATTACTTTTAACTCTTTAACTTTGAAGTTTTTGTCATGATGCCCCCATGTTTTTACACAAAAAGAAGGAAAAAAACAAAGTAATTGTAGTGTACTACATGCAAAGTAGATTCTTTTTGTTTTGGATTATTACAGTCTGGAATATGTTAGGGTTGGGCGATATGGCCTAAAAATAAAATCCCTGATTTTTTTTTTTCCCACAACACTCAATTTACAATTATAATCATTTTTTTCCCTCTCAAAAAAAATGAATAAATCCAAGTGACACAGAAATTACAGGAGTCAAGTTTTGCCTTTATGTTGTCAAAAATATATTACAAAAATAAGCAGAATTAACCTCCTATAGTTAAAGTGCCTGTCATAAAATGTTGATCATGTAATTGGCAGGCCTGTCTACATAAACACTGAAGGCTGAGCTGTTTTCACAGTAAATTAACATGGAGCTCTCTAAACAATATTTAATCTTATATAAAAAACAAATACAAGCCTTAACATGTGCCTGTGCAGAACCTGACAAGTCCTACCATCAAGAAAACTGAAAATTTTCAGCATTTATATTTTCAAACATTGCAACAACTTATAATTGGAGTAAGTCAAGAAAAAAAAATCTCGATTTTTCATTGATTAGTCTTCTGCAGAAAATAATTTGAATTAATCGATTTAATCAATATATGGCCTAGCCCTAGAATATGTCAGTGATTAGCAGTAACATTGATTTTTATGAATTATTACTTTTGCGCAATACTCCCATTCTTACCATTCAGTGCATAAAATGTGCTTTTCATAAAATGGCTTTAAAAATATTATATATTGATCTTATTTCCAACTGTTTTGGCTTGATCTTTTCAATCTTGAATATCAAATAGTCGTGAATTTTTGTTAACCTCTGAGCAGTCCCCAGCCAATCACAAGGCAACTTTGTTACAATATCCAGTGCCAGTAAAGCTAAGTGAACTGATTGAATTAAAAATAAAAACTTGAATTACAAAACCTTTATGTAAAGTTTTATTCAAAGATATTTAGGGCAGCCATTGATTAAAAAGCCATTGAGAGAAATGTTGTGTAATTAAAATTTGCTCTCCTTTCTTCAAGCAGCTCATTTTTAGAAAATGTTGGATGCCGTCCATCAGAGTTATTTTTATCCATGCTGCTGAAGTTTGACCCATTTTCATTCTCAAAATTATTAACCTTTGTCTTTATTAGCAGGAAATAAGCTTGAATTGAGGGCTGTGGAAGATAGGAGTTGGTTTTATTCAAGAACTCTTAAAGCAGTTTCATGAATGGATCTTCCAATCCAGGCCGTCAGATGTAAGAATGAGCAATACTTGCTTTTAAGGAATATTTGGAGAAAGATTGTGAGAGGGTGATTTTAAATTAGATCTGTAACTCATGAAATTATTCACATTATTGATCTGATCCATTGCCTGTTGTTGTGTTAACTCTGCATATTGGAGCAGAGAGATACAGTAACTATCATATTTAAATTCAGGCTAAGTCTGACTGATGGATCGTAAAAGCTCAGTTGATCCTAAAGGAAACAAACCATGAGCTTTCAGTGCAGGTATCTTTTATTAACACTTCTTATTACACGGAAGATGAGTGATGTGTGAGACGCTGTTTTCTCTTCATCAGCTGACAGAAACTCACACTTCAGTTTTTCCCTTTGGGCAAAATTTTCTCTGTGTTTGCTGTGTCTCTCTTGTTTGCTCTGCCGAAAGAGCTGCAGGCTTTTTGAACCTGACTGCAAAACAAGAAGATTGAAACTTGAGATGAACCTGACTCCATTAATTTAAACTTTCAGTCTTTTTTTTGTGGGAAGCAATTGAGATTATTTTACAGATTATTGAGAACTAGAACAGCATGTCCGTCTCTTTATTAAATGGAATAAGAAGACATGTTTTTTAGATCTTTAAGAATTTATCAAATTAGTTGTTGGCAGCCAACAAAGATCAGACCACCTTTCGGGTCTTAAAATTGCCTCCAGCTGTGTCCTCGTCTTTTTACAGTCAATGACGGCAGCTCATGGTTTAACAAACCTTTTTTAACATAAATTAGGTAAAATCTCTGAGTTTAAGTATCTGTTGTCTTTGCTTATTAATTGTGGAAGGATTAAACAAACTGCAATCATAATCTTGAAATGTATATGACCGGCAATAGGACTGGATATAAAATACCCAATTTTTTCCCCACAAAACTCGATTTACATTTTTTTTTTCCTCTTAAAAAAAAAAAAACTTTTAATGAAACAAAAATGAAATGAATCAAGTTTTGCCTTCATGTTATCAAATACATTCCAAAAGCAAACTAAACTTTTCCTCTTATAGTTAAAATGCATGCTGTATTTTGTCATGAATCGTTGATTATGTAGTTTGAATGTAGGCAGGCTTGTCTACATTAACACTGAAAGCTGAGCTATTTTCACTCTATATTACCATGAAACTCTGATCAATATTTAATCTCATTTAAGAAACAAAAGCCTTAGCATGTGTTGACAAGGCCTACCATCATGAAAATGTTTATTTTTAATGTTTAAATTTTTAAACATTGCAGCAACTTATGATTGGAGTAAGTTGAGAAAAAAACTTGATTTTTCATTTTTAAATCTCCTGCAGAAAATAATTGTAATTAATCAATTTATCCAATATATTGCCCAGCCCTGACTGGCAACCAGAAATACACTTAAGACCAGTTGAAAAATGGCAAGAATTTGCATTTTGCTCTGTTGGATCTTAAGAAGGTTCTAAGTCGAGCTTCAAAATGCAAAAAGAAGAAATGGGAGAGTGAGACAAAACATTTTGAATAAGAAATGTATTGAAAAAAACAATTAAACTCAAACCTGTGTTTGTCAGCTGTTCAACAGTTAAAGAGCACAGCATTTAAAAGGCAAAATCTGTGTACAATGTGATTCCATGTCATTTTCTGTCATGTATTCACACTGTCATGACCTCCTGATGGCAAAGGCTCACAGCTCTCTGTCTCTGAACGTGGTCGATTGTTGAGCTGCGTAAGCAAGGCCTCTCACAACACGCCACCGCTGCTGAGGCTGGACGCAGTAAGACCGTCATTTCTTAAAATATCCTGAGGGTTATAGAACAAGAAAAGCCAAGGGAGAGACCTAAAAATTTCACCAGCTCAGTTCTTTCTTTCTTTCTCAAACTTAAAAAAAATAAAACAAAGTCAGTGCAAAATAATACATATGTAAACCAAACAACTGCACATGTCTGTCAGATAAATTTACACACGTGAGTACATACACATGTATGTCAACATGTGTATGTACTGAGAAGAAGAATGAAGCAAAGAGCTTATCTGGCCCTTCCCATTTCTTACAAATCAGATCAAATACTGAACTAAAATCATACTTCATTACCAGCTGTCATTATTAATGTAATAATATAAGTAAAAGGGTGTTAGCCTCATTTTACAAACTACAGTCAATCATAGAAAATAAATCTCTGCAAGCACAACCCCGTTCTTCAGATACAAGAAAAAAAACTGGAACCTTGTCAGTCCTGATGGCATCGAATTTTACTGTCATGACAAGAAGATTGTTGTTTTCAATAACTCGCCTGCTCATTTTTTTAATCTCTTGCTCCCATTTCTTCTTTTTGCATTTTGAAGCTCTTCTTAAAACCTTAAGATCCAACAGAGCAAAATGCAGATTCTTGCAGTTTTTCAGCTGGGCTTAAGATTTTGGTCGGGAGTGTAAAACATAACATGAGAACTTGTTGGTTAACATACTTATGGCTGCAATTAAAAAAGACGTCTGGTACGATATGATTTATGAAATATATGTAATGGAATGAATCACCTTTTCATTGCAGCTTTGAAAGAACAAATTTCAAGAATTGTGTGGAAAAAGGGAAATCTATATCCTCCCTAAATCCCTAAATTCATATTAATTTTCCAGACACCTGTTTGAAAAGATTGTTCCTGTTTTATTAGATTAGAGACACCCCATGTTAAAATGTTAAGTGTGATTTTGTATTGTTGGTAATTTTCCTCCCCTTGCCTTTAATTACCTCAACCAAGGAGGTGATGTTTGTGCCGACGTATGTTTGTTTGTTTGTCTGTTTATTTGTTCATTTGTCTATTTGTTTGTACATTTGTTTTTTGTCTGAGGGTTTGTTTGTCTGTTTGTTTGTCTGTTTGTTTGTTTGTTTGTTTGTCTGTTTGTTCGTTTGTCTGTTTGTTTGTATATTTGTACTTTTTTTGTCGGAGGGTTTGTTCGTCTGTTTGTTTGTTTGTACATTTGTTTTTTGTCTGAGGGTTTGTTTGTCCGTTTGTCTGTTTGTTTGTACATTTTTTTTTGTCTGAGGAGTTGTTCTGTTTGTTTGTTTGTCTGTCTGTCTGTCTGTTTGCCCATTTGTTTGTTTGTTTGTCTGCATGTCCTCTTGTTTGTTTGTCTGTTTGTCAGCAAGATTACACAAAAACTACTGGACGAATTTTGCTGAAATTTTCAGGAGTTGGTAATGGCCCAACTTAAAAATGTTTAGATTTTGGTGATGATCCAGATAACCGCCATTAGTGAACGATCGTTTTTACTCAATAACCATCGAACTAATAATGATATCAACATGATTCTGAGTGCTTGGTGTGGGTTTTCAGGGTCATGAATCATGTTATGATGATAACTTTATCATAGAACTATTATGTGATCTGCAATATGTGAGCTACCTTGGCGGAGGTTTGTGCTTTCTAGTTTTTCTTTATTTTTCTTGTTTTTTTCATTGCTTTGGTTTTATGTATGTCGTGTCATTAAGGTATGATTGGTTATTATTTTAAAAAAAGACTTAAACTACGGATCAAGCTGGAAGTTTGTTTGCCAGTCATTGTTCCATTGTCTATTTTGTGTGATTTCAAATAAAATTAAAAAAATAAAACATAGTCATCATGGTAGATCATCTCCTTGTATGTATCGTCCCAGTGTTGGGGTGTGGTGCTGACTTTACAGTTCTGTGATTCTGGAGCCTGATTATGATGCCGTCCTGTAAAACCTGTTATGACAATAACCCCTGTATGAGCTGAAACTCGAGGACCTGAGTCTCAGAAGGTTGTTTATACACAAACTTGTATTTTATTTATTGTACAGTTGTTTTTTCTGTCATTTCTGAGTTTTTCATGTTTGACTTTGTTATTATTTACTCTGCTGCATGTAGAATGAGGAAACATCAACGTCACAGCAGGTTAATGTGTCAAGAAGTGACCTAGATTCCTTCTCCTCAGGAGACTTGAACACTTGGAGTGTAACAGCAGGAGTATTGACAGTTAATCATGTAGCTTTTCTCTTTGTTCCAGAGCTTAAACAACTGTTCTTTATTTTCTTTAGGGAGTGGTAGGGGGTTGAAGGCCCCGTGTTCAAGCCCAGCATGGACAGCTTCTTCAAGGCGGCTGTGTGTGATCTGGACAAACTGCTCGACGACTTTGAGCTCAATACAGGTGAGATTCAGAGCTGCGTATGTGATTATCTACATTATTATTTACCTGCTTGCTGTTTTATTTACTAGAAATAAGGTTTTAAGACTCTAATCCAAAGAAATTTATCATTTTTTGAAAAGAACTAAAATCCAGTGTTTTTCTTCAGCTCTGTCTCTGAGCAGCAAACAAACAAACCAACAACAGAAAGTTACTGCATGCTTTCCACAGATTTTCAGCTTATTTTAATGTCAGTATTTTTCAGCAGAGGTGTTCTGTGTGTCATACATGGATGAAAAATTAATTATATTTGTTTGATGCTGAAAAAACTTACACTCATCAATCATTTTGATAATATTCCACTAATTATTTTGATATTTTTGGGTTAAAAGAGAGTAAAGGGATAAAAAATGTTATTCTCTTCATTACTAAAAAGCATATTTGCAGTATAAGTCTTATTTACATTTAAATCTCCTATGCAGGAAAATAAAAATATTTTGGGAAGTTTGAAAATATCATTGAGAAGATAATTTCCAAACAGATCATACAGGACCCCAGATTTTTTAGTTAGCATTGTTACACTTAGAATGTATACAGATTTATTGAACATCATCTGATGTCTGCAAAAAAATGTATTGCACAAAATTGGAATCAGATGTTGTCAACCCTCCCATTAGAACAAATAACATACATCCAGAAAGCCAAACATGTGTTTTAAAAAATGTCGAAACCCTTCATGATTATGTTAAAAACCAACCACATTGCAGTCCCAAAATCCATGTAGAAATACAGATTTTTTTAATTTTGTTTGAATAAACACCAAGTAACTTTTTCAAATTGCAGAGCCTTGTTTGATTTAGAGAAGCTTTGTTCATTTTATCTATTTATTTCGTTTTGTTTAGTTGTCAGATACAAAACGAGTGAATATTTGCAAGAAAAACCAAAGAAGTTTGTCAGTCTGAACATTAAATATCTTGTCTTTGTAGTGTATTCAATGAAATTATTGTATTCTGTTTTTATTTATTGGACTAGGGATTTGTATGTAAGTTTGCATTGATTGCCTGTGGATTTAAAAAAGAAATTGTTACATGTGAGTTATTTGCATGAATAAAATCTCATCTGGTTGTCATTTAACAGACAAAAGAGGAAGAAGAGCAAGATAAAATGTTTAAAATGTGGAATGATTTACTTTAAAAAAGAAGATTAGTTCTTTCTTTATTTCCTTTTTCTTTCTTTCTTTCTTTCTCTTTTTTTAATTTTGAACATGAACAAATAATTAAACATAGAACAAAGTAAAACGACAACAACCAAAGCACAAAATGAATTTGTCATTTGCTTGTTCAAAAAGGAGTCGGAGGAAGCCCAACCTTATCTGGTCCCAACCCCTTCACCTTACACAGTTAGTCAGTAATTAACCCACTTTCAAAAATAATGCTAATAATAATAAAATAAACACACAAAAACAAAATAAACCAAATAGTAATAATATAACATAAATAGCGATCAGGGAAACATAAATAAATAAACAAAAGGTTCTGCGATATTGTTCTGTACTATGTCCATAAACCCATGTTTGGTTCAAGCTCTTGTAAAAGTATTTTAAAAATCAAGACAGATAATCTGTAGAATAGTTTTAGTAGTTTACTTTTTATTTTTTGTGCATAATTTTTCAACATGTGAAACGTTCCGTTGACAGAGGTAAATAATTGTTGTTCAAGACCTAAATGATGGATTTTATTTATCAGGTTGTAAATAGTGCTGGGTAATATATCAATTAAATCGATTAATTTGAATTATTTTCTGCAGAAGATTTAACTCAACTTACTCCAATCATAAGTTGTTGCAGTGTTTGAAATATCATTACTGAACATGTACAGTTTTTTTATGATGAGAAGCCATGTCAAGTATTGCATAAGCACATGTTTAAGCTTTTATTGTTTATTAAATGAGATTAAATATTAATCAGATGTTTCCATGTTACTATACTGTGAAAATAGCTCATCTTTTAGTGCTTGTAGACAGGCTCCATAGGTTTGAGCTCAGGGTTCTCACTAGTCCTGGAAAACCTGGAATATCTGGAAAATGACTGACCAATTTTCCAGTCATGGAAAACATTTGGACAAAGAGGAAAAAAGTAAAATGTTCTGGAAAAGCTTGAATGGTCCTGGAGAATTATTTATCTTCCTTCTACCTTGTTAGTGAACAAAAATCAAACATAGGAAATGAAGTAAAAATGTACTTGGTAACTAATGCAAGCTAAGCAATAAAATATGAGTAGATGAAATAATGCAAGTTGAGGAATGAAATCTCAAAACTCAAAACGATGGTGACAAAAATAAATAATAAAAAAAGCAAAATAAAATGTAGGTTCTCAAACAGTAAATCAACAAAATCTGTTTATAAAAAAGTAGAGTAAATAAAGATAAAAAAGTAAGTATAAACTGTAAATTTATAATAGTGAGACACTACATAAAAGCCAAACTAGAAAGATAGCTAGCAGACACTGTCCATGCCCGAGAGTTAGAAATAAATACATTTTAAGGAGGGGGTGAAAACATCCTGGAAAAGTCCTGGAAAATGATTTCTAGAAAAGAGTGGGAACCCTGGAACTACATAATAGGCATTTTATGACAAAATTAAAGCATGCATTTTAGTTTTGGAACATATTCTGATAACATAAAGACAAAACTTGATTCATGTAATTTTTGTGTCACTTGGAGGTTTTTGAAAGGGAGTAAATTGATTAAAATTGTAAATTGAGTTTTGTGAAAAAAGATCTGGGATTTAATTTTTTAGGTCACATTGCCCAGGGCCAGTTGTAACTTGTTATTTGTTCTTTTCCCTCTGCAGAAGAGCTTGACTGTAAATCTGTTTTCCTGAAGCCGGCCGTGTACCCCTTCTCCTCTCTTGGCTCTCCGTGTTTACCCTCCGAGGCGTCCTCCGTCCCTCCAAACCTCCCCGTGCTCAACTCTCTTCACTATGGATCTGCCACCAGCTGCCCTGACAGCTCAGGCTGTCCAAACCGCAGCCCCGACGACCGAGAACTCAAAGGTCAGCCCCTCACCACGGTCGACCTCCTCTCCTCCGTGGACCGCCGCCCGGCCAAAAGCTCCGCCCCTCCCTGCCCGGACAGAGCGCTGAAGCCGGTGTGCGACCTGGTGAACGACACCAGCTCAGCCATACTGGTGCGGGCCAACAGCCACGATGCTTTCAGCGAGCTGGACGCGGCAGAGAAGCAGATGGAGGAGGAGGAGGAGGCGCTGCTGGTGGACTTAGATGGGCCTGTGGAGCAGGGGCAGCCGAGCCACGGGGCCGAGTCAAAGGAGGAGGGGAGAGAGGAGCTGCAGGGCGGGGAGTACTCTGCCTCACTCAGCCTGCTGGACGTTATTCTTCCTGCTGCGGTGGAGAGGAGCTGTGAGTCTTCAGATGATTCACCGTCAGATGATACAAAAGAGACGGACTGTGAGGAGGCGGCGGCTCACAAAGAACAAGAAACAAACTCCTCGGACTGCTTAAAACAGGAGGACTTGCAGCCTGGTGAGAGCGTGAAGGACGAAACCACAAGCTCAGAAAATAACCAGGAGAGCCCACAGGAGGAAGTCCAGGCTGAGGCTTCTGCAGGAGCTTCATCAGAGAGCGAATCCATGGGTTTATCCTGCCTGCCGATAGCTGTGTCCATGTGTGGAGCTCTGGTTAATGCAGAGGAAGAGGGCCAAGCGGCGGAGCAAAGCGAGGAAGCCGAGAGCACGGAGGCGGATTCTCTGTCTGTCCTGGAGGAGCCCGGCGATTCAGTATCCCAGCAGCTCGCCGAAGGCCGGGCCTCACCAGAGGGGCAGCATTTCCCCCAGGAGCCATCCCAGTCTGCCGAGCCAAGCCCTGTAGATCCTCCCGAGTTTGGCTTCGAGTACCTGCCTGAGAGTGACCAGGCTGAGATGCTGGTGACCGACGAGGAGCTGGACGCGTTCCTGCAGGCGCACGCGGAGGCAGAGCAAGGCCAAGGCGGGGGCGGAGCAGGAGGCGGGGTCTCGTGTTGCAGCAGCTCTGTGGATTTTACTCAACCTGAGTGTCAAAATGGAGATCTGGAGGTGTTCGGAGGGTGCGGAAGGGAGGACGAGGAGGGGTTTGCTTCTCCAGAAAGCGACAGGACAATGTGCGTGACTGTGGAGGGAACGTCGAACCCGGGGGATCCCTCATCATCACAAGACTCTCGCCAAGAAGAGCCAGATCTCTCCCCCTCTGATCTAAACCACTCCTTAACCAGCAACTCAAATCAGCCCCACCTCAGCAGTAGCCCCGATCAGCCACCTTCCTATGGAGGAGCGAGACCCAAACAGCTTCACTGCCAAACACCTCGGTCACCACCAGCAGGAGAGGAGGAGGCGCTCGGCGATGCTGCAACAGAGCAGACAGAGGATGAGGAGAGCTCTCCCAGCCTCACAGAGGAGAACCCTAACCTCAGAGATCTGAGCCCCATGTACTCAAACCGGGAGCCTCAGGAGTACAGCATGGGGTGTGATGAGCTCTCTGAGCCGCCGCCGTACCCCGGGGAGTCGCCCACTGATGGTGGCAGACCGCTGAACTGGAGGAAAGAGGGAGGAGAGGAGCTGGGGAGCAAACAGCCCGCCTGGGTGCCGGACGCTGAAGCTCCAAACTGCATGAACTGCTACCAGAGGTTCACCTTCACCAAGAGGAGGCATCACTGTCGAGCCTGCGGGAAGGTAGGAAAAGTCAGATAGATTAGCTTTTCCCCCGTGAATAATCAAAAAAGAACAATATTCACTTTAAAGGAAAAAGCACTAGTCTCTGTCTTTGAGTTTAAAACTTAAAAATAACGTTGTTAATGTCTTTCATGGCTAAGTTGTCAAAACCAAACTGAACCAGAAAAACCTTGACCACCAAACTAACCACGTGCTGATCCGTGGGCTTATATTGTTGCTTTCTTTATATATAAGGTGCTTTTCATTCAGTGATTAAAGGGCTGTTTACACAACAGCAAAAAGAAAAAAGTTTTTGTTGCATTTTTGTTTACACAAGAACGGTTGTCACAAGAATGGGGGCGTGCAGCACATGTGCAGTACTCTTTCAGATACAGGTTGCGTGCACAACGTGGAACAACAACAACAATAACAGCTATGGCCCACTACTGAGCAACATGTGTGCTGCTAACTTTGCTCAATTTGTTATCCAGACAAAAATATCCAGACAGATTTGCTGTCCATACCAGAAACTCCTGCTTGTTTGTGCGTCCACCCGTCATTGTTGTTTGTGAAAAGTTTGTCTTCACTGGAAAGCGTTAGCGCGCAGACGCATGTTGTAACACCGCTGTCTCACTACAAACACACACTACACTACACCTACGACTTGCATACGCAGGCTACTTATAATGTCCAGACATCTCTATCTGTCCCATGCTTAAATGTGTTTTCTTGACAGATTGATTATTTGTTTATGTTTTTGACCGACCCTACGCATGAATATACACTAGAAATCTACAAATGAATTGCCCCTTGTGGGATAAATAAAGTTGTCTGAACTGTACTGAAACCTACATCACCAACTACTGGCCTGGCATGCACACTACTGCGTTTTCAGTCGTTCTCGTGGATATGTGTGAACACGGCACACTTTTGAAAATGTAAAGGAAAAACCTTCAGTTTCTTGTGACAACGTTGTCACGTAAATGGGCCATAAGATGCCCTGTTAGATAATTCGGGGAATTGATTGTTTTTTTTCCCGATATTCCTAAAAAGATTGGGATCTGCAGATCAAGTCAAAAGTTCCAAAAGTCCTTTTTCCAACAAAATTCTTCTTCTCCTGATTCAAGATCGATTCCTAACTCCTTATCTTGCTCTTGTTAAATCTTATAGCATGAGCTACAAGACAATTAAAAAGCAATCTTAGTAGTAGCAGTAGTAATAGTAGTAGTAAGGCCTTACTGTCCCTGAGGGGCAATTCGGGTGCAGCATACCAGACAATACAAGAGACATAAATGCACAAATACAAACAATTAATCAAAAGGCCACAGATACACTATGCACAGTGCCTACTACCAGTGATCAGCATATTTCACAAAACAGTGACTAAAAATAAAAGAGATACAAAATAAAGAGGGATAAAAACTACCATGTATCTTTAGTATTCGATATGCAGGGAGCAGCTTTGAAGCATCCCTTTAGCATTAATTTCCTGTGATCCCTAAAGCCTTTAACACTGGCTGAAGCTCGTATTGTAATTCAGGAGTAAAAGATTTCATTTCACTGAAATCTCCTGTGTTAAAGACCCTATTTTCTGAGTCAATATGATCCGACTGTAGTGATCAAAAACCACAAAATAAACTGTTAAATAACCACCAGTTATGTGCTGTCTTATTTATTTCCTTCATTCAAAACTGTAAAACTGGACCATGACAGGACTTTGATTTTTGCATCCTTAATTTCACATGTCCAGAGAGATAAAAGTGAAACCTCCCTTTGTGTCTGCGTGCTTCATAAATAGTTAAATAAAACAGATTACGTCCCAGCACCAAATATAGCTCCTTGGATTCACGGAGAGAGAGCGTGAGTCAGCTCTTCTTTTTCCAGCTCTCCTATAGGACCCAGCTGAGCCACGCGTCCTAAACATGGAGCTAAGTCCCTTAAGGCCTGTGATTAGGGCAGCATTAGACGGGACAGTTGAACATGTTATTGTTCACTGCTCCAACAGGCTCTCCAGACAAACATGCTCACGTAGACCTCTACCTGCTCTCTGTTGACTTTGTACAGGAGGATTTATTTGCATGTTTAGTATCCATATGTTGTCCTCTGTGTGGCAGGTTTACTGCGCCGTGTGCTGCAACAGGAAGTGTAAGCTGAAGTACCTGGAGAAGGAGGCTCGTGTCTGCGTCGTCTGCTTTGACTCCATACATAAAGGTAAGAGCCGGCTGCAGCGCCAGGCCACAGCTGTCTTAGTCTCTAATGTCTCACATGGACATGCTTTAAAATGGTCCAACATGGTGGTGCGATTGTTCACTGGAATACAGGAGGGATTTCAGGCTGAAAATCATAATAATAAGTAAATCACAAGTTTCTCTTTGGTCATTGTTTCTGATCAGTGTTGAATTATTGACCTAATTAATGAAAATGAATGAAGCTTTTTATATTGATTTTTGGACTGGGCAATACAATGGTTTTGTCACAAATCACACACTCTTCCCTTGCTCCCTTTTTTCTTTTAAGTGAGTCAAATAGAGGACTATATAGAGCAATCATCAGACACCACTCCAGTTGCTGATAATGACGATATCACTGTTGTGAATTTAATACATGCAGCATCAAAAGTCAGTCACCAATAAGTAACACTAAAATTGAGATTAAAAAATCACCTCACTTAAAGGGGCAGTTCAGGATTTTTGAAGTGGGGTTGTATGAGGAATGTAGCATTAGCATGAACATTAGCCACAGTGACGAAGATCAGCTCTGCTTCTGTAGAGAAAGACTCAGCATGGAGTATAAAGTGAATGCACTGATTCAAAAGGCCTGATTATGTTTATTATGAAGCATGAAGGTTCTAGTCTGATTTACATTTAAAGATGATGAAACTAAACTTTTTGAGCCATAAAGTTAAGTTTATAAAGCAGCATTAATGAGCCTGAGTCACAGGATGAAGTCCTGTAGTGACTCAAACTCTGTATCTTATGTTTATAAATTTAATGTTTATCCAAAGTGAGATCGTTGTGTCTAGACTGTCTCTAAGTGTATGGTTTTAGCATCCATTTAACCGGTGTTTCCTCCTGTTATCATTAAATGTGACACACAAACAGATCGATTACTTTCATTTCACAAAAAAGTGTCAATAATTGGCAAAATTGAGGTCAAATGAGTTTCTTTTCTTTTTTTTTTTGATATAATTTTGTGTTAACTCTGTGGACTTCAATTTTTGAAGCTTGTTTCTTGCCAATTGTTGTCAGACTCCCCTGGGAATTATGTTGGCTAAGAGCATGAAAATATGATCTGTTGTCCTCAGTCCTCGTCATTTAAAATATTGATGTTTGATTTTAATTAAAAGAATAGCGAAGACACTTAAAACCAGAGGACAGAGAGAGAAGTGGGGTTCATATTCATTATTACCTGGATCCATGTAGGCTTGGTGATTTGATACCAGTTTGTGTAGAGGAAATATAAACAAGGCATCACAGCCTTGTCTTCGTTATAAACCTGACATTAGCACTCCAGATGTTTCAATACCATCAGCTGAGGATCTAAACTGCCCGTGGTGAACATTACTAAATAATAATATCAATGAACTTACAACTTAGTAGTCCTCTGGTTACTGTTGTCAGTTTGTGCTTGTTGCCACTTCTTTCTGGCCAATGTCGTACATCACCGTGGAGAAAAGTCCACTGAAGGATGCCCCAGCCACTTATAAATCCAAAGTATGGATACACCTCGGCTTGTTATTGTGACATATTGTTACATTAATTTTTAAAAAATATATTGATTATCGTAGAATTGCTACATCGAGATTTTATTGTTATTATGGACCATGTATTGCATATCGTATCATGAGGTACCCCGTGATTCCCATCCCTCTTATGCAGGGACATAAATGATCAAAAATGGAAGTTTTTTCAAGCCTTATGAAAATCATGTGTTAGTATGTTAATTGCTGAAATTTTGGGATATTCAGGATATTCTGTCCAGAGTTTCTGGTAAACCTGTGTACTTGTAAAATGCAGATTACTGTAGACAAAGAGGGCGTATCTTTCCCTGCAGTGTTTTGTTTGCTCAAAGCAGTTGTTTTGAAAGTTGCAGAGCTGTCGAGCAAGTCTGCTTCTAAGCTGAGGAGCTTGACTGAACAATTTCTGTGCGAGACTTTGTGATTAATCTGGAAATAATACTGAATCAGCACACATTTCACTGAAACAATGGATCAAATTTATCTGTTGTTTAAAATGTTTTCTCTTGAGTACCTTTGCTTGTTCACCCAAAGTGAGCACACAAAAAACTTTCCAAAAGAGAACTAAAACTTGTCAGAGTATCAGCATTACTTTCAAAATCAATGAATATTTCCCCTCAAAGTCGGTTTGTTCTGTTATCTTGTTCCTGTTGGCTCTATTTTCATCCTCTCTTAGGAACAGACTAAAACCTTTGAGTCACCTTTAAATCCTAAAATAGAGAGTCTTCCACTAGAAGTCATGAAAACTTAATAAAGTCACAAAAACATTTTCATTTTGCAGTTTATAAATATTTAAAGAATGCTGCTCAAAAAAGTCCCATACTCAGGGGCTCCGAGGCTTCCTTTTACGTCACTCTGAGCATTCATTAAAAATTCATGGTTAATACAAATATCTGTCTTTTTGCAGATTTTCACAGCACAGTATAACGCAGGGATGGGCAACTTTCAAGATGGGCACAGTGTGTAACACTCTATGTCTGGTATAATTAAGAATAGTTTTATCAAAGTAGCATGATATAAAGCTTTAACTAGAATCACTTATTCCAACATTCTTATTTTTAACTCAATGCAAATAATAATAAAATAATATTAATAATCAATTTAATACACCAAGCTTGAAGAGGTCATATTTTGCCCTGACACAATGTTCATATATTCAGTTTTTATGACTGCAAGGGTGTGTTCACAGTCACTAATATTCTCTCTGTTTGTTCGTTCAGTACTGCCTTCCGCCATGTTGTCAACAACTCTTTGTTCATTCTATCCTTCTGCTCTGCACTTGGCATACTAGCCTGAATCAACAGGCTTTAACATCCGACCTGATGTACACTCATGAAGCTTTTTACAATCTTAACCAATTGAAAATAATGAGAGAGCGTGCACATCAATCTCATGTCGTCAAACACAACTTTAATGTAATCAAACATGGTGGACAACGTTGGAAGAACTTGCTAAGCTACATGTGGCTAGTGGTTAGCTTCCTGTAACATCTTTGGTCACTGTCCTTTTCATCCAGCTTCTCCCTCTTTTAGTCTGTCACATATAACTTGGAGGTTGTGCTGTGTTTACTCGTGTTTTTGGACAAATCAGCAAGTTAGTCCTCAGTTTCTGACGTCCGTTTAACCTCGTGGTTTACCTTTACGATGGCATGGCTACTTTTGCTTCCTGCTCCAGCCAGTTTGCTTTCTGATTGGCTTTTTTCCTCTCGTGAAAAAACACAGAGGGCATGCTTGACTGTCCTCGGCATACTCCACACACATCGGGATCTCTGGTAGTAAATATTTAACATGTTTAGTATTTAGGATTTCAAGCCGGGGTGCCTGTGGTTCTCTTGAGGAGACTTTTAACACACCTCACACCACAGGATGTTCAGTAAGATCGTCTTTAGGGCTAAAACAAAATTGGGCTCTTGCTGACTTTGGGCAGAAGTGGGGATACGAGCTGAAACTCTGCCCAAAAATCATGTAGTGTGTACCCTGCTTAAACAATGGTGGGGCGTAACACTGGTAGGTAGGAGTGTGACTCACCTGTGGCCTCATGATATAGTATTATCATGATTCTTGAGGCTGATTTGATTTTATTGCAGTTCTTAATATTTTGTGATTTACAGAATATTAAAAAAGAAATAAAAACTATATTCTGTTCAATTTGATAAGAAACATATTTCATTATATTCACGTCACTTTAGTTAGTTTTATCAAATACAGCAGTAAAACTTAAACTAATGTCTACACATTGCAAGTAAATACACTTGGCTCTTCTGTGCTCAGCCTGTCTTCAACCCGTACCTTCACTGTTCTGTAGAGCCTCAGTACTGTTGCGTTGGTAAAATAATGCAGAGACAGAGGCCCAAAACTTGGCTCCAACCAGCATGTAGCTTGCTCAGAACTAGGAAGCAGCTCTGACAAACCCCATGTGTCCTGTCCATCTCTTAGGTCCCCTTGGTAAGTCCACAACATGGATTTAAATGCAGACGGTGCATTCCTTTTGTCTCTCCCCTGTGCATGCATATTTGCACAATTAATGTCAGCTCTGCCAAAATCACCTGCATTGGCACAACAGCACCACCATGTAGACTCAAACTCTAATTAAGGTTTTTTCTTATAGAACCAAAAGCTTTAGCTTTAACCAAAAGCTGTTAATTTTCAAGTTTGATAATTGTAAATACTTCCACTTATTCTATTTTGTTTTTTTGCTATTGTACAGTTTAATGATATCTATCTATTATCATATATGTTATTCTATTAACCTTAATGCACGCTACTTACTCTTGTACTTACCCCTGTACTGCTGCAACACCTGCATTTCCCCTCTGGGGATCAATAAAGGTTTGTCTTATCTTATCTTATCTTAATTAAATGTTGGAAATGAATACATTAAGATATGTTGTTGCCTGTAATCTCGGAATTGATTTACTATCACCATGCCATGTATCACGACCGAACTGTGCCGAACAGAACCAGACCAATCAGTGGAAACACAGCTCAAGAGGGAGGAGAGAGAGGCTGCACAGAAGTAAACAACAGCTGCAGGTTAACTTTTATGTTGTATTAAAGGAAATTTGTTTTAAAATAGGTCTACGATAATCGGTGTATGCGCCAAGTCTACGCTACCAACCCAGTCTGGATGAAGGCATCTCCATGGGACATCAAGTCACCGTCAGTACACACTGAAAGGTTTGCACACCTTTCAGTGCGTACAAGAGGCTCAGCGTCTTTGGCTCTTAAATCGAGCAAATAAGGCACCAAAATCTGCGCTGTGATTTGGTTTGGTCAGTCACATTTGCATTGTATCGCAGTCCAGTGATGGCTGGTTCCCACCTCAATACAAACTATTTAAGATCATGTGTTTTTGTTTTTGTTGTGCATGTTCCTGCGTCGTTGATTGAAGGCGTTTCATTGGTTTTAAAGACTGCAGCATTTATGGACAGGCGTTGATGGAGGGGAGGGGGAAGATGGATGATGAGGGCAGGAGAGAGAGAGAGGGAGGAGAGTTATAGCAGGACTCTGGCATTTGTCCTTGATTGTGTGAGTGGGGGAGCTTGGAGACCCGCCTTACGCAGCAGACATGTGATGCTCACACACTACGGCTAAATTAAGAAGAAAGAGGTGATCCACTTTTTCTCGAGTGGTTGTGACGCCATCTCTCTCTCTCTCGCGCTCGCTCTCTCTCTTTCCTCACGTCCCTCCCTCCCTCCTCATTCGCTCTCCATCGCTCACATCATCTGTGAGCTGCATGTGAAGCACATACTGCTCCAGCCCAAAGCTAACAGGCTATTAGGCTAAGAGCAGAAATATAAAAAGGAGCAGAGATGGGAGTGTCTAAAGTCAGGTCGAGGAGTAGGCTTGCAGTGATGTGGATTGTTTGGGTTTTAGCGGAGGGGATGATGAGGTAAGACGCATAATTTTATACTTTTTAATATTCAGAGTTTGGGTTTTGTACTGCTTGGTCTGGTTTTGTTTATTACAGTTTTAATTTTGTGGTTGAAAAATGTGACTAAAATGTGTTTGTCGGCTACCTGTTACCATAAAATAAGCAACTATGACCTGCTAAAAGAGATCAGACAGTAAAAACTTTAATAAATGCACATTTACTGTACTTAAATCAGACATAAAATGATATATGTGGGCTGTCAGATGTTCAAAATCCATGATGACCATTTTCTAAATATAAGATAGGGTATACAGTTTCAGTTAGAAGCATACCATCTCATGTTTCTTGTAAATGAGATGCGTATTGAAAGTGGTATCAATAAGGATATATTTGTGAGGTAGTATTTATAAGGTTATTGATTTCATACAATTCTTACTAAGCAAGAAAATGCAGTACTTAAAGAAAAAAATCCTTAAAGGTTTGTCAGTGTTTTCATGTAGTTATTTTGCATTGATTAAAGTACAAATAGTGCTTAAACAGGAGTAAAGTAGAGTTATGTTGAATTCCTTTTTGAATTTGGATCATTAAGTTAGTTTAAGGAGAGAAATGATCTTGACCAAACTTAAAAATTGATCATATAAGGACTTTTATTGATCAAAACTGAACAAAAATATTTCAAGTTTTTGTGGACTAAAACTAAACTGAAATAAAAGGGCCTAAATCACTTGAATATGATTGAAACTAATAAGCTGGGGAAGACTTCAAGGGATAGCTCAGTATTTTTGAGGCTGGGTTTTTATCAGGTATTTGACGATAGTCGGTAAAGTGGCTACCGACTATTGTCAAATATTGGGTCCAATGTACAATTGGGCAAACAAAAATCAGAGTGCTTTTTTTTTTCCTCCAGGAAGTCTCTGTGTTTGGCGTTATTTTAAGATGCAGCAAATGTCTATGTGTTCTTCCACCTGTGTGCGTTGGCTGTACCCGCTGAACCTCATTCTGAAGAGTTTCTTCTTCTGTAAACTCCATCATAAAGGTTACCCTGTGCATCCACAGTAACTTTTTCACTTGTGTCAAAATCACCCGTGTTTGGTTCATTATTACTTTCCTTATTTCACAGAGCGAAACAGCAGATTGGCAGATGAACACAGTCATTTGCTGCATCATAAAATAGTGCCAAACACAAAAAATATTGAGCACTGAGATTTTTCACCCAATTTTACATTCAACCCAACATAGACTTGTGGCTTGTTTTCATGTAAAACTCACAGATTTACACAAAATAACTACCTGTTAACAGCAGTGTACATTACAGGTTGTCTTAGCTTGTTCTCCTTAAAGGTGCAGCGCTGCTGGGAGCCACTTCACTGTCTATTGTCAAGTGCCTGATACAACCCATCTTCAGAAATACTTAAATACTCCTTTAAAATTGGTGCAGAGTTTGCTATTTGACATTTTGACATGTACTGGAAAACTCACTTTATTTCAAATTAAAGAAGGATTTAAACTTCCTCCAATCATCAAAGAAGATAATCAAGATTAAACATGCTGCATGCCTTTTTTTTGTGAATTACTTTTATTTTTTAATAATTTCAAAAATCTTCCTTGTAATTTGATGTTTTCTGGGAATACAAGTATTCAGAACATTACATCAGGTTCAAATTGTCACGTTTAATGACTGCTAGAATATGTTAGCAATTAATAATGTTCAAATATCCCTTTAGTTTTCTTATACCCAGTACCCCGATCCACCTTTATTCTCTTTCTGCCTGCGACACTCTCTTAGAGCTCCCTCACTTAATCTGATTGGTTTGCAGGTCAACTCTGTGGTAAATGGTCAGTTCAGCGCTGCTTTACGCCATGTTTTCAAGACTTTGCACTGAAACCTAGGTCTCTGCTCTGCACGTGGCTTTCTACCAAGAGCCAATGGGCTTTAACTGACAAGATGGTGGTATGACATCACACTGGTAGGGCTATTTGGAGGGCTTGGGGAACAGGACATGGTAGGCAGCTACTGGCACTGTAAGCACAGAGAGAGGGAGAGATCCTGATGCCATGGGTGTTTTGTCTTGTTCATAGAAGTGCTCTATCACAGAGAGAGGACATGTTAAATGCACTAAAGAATAGATAAAACTTGCAAAAGCATGATACGAGCTCTTTAAAGTAGTGCAATAAAGCAGCAAGCTTTAACAAATGCATTTATTTTAAACAACATGGTCTCCCCGTGATTTTAGCTTGGAATAAAATTAAGCCTTCTCATATTGAACCACCTGTTTCTGCACCATTAACAGCATGTATATTCTGTCTGAGCATTGACAAGGGCAAAGAGAAACAGATGGAAAAGCACTGCAAGTGTTAGCACGACAGCCACTGTGGCACAGGGAGAGTGGATCCTATGCAGGATCAAAAATGTTGATGTCCAAGTGAAAAATAGTTCCTTTGGTGTTATTTAAACAAACTGGCATCCTCATGGTGTGCTCCTGCCTTCCTGATGATAAAAAGACAGCCACCTTCCCATCCTGCTCGCCCATCCTGTCTGACCTGCCTATCCATATCCACATCACCCAGTGCCAAAACTACCAATCCTATCAAAATAAAGACATGTCTTTGTATGACTATTACACATGCATACATCCCAGCTGCACTTAAAAACAATATATTACTTAGCCCCTTTCATTTTTACTCTGTACAGCACTTTGATGAAGTTGAGCTGTTTTAAATCCAACAGATTTTGACAGGACATGAACATAAGCAGATTTAGTGTCATACTTACAGCATGGACATAAGCTGAGGTAAATCTTAATTTATGCAGAGATTGTTGTTGTGCAGCAGTAAATCAGCACTAAACTTAAAACAAGGTCTCTGCGGGATACTTGAAGTAGATTGCCTCGAGCTCTTGATGACTTTTTTTGTGCCTTGTCATCCTTTCCTCCCAGAACAAGGTGAAACAACTCTCCTTGTAGTGATGCTGTCTGACTAACAATATGCCCGTCTGTTCCACTTTAGAGTTATTTTAAAGCCTTAGTTCTATTTTGACTTATTTATCGTTATATTTAGGTGCGAATTGTTTGGGATTCTTCAAAGGCTGCTTAAGCAAAGCTCTAATGACTGCAGTGTAATCCTTATTAATATACAGCCTTTAAAAGTTTTATGTCTGTCTGACAGGCTCAGAGTTTATTCTTAGTGTCTGACAATATTGAGAAGACTGCTATGGAAGTAGAACTTTTAGTTTAAGAATAATTTGACTTTTTATTTAAGTGAATCTGATGATTCATCACTCTCCTCAACAGCAGATCTAACTCACAGTTTTGATTGTGCTGTGTGTGGTGTATGTAACCTTATAAACCTTCAATTTGTCTGATTGTGTTCAGGATGTAAACTGACATGGGGAGCGATATATTAAAAAAATGAAGAGAACTAAGGTCTTTGGCCCTTGGCCAAAGACATGAGCTAGGCCTACAAAGGCCTTAGGCTGGGCCTAACAGAGTATTATTTCAAGCACCACACACATTCTGTCCCACCAACGATCTAGAATCTAGTCCTCCAAGACAGAAATCTGATCAAACGTGATTGAAAAAAAAACAAAGAAGAAGAAACATAGCAACAACCGGAAAACACAACATGGGAGAGGACACATTCTTAGAGTCTGACAACATTAATGGCCCTTTTCCATCAGCATGTCTAAGCCCTACTCTACTCGGCTCGGCTTTCCCCGACTCTACCCGGCTCTACCCTACTTGCATTGTGCTCCTTTCCCACCAGCCCGATCCCCTGGCCAGCGGGGGCGGGGTCGCCATAAAACAGCTGGGCGGCACTGCGTTCATGTCATTTTGAGCGCGACACAACAACCAAAACAATGGAGGACTTGGAGGCAATAGTATACTTGCTGCTCGATCTGTGGCTTTGTGTCACAAATCGAATGAAAGAGGAAAGCAGGAGAAGGCTGCAGGCGGCGAGAAGAAATACCGAGGACGAGGGCAATCGAGCTGCAAAGAAAAGACGTATGAGGGTAAGCTAATGGTAGCTACCGCTAGCATGTTAGCTAGCTCGTCGCACTCATGACTCATCGGTGACGACATTCTCTAATCAATCAGTAGCCCACAGTTGGTCGACGTCGCCTTTTAGTATCAACTCAGCTCGCTTAGAACCAGAGCAGAGTGGGTACTAAAAAACTGGTTTGTTTTAGGAGGTACCGTGCCGGTGGAAACGCAACACAAACCGGGTAGAGCCGAGTAGAGTAGAGTAGAGTAGAGTAGGGCTAAGGCGTGCTGGTGGAAAAGGGCCATAAGAAGACTGCTATGGAAGCAGAACTTTTAGTTTAAGAATAATTTGACTTTTTGTCTTAATGAATCTGATGATTCATCACTCTCCTCAACAGTAGATCTAACTCACAGAAAACAGAAATAACTGTTGACCTGCTGCCCGTTTGCCATGTCTTTTGTGTTACACACAAGGATTTTCTAAATCTGAAGAGATGTTTTATCTGTATGAGACCCCACACATGAAGATAAAGAATCAGGCATTGAACAATTTTGATCGTATTGTGTGGTGTGCTCTGATAATCTCAACACAGCACACCACACACAGAACCATTCTGTCCCACCACCGATCTAGAATCTAGTCCTCCAAGACAGAAATCTGATCAAACGTGATCGAACAAAAAATGAAGAAGAAACATAGTAACAACCGGAAAACACAACATGGAAGAGGTCATATGAGAAGAGGGAATGATGGTGGTCTTGGACTTTTTTTGACCGAAAAATCCTGAACTAAAAAAAAGAAAAGATGGTGGGAAAAAACTCCTGGGACAGTGTGAACACATGAGCTGGTCCTCCATTTCTGAGGTCCACTGAACTTTATGTTTCAGGTCGGCCATGTTTGTTTTTATTTACGCCTGCTTCCTTGTTCCTCAGTCAGCTCCCTTCTTGATTAGCTACATTCACGTCAGAATTCACAGAGTCATGACTCGGGAGCCGTCGGCTTTCCCCACACACGAAGACTTTTGGTCGTAAATATTGAACAAGTTTAATCACGCTGAGGTTCTGGTAAAAGAAAAGGCAGTCAGTTTGATTTTTATTCAAACATTGGTGTCAGTATCAGTCCTAATTGTCTCCAAGGGAACATTTTTAATCCTATATTCCCATGTGCAATTACTTTGTGAATATGTAAATAATTCTTGTCTTTTTTTTAGTTTTTATATTTCTAGTCTTTTGTATATTTATAGTAATGTACATACTGTATTTTATACTTGAGTCTGTTTTTATTTATAATTGCTGTGCCCTTTGCTGCTGTAACACTGCCAATTTCCCGGTGTGGGACGAATAAAGGTTTATTCTATTCTCTTTATATTCCCATTTTTTGATTTAAAGTCACACCGTCACCAGAATATGCAGGATAGGACCAGCTTGTAAAAAGAGGGGACATTCTTCCTATTACTTGTGTGAGGTATAACATATGTAGGTGGAGGCTGTATAGCTATGACATCATAAACTACAGGAATTTAAAAAAAAACAGCATTTTAAGGGGCATTTTCTTTAAAGAGGTATATGCATTTCATTGTGAGCTGAGAGTTAAGTAAAGGTGTCATGCTCTTCTGCTTTCCAAGCCATTTCTTACAACATTAAAAGCAAAGGACATCAGACCTTTAAATGCTGATTCAGAGGAAGTCATGGAAAAACTCTGATTTGTTTTTATGATCGAGCAAGAGAGAGGATGTCGCAGGGCTGAGCCATATGTTGATTAAATCGATTAATTTGAATTATTTTCTGCAGAAGATTTAATAATGAAAAACTGAGATTTTTTTTCTCAACTTACTTTTACTCCAGTCAGAAGTTGTTGCAATGTTTGGAAATATAAATACTGAAGATGTATAGTTTCATGGTGGTAGGCCCTTTTCAGGTTTTGCACAAGCACATGTTTAGGCTTTTATTTGTTTTTTAAATGAGGTTATATTTTGTTCAGAGAGCTCCATGTTAATACACTGTGAAAATAGCTCATCCTTCAGTGTTTATGTAGACAAGCCTGCCTAAGTTTGAACTATATAATCAATGTTTTATGAAAAAATTACAGCATGCATTTTAATTATAATAGGGAAAGTCTGTTTAGTTTTGTAACATATTTTGATAACATAAAGGCAAAACTTGATTCATATAATTTTTGTGTCACTTGGTGGGTGTTATTTTTCTTGAGAGGGAAATTCTCGATTAAAATCGTAATTCGAATGATATGGAAAAGATCAGGGATTATTTTCTTAGGTCATATCACCCAGCCCTAGGATGTCGGCATTGTGTTAGTCTCACAAAGAGATTCTGGTATAAGAAAAGGCAGTCAGCCTGATTTTTATTCAAACATTGGAGTCAGTATCAGTCCTAACTGTCACCAGCAGAACATTATTTTTCTTAAATCCCATTTTTCACTTAAAAGCCTCATAGATGATGCAGGATAGGACCAGCCTGTAAAAAGAGGGGATATTTTTCCTCCTAATGGTGGGAGATGATATAATATCTCTGATGTATGTTGCCCTGGTGCTTTTGTCGGCCGCCCTGTACTTGTTGTCAGTTCACAACAGATCAATAGAGACCTATGATGCTTAATCAATATAATGTTGTAGAGTGCTGTGTCAGCACTTTCTGCAAGTGCAACCAGAAAGCATTCGGTTAAAACGCACTCTCCCGGAGGTAACAACTCATGTCTGCTCTGTTTGCAATAACCTTCATCCATCTGCACAGCGCTGTGAGGGCGAAGACGGGGCTGTCAGTCAGACGTTCACTTTGTCTGATTGTGTTCAGGATGTAAATTCCATCCATGATTCTGTGTTTTACTGAACGAAGATTTACTGCAGCAGGAAAGTTCTGCAGCAGTGTGCGGTTGTTTTCCAAACACAGATGAGTCATTACAGTAATAACGGGCTCGGCCCCGTGGTTATTCAAACATGCGTGCAGCGGTCCACTGATTTCTCTGTGGGGCTTAAATCCTCTGAGCTGCACAGTCATGCTCTCTCCAGTATCCCTCTCTTAATCAGTAGCTTCTGGGACTCGGTGTTCAGATTTTAACATGAGAACCCTTCAGAGTCAGAGGAGGATAAGGAAGTTTATTCAGCATGTGTCTGTTTGAATTAAAGTTTCAATGACAGCAAATTAGTCTACTAGAGAAACTTCAGTCTGGGCTGGCCACTATATCCAACTTTTTAAAGATATTACTTCATATTTTTAAAATAAATACAGGTAAGGATGATGATTTCAGAATCGGAATCAAAAATACTTTATTAACCCCAAGGGGAAATTTTGTTGTTTCAGTTGAACTTTAAACCACAATAAAATTGTGAAAGATAAATACTTGTCCCATATTATTTTTTTTATTTTTTTTTTCATGAAGGGATCCTTATTTAATTATATCATGATTTAATACATCAAAATTTAAAATAAACACTTTACATGTCAGTTTTGAACATATACCACAAATAATACATGATAATTGAACATCCTAAAAACTGCATTTTTGGACATAAGCATTTCTGTGATTCAGTTAAACACTGACACACTCCTGGAAAATATTTATTCACTTCAATCATTCTAACTAAAGGAGCTTATCACTAACTACACATTAAAACCATTTCAGTTGAAAAAAAATGTTTCTGAACTGGTTTGTAGCCACGAAATTACACAAGGATGCCAATTTGTCGTAAAGGTTAGAGAGCCTTCTTGCTAAATTAATCGGTTTGTGGTGTCCTGTGTCTCTCTTTGTGGCACAGCACACAGAAACAAAACTGATAAATCTGACATTATTTATCCTTATGTGTGGCTCTCGCACTGCTTCAACATTGGTTAAAATTCAAAAATGTTGATGTGTGTACTAAGCCTTAGTAAACATTGGAGTACAACACTGCAAAGGCTTTAGACATACCCATTTCCTGAGAAGAGCATGGTCCGAAACAGCTAAAACAGCCTGTTCTGAGCAGGGCTGAAACTGAGGGGTTTATAAGATTGATATATAGATGGATGGATGTACGTGCTTTATTGATCCCAAGCTGGGAAATTGTGGTATTACAGGAGCTGGTTTTAGGGAAAGGAGGTAAACAACATGTACACGCTAAAATGAGACTAAGGATCTTAAATATAGTACACCTATATACAATAAATAAGGCAATAGGAGTCCTCTATTGACAGAAACAAAACAAAACACTTGATATGAACAAGGCAGAGTGAGCTGAGTATATATAAATATAAAACTCGAGTATAAAGTTACTGTTTTCTTAACAAAGGGACTTATTAATGTTCAGATGCAGATGTTTTCATAGTGCATTTGTGCATGGTGAAATCAAATATTTGAGAGGAAAATATATGTTCTCATGACATCTTGGAGCAGAGTGAATTTGTTTAGGAGTAAAATTTGAGATCTTCAGTTGTCAATTGTGTACCTCATGTTGAGTGATGAGATAGGTCAAAATGTAGGTATATATTTTTTGACCAATGTTTTTATTGATTTTTGAAAGATGGTCCACAATGAATTTACAGACAGCATATTGTAAATAGTTTACATTTTACGTAGTGACAAAAGAGTACATTTAACACCCACCCTACCCACCCTCTTTCAGACAGAACATCAGATACTCTTTTCAAACACTGACTTACAAGAAACAAAAAAGAAAATCTGTGCATGCATTTATTCATACATACAGAAATATAAACCATAACTGAAAGATTTAAATCCTGCTCCAATCTCTCTGGTAAATTTCCATTCTCCAGCGATCCTAATCTCAGTCTCCTTCCTGCAGGAGCTCTCCTATGTCCCCATTTTTCATGAAGTCCTCAAATTGTTCTCATATTTCCTCATAAAACTGTAACTTATTTTTCAGGATATATGTTATTATCTCCAAAGACTTAATATTTGCAAAATGTAGGTACATATTTACTTATTTTAAGGAGAGAGGAGATAAGGTGTAAGTCCATCCTCTTTTATTTACATCTTCTATGTTTGTTAACATATTAATGCCATCACTTAATTTTAATTCAGACTTTATCTAATTATGCTTCACCTTTGTTACACTTTTAATCCTTTTATAGATATCCTTTTAAACTTTTGTTTTATATTTTATTATCATTATTAATAGTGTTTATTTATTCATAATTGTCCCCTGTTTTCTACTTTCACCCCTTTTTTACATTTTCTTACTGGTTTTATGTTTTTTAGCTTTTATTTCGGTCCTCTTGGTCACATTTTACGTTGCAGGGTTCTTGTATTGTATGGTCCTTACGACATTCTTATGCCTCGTGTGTTTTTCTGTGACAGCTCCTTGTTTTAAACTGAGCTTTTTGTTTTTATTTCCTTGTGCTGAAGCTCTTGTAATTGATGTCTGTATGTTCTTGACTGTTTGTCAAAGCACTTTGTTAACCTCTGTTTTTAAAAGTGCTATACAAATACAGTTATTATTATAATTATAATAATAATAATTATTATTATTTTCATCAAGTATAAACTCTCAAGTGTCACTCTGGAACTGCAGGAAATATAACAATTTTACCAAAAAAAAGAAGCAAAACCACATTACCTAAATTTGTTTAATGGCCCTGTTAAAGAAGATTTAAATCTCTCTAATTCAACACAGTTTAATACAGATTAAATCCTAACAACATCTAAGTGAATGAGACTAATTAAGGAGTTGAGTGAAGATATTTGGTCCAAGTATGAAGAAGTTTAAGTTTTCATAATCAACCTCTTAAGGTCGACTCATTAGTAAAAATAACCCACCTGAGGACCACCACTCCCGTGAGCATTAATCCATGTTGTTGTCCGAATAAACAAATCTCTCTGACCTCTGTCTCCTTGCAGCCCAGGCCCTGGAGCGGATGATGAGTCCTTCAGGTCCCAGCCCGAACCCCAACGTCCCCTCTGAGTACTGCAGCACCATCCCCCCTCTGCAGCAGGCTCGAGCCGCCGGCACCCTCAACTCTCCTCCACCCACCGTCATGGTGCCCGTGTCCGTCCTCAAACACCCGAACAACGACAGTACGAGCCTAAATTTGACCTTTACATCGCTGTTTTTGTTTTCACGGATGGTACCCTTGGAATGACTCTGCTGTTGGTGTTTTTAGGTTGTCCTCGTGAGCAGAAGCGCGTGTGGTTTGCTGATGGCATTTTACCCAACGGGGAGGTGGCCGACACCACAAAGCTGTCGGTGACGAGCCGCAGGAGCTCACAGGAGTTCAGCATCTCTCCAGATCAAACCTCAGTAAGACATGGATTGATTCAAACACATTAAAGCAAAATAACTGACTGAGCATGTATTTAATTCACTCATTGTCTCTTCAGCCCGGCTCTGCAGGCTCAGATGTTGGGAGTTCGTCTACACCTGAAGCCTGTCAGACAGTGGAGGTGGTTCGAGCTCCAGTATCAGGTCCCTGGGATTACGCTCTGCTTGCTGGAATCGGTTCTTCAGTGAACAGAGTTCCCAGCCTGCTGCCGGAGAATGAAGATGTGCTTCCTCCCCTGCTTATCACCACTGGAGAGGATGAAGCAGGAGGTAGGAGTTTATTTTACTCCTTTCAGATATTCAAGCTGTTTTACTGCTTACCAGGGCTATGCTCAGATAGATGGCTTTACTCTTACATTTACATAACAAAAAAGCACTAAATTAACAAGACAGCTTCACAATTCTTTACAATTTTACTCAACATGGGCACGAAAACAGCACACATACATTAGTATGACCTTGACAAACAATCATGGATGACCTGCTGCTGTGGACCTGCTCCACTCCATGTGCTCTATCCTGCATCAACCATCAACAGAAATGACTTCATTTAACATAAATTCATACTTTTAGACCAGTTAATAGGGATGGGAATTGATAAGATTTTATCAATACCAATGCTATTAACGATCCTGCTAATCGATCCAATTCTTTAACGATGCTCTGATTGATTCCTGCAGATTTTCCGTGTGGGCAAATGTTGTCCTGTAGATTTTCAGTGGCAGCAATGTCAAACACACATCACACATAACTTCTTCTGCAAGTTGCCGGTGTTTCCACTCACTCAAGGTTGTGCAGTAGGCGCCTGTTTTAAAAAATTAAGGCACAATTCTGACCGCTTCTGAACCCTGTCAGTGGAAGGAATTGATAAGGGAATTGATTAGCAAAAAGACTCATGATATCGATACTTTGATGGAGCTGTTAACGATTTTCAACTGGAATTGGTTTTCGATTCCCATCCCTACCAGTTAAACCCATTTTAATGACAGTTCAGCTAGATGCTGCTATATTAATCAACATAATTCCTCTCCAGATTATATTCATTATAGATATTAATGTTAATATTAGATTGATCTCTCTATCCATGGTTGTATTGATTTTACATCCATAGTAACTATCTTTACAACCATACAGACACAAGGTCCCTCTTGATAATGAGATGCCGCATCTCAAGGGGCTTACTTTTAATAAATTTATCTTCAACAAAGACAAATATGGTATTTGAATCTATAAATTGGAGAGTTTGGCTTTAGCCTGCTTTATTGTAAAGTGCTTTGAGATAAAGCTTGTTATGAACTGGAGCTATATAAAAATAAAGATTGTTTGATGGATTGATTGGATTGATTGATACATTTTTAGTCAACATAGGTATGAAATCCCTGTCAAATCCTCTGCCTTGAGTTTTACGCAACTACCCACCTCTAGTATTCACTGCACTTCCACTTGTTGGCTGCTGCCTTACTGCTCCCCTCCTACCTGGATGTAAACAAAGAACCCTGGATGTAGCCTCAGGCCAGCCGGTAGACATTGCGGGGCCTCTTAAAGGGATAGTCCGGGTTTTGAAGTGGGGTTGCTCGAGGCTCATGGTAACCTTTATCCTGTCAAATTGTTTCCCAGATGTTTTGGTGGAGGAAAGTCCGGCTCCATGTCAGATTCTGCACTTATTAGAAGAGGGAGGACCACGACCTCTGACCTTTGTCCTAAATGCCAACCTGCTAATCAACGTCAAACTCGTCACATGTGAGTAGAATAAATCTTAACCCTTAATTTTCTTTCAGTTTACAGGATGTAAATAAGATTGATGTACTTTTATTTTTACTGTTACTCATGTCATGTATTTGTATGTGTTGCTGTTGTTTTTGTTAGTAACTTTGCTAACTGTGCTGCTGCCTATCTTGGCCAGGACACTTTTGAAAAAGAGATTTTCAATATGAATGGGATTCTTTCCTACTCTGTTATAATGAAAACTTAAAGCAATAGGCCATCATTATTTTATTTTTGTGTCTTGCCTCACTCCTGAGTCCATGACAAGCAGATAGACACCATTCTTTTGACTGTGCGTGCGGTAACAAGAAAGAGACAGAGCTCGTCCACTGCTAATTAGCTTAGCTCACACAGTGGAAGTCAGTGGGTAGTGTTAGCCTGCCTCAGCCTACAGTCATCAGATAAACTCTTCAACAACTCTGAACGGTCCTGTGTTCTTGTTGTGACTCATTTGTTTCACCGCGTTATGTTACGGTATCTTCTACTATCACTGTATTATCTTCTTCTACTCCTAAACAGAGGCTTTGTTTTGTTGACCTACTTTTGCTGTGGTTTGTGCTAGAGGTGTGACGTTCATGAACGAGTCAAGTCTTTTGAACGGCTCCTTTATGTGAACGATGAGGACCGATTCGCAGTTGTGAGTGAGCTGTTCGTTTGCGAGCCATTATTAAGCGCAACTTGCCTACAGATTTAAGAAAGGAACAACTCACTCACATCTGCGAATTGGTTCTCATTGTTTACTTCAAAGAGCTGTTCAAAAGACTCGACTCTTTCGTGAACTTCACTAAACGGAAGTCGGTCAACTAAACAAAGCCTCTGTTTAGGAGTAGAAGCAGATTCTACGATGATACAACACAACAAGCACACAGGACTGTTTAGAGTTTATCTGATGACTGTAGGCAGAGGCAGGCTAATACTACCCATTGACTCCCAGCTATTGGAGCTAACCTGGTTAGCGGTGGGTGACCTTTGTCCGTCTCTTCCTTGTTAGTGCACGCAGAGTCGAAAGAATATCTGCTTGTCGTGGACTCAGACGTGAGACAAGACACGAAAAGAAAGAAAATGTTGGACTATGGCTTTAAAATTGCTGGCATTAAATGAAGTTTTCAGTAAACAAAATTAACTTAATCAAAGGAGTTATCTCAACTATCCATTTTTTTTTCGTAAACTCTGGCTAATTTCTTAAGTTGGCAAAACTTAAAACAATTAGTTTAAGGTTAGTCGAGGTCAGGCCAAGTTCTGAGCACAGAGTTCCTATAAAGACAAAATATGTCGCATCTGTCCAGGGTATGAGTCCTGCCGGGGGTTGTCTTTATTCTAAATGTTCTCTCAATTCAAAAATTTGAGTTTTGACCCCAAACTCAAAAATCTAGTGCAGACAGTTACCCTGAAATGTTGAGTTTTCTGGATTTCTTTTCACAGTGCAGATAATAAAGGTTAAATATATATACTGTATATATTATGAAAAGCTCCCTTTGAGTTTGAGTCTGTGTTAATTGTCCGTTCCCGTTTGATTTGTCAGACTGCAGTCGGCAGTGCTGGTGTTTCGGCTCTAATGGGCTGCAGGCTCTTGGACAGAAGGAGTTGGTGTTTTTGTTGGAGTGTCTGCCAGAAGAAAAATCTCTTCCAAGAGACCTCTTCACACTCTATCTCAACATTTTCCAGGAAGCACAGAAAGGTAGGAAACTAAATATACAGCAGACGTCTGTTTTTCTGTTCCAGCTCTTCTACGAGTGAGACACTAAATCATCTCCGCGTGTTGTAGGAAAGTTTTTGGAGGAGCTGGACAACGTGACGTTCACCAGCAGCTTCCTGGGCAGTAAAGACCACGCCGGCGTGCTCTTCTTCTCTCCCACCCATCAGCCTCTAGAGGGCCTCACTCTCCCCCCGCAGCCGTTCCTGTTCGGCCTGCTCATCCAGAAGCTGGAGGTGCCGTGGGCCAAAGTCTTCCCCCTCAGGCTGCTGCTGCGGCTCGGATATGAAAACAGCGGTGTGTGATGTTCTGTTGGTGCTTTTAGGTCCAGTTTGATTTAGTCTGAGACTTAGAGCTGTAAGGTATAAGAAGCTATTCACACTCTCATGTGTGATTATTACATATTCTGCTATTTACTGGTCCAGAATTATTAAAGACAATACATGTAGGGACGTCACTATACCCGAGTTATAATGATGATTCAAAACAAGAAGCCCTATAATGGAAACCGTCTTTTTCCAAACATTCAGAATCAGAAGTATTTTATACTTTAAGGTAGGGCTGGAAGATATGGCCTAAAATTAAAATCCCAGATTTTTTTTTCCACAACACTCAATTTATGATTTTAATCCTTTTTTTTCTCTTTAAAAAAAAAAAAAACTTCAAGTGACACAAAAATGACAGAAATTTAGTTTTGCCTTTATGTTGTCAAAATATATCCCCAAACCAAACAGAATTTCCCTCTTAAAGTTAAAGTGTGTGTCATGAAATGTTGATTATATCGCTGAAGCATAGGCAGGTTTGTCTATAAAAGAGCAAAACCTGACAAGACCTACCATTATCAGTATTTATATTTTCAAACATTGCAACAACTTACAATTTAAGTCAGTCAAGAGAGAAAAAAATCTTGATTTTTAATTTTTAAATCTTCTGCTGGAAGTAATTCGAATTAATCAGTTTAATAGATTTATTGACCAGCACTACTTTAAGGGGAAAATCTGTTGTTTCAGTTGCTCTTATACACCGTATAGCAGGAGGAAAATCAAATTAGGACATTAATATAGATAAGAGCATAAAGAATTAAGTAAGCAGGTTGCAACATGCAGAATCTAAACTAAATAAAATCGGTAAAAGTGAGACTATAAACAAGGCCAAAGAATGTACACTATTAACATTAACAATATTTACAGTATGAATGTAATATGACAGCACTGTTTGATAATAAACCACATTTGACCAAAAGGCCACATTAAAAAGTAATGTAAGTCCTGAACACCCTCAAAGTTTCACAGCTAACTTTGTGACATCTGTCATCTACCATAAAAGAATATTTAAATTTAATCGTTATAAAAAGTGTTATTGAAAAGTGTCAAAGTATTAAAATATCTGACAACCACATCAGACATTTTGCTTGTGAATCAGCACTTTTTCATCATAATCTGTTGCTTTCTGTACCCCATGTGACACATAACGTGGAGAAGTCCCATTGTATTTTAGATGTGTAATCATGAATACAATTCATTTTTCTGCATTTGCAAACTTAACTCATCCAGAAAGTCACAAAAAAAATTGTGTATAAAGTTAATAATGGTTGCTTGAGACTCTAAAATACTAAAATTGTCACATTTAAATGATAATTAAGCATGATGAGTCGTATTTAACTTAAATATTAAGTGTTTAGGAAGAAATATTCTTGAAAAAGTAGTTTTTTTTATGTATTTTGATCAGCCTTTCCCAACTGGCTTTGTCAGGGGCAACTTGAAAATATATAAAAATTCAGCTTAGTGTATTTTTGGTTATCCAGATTATTAGTGTGTGATTGAGACATTATTGTCCCACACTTTGTTCTTGATATCTCAGTCCTAATGCCTGGATTATTGTATGAATAGGCCCACATCATCAGGCAAATAGCACACCTTTGTCAGCCAGCAGGTGAATTTGAAGTGCGCACAATGAACTTGGAACAGCTGCTGCAAAACAAGCTCGCATTTTCATCATCAGAAATCTGACTCTGCGTTAAAACGTCATCATCCAGTGGCACTTAAGGAGTGATAAAGATAGAATTATGATTCTATTGGTTGTGAACTGATGGTTAGAAGGTTGTTCTTTGTAGTGCATATTGATAAGGGTGATTTGAGTTTTTTCATGTTTCTGAAGGATGCCTCAGCAGAAAAAAAGGTGGGGCATAATATTGAAAAGAAGCTGCACCTTATGTTTTGGTTTTTACTTTGGGAGCTATTAAAAGACCACTACCTGAAGACCTGAGGGCTCTACTGAGTTTGTATGGTAAAAAAACAAATCAGACAAATGAGCAGGACCAAGACTATTGAGAGATTTAAAAACCAATTAAAGAACCTTTTCTTCCTACCGATTTCGTCCTTGTTCTCTCAGTAAGAAGTTTAGACAGAGGTTTTTGTGGATTACCAACTATTTTAATAGAAAAATGGACAACAGAGGTTCTTGTTTACTGAAGGGGTGAAATATGTAAGCACTAAGCAAGACTGTTGAGGATTTAGGAAAGAAATATGGAGAGCTTGCTTCATGTTTGTGCAGTAGGACTTTCAATTTAATTTATATTAAGAAAAGGATCATAAAAGAGAATCTGTAAAGCACTAAGCTGTGTGCATCTGTTGTGGATCAACTTCCATGGAGAAAATGAACTGAATATTTTCTCTTTTTCAGTTTATCCCACCACGCTGGTGAGCGTCCGTTTTCGTGAGTCTGTGTATCGAGAGACGGGACACACCATCATGAATCTACTCGCTGTGAGTATTTCAACATCAGCATTTTATTTCAGCTACAGATGAGTATCATTGATCCTAAATATAATCTAAAGGACTTTGTAATTTAATTTTCTTTTTATTATGTTCTATAATCTTTAATCTAGTGGCATCGAGGCATCAAGATGATTTTAGACTTAATTATTGCAGAAAAGTCTAATTAGGGCACCGAGACCAGAATATATTTTAGTGCCAGGAAACCTTCAGTCTGTCGCAGCAACATCAGAGAACATCTGATACAACATCATATAAATATGTCAGCCTCTGGCAAAACACAGAACAAACTGAGTTTACATCTGCAGCACCTCACAGGAAGACAGGAAGCTTTTCTGTGGCAGATGAAAGATGTTCATGGAGTTTGACTTTTATTCCTGAACTTACTGATTATATTAAGAGGGAGGCTCACTCACAACAACGAGAGCCTCATGCTGTTGACTTCTGACACATGTTAAAATTAATGTCAGATAATTATGTGGTTTATATATATTCTTTTTTTAATTCATACTTTATTTATATATGACAACAATACACACAGGTCCAGACCTCAACAAATACAACATCACATAGAAGGAAGATCAGTGCATGATCATACTTAAATAAATATAAAAGTAAAAACCAGTGTTAATTTTACAGCACTTTCTAATTTAGTTTTAGGTATAGTCTTTTGCCTAAAATATCTTTTAGTTTTTGTCATAATTTAGTCATCTAAACTGTTTTAATTTTAGTGTAGTTTTAGCTGATGAAATTTCACAACATTTTAGTCGACGAAATCTACTGTAAATTTAGTCGACTAAAATATGAAGTGTAAAGGGTAAGGCCTTTTTTATGTTTCCTTGAATTTCTGAAGTCATGTTTTACACTTTGATAAAAAGAAACATCTAATAACCCTTTATTGAATGCTAGTAAAGTCTGAATGTTTAAATGAACAGAAACAAATCTCAGTTACAATACCAGAACTGACAACAAACAGTGAACCTGCTCTACATGAATATATCAATTCATAAAGAGAGGAGCTCTGATTGGATCGCTCCACAACTTATCCCACCACCACCAAGCTAAGGCAGCTGTGATTGTATATATTCCTAACTTGTCCCTACTTTCTACATGACCAAATTAGGTCTGATTGGATTAAGTCTCTGTCAAACATTTTAGTTTAGTTTTTATTTGCTGATGAAAATGTCAGTTAATTTAGTTTGAGTTTTTGTCCATGTGCACTTGTTTTTATTAATTACTGTCTAGTTTTTGTAAGGGAAAAAAGGTTGTTGAAGAAAACTATGATGAAAATAATTAGTCCAAAAAATTAACGCTGATAGAAACCAACAAAATTTAACAGTCACTTAAATCAAGTCAATATTGGCGACGATTTTAAGTGCCCCCACACCTGTTTCCAAGTGCTTTCAGACCTAATCTTAGTGTCAGTTAATGTTTCTGTTATTTGCTCCATACCCAGAAAATGATTTATATGGTTTATGTAACAGCTGAATGTCTTCCCACAGGACCTGAGGAACTACCAGTACAGTCTGTCGGTGGTGGAGGGTCTGAGGATCCACATGGAGATGGGACACAGCTACATTGACATTCCCAAAAGCAGCTTCACTGAGGTGAGATTAATGTGATCTAAAAACTCTTATGAATGTGATACTGATCATCTCGGTCACTAATTATCGACGTTGAAAGGTACAAATATCTCCGGCCTTTTGTCAAACAAATGTAGTGAGCATTATCGTGGAGTTTAGGCAGCTGCTGTCATCTCTGCGTATTAAACTCAGGAATAAGGAGTTATTTTCATGTATTTATTTATATATATTTTTTTACTACATATAGCTAACAACTAGTTCTGCTTTCTCATACTGCTTTTTTGTTCATCTCTTAATATTTTGCGTATTTACTTGTCTGTGTAGTTATTTATTCTATTTTTTTACTATTATTTTTATGATTTCTTTTTTATGTTAATATATTTTTTCTTATTTATTTATTCTTAGTCATTTATCTACACATTATTTATATGTACATTAATATTCTGTATTGTAAGTGCACTGCCTATTTCTTAAATATCATTTGACTGAACAAGAGTATTGTGGATTTGGGGAGTGTGGAGGGAAGGTGTTCATGGTTCATTTATGTTCAAATGTAAAAAGAAAACAACTTGTTTTTCTGTACATGGAATCTCAGACTTGCTTTAAAAAATATATATGTATCAAAAAAGATGCGAGCAGAGACGCTGAATGTCATAAACTTGCATCATCTGTGTGTTTTGTTTTGAAAATAGAGCAGAAACAATAAAAGCGCTTTGGCTTCAGAGCCTCAAAAGAGAAGGAGAAGAGCGTTGATTTTAGGTCAGAGAAAGACACAAGCATGACTAGACTAATTTATAAGTGAGTTTGAGGTCAAGAAAAGTCATATCTGCTTTATGTCTTCAACCTAATACCACAAATTAGCCTCACAGGGCTCCACAGTCTGTACGGAGTAGACTTCTGTCTGTCCTTGAGTCTTTATGGGGATGCAAAAAACCTTCAGGAAGACAGAAAATCAAGATCAGACGCACAGACAGACAGAAATTGGAGCATGTGCTTTTAGAAAGACGATAAAAAATAGAAGTGCATCCTGAAAATACCTGAAATTAAGTCTATGGAGGAACTTTGCAGCACTTAAACCCTCCAGAGCCTCATGACCTTGACTCCACATGGATCTTGGAAAGAGGACAGATTAGACAAACACACAAGAGGCAAAGCTCAGCACACTTTTCACACACAGGAAAGGTCAATATTAGCATTAGACTGGAGAGCTTTCAAGTGTTTTCTGTATCGTTTCATAACTATTCGTACACAGTAACAGGAAGGACTTGACGCTGTGTGGGGTATTTATACTTTGATATGATAGAAGTGGAAATCTTTAAAAGGTGAAGCCTGTTTTGACACCAAAGCAACACCCGACATTTGGTGATTCCTTATTTATATTAACAAAAATATGGGTAAACTCCTTCTAGACCAGGGGTTCCCAAAGCAGGGCCCATGGCCCTATGGGGGGCCCACAGTTGCATCATGGGACAGTAGGACTCGAGTTAAAGATGGGACACTAATTTGAACTGTTAGCAACAGTTGGCAGCTTTTGTGAGAGGACTTCTAAAGCCCTCTTCACACATGAAACCCAGATATTATCAGGATAATGTCCAAGCACAATGTCAAATATATGTAGCAGAAGTCAGTCTTCATAAGATGGTAGCAGACAAACAATTAATATCACAATTTATATCACAGTTTATATCCTAACTTCACTGTTACATGTTTAAAAGTGTATCAACAGCATCGATTAAAGAGTTGAGAGAAGCACTGAAGCACACAAAAGTGAATATGAAGAAGATTGCACCAGAGAAAGAAACCTGCAGAGTTTCAGCTCCATATCCAACAGCAGCTTGAGATAATTTATATTCTAACTTCGTTCACATGTTACAAACTGAATCAACAGCATCGATTAAATGGCTGAAAGGTGCAGTGAAGCTCACAGAAGTGAATATGAAGCAGCGTAACTACAGGCACGACAATTACAGCGCAGAAAGAAAGCTGCAGAGTTTCAGATCCGTATCCAACAGCAGCCTTTTGGATGTTTGTGTTTCTCTCCTTACAGTCAGATAAACTTTCCCGCTGCAGTTTTTTGTTTTTATCCATCCTGTAGAGTCTCCCATGTCTGTAATTCTCTTGAATTACCCCAATAATTCTCCGCAGCATCCAGACATGAGCTACCTGGACTTTACATGAATAAAATATGAGGTATCCAGGTGAAGTCCAAGTTAAAAACTCAGCTGTTTGTGTTCACACATACGGCTCAGCCTGGATAATGTCTGGATAATTTCAGGATTTTTTGGCGAGTGTGAACCAGGTTTAAGTTAACTGTTTCTAAAAGTGTATTAAAGTTAATGCAGCAGCATAAGGATACAAAGGCTTGTTCATGAGGAGAAGGAAAAAAAGTATTTTAATCTGAAAGGAAAGTGACCATAACTAACTCATCATGAAACTCCTGCCAAATATATCTCCATTTCATTGTAGATCATTTGGTTTCCACACTGTTTTGCCTTGTTCCTTGTTTTTCCTTTTCCTTTTTTTTGTTTGATTTCTCTCCTCTTTGTCTACCCCCTTGTTTTGTTTTGTTTGTTTGTTTCTATTATATGTATAGAATTTTGTAAATCAACAGCATAACTTGCTATGCACATATTTGTCTGTTCACATTGTCTGTATGCACTTATTGGTGAATAAAAAGAAAAAAAAGTGTTTTGAAGGCTTCACACCTACTTAGCTTTTCTTATTTAATATCAAATTTGGTGTTTTAACTTGTCCATTTGTTTTGCTGTTTTGAACTTTTTCTTGAAAAATTTTTAAGGTGAATTCTAAGAAAATTGTTTTGTGTTTTCTGCCAAGGCTGTTTTTGAAGAAGTGTTTACAGGATATTTAATCATGATTATGTCTTAATGTGTGAGGTGATAGGTGGGGGGACCCTGCAGGAAAAATCTGGTAGCGACTGTTCTAGTCTGTCTATATTTAACAAATAGTTAAATTTCCAGCATCTCAATCATTTTAACAGCTCATTCTCTCTTTTTTTCCTGTAGTTTTTGCTAAAAAATAATACAACTGAAGGTCTAGTTTTAATTTTTGAGTCTTGTCCTTTCTGATTTTGGTGATCCTTGAAATAATGTATAATAATTGGTGTGATTAATGCTTTTAAATCATGCTGTATTAAAAAGTATTGTTGTATTCACCTTTTGGACAAGATAAGCAATGCATTATAGCATTAGTATGAAAACGAATGGTTCGGCTTGCACTTCTATGAAGTAAAGCAGGAAAAACAGATATTTAGCAGCTTTCTTAGCGACTACTTGAAGTACTGAAGAAGACCCAGAAGAATAAAATACAATATTAAAAAATAAAGAAAAGGTCAACCTTGAGCCCCCATGTCTCTCTGAGTGGATGGATATAGTCAAGGTCTTTGTCTTGTCTTTGGCCAGTCTTTGTGACAGCGGAAAAGGACGCTACCCTTTAGTGATTTTCTTTGAACAGCTGCGGTTTCAGTGATGATGAATCTGCTTGAATTTTTGAAGTCAAGGTGTCTCCCACAAACTGTCTTCTCTGTCTGTGTTTATGTGTTCTTTATCTCTGTTTATATGTAAAATAACTAAATAAAAATAAATAATAAATAAAGGAAAGATAAATGCAAAAACACAACAAAACACTTGCAGAGGAACAATCCTAATCAAAAACTTGCTTAAAAACATGGACTGCATTTAAACTATTTAAAACTACAAGCCATTTCCTTAAGAATTTCTATAAGCACTATGCTTTTGTGTGTTTCAGATGCAGAAGGTGGTAAATGCACCCAACGAGCATGTCATCAGTATCGGCGCTCGCTTCAGTGTGGAGGCCGACTCTCACCTGGTCTGTTTCCAGAACGAGGAAGGAAACTATCAGACACAGGCCAACAGCATGCCGGGGAAAACCCGCACGGGTAAGTCATCAGAAAATCTGCACAGTCATCCGTTTTTCCTCTGCCTGTTGTGAAATGTAAGGAGGAGAGGTCGGCAAAAACCATCTCAAATATTCCCCATGCAATGATAATTGTTTTCTCTGTAATCCTAACTCTTTCATGTCTTTCTTTGCAGTAACTGGAGCCAGTTTTGTGGTTTTTAACGGAGCCCTGAAGGCCTCGTCAGGCTTCATCGCCAAGTCCAGCATTGTTGAAGGTGAAGTATTTGCTCTGTTCCCTCATTGTCCACAAAATCTCAGTCTTTTTGTCACATAGACACACACCCAGAGGTGTTTAGAGTGCTTTATGTGTTTATAGTGAATGTAAGTTACTGCACAGATGTGATAAACATGTTCCCTCTGCGGGGTCCATACAGGAGGAATTTCTAAATCTGAAGAGATGCTTTATCTGTTAGAGACCCCACACATGAAGATAAAAAATCAGGCATTGAACAGTTTTGATCGTACTGTGTGTGGTGTGCTCTGATAATCTCAACACAGCTCACCACACACATAACCATTCTGTCCCACCACTGACCTAGAATCTAGTCCTCCAAGGCAGAAATCTGATCAAACGTGATCTAACAAATACAAAGAAGAAGAAACAGCAACAACAGGAAAACACAGCATGGAAGAGGACATACGAGAAGAGGGAATGATGGTGGTCTTGGGACTATTTTTGAACTAAAAAACAAGAAAAGACTGTGGAAAACATCCTGGAGACAGCGTCAACACGTGAGCTGGTCCTCCATTTCTGAGGTCCACCAAACTTTATGTTTCAGGTCGGCCATGCTTGTTTTATTCACGCCTGCTTCCTTGTTCCTCAGTCAGCTCGCTTCTTCATTGGCTACATTCACGTCACAATTCACAAAGTCATGACTCGGGAATCGTCAGCTTTCCACACACATGAAGATTTTTTAATGGTGAACAAGTTTAATATTTATGATTGTTGGCCCGATCCATTTCAGAGCCCATTATCAGGACAACTTCACTCTTAACACACCTCAGACCACAGGATAATCTTACAGGATAATCTTATAAAACAGAAGATAATCCGGACTTTGCCATCCTTGGTGGGGAAGGGGGAAAGTCAGGACAAAAACGGCCCGACAATCTTTATGTGTGCACACCGCCTAAGTTTAAATTCTTGAAATATCATCTACATAAAGTGATTTTTTGGTTTCATCACAGACTGTGTGCCAAACTGAATCATATCCAACATCCAGCCCGCCTTTGGACTTTAATCTTTGTTTTTTCAGACGGGTTGATGGTTCAGATCCCCCCAGAGACAATGGAGTCTCTGCGCTCGGCTCTGAGGGATCAAACAGACTTCCACATTCCCTGCGGCAGGAACGACGGCGGCGAGGTCCGAGAAAACGTCACCGTCCGCTGGGTAGACTGGAGCTCGCCTGTCAACACAGGGTAACTCCACACTACACGATAAATATTTACTATTTACTCACTGTTGTGCAATTTGTCCTCTGCTGCACTATCAGACCACACATGCTCTTTAGCCTGACCTCTCAAACTCAGTCAAACTCAAAACCTAAAGTACATCAGAGTGTTTCAGTCAGTTTTTTTTACTTTACTAAACCATACAATAGATGTTAATTCTGTGGTTTAAGGGGAAAAAACATACAAATAAACAGCTTAAACTAAAAAAAGATTATTCAGATGTGGCTGCAAGTTTGTGTTTGTTTTAAACATTTTACGGAAATATCTTCCTGTATGTCTTTGTGTTTTAAGAGTTTGGTAAATCAACAAAAAATCAGATTTTGCGGTGTAAAACATCCATTCATTATCTATACCGCTTATCCCTTTCGGGGTCACGGGGACAGAAGTCTATCCCACCTGACAATGGGCCACCTGGACCGGTCACCAGCCAATAACAGAGACAACCATTTACAGTACTAGTGTGTGTGAAACAACTAAATAAAAATGAAAAATAAACTCAATCCAGTAAAGGTGACCCTTTCAAATGAGCTTCCATTCGTTATTTTTTAGTGTGATCATATGATAGTGTATATTCTGCATAAATATCAAACTTTTCAAAGACAAAAAAAGAAATATTTAACCCATAAAAATCTAACATTCAGCTCACACATTTAAATACTTACAGGCAAAAAGCTCAGGACTTATATCATATGCATGGAAATATTTCCAATAATGTACAACCCTGATTTCAGTGAAGTTGGGACATTGTGTAAAATGTAAGTGAAAACAAAATGCAATGATTTTTAAATCCTTTCTGATCTATATTCAATTTGATATGCTACAAAAACAGGATATTTACTGTTCAAACTGATAAACTTCATTATTTTCTTGCAAGTATTCACTCATTTTGAATTTGAAGCCTGAAACATGTAACAAAAGAACTGGGACATCACCTTTCCCTTCAACAACATTCAATATGTGAACTGAGGACTCAAACTGTTGAAGTTTTAATTCTTTTATGTTCTTGCTTTATGTCCGACTTCAATTACTCAACACTCCAGGGTCTCAATCATGTTTCATACTGCACCATGGTTTTAGATAGGGAGATAGGTCTGGACTGCAGGCAGAATGATGTTGGGATCAAAGGTCACAGGCCTTGATGCTTACATGCAGAGATTTCTCCAGATTCTCTGAATCTTTTGATGATATTATAGACCGTTGATAATGAAATCCCTAAAGTCCTTGCGATTGTATGTTGAGAAACGTTCTTAAACTGTTGGGACTATTTGCTCACTTAGTCGTTCACAAAGTGCTAAACCTCACCCCATCCCTGCCTGCTCGTTTTTTACCTGATCATGATGCTCACCTGTTTCCAGTTAACCTGTTCACCTGTGAAATGTTCCAAACAGGTGGTTTTAGTTTTTTTTGCCCCTGTCCCAGCTTTTTTGGTATATGCAGCAGGAGTGAATATTTGCCACAAAACAATGAAGTTTATCAGTTTGAACATTGACTGTAGCAGTGTTAATTTGACAGCACTTTTTAATTTAGTTTTAGGTATAGTCTTTAGCCTAAAATATCTTTTAGTTTTAGTCATGATTTATAAAGTGTATAAAGTGTAAAGGGTAAGGCATTTTTTATGTTTCCTTGAATTTCTGAAGTCATGTTTTACACCTGGATAAAATTAAACATCTAATAACTTGAACACTTGTGAAGTTTGAATGTATAAATGAACAGAAACAAACTGAACTTTTGTGTGAAATGCAGTCACCTTTATTTAGGCTACCTGGCAGAGCATCTCAGTTACAATACCAGAACTGACAACAAACAGTGAACCTGCTCTACATGAATATATCAATTCATAAAGAGAGGAGCTCTGATTGGATCGCTCCACAACTTATCCCACCACCACCAAGCTAAGGCAGCTGTGATTGGATGTCCCTCTGAACTCATCCAAACTTTCCACACAACCAAAGTAGCTGTGATTGGATATATTCCTAACTTGTCTCTACTTTCTACATGACCAAATTAGGTCTGATTGGATTAAGTCTCTGTCAAACATTTTAGTCTAGTTTTTATTTGTTGATGAAAATGTCAGTTAATTTAGTTTGAGTTTTTGTCCATGTGCACTTGTTTTTATTAGTTACTGAATAGTTTCCATCAGGGAAAAAATGGTTGTTGACAAAAAATATGACGAAAATAATTAGTCAACAAAATGAATGCTGGACTGTTGGTCAAATAGGGTTTGTACATCACTGTTCCAACTTCATTAGAATGTGTGTTTGTGTAATTCATACCCTTGTTATATTATTAAAATGTTTGAGTCATTTCTCTCATGTCTTCCAAACTAAGGAGAGAAGAGATACAAAAACCTGCAGGGGACAAAAAGGACTCCTATGTTTTTGTTAAATGACCATGCTGATGAGATGTCTAGTGAAACCTGATCCTCAGGGGATGTGGTTTTGGTTGTGGTTGTGGTTTTCACACATGCTCTCTGGTGGAGCTGCTCAGACACATTAACTCTGCATTTCTTTGAGCTAATAAAAAGATTATGCTCTTTTTGAAGTTATTTATTTTCTTTTTTTATGTAACCGAACCACCAGCTTGGTTAAGGGAATAAATGTTTTAGTTGTTGACTCTAATTAAAGTTTTTTTGGTGAAATTTTAGTTTGAATTGATCTGTTACTCAACAAATTGCTGAACTTGCCAAAGATGAGACTGTCTGACCTCCTCATGAAGGAGAACCAGCGGGGTTGATGGGAGATCTCTGGATGGAGTGCCCTGTCTTCTACAATCAGAACTAATTTTACTTGTTTTTAACAACACTGCCATTTCACCTGTTCAACTTTAACTATTGAATTGAATTGAATTGATTGCTTTATTTCGAACATGCAAAAACAACAGGGGTAGTCTCCATAAACAAACACATACATACCCAAAACAAAAGAAAACAAGGTAATCTGCTGACGACTAAATCCACATGCTCGAAAAGGAGCAGGAAGAAGTCTAAGCTTATTTAATCCCACCCCTTTTATTACCACGTCCTACAGTGATGTTTTTAATTTCTACAAATGTATAATATTTACAAGATTCAACTGCCTATTTAGGAGCCTATGTACCTTATAATATATTGACTAAGAAATGTTATAAGCTACTTATACACAATTATAAACATAATATTTCACCTATATATATATACTTAATTTCTATACATATAATACACCCCTACTCAAACACAGAAAAAGACATTACATGCTCTGCTTGTAATTATTACCGTCTTCAATGCGATTATTACTGACCTGAATATTTACGACAAACTACACTCGAGCTCATATTTGCCACAAGAAGGATCTCCTGAGCTTGTATCCCTCTCACCACTTGATAGCTTTGTTCAGTTCTGATTTTTTTTGTTTTTGTTTTTGTTTTCTTGATTCTTGTATTGTGTTGTACTGTGTCACTTTTGTCATGCACTGTTTTATTTGTTTTGTGCTCTATTCAGTGGTTTGTAAACCTGTATTTCAAATGTGCATTTTTGTCTCACTGAATTTGAAATTGCTGCGCTTGTCAAAGATGAGACTTTCTGACTTGAACTTTCCTCATGAAGGAGAACCAGCGGGGTTGATGGCAGATCTCTGGATGGAGTCCGCAGTGTGAGGATGCAGCAGGACACCGAGTTCGAGTCAGACGGGCGCACCATCAGATGCACTGAGGTGAACTTTTCACCCTGTTACTAATATATGTTTAATGTTTCCGGTGTGAGGCTTGGTGAACTGATGTGTCTGACTGTCTGAACTTTCCCCTCCAGGTTTTCTACCACTTAAAGTCTCCAGACTGCAGTTTGGCATCGGTGCTGTCGTCCTGCAGTGTGTTTCAGAAGGAGATCGCTTTGGCCGCCTGCAGCGCCCTGACTCCTCACCTCGCCGTTCTCACCTGCAGCGGCATTAACTCGCTCACACTGAGGATCTCCACACAGGCCGATATGGTAAAGAATCAGAGCTTTGGGGGGAGACAACAATGACAAACAATCACATAACTCAGGATCGGGGGAGCCACTGGCTTGTTTCTAAACTCCAATAAAAGAGACATTCAAGAGGACTCACTCTGCTTCCATCAGCTGATTAACATGTTGGCTGGAAGTCACCAGTTGATGTGGTGAATTTTATTATATGCTAAAACTTTTCAGATGGTTTGCATATGACTCAGACATCCTCCTGAATAGAAAAGGCAAAAAAATTGAATCTTTGACGTAGAAAGGACTCACAACATATCATTCACTGAGAAAAACACACTACACATCTACAAAACAAACATCTTGTAGAGAAATGTTTTTTTCAGATATCTACAATTGAGGAATTATTTAAACCAGAAGGGTAAACTCTCAGATTTAACAACGGCAAAATATTTCTGTTCTGTGGAACTTAAACAACAAAAATCAGGTTGTAACAGTCTTAACTTTGACAGAACTTTTCAATTTAGTTTTATATATAGTCTTTAACCTAAATATTTTAGCTTTAGTCATAATTTAGTCATCTAAATTGTTTTGATTTTAGTCTAGTTTTAGTTGATGAAATTTTACAATATTTTAGTCGATGAAATCTACTGTAAATTTAGTCAACTAAAATATGAGGAAATTAGGTCTGATTGGATTAAGTCTCCGTCAAACATTTTAGTCCAGTTTTTATTTGTTGATGAAAATGTCGGTTAATTTAATTTTAGTTTTTGTCCATGTGCACTTGTTTTTATTAGTTACTGTCTAGTTTTCATCAGGGGAAAATGGTTGTTGAGGAAAACTATGACGAAAATAATGAGTCAACAAAATTCAGGAAAAGTGGGAAAAGGAGACAGATTTAAGTTTATCAGAGGAAGTGTGAGGAGAAATTTGGAGCTTCCAATGGTCCTTAACCACTTTCAATGATTTCAGGGTTTGCCAGAAAAACATTCTAAGATATTTTAAGAATCCACTCCAAGAAAAATATAAAAATATGAATGTATGAATGTGTCCTGCTGGAGTAGCTTGAGGGAGGCAAATCACTTTCATATATTTTTGGGATGCCCCAAATAAACATCATACTTGAGGGAAATTCATAAAATATTAAATGCTGTGTTTAAAATCCGTCCACCTATGAACTTTGAGACTCTGTGTTTTGGTCGAACTCAACTAACAAATCGAAGGAAGGACAAAAAAACTGTTACGGGCTCTTCTAGCAGCTAGTGAAAAAATATCACCTCCTACACTGGAGGAGTGGTTTGGAATAATTCTTGAGATATACAAAATCGTAAAGCTAACCTACTGCCTGAGAATTCAAAAAGTTATTTTCGACCAAGTTTAAGTGAAATGGATTGATTTTATTACCCTGACATGTACATACTTTGGTAACTACATCTTTATTTACACCAACTTCATGTCTCTGTTCAAACATAATGGTTCATTTGTTATTTATTCATAAAAAGAGGTGAAAAACAATGCTGAAAGTGATTGTATTTTTGTATGCAACATTTTCCTAATAAAAAGATAATTAAAAAAAAAGAAAGTCACCAGTTGACTTAGTAACTAATTAAACCGCTACACCTTCTAAGCACAGAAACAGTGCTCATACGGTGCTGATGGTGTTTGTTTTATCCACTGGTCATCTGATGTTTCTATTGATTATTGATGGGTGTTTTATCAGTTTAAATTATAACACATACCACAGATGCATCATCTGCTTGGTATTCAGTTTGTTTAGTGGCACTGTGTGAAGTTCTTCTTTGTTTCCTCTCAGGTGGAGTACCAGGCGGGCTCCGGAGGCCGACTCCTCCCGCAGCGCTACATGAACGAGCTGGACGGCGCCCTGATCCCCGTCATCCATGGAGGTAGTGCCAGTGTGCCACAGACTGCTATGGACATGGAGTTTATCTTCTACATCACACACGCTATCTCAAACAGGCCGTGACACACTTTAATCAACGATACTGAGGGACGTTGGTGTTCGAGCACAGAAATAGAGGCTGTTGATGTAGCGGGACATGCTAACATGCTAACAGCTCGTGTTGCACAGCAGTACAAGCCGCCGCCGCCGGCCCGACGTCCTCCCCCCTGAGGCCGGGGGACGTTTACTGACTTGATTTTCTGTTGAGGAACCGCCGTGTGTCTGTGTGTTTTCGTGCTCACCAAAGCTGCTTTAACACAAGAAGCCAACACTAAACAAAGAATAGACGACACGACCAAAAACAAGCAAACCGTTTCCTCCTGCTCTGCCTTCAGGCTCCCCGCGCTCAGCTCGGAGCTCCTCAGTGAATGTTTCCCACAGACTCTCGATCGAAAAATGTCTCTCATTGGATGTATTTATTATATTTTAATATGGGCTGATTGAATGAAATGATGACATTAAAGCATGGGACGGGAAGACTGCAGTTCTCAGTACTTCAGAGGTGCTACTTCACCCTCACATACCTGACCCTCGTTTAACATCACAGGGATGGAAGGTACTACGTGTTGGTAGAACATTCTGGAACAATCAGGCCTCATGTCCTTACTGTGGACTGTATAAAGAATGGACAACAGGACGCCTGGCCTCAAGTGAAGCCAAAAGACTAAGAGCTCCCCCTGCTGACTGGCTGCAGTAAAGGTCATAAATGCTGCCTCCATGCAGATGAACAAGATTTGGTGAGAATTCACAAATCTAAATGGGTAATTTTTGGGCTCCATCTTCAAAAAATGACTCCAAATTCACTGTGTCAGCCCCCCTCACTGCTTCATCTTAATCCACTCAGAAGAGGCTGAGGCATGTTGTCCATTCATATTTACAGCCAATGTCCACACACTTTGTCTCGTAGTTTCTCTAAAATAATATTCGCCAATTTCTGCTCCATTTTAGTTCTCAGTGCCCCATTTGATGGTCTGAGTTGCAATTTACAAGCTGTGAGAAGTCAGCGGTTTTGTTACTGCAATTAAAACCCTTCAGAGTCTTGTTTCTCAGGTTGCTTTCACACCTAACGTTTGGCATTTTGCTAACCTCTCTCTGCTTGATATTATCAGTGAATGCTAAATTCAAGCCAGAATGTACTGCTTTTTGGTAAGGAAGCAACAACTAATTTGATGACATAAATAGTCATCAGGATTTTACAGTTGTTAAATTAAGTCATCTTGTGTTTTTAGTTTATTGTGCGGACATTACATCATTTTCTGAAGCTGATTTTTCTGTGGAGTGAGTCATCTTACTTCTCTTACTACTACTACTATATTTATATTAGTTGGAGCAGCATCATCACACAGTGGTATAGCTAATAGATGGATGGAGTAACATCTTAAAGTAATAAGACCTTTTGGGTTATTCAGGGGAAAAAAACAAAAGCTAATGACTAGTCGAGGATGGAAAAAGTCATTGTTGCATCCCTGCTTTTGGGTTCACTTACTTCGTTTGGTCCTTGGACATAACAGTGTTTTCTGAAGGTGATTTATCTGTGGAGTGAGTCATCTTACCTCTCTTACTAGCTTTGTTGGAGCTGCATCATCACACAGTGGTATAGATAATACAAGGATGGAATAACATTACAAAGTCATAAGACCTATGAGGTAATTGTGTGGAAAAAAACAAAAGTCATTGACTAGTTGATGATAAAGTCATTGTTGCATCCCTGCTTTTCAGTTTGGTTGGCTTCAGCAACCACTACGAACCAAACTCTGGTTCTCTTACATTGCTTTTCCATTTGTTGTATCTGCTCAACTTGGCTCAACTCCTTACGGCTTGGATACTACCTTCTCCATTTTCCATTAGACTGTATCAGCACCTATTTTAGTTTTAATGTGGCTGTGCGAAACTACAGTGACACCCTCACGAAAACAAAGGAGGAAACAGAGGCGATAGAGCTGTTGGCCCCTTTGTGGTTTATGTAACGTTTAGGGGATGTTTTTTGTTCCAAAGACAGACAAACAGCAAAACAACATGTTATTTAAGCAGAGGAGAATTTTGGAAGTCATGCAGCCTCCTGGAGATGTTTAATTTCCACGTAAATACTCCAGACTTGAGGTGATACTCACCAGTGTCTCCAAGTCACATTTTGTTTCAGTTCAGCTTGGTTGGAACCCTGCTGAAGGTTATAATATAATATAAGATATAAGAAATATAAGAAACTGTGCCAGGTACTAAGTACAATCCCTGATGGAATACCAAAACAGCCATGTTGAGCACATAGTGGGAAAGCTCCATTAGAAGTGAACCAAAACACCATACTTTGGCTAAAGTATGGTTCGTGTGAGCTTATTTGAGTTTATTTGATTTGAACCAAACGTGTTGGGTGTGAAAGCGATCTAAGACGTGGCATTTTTAAAAATTCTTTTTTTAATTTAAGTTGCATTTTTGTCTCCTAAACAGTGTACTCAGCAGGAATTCATCTATCGAAAACTGCAAGCAAACTACTGCGGACTTCATCTCACAAAAACTTTAGCAACATCCTGGCATGAAAAGCTGTCAGAGAAATTTTGAAATGCAAAGTGATCTTAAATGACTCCCACGTGACAGAGTTTTTTTGTCTTGTGTGAGGCCCACTTTAAGTCACTAATGGTTTTAGATTCAGATGAAGACCTAAAGGTTTAATGAGTGGACAGAATGTGGATGTAACTGGGAATATTTTGGAAATCCAGCTTTGTCCACGTATTCACATCCTGTCCTATTCTGAGTCGGTCTACTGGTGCATCCCATTTAATCTTGTAAGTTGGATTGTCCAAGTTGCAAATTAGATGCGTCACTGGGAAAGCCTATTTTGGTCTGGGTTCAGGATCCTTGAATCTAGCAGCTCGTAATTTGCATTTATCTGGTATATGATGTAATTCCCAGTTCCAACATACGAGTTCTGGGAGAAATGGGACAAACCCCAATGTTTGCTGTTGCTGTTTCTTCACCTTTACTCTCTGCCACAGTCTCACCGTCTCTAAAAGCATTTGTTTGACAAAAAGCTCTTAGCCTTTGACTGATTTCTCTGTTATGTATATGATATTAACTTTGGGCTCTGCTCCGAGAAGCTTGGAGCATATCGTGCCGTGGAAAACATCAAGCTGGTGTCACGTTTTGGACCATTTTGATGCATTTTCACCGCAGCTTTAAGGCACTTTAAAACATCAAACAAGTGTTAATGTGCTGATCACAACAGGTAAACCTCATCTTCTTTCTTCACCAGCTTCTCGTCTTTTTCACAGCTGCACCAGAACTGCCAAATCTATCATACGAGTGTTATGACTAAGGTAGGACGTGTGGTCAACAAGAGCCCAGAGAGGGCTTTCCTCCGGCTTAGCATGAACTGTTAAAACTCGCTTTGCGCCGTGTTTCATCTGAAGTTGTCCCGGTCTTCATCATTTATTCACCTCGTCCAAATGTACAAAAGACAAAATGTATGCATAGAAACTTTTTTTGTTTTGTTCGGTCCTTTTTGGATAATGATGAAGAGTTATTTTTGGAGCCATTGATATAACAGTTTCAACAAACAGAAGAAGAGTTCATATTTTTGATAGGACATAAGGCTACATTCATTTTGTTTGTGTAGCTCATTCCTTAAGCACTTAAAAGAAAAGAAAATCCTAAGTTAAGTTATCATTTTGTCAATAACTTCATGCTTAGCGCAAGTGAAGGTGTAAAAATCTGAAAATGAATGAAGGAAGCCATTTGACTTTGGTTTTTTTATTTTTATTTTGCAAGTGCGACTGCTCTAAAGTTGATTAATGATTCTTTCCATTATTGTTTTTTTAAACATGGAGGTTTCATGTTTGGTGGCAAAAATACATGATTAAGTCTTCAAAGATTGCATGTCCTTAAGGTTTAAACAAAACTGTTTGACTTTTTTTTTATTATTTTACTGAATAAACCATTGGAGGGTCTTGTATCAAGGTTATAATGGGACCCTTGGGGTGGATATTCGGATATATGGCCAGAAAATTAATTTATCTTAATGTCATTGAAAAAGTATATAACTGAAGTAGTGGCTCACTCTATATTGAAGCAAAAAGCAGATTTGAGGACATTGTCAGTAACAGTAAGTTTACATTATTGGTCCATTGTGAAGATTTTCTCTACCAAGTGACAAAAGTCCCATTTTCAGTGTTTTTAGACTATTTCTGGAAAGATCTGTGGCAAAAAAAGTTAATGAAACATGAACAATGTGGCAATTTGATTGTATGGACCAATTTTTTCCTTCGTATTCCTCAACTAAATGTCAGTAAACATATGAATTCTGATATGTTGACATCGGAGGATGCAGTCGCATGGAGCTGATCACTCCTCTGCCACTGCACTTGGGTTTAAGGCCAACAAATGGGCACACGGATTTGTCGTGGACGAGGAGTAAACAGCTGCTTTGCACACAATCAACACAGCCCAGCCTTGTTTTTTTAATTTTGCCATCAGTGGTGTGGAGCCCAGAGTGCTTCCACATGTGAATGCTTATTTACAGTCCCAGTATGCTCGAACAGATATTTGAATATTAAGTATTAGGAGACAGCCATACTAGGTAATGGCGCCATCCTCAAAAAATCAATAACAACAGAAGCTATTTTGATAAAACAATGTCCTTTACTATATGTAGTTTAGGGATTTATTAGTTTATATCGAAAACACTTAATCTGCTGCCCAAATGTAAGAGGCCTTTACTGTGAGTCTATAAAACATCTGTCAGTATTGAACCCCACAAGAACATTAATAAACACATTAAAAAACATTAAAATATTAATAATAAACCTGCGTATAATTACTTTATAGCGTTAAAACATTCATCGGACATGCTGACATTCTCCTGTCCGCGTGGTCATGTGTGGTCCAACGGGTGTCCCATTTATTTTGGTCATTTTTTTGACCTGCCCCGGTAAACACGGGGGCCTGTTTGAAGAGGAAACCCGATCCAGAACGAAGAGAAAGTGAACACGTCTCCCCCCGACGTGAACCTCAAACATGAACCTCGAACATGTATGGACGCTGATGTTTACTCTGAGTGAACTTGGCAGAGTTAAAAAAGTAATCAGAGTATTTTTCCATCCATACTGTCATTGAGTGTGGTCAAACTCTGAAGCTAAATTATTCTTTTCTTTCCAGGATGATTAAAACAACATGAGACGTACTTTGATGCTTTCTGATTATTTTGAGCTGTTTTGTGTAAATCATCTATTTATTCATAAGCACCAGCTTTATTTGGTGAACCTGGTATCTGGGTCCTGATTGGTTTCTGAGTAGCTCATGTATTTAAAGAATAAAATGAGTTTTATGAAGAACAAAAACTGTTTTTTATCCTCTCTTCATCATCTTTTCACTCCAGTAGATCTGGGATTCTCCTGAGTGACTAATTTTATCTGGCTCTGGATAAAAATCAATAGATCACAGGAAATGTATTTTTAATGTCTAAGCATTTATGTAATTGTTTTTCAATTCCACAGGCTTTTTTGTTGGTTATATTGCATAAAAAAAATCGCCTGCTTCATAACAATTTTATATAAATCTTTAAATTTCAGGGAAAAGAAGCAAGTTAAGAAAACATACTGGAGCAGTTATATTTAAAGGTTGATTTCAGAATTGGTTAAGGGACATCTTTTTTTAACCTTTTCTTAATTTTACAGTAAAGTTAAATTTTAAAGCTGGGGTTAAATTTCTTTTTTTCTCACAATTTTGACTTTGGAATTCCTACTTTGACAATGGAGTCCTGAAATTAAAGTCAGAATTAAGATTAAATTAAAATTATGACTTCCATCTGAAATCTGATTAAGAGTAATCACTTTAATTGAAGAATTTTGACATTTTATTCCCAGAAATGTGAGTTAAGTCTGTATTTTATTTTAGTAAATATGCTTTTTATCAAAGTAAAAGAGATCACAATATTCTGGAAGTTCTGCTTGCCTCTCAGAATTCTTAAAAAAGTGAATATTCTTCTTTCCTTTTATCTGGAGTTAAAAGTCATAATATCCCCTATTTTATTCTGACTTTTTTTTTTTTTTAATTCTGCAAATATATCAGAAATCTACATTTTATGTCAAAATCCTGAGATTAAAATCAACATTTGAAGTTAAATCTTAGGCTTCTTAGGGTTCTTTCCTTTACTAAAATTGACCTATTTTAGCCTGTATATATATATTTGTATATTTAGTTATGTATTTTTATAGAGCCAATATCCTGCAGGTACTGATATTTAGCTTTTTAAACAATTATCCTTCTGTCCTGGTATCCTACTAATAATTTTTATGCATCCATCCTTGGTAATATCACTTTTAGAGGAAAAAATTACAATTTTTAAAACAGTAATATTGTACTTTTACTAATAAAAACAAGGCCTTGTTGCTTGGTTATGCTTGGTTGTGACCTGTACTCAAAGGAACTGGATTAAAAACAACACGGTAAAGTATCTTTATTTTGGATTTGTGGTTGTAAAAGTGTTTACAGTATTTAGAGGTAATAAGTAACTAAAAAGTAAAGTAATTAGTAGTTTTAACAGAGACATAAGTTTGTATTATAATTTTTAGTAAAGTGTCTTAAATGGAGGATAAATGCCAAAACTTTGTTTGTGTGTGTGTTTCTGTCTTGTCCTTCTTGTGGGGACACAGTCTTGATTCCAGATAATTGGGGACAGATTATCCAATTGGGGACAAAAGCCGCGTCCTCATCAGGGAAAAGATCATTTTTGGGTCAGTAGTTTAGGTTAGGCTGAGATTTAGCGGTATGGGTGGTTTCCAGAGGATAATTTTGAGTTTATGTAATGAGTTCAAGAGTTTTCTGTGTTATATCGTCTGTTTGTTTTTATGGTTTAGAGGGACGTCTGGCCAGTTTGGGACCAGCACTGCAGGGACCTTATGGGGATGGATTATCTCTGCCTGTTTTTTTTGTCTGAAAATACTTTATAATTCTCTCTGATGGCCCCTCTGCACCAGCTGACCTGGTTTTGCATGTGTGTGAGTGTGTTTCTGTGTGTAGGGAGGTGTGGTGTTTCCTCGACTACCTGTTTGTCCCTCCCAAGTCGTTCATTCACTCTCTACTCCAGTTGCAGCAACACGAAACCTCAGGCATGAGCGGACGAGTCGGAGATTTGAGCCCAAAGCAGGAGGAGATCCTAAATGAGGTATTTATTTTTTTATTTTTCTCTTGTGTCACTTAAGTCATACTTTATCTATACTACTTATTCTAAGGACTTTTGATTTTACTGCTCTCAGCTGTTTCTGCAGTTTCTGTTGTAGTAACAGTGATCCTATGGTAACTCCAACTGACTGATTTATGTTTGGAGAGACTTTGATTTGTGTCAGCATTTACACCCTCCTAATCAATGTTTGAATTTTGATTTGTTAATAGATTTTGAAGAATAATTAATGCAATCTCCACATCAATACTCAATTATTTCTTTCATGAGTTAAAGAGAGTGATTTAAATATAAAAATAAAAAGTCAGATCTTGAACAAAAGGGAGCAAAAAGAAAATAGTAAAACACAAAACCTTTTAAATATAACTGCATGTTTTATACTTTATACGGAATGTAATGCTATTTTTAGAATTGTGTAGATTACCTTTTGTATCAATTATGATATCAGAAGTATTTTTGTTTTGTTCTTGTTTGTTAATTATGATCATTCCTGACTATATTTACTGAAAAATATAGCATCATTGCATGGGTATGTATTATAAATGAAAATCTGTGTTATATGAGGTTAAAATTTAAATAAAAATACAAATGAAGAAAAAACACAAACCAAAAGAGTCAAAGAATCCTACACATCCCACTAGAAGATATCAGAATTTAATTTACACGTAACCAGACAAATATCACAAAATAATTAACCTGATTTCCTGGTTTTTTTTTTGTTCATTTGAAATATTAAATTTGATTGAAACTGGGTTTGTTGACTCTCTATATCAACTTCTGCTGATTGCTCCAAGGGCTTTTTTGTGTAAAACAAAGATATTTTTATACTTCCTGCTTCTTTAAACATTGTTGGAGTTTTAGAGATGGGTTTAGGATTGGTCAGCGTTAAAGATTAAACTCCAGAATTGGGATTCCAGTGAATTAATGTTAAACTGAAGTTGGAACCAAAGGAGCGTAAAATCCTCAATACTCCAACCACTACGAACAGTTTTTAAACTATTTTAACATTTTATTGAATTTCTTTGAACTAATTATGTTGATATACAAATCCTTGAGAACATGAAGTGTTTTAAAAAGATGTAAATTAAACGGCATGTATTTTAGTATTGTTTGTTTCTTTGCCCTGATTATGTTTTTTAAACATGTTATTCAGACGCTGCATCAATTTGGTTACATCACAATCATCCTCCTACCAATTTAAGTTATCCTACAACCCTAGTCTACACCCAATTATATATAATAAATAAAATGATTATACTGAGGTTTTTTTTTATATAACTTTATTGCAGCTTTATTGCAATGATCATACAGTTATGGTTCAATACAATTATGTCCAAAAAAAAAGCACTGCATTTTTTTCTCTTATTTCATTTTTCAAAAGAAATAATAGAATAATTACAAATAAAGTGTTCTGTATACCTTTACATACCCATACACATCAGCAAAGCAAAAACTATACTGAGTTTTAAGCAGATAAAAGAGTGTTATCTTTTTATGTTATGGTCAGTATATTCATCAGTATGGGTGAATGATTCCAGGTCGTCCTTTAACTTGTTTTTTTCTCTGATATTTTCAGAAATATTTTGTCAAATGAATTTACTGTGACCTGATAAGTCAAAGAAATACATCTGATCAAACAGGCAGCAGGCAAGACCTGATGTGGATAAAATACTTTTTCAGGTGTCACTAACTACTCAAACAGACAATATATTTACCACAACAGCAAACTTAACCAGTTGTTTTAACTCGTGCTCAAAGCTGAAGAAAGGTTTAATGAATGAATATTTTCATTTCAGTTACATAAATGTTAAGAACAAACATAGAACATAATCATTTAACACAAACTTGTAAAAAAACGGAAAAGGTATAGGTTGAAGCTTGTGCTTGTCGTGGTGAGGTCTGTCACCTGATAGAGTCGGTGAAGTGTTAAATTTGGAGCATTTAAGGTCGAAGTCGTCCATTTTTGTTGAGTTTTGGTGACACCTTGTCAGTCTGTTCACCTCATCCCTGCCAGTCAAAGCTTTTTATTTATCAAACAAACATGAAATCATCCTGTGAGAATCATTGTTTAGTGTAAACTGAAATATTGCTCCTGTCTGCTGTTTCTGAAGTGCCTTTATTTGTGTTTGACTTTATTCTCTTCTTCAGTTTCGGGGTAAAATCCAGGACATCCTCCCCAGCCTGCCGGCACAGCATGACCACTACCTCCTGCGCTGGCTCCGAGGTGAGGCACCCTGCCCGTGTTTTAGCTCTGTCTCTCTGCAGGTGGATGTTGGCAAAACAACAGCCACACACCTGCGCAGGTGTGAGGCTCATTAAAAACAGAACTTTAACTCACTAATGACACTGATACCTGCTTTTAAACCACTGAAACAGAAAAGTCTGTAGGCATTCTAAAGTTGTTTTTAATGACCGTATTTATGGGAAAACTTCACCAGAGCCGGGCAATGAATCAGGTTTTAGTCATAATTACAATTACTGCCTCCCACAATTATGAAAACTGGATAATCAAGATTCAAAGATTACTGTTATGCTGCACATGTTCAGTCTTTTCCATCCATCATCATTTAAATTTAAAACAATTTCAACTTATTAAATAGTTAAAATTCTATCACATGTTTAACAGAGATTGTGTTGTTTTGTCATAAACTGTATGTTGCCAAATAGAAAAAGAGCAGGGACGGGCAACTTTAGTTACTAATAGGGCTAGTGCCAGAGTGTTAAATTATTTAAAAAATTATTTTACTTTCAGTTTAACACTTATAATTACGTATATTTAACAAAGATAAAAGAATATCAGTGTAAAGCTGTTGGAGTTTGCCTACAATTTTGAGCAACCAAACCATTTTGACTTATTAGATAGACAAAATTCTTTCAAGTTTTGTATTATTTAACACTATTAACATTGACAGTAACAGAGATTGTGTTGTTTTAATATAAATTGTACGTTGCCAAATAGAAAAAGAGCAGGGACAGGCAACTTTAGTGACTAAGAAGGCTAGTGCCAGAGGGTTAAATTATTTCAAAATATTCTTTACTCTCAGTTTAACACTTATAATTACATATATTTAACAAAGATAAAAGAATATTGGTGTTGTTCAACTTGATTGCACCATTTTAACTGTTAAATGTGGAGAGCCAACATAGAATTCAAGGTAATTTAAGCTGCTTTTTTTAATGCAAGTACTTGAATATTAGCTGCTTTTCAAGTGAATTTATTGTCATTTCTTTTTGTCTTTAAACAAATGCATTAGGCTTTACAGTAATAAACAGTCAGTCTTCTGCAAAGAGTTAAACACACCCTCCCCAGTGTTTTCTGACAGCTGTAGAGAGTATGAACTGCTCCCTTTAGATTATCAGTCTTTATTTGTTAATTAAAAAAGACGAGGCCAGAAATATAACGTAAAAATAAAATGTAACCACCGCTTTTCATGTTGAAAAAGTCTCTCAGATCCATCAGATTCTCATACACTGCAAAAACTCAGATCTAAGTGAGAGTATTTGTCCAATTTCAAGTCAAAAATACCTCACTAGACTTATTCAAAGACACAATTTTCTGATATGTCTGAATTAAGATCTCATTTAAAGACGTAAAACCTAAAAATAAAGCTTAAGTTGTTTGTAATAAGTAAAATAATCTGCCAATGAGACAAAACAAATTGAACTTAAAGGGCCTTAAAAAAAATTTTCTTTATTAATCCAGAGCAGATTTTAAACCTGAATTTAAGCCCGTCACTGAGTCAAAGTTGCTTGTTTCATTGGCAGATATTTTCTAATCATTACAAGCAACTGAATGCCTGATTTTTTTCCTTTTATACCTTGTAGTAAGATATTTATCTGGACTTATGAAGTAAATGTGGATTAGAATAAGTGTTTTAGAGATTTTTGACTTGATAATAGACGAACACACTTGCTGAGATCTGAGTTTTTGCAGTGTAAATTGTCATCTAACTGTTGCTTCAAAGGTAAACCATCCTGCCACGGTTTAAACGCCTTGACAGAGACACTTACAAACCAACGAGGAGGAAACGTGATCACTCACTTTCCTCTCACACAAGCCAAACCCCGGCCATTCATTGACTGTCACCGTTACTCAGAAGATGACCATGACCTGGATGAATGAGAATCTACACAGACGTTACTCAGAATGTTTCGGATTCCTGTGGCGCTCTGCCCCCGAGGCTTTTACGCTGGCTCTCCAGAAAACCCTGAGAGGTTTGAGAGCTGCCACTAACAAACCTGTTTCCATGTTTCTGCACTTGACACCACGTCCGGTTTCTGTGAGGCTGAAATACCAGAGAGGCAGACTTCAGTATCGACACACGTCAGAGAGATGTGCTGCTGATGCGCTTCAGTGATTGTTTGATTGGATAAAACTCGAACAGAGACCTTGCTGTTCTGTTCCCCTTTACAGTTAGGATATATAAATCAGGTCATATATGTTTGAAGACGCCACTGGATCATAGTTCAGTTTCAGGAACAGGTTTGTTCTCATGTAGGTACTTTTTGTGAAGCTTGAGTGCAAAACAAAACATATAAAACAAAGAGCTACACTGCAAATCTCAGATCTATGTGAGAGTATTAGTCCAGCTTCAAGTCAAAAATACCCCACTAGACTTATTCTAAGACACAATTTCCTGACATGTCTGGATTAAGATCTTATTTGAAATAATAAAAACTAAAAATAAAGCCTGAGTTGTTTGTAATAAGTAAAATAATCTGCCAGTGAGACAAGACAAGCAGATTTTAAACCTGAATTTAACACCCTCGCTGAGTCAAACTTGTTTGTTTCATTGGCAGATATTTTCTTATCATTACAATTTATTTTTTTATTTATTTTATTTAACCTATATTTAACTAGGAAAAGAAACTCACTGAGATTAAAAATCTCGTTTTAAGAGTGTCCTGGCCAAGATAGGCAGCAGCACGGTTAAGGAAGTTACTAACAAAAACAACAGCAACACATACAAATACATGTTACGTGTATTACCCTTAAAGTAGAATGAAAAAATAATAAAGACAGTTGATTGACAAGCTGGACTATTGAAACAAACGAGATCATCTGTCAAAACATCTGCAGCCAGTTGCAGATGTTTTGACAAGTAGTTCAATGCCTTATTTTTGCCTTTTATTTCTTGTAGTGAGATATTTATCTGGACTTGCTTAGTGAATGTGGATTATAATAAGTATTTTAGATATTTCCGACTTGAAAATAGACAAACACATTTGCTGAGATTTGAGCTATTCATTGTACTAAATGAGTCCTCCTGATGTCACAGGACAAATAAATTAAAAGGAAAGTGCAGTTCAAACCTTTAAACCTGATTTTCTTTATTCTTAAATTATTTTCTGTGCCTATTATCAATAATCTGAAAAACCGTCTTTATTTATGTGAGATGCAGGAATAATAGTCTCTCTCCCTGCTCCTTCCCGGACTTGGTCATTCATAAAATTGGGATTTTTTTCCCCGTTCATTACAGCTTTTACACTTTTTACACAATGTGTGTACATACCCACAATAAAAACTAGATGAAGCTCTCACCAGCAGTGCAGCACAAAGTACTCACTAATTAAGTAAAAACTGTAGATAGATTAGATTAAAAAAGTGGATATAACCATTAAGGCTTGCACAGTACTTTTTTTTTTTTTTTTTTTTTTTGCAGATGTCCGTAATGCCAATATTTCAAAACTCAACTTAGCGGATACAGATATTAATACTGATCTATGAGAATAACTAAAGGTAGTTTATTCAGCTTACACCCACATTTTTTGAATAATATTCTGCTCAGAGCTAGTCACAGTGATTTACAAACTCAGTGACTCAAAATCAGGCCTGTTATTGGATCTTATGCTTCCAAATTAAAAATAAATATTAATGAACTCCACAAGCTTGATGCTGATCTAAAGGCTGTAATATTGTGTATATCTATAAAATAAAGAGTTTGTCTTCAGCCTGCTCTGTTGTAAAGTGTCTTGAGATAACACTTGTTATGAACTGGTGCTTTACAAATAAAGATTGACTGATTAATTGATTGGAAAACTCTCAAAGACATTCGTTCAACAGCCACCACTCACCCTCTACCCTATCATTTATGAAATTGGAAAAATTTGATACTCCCTTCAAAACCTCAATATAAAACTTCACAAAGTATGGTTACCTTTTATAGAGCATGTCAGCTCTCCAACTAGATGTTGACCCTGCTGACTGAGCAACCCTCTCTACTTAATTTTACCAAAATCACAGACCTGTTCAGTCTTATTCCTTTATATCAACAGCATGTGGGATGCATAGCAGGTTAAATGTGATTGTTTTCAAATGTTTTAGTTTTTTTATACCTCCGCAAAGGAGGTTATGTTTTTACCTTTGTTTGTTTGTCTGTTAGCAAGATTACGCAAAAACTACAGGACAGATTTTGTTGAAATTTTCAGGAGATGTTGGTAATGGCCCAACTTAAAATTGATTATATTTTGGTGGTGATCCAGATAACCACCATTAGCAAACAATTGTTTTTTCTCAATAACTAACTAATAATGATATCAACATGATTCTGTGTGCTAGGCGTGGGTTTTCAGGGTCATGAATCATATTATGATGGTAACTTTATCATGGAATTATTGCTTATAGATGTAACAGCAATATGTGGGCTACCTTGGCGGAGGTTTGCACTCTCTGAGTTCTTTCAAGTTTGTCTTTGTTTTAGGTTTGGTTGTATAATAATATCCACCTAGCCCTCTTACTGCCTCGCATTGTCTATATAAGATGTGATAGGCTACAGTATGTTCTTAAATCAGAAATTGTGCCACTGATTTCTGTATCATGTCACCATTGTGTTTATATATAAAACAACAAAATATTTGTTCAAATCTGATGTTGAACTTTATGATGTCCTGGCAAACCCTGCAATGACATTTTAGTTTATTATATTTTGTTCTTTTAAATCATCTAGTCATTTTGGCTTTGGTTTTGTTTTCCAAACTTCATTTAAATTATACCTATTTCAGTATTAAAAAACACCAATCCCTCTTCTTAAAGTCCAGTTCACAACATCCTCATCTTCCCCTAAACTTGACTGAACTTTGACCCTTCCCTGCCCTTCCCCTCTCATGATGTCAAACCCCACCCTCATGACTGTAGGTGTGTTGAAACTGATACCCATGTGAGGCTCCGATTATTATTTACATTTCTATGGAGGAACTGAAGGCGTGTCAGTCGGCTCTCATCAAACCTGATTCAGATTCTCAGCCCTGAATTAAAATGAAGAGTTTTTGTTCAAACTTTCCTCAGAGGAGACGTGATCTCAGGATTTGATAGTCTTTATGTGGTGTTCAGTGACAGGAGTCCATAATTCACATTTATCTATTCTGTGGAACCTAAACAACAAAAATCAGGCTGTAAACTAAAACTAAAGCATGAAATCAAACCTCCATGAGAGAGATACAAAGTTCTCACCCCAATAAAGGAAACACAATCACACTGTGAATGGTGAATATAAAACCGAAAGTGATGTGACATACCTGATTTTTTTAAATTGATCTTCAAACATTCTCAAAAATCAAACCTAACTTATTAATTAAATGTTTTTCATTTATGAAAATCACGTAAATAAAGCTCATAAGCTACGGGCTCTGGATCCAGAATGGGCTTCAGATGAGATTTGATGGCAGATTCTCACATCAGCCTCCATTCATTGTCAAAACTTTGAGATGAGAGCTTTTTAGAAAATTAAAAAGTTGATTTATCTCTCTGACTTAAAAAGTGCCATTCAGTCTGCTGATCAACCACTCGTTTATGTTCAGTACTGATATCGAATTAGTGCTTGAACAAAGTATATGTACACTCCTTCTTTCACCTTCTGGATCATTTATTTCAAGTGTATCTGATAATATGTGCTTTAAATTTATTTTACATTTTGTTATTAAGACTGGACTCTGCAGGGTTTACAGATGAAGCACGTAAGGAGGATTCAAGAGCCCCCTAAAAATAAAATATAAATATTATAATGTCATCAACAATTTGCCATCAGTGTTTGAAGATTTCTTTTTTCTTTTTTTACTAACAAAAACGACCAGTTTTTTCAAATATTTTTGCAGCACAAATGCAACATTCAGGCATCTTCTGTATTATTTCACTCCAATAAAATATCAATTATTTAAATAGGAGGCCTTTAAACACTTATAAGAGGATATTATCTGCTCTTACACATTTAGATTAATGTTTGAGTGCACGAGTGGCTCGTTAAAATATTTGGGTATTTAAAAAAACAGATTGTTGAGTAAGAAAATTGCAGAATTGCAGAATTTTAACATCATTGAAAGGGTGAAAGTGAATAAATTTTGCTTTATTTGTAGAACATTTTAATGAAGTTTACCACAGTCAAAACTAAAATCTGATAAAATGACTTAAATATATAAAAGCAGAGTAAAACCAACTACAAAAGACATTTTAAACACATAAAAATAAAGAAAATAGAGAGCTAAAATCAAAGACAGTTGAGAAAATTAAAAACATAACAACAGAGATCGCACAGCTCTCATGCTGAATTATTTTATTTCATTTTACTTACCATTTATTTTTGTTAAATAAAAAGGAGACCTGAACAAGCGTGGCAGCAACACAGAGATTCAACAAACACAAAATACTCACACAGCGCACATTAAACATCAAAATCAACAATAATCATCAGTTAAAACAGCTGCACACTGAAAGCATGGATCCAGAAATTTTTGCCAAAAATTTAAAAGCATTCAAGATAATTAAGTCCGAGGGTTATTTCAAGCAAATGAGGCTGACAATCTAAAAGCTTTTTTCCATCTCAGTCCGATTTTGGGAACAACAGATTGCGAAATGTCCAAGGATCGAAGGTTGTGTTTTCGTCCTTTGGGATTAAAAGAGAGGAAAGTTGATCTGAAATCTTTCCCAGAATGCTTTAAAAATAAAGATGTACCAAAGTAAAAGCAAACAAATAAAAATATGATTTAATATGAGACAAATGCTGAATAATAAAAAAGGTCTAAATGCCAGAAAGTTTCCTTTCAATGTATTATTTATTGTCTAATTTTAGCTGGAATGTGTTTTCTCCACTGGTTTAAGTTTATTTATGCCTTCATGCCAAGTAATTTTACTGTAACAAACATGATTGGTCCATTTCTTAATAATTATATAATTAGTTGAAAGCTGGTTTCAGAAACTGTTCAGATCTGGTTCAGGTTGGGGCCCAATGTGGCATCTTCCCATGGGGCCCCAGATGTCTTGCAGCACACCTGTATGAAAAGAACAGAGTTATGTCCACAAAGAAGAATTTAAGTACAAATTTAACCGCGTGAAATCTCAATCTGGAGGCATTTTTACTGCAGGAATGCTGTTATACGATCAGAATCTTTCTTTTATAGGTGAGTTGATAAATCAGGACATGGAGGGCCGTGTGTCTGTTTGGTCATCCAGAGTTCATGGAGAATTTGATCGAAGGGACCCTCTGTGTCCGCTGTTCAATATTTACATTCACCGTTAACCTTGGACTTAAAAACAGGCGAACCGTGTCGAGCAGGCTTCACTGTTGTACTTTTATCAGAGGAGGAGGCCTGCTGCTCTGTTTGCTAACTGCTAATGGTTAACCGTGAGGAAACAGGATAAAGACTCTGACTCTTTCAGTGATGTGTCCACAGCAGCGTGTTTAAAGCATTAGCATCACTGTGCAAGAGACATGAAGCACTCGCCTGAACCTTTAGATCAGGGGTGAGCAACAGGCGGCCCGGGGGCCACATGCGGCCCTCCACCTCTCTCAGTGTGGCCCACCAGTCACTTCCAAAAATCAATAAATTGTAAACATGAAGAAAACTCTGATATCTAATAGAAATATTTCTATATAATCTGGATTGATATGTTTATTGCAGGTTATTGAAGAACTTACTTTGCTTTAATAGTTGACGTCTCTTTCATAAAGCATAATAATAAATATATCAAGTATTACTCAGCACTATATCCAGAGAATGGTAATGGTAAAATGTGTGTGCTTTAAAAATTGGTAAACATCAATTTGCACTCGAACAAAATCAGTTAAATTTAGAATTATACATACAATACATATATTGCCTAGTCGCAGATATTCCTATAATCCAGCACTTTCTCCTCTCTGTCTTAAATGTAATATGGAAATCGGCACTTTGACCCATTCTCTGTGGTCATTATATTCAGATGTATTCATCTAAAATACTTCATGAAAAAGGGAGAAAATGTTTCACAAAAGCTTAGAAATGGATCGCTCGTCTCTAATTTTAGGGCTCCCGAGTAGAAATATCAACAATGCTGCTAATAAAAGCGTATTAGTCTTGCTTTAGCTGCTAGAAAAACAGATGATGTCAAACCTGTTTCCTTTGTAATTTAGCTTATCTGAGCTATTGTCTTTTTTTTGGTTTGTTTGTTTTTATCACCTGTCTTATTAGATTATTATGGCTTATATGATTGGGGTTTTTTTTAAATATAAAACCTGAAAGTTCAATAAAGACACTGAAACAGAAAAAATTCGCTGTCAGGTTCATTTCACTTTGCAAAATCATTTGTATTTGTGTTATAATATACGAATATTAGTGTAATACTTTTATAACCACTCTATATTTACATATTTGTTTACCAAACATTATTTTTTCCCATTGAGAGTATCAGACAATTTGTAACAACGCTGCCCTCAGGCTGGGAAAAAGGGTTTATGTGGCCCTCTTGGTAATTAAAGTTGTCCATCCCTGCTTTAGACGGACTTTTTCACATATCAGTGAGATAAATTTCACTTATCCATTGAAGAAACCTCCAAAAGAAAGTGTCTGTAGCCTTTAAAAAATTCATATGATTGAGTAAAATTTGGTGAATGCACTCCTTATTAAACTGAAGCATGTAAAATATAAATAATTCCATGTTAAATCTCTGTTTGATTTTCCTTTTGCAGCCCGGAGCTTCAACATCCACAAATCTGAGGCCATGATCAGGAAGGTGAGCTCCTTCAGTCATGTTAATACTGTTATAAATCTGCAGGATGTGATTGTTTTGGTCATATTTCTGACCTCTGCCTCGCTCTCTCTCTGCAGCACGTGGAGTTCAGGAGGAAGATGAACGTGGACAACATCATAGCTGACTGGAAACCTCCAGAGGTACAAATGCACGAGAAACATGAAGACACATTCAATTTTAATGTCCCAAATTCAACGAAAATCAAGTTGCACATGCATTTACATTCTCTCATTTAGTGTCAGAACATAATCTAATTCTTTTAGAACTGATTTTAAGGTTCTTTTATTAGTTTTTAAATCTCTTTATGGTTTTGGTCCAGGCTATTTTCCTGATTTGCTTTTCTCATGTGAGCCTGTGAGAGCCCTCAGGTCTTCAGGTGGTGGTTTTTTAGTCGAACAGAGACTCATGGTGAGGCAGCTTTCAGTTATTACGGCCCATTTCTGTGGAGCAGCCTGGGGGCAGCCCAGAGTGTCAGCATTTTTAAGAACAAACTCAAGACCATTTTAACGTTTATTGAATCATATATTTAAGCTTTGTTTGTTTTATCATTTTTACCAAACAATCATTTATTCATCCGAATCCATGTATTTATTTTTGTTCTGTTATTACTTATATTCTGTTTTATTTTTTCACTTTTATCTCCAGTGTTTTCTCATTTTGAGCTCATGATGGTGTTTCCACAGTTCCTTACTCACACACACACTTCTGTTAAATCAAGGTCTTCGATTATTTTTTTTTTTTTACATATATTTTCTTTTCTTTCTTTCTTTTTTTTTTGCGTAAATTGGCTTAGACTTATTATTACAGCACCTACTGTTCATATTTTTAAAGGCAAACTCAAGACCTACCTTTTTAGTCTGGCTTTTAGCTGATTATATTTACTATTGCTATTTAATCTTATTTATTTATTTATTTTAAGCCTTTTATTTCCCCATTTCAAGTCAGATTTATTGTTTTAGAATTTTATTTGTATTCTTGGTTTATCTTACTCTACAATTTGTATACGTAGGCTACTTATAATGTTCACACATCTCCCTCTAAAATATGTTTCCTTGACAGATTGATTGATTATTTATTTATGCTGTTGACAGACTGTACGCATGACTGTACACTGGAAAGCTACAAATGAATTTCCCCTTGTGGGATAAATAAAGTTGTCTGAGCTGAACTGAGCTGAACTTTGAGGGGCTCTCCAGTATTTATAGATTCTATATATTTTCGTGTTTTTGCCTCTCGGTGTTCATTTTCCCAGCAGGTCGTGAACTGCTCCAGCTCATGTTCATCCAAACATTTAGCTGTTTCTGTTTGTGTCTCTGCAGGTGATAGAGAAGTATGTCTCTGGAGGGATGTGCGGGTACGACAGGGAGGGCAATCCCATCTGGTACGATGTGATCGGCCCTCTGGACCCGAAAGGCCTGATGCTGTCCGCGACCAAACAGGACTTCCTGAAGACGAAGATCCGACACACAGAGATTCTGCAGCGGGAGTGTCGGAGGCAGTCTGAGAAGGTCAGAGACAAAGTCCTGCTTTCTTTAGTTTCTCTTTTTTATGCTTTATTTTTGTTGTATATGAACAAAGAGGAACTTTGGGACGATAACACATGACACATCAAACTGCAACACAGAAATATAAACATATCTGAGTCTTTATATTCTTCACATTTCCTTCTGTGTTCGTGTTCTTGAAGCTGCAGAGTCAAAGTTATTTGCTCCAAACTGTGAGGACGTTTATGATGTTCTCAAGAGTTTCATGGTTGAAGGATTCCTCTGTAGTCAGCCTTTTGGGATTACTCTTTTTATTTGCACCCATAAAATCCTCAAGAGTTATGTGTCCTGTATACAGAGAGTTTTGGGAGTCTTTCATGGTAGGAAAAAACATGCACGTCCCCAGAAACTTTAAATACAGGATGCCACACACACAAAAAAGAGCAAATAAAGAGAAGAAGCTGACTTTGACTTTTACTCAGTGAAGTACATGTGCTGTGTTGTAAGAATATAAATTAATAAATTAATTTTATTGTAATTAATTGTTCTATTTTTTATTTTATTTTGAAATGTTAATTTTATTATATATTTTTATTTTATAAGAAATATATTATTATTATTATTACTTTCATCATTATTTATTTAGAACAGAAGTATAGAATCAACCTCAATTTGTCCTACATAGGGAAATTTGCAGTGTTACAGCGGCAAAGGGGAGCGACCGCAATAGACCAAAATAGACTTAGCATAAAAAAACGTATGTGCACTAAAGAAATATAAAACAAAAACTACATTATAATTAACTATATATTTTGCTTTGCTTTTGTTTTGTCTTGGAGTCACAATTTAATACAATGAAATGATGAATTGTATCTTGTGTGTTGTACAAGAATTATTTACATATTTCCAAAGTAATTGCTCATAGGAATATTGCACATTCGTTTTTTTTAAATATTTTTCTCAAGTGTTTGTGTATATTAACGGATGTGCAAGAATACGTTTGGGTATGTATGTATTGTTATACATGTGGGTATGGACAGGTATGTATATCTTTATATTTAATGTCTATCAATATTTTATCCATTCATGTATTTATTTATTTTTATGCATCTTCCTTGGAATCTCTATGCATTTGTATTTTTTTTTTTTTCATTTTTATTTATCATTCTATGACCATGGTGGGCTATGAGTGTGGTGGTGGCCAGAGTGGTGAGGTTGATTTGTTTTTGATTTGTTGTTTAGATGTTTTAATATATCAGGCAGCATATATGTAGGTCAACCAGCTGGTTGACATGCCCATTTAGGGTTATTCTAGGCATGAATTTTTTTTTCATTTCTGAAACAATTTTTGGAGAAATGAAAGAAATGCAAGAACTTCTTATCTTTTCAATATATTTGTCCCCTCACTCCTTTCCTTATATGTCCACTTGTCTCCTCACCTTTGATCTCATATGACTTTTCTCTCCTCCTCTCTTCATCTCCTCGTGTTTCATCATACCTTTTTTCCCTCTCCTTTTTCTTCTCCTCATGTTTCATGTCTTTCTTTCTTCTCTTTTCCATGATGAGTCCTCGCCTCTCAGTTTTGTTTCTCTCCTCGGGTTTCCCTTTTCTTTTCCTGTCGGCCCTTTACCTTTGATTTATGACCTCTTCCTCTCTCCTGTCTCCCATCACCTCATTTACCCTGAGCTGTCTTTCTCCCTCTCCTCGTGTCTTCTGTAGATTTCCTCCTCTGTTCTCAAACATTTAGTGTATTTAATTTTCCCTTTTGGTCTTCCTCACCCTTAGCTCTTGTTTTCTCTGTTATTCCCTTTAACATCCTCTCACCTCGTTCTCCCTCTCTCCTTCAGTTGGGGAAGAACATCGAAGCGATCACTCTGATCTACGACTGTGAAGGTCTGGGCCTCAAACACATCTGGAAACCTGCCATTGAAGCTTATGGAGAGGTCTGTCTGATTCTTCCTCCATAATTGTCACATTTCTTTCAATTGAAAATAATCACGTCTAAAAATGTGTCTGTTCCTCCGCTTCAGATCCTGACCATGTTTGAAGAGAACTATCCGGAGGGGCTGAAAAGAGTTTTTCTAATCAAAGGTGATTCATTTCATCGTCATATGGAGGGTTTATTGTCTGCTGGTCTTGTTTTCATGTTTTATGTCCTGTACCTCACTGTTTTTCTGTCTGTCCTCGCTGCAGCTCCTAAGATGTTCCCCATGGCCTACAACTTAATCAAGCACTTTCTGTGTGAGGAGACGCGACGAAAGATCATCGTGTTAGGAGGTGAGACAGACTGAAAATAACCTGCTTACACCAAAGTGTTCAGACTTAATGTTCATGATTCATCAGGTTTCTTGATAATTGAAGGTCACACTGGGGACTGAAGGCCTCTCAGTCACTTTGCCGCAGTTTAAGGGTCAGCAGTTTTCTTTTTTCCAAAACTTAAAGGGATGCACCAACATTTTTATTTTCATGTCTTGCCTCACTCCTGAGTCCATGACAGGCCGATAGACACCATCCTTTTGACAGTGTGTGCAGTAACAAGGAAGAGACGGGCAGAGTTCACCCACCGCTAATTAGCTTAGCTCAAACACTGGGAGTCAATGGGAAGTGTTAGCTTGCCTTTGTCTGCAGTCATCAATAAACTCTTCTGAAACTTTAAACAGTCCCCGATGCTTGTTATGATTCATTTTTTTACCATGTTATGTTACATTAATTATTTTTAGACCATGATTGGCACTTTCTGTAATTCTCGAAAGAAATACATGTTTTGTTGACCTACTTACAAGCACGCCTGCGGTGGTTTGCGCATGCACCTTGCGGTTTAGTTTCGTATGTATTTCTTTTGAAAATTACATGAAGTGCTAATTTTAGTCAAAAAATAGATAACATAACATGATGCAGTAAAAAAAGAGTCACACAAGCACACAGGACTGTTAAGAGTTGCTGAAGAGTTTATCTGATGACTGAAGGCAGAGTCAGGCTAACGCTACCCATTGACTCCCAGTGTTTGAGCTAAGCTAATTAGCGGTTGGCCAGCTCTGCCCGTCTCTTCCTCGTTACTGCACGGTCAAAAGGATGGTGTGTAACTGCTTGTCATGGACTCAGGAGTGAGGCAAGACGTGAAAAGAAAAAAATGTTGGCGTATCCCTTTAAAATGTTTTTGTGTGTGTGTGGAAAACTTAGGATTCATCTTACAGAAACCTTGAATGTCCAGACAGGATCTGGTTTAAATCAAACCTGAATTTGTTCTGATATTTCCTCCAGGTCAAGCTTATATATCACCTGCAAACGGGCCTGCTGACTTCAATCTATATATAAAAACATGATTTTGTTTTTAGGTAACTGGCAAGAAGTTTTGCGTAAACACATTGACCCGGAGCAGCTCCCTGTGGTTTATGGAGGAAATCTGACAGATCCTGATGGAGACCCCAGCTGTAAGACCATGGTGAGGGTGGAGAGATGTGATCATTGGTGCTCCAAAAGAGACTTTCGTCTCTTTAAAGGGACACGGCAATGTTTTTTTCTTTTTGTGTCTTACTTCACTCTCAAGTCCATGACAAGCAGATAGACGCCATCCTTTTGACTGAGCTGCAGTAACAAGAAAGAGACGGACAGAGCTCACCGACCGCTAATTAGCTTAGCTCAAACACTGGGAGTCAATGGGTAGCGTTAGCCTGACTCTGCCTACAGTCATCAAATAAACTCTTCAACAACTCTAAACAGTCCTGTGTGCTTGTCTGCTTGCCATGGACTTGGCAGCGTTAATGTTGTTGACTATTTTTGTCAACAACCTTTTTTCCCCTGACGAAAACTAGACAGTAACAATTAAAAACAAGTGCACACGGACAAAAACTGTTTTCATCAACAAATAAAAACTAGACTAAAATGTTTGACAGAGACTTAATCCAGTCAGACCTAATTTGGTCATGTAGAAAGTAGGGACAAGTTAGAAATATATCCAATCACAGCTACTTTGGTTGTGTGGAAAGGTTGGATGAGTTAAGATGGATGTTTCCTTTTATCCAAGTGTAAAACATGGCTACAGAAATTCAAGGAAACATAAACAATGCCTTACACAGTAGATTTTTGTTGACTGAAATGTTGTGAAATGTCATCAACTAAAACTAGAGTAAAATTAGAACAACTTAGATGATTTAATCATGACTGAAACTGAAAGATATTTTATGCAAAAGACTTAAACTGAATTAATAAGTGTTTTTACGAATTAACACTGGGACTCTGGAGTGAGGCAAAACACGAAAACAAAGAAAAGTTGGCGTGTCCTTTTAATGATGGGAGGATTTAATGTCTCCTGACTTTGTTACAGATCAAATATGGAGGCACAGTCCCAAAGTCTTACTACGTCCTGGACTCGATCAAAATCCAGTACGACAACAGTGTGACCATCAGCCGGGGGTCCGTGTTCCAGCTGGAGTACGACGTTAAAGCCCCCAGCACTCTTCTGAGGTACGGAGCTCCAAAACAAAGTCCAGATTGTTTCAGCAGCTCTGTCCTCACAGTGCAGCACCTTAAGTAAATCCTGACCCGGTTTGTCCAGGTGGCAGTTTGCCAGTGACGGGGCAGACATCGGCTTTGGCGTCTACAGGCGGACTAAAGAGGGCGGTCAGAAGCTGGCAGACATGCTGCAGGTCCTCCCCAGCGAACGATACAATGCTCACCTGGTCCCTGAAGACAGCGGCCTGACCTGCCCGGAGCCCGGAGTCTGTGAGTGAACAAACACTGATTATCCGTTAAAGGATTGACGGATTACAGGCTGCATCACTTCCTGTTAATCACTGCGGCGGCACACATAATCGATCCGTATGTGGGGCGGAAAGATCACTACGACACGGGCAGAGGGGGAGGAACACCATGACACTGACACATTTATACTCATATGCAGCCCAGAAAAGCACTTTTTCGACTAAAGCATCCTCAGTTAATGTTTTTTTCTGTTAACCCTTTCACTCATAGTGTCCACTACAGTAGACAGATACTTATAATAATAACTTTATTTATATAGCACCTTTAAAAACAGGCGTTTACAAAGTGCTTTAACAGACAAAACAAAAGCAGAAAAGGCAGAACTCTGAGCACAACAAAATCAACAATCAGAGGGTCATGTTAATTAAAACAACAAAAGGAAAGAAAATGGCAAACTGGTGAGAGGGAGACAGCTGACGTATTCGTTTATATATAATGATAAGGAGACAGTAAGACAATTGATAGATAATAGGTTTATAGATACATAAATGGATGACAGCTGATAGATCGTAGATGACGGCATCACATCAGGAAGATGGAAAAGGAGAGGATAGATAGAGGATTAGTAAAAGATAAATAAAAACATCAAACATAATAGGAGAGAAATGATAATAATTAAAAAGGAGTATATTAAAACATGAAAATGTGGTCAAAACAGGACTGAAGCGATGAGAAACCAGTGAGGAGAGTAAGAACAGAAGAGTTTAAAAATAGTTAAATAGGTAATTGTAAAATAATTATGTAGATAAAATAAATAGCTAACATGGATAATAAACAAGTATGTGAGCAATAAAAGGATCATGTAAAGCAAGTCTAAAAAAGCGTGTTTTAAGGTACGATTTAAAAGATGTCACTGAATAGCCCGACGAAGGGCAAATTGGGTATCATGCCTGTATTCAGAGTTCACATCATTTTTTATTTTTAATATTAAATTTTAGTGTAATTCACAAGTAAATAGTTTGATTAAACAGCAATAATACATATACTTCAGGTTTTGCTTTTTCTTTTATTTACTCTTTATAAATGTTTGTCAAAGACATGTTTGTGGATCCACTGAATTACTATTTATGCCGTTGATGCATGGTGACAGGTCCCTCAAAATATAACGTTGAAAAAAACATTTTTTAACTTGTTTGAAAGTAAAAAAAAACATTTTAAAAAGTAATCCTTTGTGATTTAATAATTCATTCATGACAGGGTTAGTTTGATCTGTGTTTACTCTTAAGGTGAGGTTTGTACATAAGCACACATTGGGTTTCTACCTCACCTGCACATGTAAATTAGTTTTATTTACTGTTTTCTTTGTCTTCTCTTTTAACTATGTGTAAATAAATCAATAAATAAATGAATAAGTACGTGTCCATATATTTAGGTTTTTATAATGGAGGGTTTGCATTAAGGAGGCTGCAGTTTAGGAGGACAAAGGTACAAAAAACACTAGACTTAGGTCAAATAAACAGCTCAAAAGTTAAAGGAACACTTTTAATCAGAGTTCAGCATCAAGTCAGTCAAACTTCTGGGAGATTGATTGGTTCAGTGAAGAAGCAGAGGGGGTTGGTGATCAGTTTAAGCTGCTTAGGTGTTAATGAAAGCAGGTACAGACGGAGGGTGTAAACATTGAAAGAGTAAATGAAAGAAATTCCTGGGAGTGATAATAGATAACAAACTCTGCTGGAAACCGCACATTAAACATATCAAATCCAAACTGTCTCACAGCATTTCAGTCCTGGCAAAAGTAAAGCTTGATGTAGACCAGAAATCACTCCACATTCTGTGTAACTTACTAACTCTTCCTTAAGTACATCACTGTACAGAGGCATGGGGAAACACTTATAACACTTCACTTCAGCCACTTTTCATTCTTCAGAAAAGAGCAATAAGAATCACCCATAATGTTGAATATGAGGTACACACCCATGACTTCTTTTTTAAATCCAAAACCTGAAAATTTGTTGACTTGGAGCACAAAACAGCACAACTATTATACAAGAGAGGAATAAAAATGCTCCCAAAAACATTCAGAAAATGTTTTATGACAGAGAGGGGGGTTATAATTAAGGGAAAGTTCAAATCTAAAGGTCAGAAGTGTGTGTACGACAGTGAAAAGTTTCTGTATCATTGTGAGAAGAGTTAAACTGTGAAACTAAAGCAAATTTAGAGCATAATTCTGTTTAATAAGAGGCATAAAAAATGATTTTCCAGAGCTACAGTGATATAAATAAACAAGTTGCTTGCTGATTATTTGGATGTAAATTTTGCAGAGTATGGTAAATACATTTGTAAAGAAGGTATAGATATGATTGTATATTCACTGCACGTTTCAAAATTATTGGTAAATTTAAGACAGTGTTTTGATTTCAGTTAGGAAGTCTAGTAAAATTTAAGGGGGTAGAATTAGATAAGTTTATACGTCTTCCTGCTCCTTTTCGCTCATGTAAGGTGAGAGGCTTGAGAAATTGCAGATTGAAGTTACTTACCGGTTTAAAGTGCATCAGAATCAGAATCATAAATACTTTATTAACCCCCAAGGGAAAATGTAGTTGTTTCAGTTGGTCTTATACACAGTATAGCGGTAGGAAATATCAAATAAAGACATAAAATAGATAAGAGCATGAAATATTAGGTAAAAATATTTATATATAAGTAAGCAGGTTGCAACATGCAGAATCTTTTTCTATATCAACTTCCTTATGAAAGAAAAAATAAGTAAAGTGAGACTATAACAAGGCCAAGGAGTTTACAATATTAACATAACAATATTTACAATATGAATATAATGACAGCGCTGTGTGACAGTCGAACATGGACTAATCTTTGAGTGAATCGAAGCTTGTAAGTCGCTGCAAACAGTCCAACAAAAGCTCTTCTTACCAAAGTCTCTGCAGGACAGTGACTTTGCATGCTGCCAACATGATGTTTATCTTTAAAGCTCTGCAGGATGCTGTTTGCTAACCCTCCCTTCTGTCCTTCTGTCCTTCTGTCCCTCTGCAGACGTCCTGTGTTTCGACAACAGCTACAGCATCCTGCAGTCCAAGAGGATCAGCTACAAAGTGGAGCTTCTTCCTCCTTTAGAGGGACAGACGGCTGCCGTGAATAAGATCGGAGACAGACGGCTGCAGTGACGACAAACATCCTCAGTCTGTCCTCTCACTCATGTGTCCGTCTGTCTGTCTCTCTCTTTTCCTTTTTGTCTCTCATGTAGAAATCTGAGGAGATCATTTTAGTCGAAACCTCTCAAAGTTTTCCTGTAGAAGAAAGAGAATCTCAGATGAAGATGAAGAATCGTTTGTTTTATTTCAAACATTTCAAACCAGAACCACTTGTAGATTTTAGTATTCAATGAAGGAGGAATAGTCTCGAAAGCTTAATTGTATTTTTGTGATCAGGTTGGAGATCTTACGAGCTCAGTGCAGCATTTTGACTGAATTTTTGTACGTTATAACACGAAGGATGACACAAACACTGTTGAGACAGAAGGAGAAATGTTAATCTGAGATCATTGATCCATTAATTTGTACAATTATGCTCTTCTCATAATCTTGGAATAAGTATTGTTACAGTATAAAAATAACGTAAACTATAGTATGATAAAATGAAGTCTTTATCGATATAACCATACTGGTGCAGTCTAAATGTTTAAGTCTGAAGAGGCGAGAAGGATCCATTTTCTCTCTATGCAGTATTTTTCTCCTGATTTACGTTCAAAGAGTAGGACAGAAATAAGCATTTAAATATCTGCTGTTTTCCTACTTATAAAACCAGCGAAACTCAGTTAATTGTTGATTTTTGTTGTTGTAATACCCAGTGTGGCCACTAGAAGTTGTGATGCTCTACTAACTTTAACCTATATTCTATAAACAATTATAAAGCTTCATGTTTTCGTTCACTGTTGTTTTAAATATTGATCATGTTTTAATTTTGCATCCTATCAATCTATGATGTTTTTTCTATAATTTCCAAACACAGTGATTGATAGATAGATGATTGTGTTTGACGTATATGAAGGAAATCAAACTGCCTGATGTAGAGCCGGGTTTGATGGAGCACTGATGCCTCTTGTGGGCAGTTTGAGAATTACAACAACAAAAACAGCCAAGACAGTTTTACCCTAATGCCTCTAAGGCCAGTCATCCGTTAAGCAGTTTGAGGACATTAACCTTACTGAAGTTAATTTCTTAAAGATCAAATTTAGAGAATATGTCACTCTAATGTTGCCTCTCTTCTTTTAAATACATCTAACGAAGAACAGAATTTACGAAGTGATTGTTTAATTTATTAAGATTTTTTGTTACATTTAGTTTGTACAATAATTAAAACTGTAATAAAAGCAGCATTTGTGTAAAACAGAAACTGTTGGTTTGTCTTTTCTGTGAGAATGAACGAGGAGGACGTTACACTGACATTCAGCGTGTTTTTCTGCGAGTTAAAATAAATGAAGAATAAGTCTGTTTCTGTCTATTATCCACCTATCTATTAGAGGTGGTGGTGAAAATCAATACACTATAGCATTATGCACAATAGCATGTTGAGGCAACTGCCCACCCCTATCTATCTATCTATCTATCTATCTATCTATCTATCTATCTATCTATCTATCTATCTATCTATCAGTCTGTCTGTCTGTCTGTGAGTCTGTCTATCTATCTATCTATCTGATAAATATGTGAAAAAATCTTGAAGAAAAAACAATTATTGAAAGTTTTACCTCAAAATTGATTAAATAAAATAGACTTTAATCCTTGCGGGGTCTCAGGGGAGAGCTTTACTGTCCCAGCCACCATTGGGCGAGAGGCAAGGCAGACCCTGGACGAGTTGCAAGCCAATCACAGGACTTCATAGAAGAGACAAACAACCACTCACACTCATTCTTAAGTGCAATTTAGGGTCACCCAATCAACCTAATGAGCATGTTTTTAGTCTGTGGGAGAAACCAGGGCACCCAGGGAAAACCAATTCATGCAGTGGAAGAGGAGGCAAACTCCACACCTGACCGAGGAGGTCAAACCAGCAACCTTATTACTTCAATTCACTAGCAACACATGCAGCTTAAATATACATTTTCAAGGGGAATACCTTGAATAAACACTGTCAACACCAAACTTTAACACCGTTATGACTTATTAATTTTTTTGCCGAAAAATCCAGCTGTTAGCATTTATTTGTTGCTGAAAAAACTTGGATTTTCCTGCAACAAAATGCAAAATAAAATCACGTTCAGGAGAAACAGACGCAGTGAGCGCCTGAGACCAGCAGGGGGCGTGACAGTGTAAGCCAGAGCGCAGAGGCAGGTCGCGTCAGGATTACATAACTGTAGATCATTAATATTAGGAGCTAATGATGACCAAAGAGGGTTAATAAACAGGCAGACATGTGCTGTGTGAGCTTATTCCGTGTATTTATGCTTTATTATTGTTAGGATCAATAATTATGAAGATTATGACGGCGTTATTCTCCTGTGGGGGATTTTCTGCTGAGTGTGCGCAGCTCGGTCGGGCTCGGTGCCAGAGGGATGCGGGATGATGGTGCAGGATGAGGAGGTGGGGGTGAGGATGGGGGTGCACAGACGCCATGTGCCTTTACATAACTGCAGCTGGCTCCGGATGTAATTGGACGATAAAACCGCTGTCCGCAGCAGCAGCAGCGGCAGAATCAGCTGCGTGCCGCAGTGCCCAGGGCGCACAGACAATAACACAGAGGAGGAGGGGCGGAGGGGGAGGAGGGGTGAGGCAGAGTGCACGAGGATGTTTTAGGGGGGTGTTTACCTCCTCATGCTGCAGCAATAGGGCTGGGGATATATACAGTTATCAGGATGTGTCCGAGCATTAGAAAGACAGTTTACAGTCAGATCCACCAGCAGTGACACAAAACAATCTCTCTGACAAGCTGCAGACAAATTTTATCTATTTTATAGGTGTAACAATTTATACTTTTAGTGAAAATCAACTGATATCAATATATGTTTAATATTACAGTCATACTACTTTCTACATGACCAAATTAGGTCTGATTGGATTAAGTCTCTGTCAAACATTTTAGTCTAGTTTTTATTTGTTGATGAAAATGTCAGTTAATTTAGTTTGAGTTTTTGTCCATGTGCAATTGTTTTTATTAGTTAATGTCTAGTTTTCACCAGGGGAAAAAAGGCTGTTGACAAAAGCTATGAGGTACAAGAGCCAGGATCCAGACCAAACTCAACACATACATGGAGGCTGTTATCCTGTATGAACACAACAAGTTTTGGGAACATCACTTAATATTTGGATTTTATATGAATTATTGAAAGTTGTGAATGGGATTTCCCATTATGAAGTCCAGTGTTTTTTGTGACATCAGTCTGGATCAGATCCAGATGAAATTTATCTTGATGATAGAGACATGGATCTCATGTCAAATTGCAAGTGAATCTGTAAAGAAATGTCAGAGATATGATTTTTTTTTAAATTCTGCCCAATGTTAACTCATTGGGTTTTTGGAAATTCTGGGAATTGTTGTATCTAGACTTATATCCGTATCTCCACCAAAACTTAATGGCTTCTTTCTTTGACCAAACCACACCTCTGGTAAAACTGTCATGTAAATCCATCCAGTAGTTTTCCCGTAATCTTGCTAAGAAACAGAAAAACATACACCGGCAAAAACATAACCTCCTTTGCGGAGGTAATAATTGCATTTCAACTTGCACAAATATGTTGGCAGCATTTGTGAAAGTGGGTGAAACTTTGAGGAACAAATGGGTGAAAGTGTTAAATTAAGATTCCAGCAGCATAGTATAGTACACAGGGGAAAAAAACAGGATATCAAAAAGTAAAAAAGTACAAACAATTTTCAGATATAAATAAAAATATACGTAAATATGAATAAAAGAAAAATAAAAGAGAAATAAAAAGAAAAACAGCATAGGCACAAGTATCTGCTCCACCACTGAGTCTACAGTCCATAATATTATCAAGAGATTCAGGAAATCCAGAGCAATCTTTGCATATAAGCAACAAGGCCGAAAACTAACACTGAATGCCATGACCTTTGATCACTCAGGCATCAAAACCAGCATCATTCTGTATATCAGCACGTGGGCTCAGGAACACTTAAGAAAAGCATTGTCAGTTAACACAGGTCATATTTACATCTACAAGGTCAAGGGTCAAGGTCAAACTCTACTATGCAAAGACAAAGCCATATGTCAACAACACCCAGAAACACCGCAGGCTTCCAGACTGTTATCAGAGCAAAGGTCAAAAGACAGCATCTGTGATGGTATGGGGGGGTGTTAGTGCCCATGGCATGGGTAACCTGCACACCTGTGAAGGCTCCATTAATGCTGAAAGGTACGTACAGGTTTAGGAGCAACATGCTGCCATCAGGGACGTCCCTGATTTGGGAAGACGTCAAAGTTTCAACTGTAATGTACGTGTCTTCAGTTAACAAACTCTTACTGAGTGTTTTTAGAAGGAAAGTTGATGCAGCTCGGTGGTGAACACGCCCCTGTCCCGGCTTTTTGGAACATGTTACAGGCATCAGATTAAAATGAGTGAATATTTGCAACAAAACAGTAATCAGTTTGAACATTACATATCTTGTCTTTGTGGTGAATTAACTGAATTTAGGTCCAAAAGGATTTTAATGTTTTTAACTTTTCGTAAATCTTCACTGGGACAAACTGCTTCCTCTGTTCAAGGCATCAACATGTGGACCACTTCGCCTTCAGAACTTCAACTGGATCCAGACTGGAATCATTTAAAACTCAACCTGAAACAGTTTTTGAAGAGGACCCACATTTGTAGTCATGAACGATCATGTGCTTCCTGTCTTATGTATCGCTGTATATTTTTGTTTTGTTCTGTCTGTAATTGTTGCTCTTGTTAGTTTTTTGTTTGTTTTTATGTCTGTAAAGGCCCAACTGGGAACGAGCACAGCAAATTAGCTCAGGCTTTAAACATAGTAGTGCAGGGGTGTCCAAACTATGGCCCTGGGGCCAAATGCTGCCCGCAACCCATTTTGAATTGGCCCCTGAAACAGTTGAATGAATAAAGACATTTTGATTACAGCAGCAAACCCCATAAATCATGCACATTTTCTGCCATATTTACTTTGTCAAAAGGTCTCATTTACAAAATATATAGCAGTATTCATCTTCAAGCACCAACGTTCTTGCTGTTTACTCTTGTTTTGTGTCTGACAGTGACGATAAGCCATCAGTGTCTCCCATCTCTGCTGCTCAGAAGGTCATTTTCACCCTGACTAAGTGTGAATCCAGTGATTGCCCGGGGTTACAAGGGCCCCCTGACAGGTGATAATCCACCCCTAAACCTGAGAACTTTATCTTAAATACACTAAAAGTGGGGCGGCTCAGTCAGACGGTTTACAGTCAGAACCACCAACAGTGACACAAAACAACCTCTCTGACATGCTGTAGACAAATTTAGCTATTTTATAGGTGTAATAATTTAAACTTTTACTGACAATCAGCTGATATCAATATCTGCTTTATATTACAGCCATAAAAGAAGAAGTCCTTGTCATCATCTGAGTTAATTTTGACAGCACTTTTTAATTTAGTTAATCATCTAAACTGTTTTAGTCTAGTTTTAGTTGATGTAATTTCACATCTTGTCGACAAAATCTGTAAATTTAGTCGACTAAAATATGAAGTGTAAAGGGTAAGGCATTTTTAAGTTTCCTTGAATTTCTGAAGTCATGTTTTACACTTGGATAAAATCAAACATCTAATAACCCTTTATTGAATGCTAGTAAAGTCTGAATGTATAAATGAACAGAAACAAATTGAACTTTTGTGTGAAATGCAGTCACCTTTATTTAGGCTACCTGGCAGAGCATCTCAGTTACAATACCAGAACTGACAACACTGTTTTCCTCATTATGTGGCCCTCGATGTAAGAAGTTTGGACACCCCTGCTGCAGTGTGTGGCAACATTCCTTGCTTCATACTGTCCCTGTACAAACAAACATTAAATAAGATGAAATAATAAATCATTATACTCTATTTTTATTACACAGTGTCCCAACTTTTTTGGAATTGGTCTGTATTTGTTTACTAAATACCTATTGCACGTTTTTGTCCCATTGGCAGGTCATCTTTCCCAGATTTGTGCAGCTGAGACGAAACCATCGACCTGCAGTGATCAGGTGTTCGTGTGTGTGTTCGTGTGTGTGTGTGATGATGGGCCGGCGGGGGGGCGGGGCCGCTCGGACATGAGTAAATGACGTCACCCCCCAGGTCGCCGAGCAGTGAAACAAACATGGCGACAGAATGGAGCGGGCAGCAGGGTTACATTCTCACTGTCGTGATCTGCCTGTGGAGCGCGGTCGGGGGGCGCACGGAGGCGGCGGCTGCGGCCGCGGCTGCGGCGGCGGGGTCGGGGACCGGGGGCGGCGGAGGCGGCGGCGGCGCGAGCCAGGTGCTCGGCATGCGGCTGGAGAGGAGCGACAAGCCGGCCACCACCAATGACGACGGTGTCATCCAGGTGACAGAGGAGAGCTCCGTGCAGCTCCGGTTTTACGGGGTGCAGCTCCACTCGGGCGCCTGGACGCAGATCCGCTTCATGGAGCTGAACGGGGCGGAGGAGGAGGAGGAGGAGGTGGAGGAGGAGGCGGTGGCTGCTGCAAGAGGAGACAGCAGCGGCATGATGGAGAGGACTTGTGTGGACTTCACGAAGGACATCAGCGTCGGGACCTTCATGAACGTGAGCAGCAGGGGCACGTCCGGGCTGCTCACCGTGCACGTCAAGCCGCTGCGCAAAAGCGAGCCGCAGAAGGAGTACGCGGTGTGCACGGCGAGCGCAGACCGCAGCAGGTGGGGAAGGTTATTACAGCAGAGTGAGGAAAGGTCAAAGGTCGGCCACTGGCCGGGGCCTCATGCTCCAAGGGGCCCTCAGTTGTAGATATTAAAACAGATCAACTGAGGCCCTTAATCCCAATGCTGGGTCATTGATTATTAGATATCAATAACTGAGGGGCGAGCCCAACTCTTAGAAAAGTGGTTAAAACTAACAAGGGTGAAGGAAGTCTCAGACTTGAAACTGGTAAAGTTTGAAGAAAATCCCTCAAAACCACCTCAAGTATGTCTGAAATGAGCGGGAGGGTGAGCATGAGGCCCCATGACCTTGAAGGTAGACCTGCAAGCTTCAACATATAATCAGTTTGTCTTTGAGTCACAGTGGCCATTTGAGTGAAGTTTGTCGGAAATCCTTCAAGGTATTCTGAAGTTTTGCCTTGATTAAGCAAGGGATGAACATGAGGCCCAATGACCTTGAAGGTAGACCTGCAAGCTTCAACATATTATCAGTTTGTCTTTGAGTCACAGTGGGCATTTGAATGAAGTTTGACGGATATCCTTCAAGGTATTCTGAAGTTATGGCTTGACTAAGCAAGGGATGAACATGAGGCCCTATGACCTTGAGGGTAGACCTACAAGCTTCAACATACAACCAGTTAATCTTTGAGTCACAGTGGGCATTTGAGTGAAGTTTGGTGGAAATCCTTCTAAGTATTGTACAGATATGACTTGAATAAGCAAAGGGTGAACATGAGACCCCATGACCTTGAGGGTAGACCTGCAAGCTTCAACATATAATCAGTTTGTCTTTGAGTCACAGTGGGCATTTGAGTGAAGTTTGGCGGAAATCCTTCAAGGTATTCTGAAGTTTTGCCGTGATTAATCATGGGATGAACATGAGGCCCAATGACCTTGAAGGTAGACCTGCAAGCTTCAACATATAATCAGTTTGTCTTTGAGTCACAGAGGTTATTTGAGTGAAGTTTGACAGAAATCCTTCAAGGTCTTCTGAAGTTATGGCTTGATTAAGTAAGGGATGAACATGAGGCCCTATGACCTTGAGGGTAGACCTACAAGCTTCAACATACAACCAGTTTATCTTTGAGTCACAGGGGTTATTTGAGTGAAGTTTGACAGAAATCCTTCTAAGTATTCTACAGATATGACTTGAATAAGCAAAGGGTGAACATGAGACCCCATGACCTTGAGGGTAGACCTACAAGCTTTAATATACAATCAGTTTGTCTTTGAGTCACAGTAGACATTCACACCGAGTTTGGCAATAATCCCTTAAAGGGTTCTTACGCTATAGCTTAATAAAGCAAGGGGTGAACATAAGGCCCTGTATCCTTGACTGTTGTCCTCTGTACACCAACATTCAATCAGTGTGTCTTTAAATCTTAAAGGACATTTGACTGAAGTTTGACAGAAATTCTTCTAAGTTTATTGAAGATTTGCCTTGAATAAACAAGAGATGAAAATGAGGCCCTGCAACCTCGGGGGTAGACCTATGACCTCTAACATTTAATCAGTTTGTCTTTAAATCTTAGTGGACATTTGAGTGAAGTTTGACAGGAATCCTTCTAAGTATTCTAAAGATACAACTTGAATAAGCAAGTGGTGAACATGAGGCCCTGTATCCTTGACTGTAGTCCTATGTCTTCCAAAATTTAATCAGTGTGTCTATAAATCTTAGGGGACATTTGAGTAAAGTTTGAAAGAAATCCTTCGAGGTATTCTGTAGGTATGACTTAAATAAGCAAGGGATGAACATGAGGTCCTGCAGCCTCAAGGGTGGACCCTTGGCCTCCAACTTTAAATCAGTTTGTCTAGAAATCTGAGTGGACATATGAGTGAAGTTTGACATAAATCCTTCAAAGTATTATGAGATATGGCTTGATTAAGCAAGGGATGAAGATTAGGCCCCATGACCTTGAAGGTAGACCTACAAGCTTCAACATACAATCAGTTTGTCTTTGACTCACAGTAGACATTCATGCAGAGTTTGGCATGAATCCCTTAAAGGGTTCTTACGATATGGCTTAACAAAGCAATAGGTGAACATGAGGCCCCATATCCTTGACTGTAGTCCTATGTCCACCAACATTCAAATAGTGTGTCTTTAAATCTTAGTGGACGTTTGACTGAAGTTTGACAGAAATCAGTGTAAGTATTCTGAATGTATGTCTTAAATAAGCAAGGGATAAACATTAGGCCTCATGACCTTGACAGTGGACCTACAAGCTTCAACATTCTGTCAGTGTGGCTTTGAGTCTTGGTGGAAATTAAGTTAAAGTTTGTGAAAATCATATAAAGCAGTTTTGAGATGTTACTTTGATAACTAATGAATGGGTAAACATGAGGCTCACGGACTGGAAATTTAGGACTGTGACCACCAAAGTTACATCAGATTGGCCTCAATTGTGGGTGAAAGAAATCCCTCAAGTTAAATTATTTAGATATGGCTCAAAGAAGCGGAGGTGAACATGAGACCCCATGACCTTGAGGGTAGACATATAGCCTCCAGTATTAAATCAGTTTGTCTTTAAATTTTAGTGGACATTTGAGTTAAGTTTGACAGATTCCTGATTTGTATTCTCAGGATATTGCTCAAAAAGGCAAGGGGTGAAAATGGGGCCCCATGACCTTGACAGTAGACCTCTAAGCCTCATCATTCGATCACCATGTCTTGGTTTACATTGAGGTAAAATTTGTAAGAAATCCTATTAAGCATATTTTCGATGTTGCTTTCTTAACTGATGGGTAAACATGAGGCTCACAGGCTGTTGATTCAGAGCTTTGACCTCCAAAGTTTGGTCAGTTAGACCTTAATAGTGGGTGATGTTTTTGCAAAGTTTGAAAGAAATCCCTCCAGTTAACTTCTTAAGATATGGCTCAAAAAGCAAGGGTTGAACATGAGACCCCATGACCTTGACAGTAGACCTATGGCTTCCAGTAATAAATCAAGTTGTCTTTGAGTCTTAGTGGATATTTTAGTAAAATTTGTAAGAAACTCTTCAAAGGATGTTTTTTTTTCTTATTTAAAGGGTAAACATGAGGCTGCATGACCTTGACCTTTGTCCTTTGCCCTTGAAAACCAGTTTATAGTCAATGCATAGAGATTGGTGAACATTAACGGTGCTAACTTCGCAGGTGGGTGCTCCTGGGCGACACTGACGGACGCGTGCTGGTGGTCGAGGAGAAGAAGTCCCTGCTGCCCATGTGGCTGCAGGTCATCCTCATTTCCTGTCTGCTCGTCCTCTCCGGAATGTTCTCCGGGCTGAACTTGGGCCTCATGGCGCTCGACCCCATGGAGCTGCGCATCGTCCAGAGCTGCGGCACCGACAAGGAGAAGAAGTACGCCCGTAAGATCGAGCCCATCCGCAGCAAAGGGAACTACCTGCTGTGCTCGCTGCTGCTGGGGAACGTCCTGGTCAACACCACCCTCACCATCCTGCTGGACGACCTGATCGGCTCCGGCCTCGGGGCCGTGGTGGCCTCCACCATCGGGATCGTCATCTTCGGAGAGATCGTCCCTCAGGCGCTGTGCTCGCGCCACGGGCTGGCTGTGGGCGCCAACACCATCCTGGTCACCAAGTTCTTCATGTTCCTCACCTTCCCCGTGTCCTTCCCGGTCAGTAAGCTGCTGGACGTCCTGCTGGGTCAGGAGATCGGCACCGTGTACAACCGGGAGAAGCTGGTGGAGATGCTGAAGGTGACAGAGCCCTACAACGATCTGGTCAAAGAGGAGCTCAACATGATCCAGGGGGCGCTGGAGCTCCGGACAAAGACAGTGGAAGACGTGATGACTCCTTTGGGGAACTGCTTCATGATCCAGGCGGACGCCGTTTTGGATTTTAACACGATGTCGGAGATCATGGAGAGTGGATATACGCGTATCCCGGTGTACGACGATGAAAGGACAAACATCGTGGACATCCTATACGTGAAGGACCTGGCCTTCGTGGATCCGGACGACTGCACCACCCTGAAGACCATCACCAAGTTCTACAACCACCCGGTGCACTTTGTGTTTCACGACACCAAACTGGACGCCATGCTGGAGGAGTTCAAGAAAGGTGAGTTTGTTTTACGGTCTAGAGTTTATTCATCCAAACTGGTCCAGGAAACAGGTTTTATTAAGCTTGTTTAGTATTTTTTCTAAATTAACTGATTCTATGTTGTACCGTAATTTCTTGATTATAACGCACACCCCATATTTTCACGATTTTGCCTGGAAAAGCACTGTACTCGAATGTAACACGCACCAACATTTTGCCCAAAACTTACTCTCTCAGACAACTCAAAAATGACCATTATTCAACGTTTTAATCAATGAAATTTCACTTGTTTGCTTTTAAATAAGCTGTAATTTTCAGGTGCGTATTATACACAAGTAGAAGCAAAATACTAACCATATTTCGTCTCGCCAACATCGCAATTGCAACACATCTGACACAAAAAGCCGAAATATTCCCCTTCTCTGCGAAAACACAGGCATACACAGGGCGCTGCCATCTTGTGAGCAGGGGGACGCAAAATAGCTGCGCTGTGATTGGTTGAAGACATCAACCATGCGTGAAGCAAAGGGTGTTTCTCTACACACTCTTGTACAGTAGGTGGCGGTATGCACCTGAACGTTGTTTGCGATCCGCCATTAAACGAAAGAAGAAGAAGAAAAAGAAGAAAAGGTGTTTAGAACAAAATAGTTCTTTATTGTCACTATCAAACACTTGTTAGGCAACAGAATTTGTACAGTGAAACATGGTTTGGCGTCCTCTGTGGCAGCGTAAAAGAGAAGTAAACATATTAAGTAGACAAATTATAAAAAGAATTAAAATATATACAAATAAGTAAAGGAATTTTTATGTACATCAGGGCATTTAGAAGCGCTGAAAGTGGCTTGTGCAAATTGTCCAGAACATACACACAGAGAAGGTGTTGCACGTTAAAGTGATTGATAAAAGTGACATTAAAATAGTCATTAAAAATTTCTGCATCCGTGTACGGTATTTGTTGTGAAAATACTGAAATTTCATTGATTAAAATTTTAAATGAAGGTCATTTTTGAGGTTGTCGGAGACAGTAAGGTTTGGGCAAAATGTGGGTGCGTGTTAAATTCGAGTACAGTGTTTTTAAGGCAGAAATCCTGAAAATATGGTGTGTGTGTTATAATCGAGAAATTACGGTATTTGTTTTGAGTCATTTTTTTTACTGCGTTGTCTATTTTTAGACTAAGATTAGCACTTTAAGTGATTTTCAAAAAAAAAACATACAAAACTAAATCAAAAACATGAAACTAGACTAAAACATGGAGCAGTGTTTTTGCTGAGCACCAGACAGGACATCCATTTGTTGATCTCTGTAAACTCAGTATAACAAATGTTATCTCATTTAAAGTAGAATGATAAATCTTATAAACTCAATACCTGACACAGCCCTGCTCCCCTCTACTCCTGATCCGTGTGTTTATTCCCGTCCTCCTGAAATACATCCAGACAAACCCCCCACTTCCCCCTCGCTCTGTCTATCGATCGGCTTTATTGATGAATGGAAAATCAGTCTACTTTGAACACTCACAACATGCAAACAACAAAACAAAGTGATACAAAGAGCAGCAAATGCACCAGTGTGATAAAGAGAAGCACGAGCTCTGGAGCAAAGTGTCAGGAGCAGCTTGGCAACGCAAAACAAGCAAATGAGGACAAACCGTGCCGACGAAGATACTGAACTGAGACTGTCAGAGTACACGTCCCGTACATCTGCACTCATTAATCTTTTATTCCTGACTTCGTTAGCAGAGTTATTCGCAAAAATGTTGAAAACAAATCCTTAAAAAATCCTGGATCCAGATTCTGATCCTTTCTTCCTCGTGCCATGACCAACACTCGCTGAACATTTCTGAGCTGTCATGCACACAGAAATGCAGCAAACATCACCTCCCTGGCAAAGATAAGTCAAATTATTTTACAGAAACCACAACGTATGTAAAAGAGCGATAACTGAAGAGGTTATGCTCCAAATGTGAAAGGAACATGACCGAAAATGACGCCAGGAAAAGGTTTAATAAGGGACTGAGGTCGTGTCTTTGCCGGCTTTTGCTAGTGTGCTGGTTTATTCGTTTAATCTTTATTTATACTCGAGAGATCATTGAGGGTCAAGCTTCGTTTACGATGACAGTGAGTCTTTATAGTTGTAAATTTTCACAGATGTTTGTATATGTTCCTGATGTACATTTTTGTGTTTACACTGCAGTTGTTAATTTTTTCTCTATTTTTATTAATTTTTATTTATTTCTTTATTTCTTACTTCCCTTGTGCTAGAGAAAACAACAGCCAGAGTCAAATTCCTCCTCGTATGTGTCGCATACTTGGCAATAAAAAGATGATTCTGGTTGTGATTGTGATTAAAGAACCAACAAATGAAAAATGAAAAATAAAGAGAGAGAGGTGGTTTTTAGGACAACCTAAATGAGTAAACTTGAGTTCTTCCACAGCGAAAAGATGATTCACAGGACTTCAGAAATTCAGGAGAGTCAATAAATATTAAAGATTTAGAAATGTTTTAAAAAGTAAATAAGAAAGTGGTTTTGTTTGTGAGAAGGATAACTCCAAAAGTTCTTGAAGGATATCGATAACATTTTCAGGGAACGTTGGTCATGAAACAAAGAAGACGAAAGAAAAACTTTTTGATTGATAACTCAAAAACTTCAGAAGAGATTAGGATGAAATTAGGATATGTTTGTCTGTTTGTCCATCTCTGACCAAAGTAACTCAAACCTTCTTGTCTGATTTTGATGACATTTTGTAAGGATGAATGATATTATCGATGTGATGTCGGTATTGACAGATATTGAAATTTTTGCCAATTTTTACAGCTGATATATCGAACATATTGATCCCATATATCAGCTGTAAATATCTACAAAATATACAAATGTACCATAATGCTTCAACTTATCATCACAAGAGTTTCATTTTTCAAGAGTTAAAAGTTTCTTTTCTTGTTTTAAAACTGTTCCTCAAATTTAAAGCAACGAGTACATTTTTCTTTAAGTTGTGTCTTGACAGGAAGCTTCAGTGTTGGCAATAATGAGCTCAGAAATATCAGCATACTGGTAAAAAAACCCCAATATTGTGCATCCTTGGAAGTTTTCAGGGAACTGTTGTTTTGGCACAAAGACGACGTGATTAGATTTTGGTGGTGATTCAAACACAGATGTTGATCCAGGATTTGTTTTATAGGATTTATTATTGTTCCACCATAAGGAGGTTTTCCACATTTTCAAGATTTTTTAAAATTTAAATATTTATTTTTAATCATTAAATCCAGAAATCACAGGGTTTGTGCGGGACATTGAAAAGCATTGATCACTTCCTCTTTGTGCCGTGACCAACATTCCCTGAAAATGTCATGAAAATTAGAGTATATTTACAGAAAGCATAACCTTTTTGGCGGCAGTGTTAATTCTGACAGCACTTTTTTATTTAGTTTAAGTTATAGTCTTTTGCCTAAAATATCTTTTAGTTTCAGACGTAATTTAGTCATCTAAATTGCTTTAATTTTAGTCTAGTTTTAGTTGATGAAATTTCACAACATTTTAGTCAATGAATTCTACTGAAAATTTAGTCGACTAAAATATGAAGTGTAAAGGGTAAGGCATTTTTTATGTTTCCTTGAATTTCTGAAGTCATGTTTTACACTTGGATAAAATGAAACATCTAATAACCCTTTACTGAATGCTAGTAAAGTCTGAATGTATAAATGAACAGAAACAAACTGAACTTTTGTGTGAAATGCAGTCACCTTTATTTAGGCTACCTGGCAGAGCATCTCAGTTACAATACCAGAACTGACAACAAACAGTGAACCTGCTCTACATGAATATATCAATTCATAAAGAGAGGAGCTCTGATTGGATCGCTCCACAACTTATCCCACCACCACCAAGCTAAGGCAGCTGTGATTGGATGTCCCTCTTAACTCATCCAACCTTTCCACACAACCAAAGTAGCTGTGATTGGATATATTCCTAACTTGTCCCTACTTTCTACATGACCAAATTAGGTCTGATTGGATTAAGTCTCTGTCAAACATTTTAGTCTAGTTTTTATTTGTTGATGAAAATGTCAGTTAATTTAGTTTGAGTTTTTGTCCATGAGCACTTGTTTTTATTAGTTACTGTCTAGTTTTCGTCAGGGGAAAAAGGTTGTTGAGGAAAACCATGAAGAAAATAATTAGTCAATAAACTGTTGTATTTATAACATCTGCCTTAAGAGAGTAAAACAGGGTTTTCATGATTTGTATTGAAACTAGAGACCTCTCCCCAATGAGTGCCCCATTTCACAGAAGTCAGTCGACACAAATAGAAACTGGGGGTGGGTGGTAATTATATGGCCTCTTCAAGGTCGTATTCACATCTAGATCATTTAAGAGAGTTGTTCTGATACAAGTGGGTGTTCCCTGTTTGGTACATTCAAGCACAACATTCATGAAAATATCAGAGGGTTTTAGAGGAAAAAAATTAAAATTGCAAAGTTTAATGCTTGATGGTATCAGGCAATATATGTTAAATTAATATACTATATTTTCTTTTTTTAATGTCTGGTTTTTGGGGATTATTTTGACCTTTTTTGATTGTATTGTCCTGTTATAATGATAAAAACACCAATAACAAGACTTTGATTTAAAAAAAAAAAAAAAAATCGTAAGTCAGGTTTTTGGAAAATAAAGTCGGGGATTTTATTTTCAGGCCATATCGCCCGGCTCTACCAGGCAGTCTGTTTTTTGGGATTATTTTGACTTTTTTTGATTGTATGGTCCTATTATACATGATAAAAAAACAATAACAAGACTCTGATTGAAAAACGAAATCTCAAATCAAGTACCAGGCAGTATTTGTAGTTCAGCCTTAAACTGCCGGCCAGTTCATTGATTCCTTTGCTCAGTTTTTCCGGCTCGATCGCAGCCACTAAACACGGCAGTGGATTTAATGTTCAGAGGCTCCACACTCCCAAACCACCACCACTCGGTCCGACCGCACGGTAAACAAACCGATCCCCGCCCCTCGCCCTGTGCTGATTTATTTATTGGCCACATCCGTGCGTGTGGTTTAATCTGCAGCAGGTTTTTATTTTCTCTGCAGCTGCCGGCCATCGCCTCCCACCCGAGCACAAACTAATCAGTGAAATGAGCCGCCGCCTAACCTTTGACGGGATGAAAATCTGCACATTCAGGCTCAGGGGATTAGAGCGCTGATATCCACACCGCAAATACAAAGCTGCAGATATGAAAACAATGTCAGACCTGCAGTCAAATAAAGCTCATTACGGCGTGACAGTGGAGCTATTTTAGGAGCGAAGAGAGCTCCTGTTCTTCAGTTTTACTTCAGAGCTGGAGAGGCTGAAACAGGGAGGAGGATGGATATTTATAATCTGGATTTGAAGAATTAAACTCTTTGGTTTAACCAGGTTTAAGATGGAAAAATCAGCAAAAGAAGAGTGAAAATTTCCCTTGTCCCTGTGCTCAAACTGAGTCTTTTTTTAGCTCCTGTGTCATTATTAATTCATCTGAAAGAAGCTGGACTGTTATTGTTGTTTTAGACCAACCGAACAGACGCACATATTCATTCATGTAGCAGGATCCCAGAAAAACTTTATTTTTAGACTCCACTGTTCAGTCCAATCACATCTAGCTCAACTATACATGTGTATTTAGACGACAGAAAGTAATAAAAAAAAATCACAGTGAGTCAACTTAGACCTTTAGCCTGACAGTGTGAAGCTCCAGGACTCGAGGATTTTTCTTTACTCATCAGAGGGTTTAAAATCTGAATAATTTGGCTTTTGTCTCTGAAAATGTGGCAACGAATCACTTCTCCAGTCAGATGAATGAGACTTTGTGACAAGGGTGTTTCTACAAAGCAACATTACTTCATAACTGCATTTTTTTTTTTTTTTAACTTATTACCTCTGCCAACCAGGGCTGGGTATTTCCAGCAACCTCGCGATACGATACATATCCTGACACTGAGGCCACACGTAAACAGGTTTTGTTTTTTATTACAAGAAGAAAAGAACAAGGATGAGTTTTAATGATTCTACAACTTAAGAAACTTAAATTCAGGTCCTCAAAGATGGTAGACCTAAGTTTACATTTGGATCATGTGTTTCATCGTGTAGTTTGGTCTCTACTCTGAACTGTGCCATTGTTAACATTACCTGAAGAGTATTGACAACAACTGTCGAAACATTGAGGCCATATCGATTCTGTAGGATCTGTATCGATACATGTGTCCCCAAGGACTGTGTGGCAATATATTGCCGCAGGCCTACCGCCAAGGAGGTTATGTTTTGCTGGTGTATGCTTGTTTGTGTGTTTGTTTGTTGTTTGTTTGTTAGCAAGATTACAGAAAAACTACTGGATGAATTTACATGAAAATTTTATCACTGGTATGGTTTGGTCTAAGGAGGAAGCCATTCAGTTTTAGTGGTAATACAGATATGTGTCTGGATGCAACAATTTCCAAAATTTCCAAAAATCCCATAAGTTAACATTGGGCAGAATTTTAAAAAATCATATCTCTGCTATTTTCTAACAGATTTGCTTCCGGTGTAGCCAATATGAGGTCCATGTCTCTATCATCAAGGTAAATATCATCTGGATCCGATCCAGACTGACGTCACAAAAAAACCTTGAACTTTATAATGGGAAATCCCCTTGACGACATTCAATAATTCATATAAATTTGATCTGGATCCTGGCTCTGTTCTGGATCTGGTGATCCAGAATTGTATCTTTTACAGGAGATGTGGAAAAGCCACTGCAGTAACTGAGCTGCTTGGTGGAGGTCTGCGCTCTCTGAAGGCTTTTCAGGTCTTTTATTTTAACATTACAAAACACATATCACACTAATTTGACATTTTCATATATTTTTTTCTTCCAAAAGTCCTCCTTTCAAACATGTTCACGTATTTGTTTTCCATAATTAACGTGAACTACAAAGCGAAGGCATTTATCAAAAATAATCAGGATAAAGAAAAACCAAAGATAGAAGCAAATAGAATAAATGAACAAACTGTAAATATCGACATGAAATTAGTTTAAGCAATAACAGTAATAATAATATAAAAAAGAAAGGTGGATAAAAAATAAATAAAATAATTAGTTATACCAAGTCATGCTTTTAGTATGCACTCTAACACTGTATTATTGCAGTAGCAGTGGCATTAAAAACACAGTGATTTTATCGTTTATCACTAAAACTTCAGCTTCAGAGCTGTGCTGTGGAGGCCAGTTTGAGATGATCAGAGCTTGGAGACATGGAGCTTCATCCTGCTGGAAGTCTCCATCACTTCATTAAGTTTTATAGAAGGCTAGTCATGGTCGGCAGCAATACTCAGGTACACTGTGGGGTTTAAGCCATGCTCAGGTGGGACTAAGGGGCCCAAAGTGTGCCAAGAACCAGGAGCCTGAACCGCTGATACAGGGCAGGATGGATCCAGGCCTTCATGTTGTTTGCACCAAATTCTGCTCCTGCCATCTGAGTGTGGCCGCAGATAAGACTCATCAGACCAGGAGACATTTTTACAGTCATCTACTGTCTGATTTTGGGGAGCCTGTGTGACTTGTAGCCTCAGTTTCCTGTTCTCAAATGACGGGAGTGGCACCTGGTGTGGACCATCTGCTTGAAGATTTGACATGTTGTACCTTCAGATGTGCTTTTCTGCAAACCTTGGTTGCAGGTATTGCCTTTCCATCAACTCGAACACCTCTCGTCATTCTCCTCTGACATCCAGCATCATCAGTCAGAGAACTGCCACTCACTGGGTATTTTCTCTTTCTCAGACCATCCTCTGTTAACCCCAGAGCAAGTTGTGTGGGGGAATCTCAGTAGATCAGCATTTTCTAATACAGCTGAAAGTCATTTAAATCGACCTTTTTAATCATTCTGATGCTCGGTTTGACCGCAGGTCCATGTCTACAAGCCTTAACGCGCTGAGTTGCTGCCATGTGACTGGCTGATTAGTGTTACCAAGCACTTGAACAGGTTTACCTCCTAAAGCTTGAATGTTAATTTATGTTAACATGATATCAAGCCTCTAAAAATGGCTAACAGACGAAAAAAATGAATGAATGAATGAAACAAATTTATTTGGATTCACTTACAATTAAAAAGAAATTAGATGATCAGAGTAAAAATTCAGTTTTCAAGCTGACTGAAAGGCTGTAGGCAGAAGCCAAAGCTTATTTAAGCCTAACCCTTTTTACAAAAACATAATGACCTCCAACAAGGAGGTTATGTTTTTGCCGGCGTTGGTTAGTTTGTTTGTCTGTTTGTGTTCAAGATAACTTGAAAAGTTATGGACGGATTTGGATGAAATTCTCAGGAAATGCGTGGAATGGGATAAGGAAGAATTGATAAGATTTTGGGACTGATCCGGATCACCATCCAGATCCAGGAATTTTTTAAAAGATTCTTTAACATAGCCAGATGGGACCATTTTCGCCAAAGTGGACTGAAGCTGCTTGGCGGAGGTCTGCGCTCTCTAAGTGCTTTTCTAGTTATCATAGAAATAAGATTACAGCAAGAACAATGCTGATGCATTGTTGTAGTTTATGTTTATTAGAAATATTACATAACATAGACATATTAACTTACATAATCCATGGAGTATTTCAAAACCAATTGATACTTATAGAGCCTTACCAATGTTGTGCATGTTTTTATATTTTCAGAAGAAGAATTCCACAGATTTACTCCTGTAACTGACAGACAATGAGATTTGACATTTGTGCGTATTGTTGGTTTAAGAAACATAAATGTTCCTCTGAGATTGTATTGACTGTCTCTCATCATAAACAACTTCTGGGTACTTTCTGGTCATTGTCCAGTTTTAGCTTGATACATTGTTTGTATTATACTGTATTCAACTAAGTCCAAAAATAGAGGATTGGTTGGTTCACGATAGAGTTTTCTACAGATAATTCATATGGCTTTTTTTTGGCACAGAAATATAGAGTTTGTATTTGTTTTATACGCGTTTCCCCAAACCTCTACACAGTATGTCATGTATGGGACGGTGAGTGAGTAATAGAGAGTGCACAAAGATTTCTGGTTTAAGAAATCTTGAGCTTTATACAGAACTGCAATGGGTCTGGACATTTTGGCTGTAACATGGTTTATTTGAGATTTCCAATTCAATTTATCATCAGTCATTACACCTAAAAACTTATTTTCAGACACTGTTTCTGAAAAAAGCTTCAAGTTTGATGGTTTAAAACCCCACATCATCTGCCCTTTGACCTCTCAGCTGACAGAATTAAACGTCCTGATCATGCTGAAGGTTAAATCCTCTGTCAGCTGACGTTTTCATCTGCTGAGTCCCCTGAAGCTAACGGCACACGTGGAGCTGCTGTGGGGTTTCTGACCCCGGAGTGCAGGGTGTGCAGAGGTCACACAGTCAGCTGATGGTGATGGTGAGGAGGATGAAGAGTCTTCGTCCTGTCTCTGTGTGCTGACTGCACAAACAGGCTTCGCTCTGTTGTCAGCGCTGACGATGATTCATCAGGATCACAGAGAGGTTTTAATTCTGCTCCTCGTAGCCCTGACGTCGCCGCGGCCCGAACACGATTCACAGGAGTTTTATCTGTCATTCCAGTGCTAACATGAGACCAGAACGAAACTGCGAACTGCAGTCCTGGTATCAAATATAAAAGCTGTAATACAAGACAGTACGCAGCACAGTATGAAATAAATGAATAAAATAGAATAAGTAATCATAATAATCAGTGCAAACAGATAATTATACAAAAATATGCAAGATAAAATCTAACTCTGTATGCAATATGACTCATGAAAAAGGATAAATATTAAGAATATAAAATGGATTAGAACAGAATAGCCTTTATTGTCATTGCAAGCTGTACATGCAAAGACATTTGTTTGAGCAGTCTACTATGAGTGCAGAACAAATAAGAGAGACCTTAGAAACACCCACAATCAACCAACTATTTAAAATTATAAATATAAATATATGATTGAAAAATAACCAGCAGGTTCAAATAAAGTGGCCTGGGTGCATTGCCCACAGCACTGATTGCACATTTAAAAGTCTGATGGCCCGTGGATAGAAGCTGTTTTTAGTCTGTTAAAATAGAAAACAAACAAAAAATGTATAGAAATGTGTTGTATTGCACAGGATGATTGAATAGGATATTTACAACATTACTTTAATCTAATAAAAACTAGATTCAATCTAATAAAAGTAAGGATAATATTTACAACATTAACATAATCTAAGACAACATGAACATAATCAAAGAAGCACAGTTTAAAAAAATAAATAAAATAGAATAAAAAACAAAATAAGGATATTTACAACATTACTATAATCTTATAAAAACTAGATAAAATCCAAATTAAAAGAAGCATAATTCTCTACAGCAATTGCATAAAATAAAATCTCAATACAAAAAAACGCCTCTGCCTACAGTCATCATACAAACTCTTCATTTGTTTCTTAAATTATTTAATAATGGCTCGCAAACGAACGGCTCACTCACAACTGCAGATCAGTTCTCATCGGTCACTTAAAGGAGCTGTTCAAAAGACTCGACTCGTTTGCGAACGTCACATCTCTCGTGAAAACCACCGCAGAAGTAGGTCAACAAAAGAAAGCTTCTGTTTAGGAGTAGAAGAAGATGACATGAAGATAATAAAAGATAATTTAACATAAAGGGGTAAAAAAATGAGTCACAAGCACACAGGACTGTTTACAGTTTCTGAAGAGTTTATTGCAGAGGCAGGCTAACACTTCCCACTGACTCCCAGTGTTTGAGCTAAGCTAACTAGCTTCCTTGTTACTGCAGCACAGTCTAATGAATGGAGTCTATCTGCTTGTCATGGACTCTGGAGTGAGGAAAGACATGAAAACAAAAAAATGTTGGCGTGTCCCTTTAAAGGAAATATGTCTGAGTGTTCTTGAAGTTCACAAGATTGCAATAACAAGCAAGTGATAAACGTGACCTTCAGCTTTGACCTATGACCTTCAAAATTGGACAAGCTCATCCTTGACTCCAGGTGGACGTTGATCTTAAGTTTACAGAAAATCTCTGAAAGAGTTTCTGAGATATTGTGTTCAGAATAACTCTAGCTCCACTGTGCCTCAGGCCTCAGTTATTGCTCTGTGGGGGGGTCTTAATGATATGAATATGTGGGGGTCTGATGTTCCTCTGTCCTGCTCAGCTGATGAAGTTTCCTCACTGATCAGACTTTGGCAGCCGTCTCTGCTCTTACGTCACGTCCAAACGGAGCCAGAATCTGGAGCTCCAAAATCGGCGTTTATTCGACCAGAGGGGCGGAACCAGAGGAGGATTAATCTGCTGTTTCTCCTCTTCCTCTCATCCCTCGCTCTTTCTTCTTCTTCTCTTTATCTCCCTCTGGCTCCTCTTCTTCTCCTGCCCCTTTCTCTTCAAAGCTCTAAGTCCAGTCTGGGCTATTTTAAGGCTTCAATCCGTCCCCACAGCGGTCGGATAAATCCACCGACAGACCGAACCGCAACATCAAACCTCTCCTCTTCCTCTTTGATGCTGCCCTACTTTTCTGACAGACTTTGTGGGAAAATGGAGGCTGTGAAAGCCAAAAAACGCTGATGTCATGTTTCCATGACCTTCAGCTGAGCTCTGCCCTCTCTCTCTCTCTCTCTCCCTGCAGGTAAATCCCACCTGGCCATCGTCCAGAAGGTGAACAACGAGGGGGAGGGAGATCCGTTCTACGAGGTGCTCGGCCTGGTGACGCTGGAGGACGTCATCGAGGAGATCATCAAGTCCGAGATCCTGGACGAGTCTGACCTTTACAGTGAGTCAGCGTTTCCTGTGGCCGCCTTTGGCACCGTTACAAAAGTCGACGCCTCGAACAAACACAAACACAGGATAATGAATCACTGACGCCCTCGGGACGTGGAGCCGCACGTAAACACAACCTGTTGGTCTGAAAGAGCAGGTCAGGGCGTTTGGGACAGTTTAGGGGTGGATAAAAACAATAATGAAACTTAAAAAATGTGTTAATCAAGAAACTGAAACTAAAAACTGTTTTTTTACAAATTAAAATATGGAAACGTTTTCAGTTTTGGTTCAAACATTGACATAACAAAGCACACATCAGATCTATGGTCTAAAATATTGAAAAAATAAGATCCAGAAAGACAAAAATAGGTGAATATGAGTACCTTATGATGGAAATTTTGATAATGCTGAACACAATCAAAGATTTAAGCAATGGGTAACAAAGGAATAACAGCTTGGTGTATGTTGTAAAAAAATGGAGATCTGGAGAGTGTTGAAAATCTTAGAAAAACGTTTGACTTAGGATCACACAAACTCTTCAGTTTCTTCGATTAAGGGATTATTACAAAAAAGAAATGGAAGCAGATTCTTCCAAGGTGAATGGAGTCATTCAAATCATGATGAAGGTGTTTCAGGAACAAAAAATAAGAATAATTTCAGCACTATATCAAGGATTGATCAATAATGACAAACATTCAACCAAATAAATCTAGGTGAAATGGGAGAAAGAACTTAATATAGTCATTTTAGAAGAAGATTGGCATGATATGTGGAAGACACACCATTTCATCTACCAGCTCTCATGTATGGAGAGACTTTGCATGGTTAATCTGATTGGATTCTTCATAACACTGAAATTAAATGTAAACAACTACAACGTCCTCAGAAGTGTTAGCGAGAGTGTTATTTGCGAAAAAATTACTCTATTTTGGGAAACAGTTTGTAATGAGCTGACACAAACACTAGGATATGAGGTCTTTACTTTTGTAAATTCTGTGACAAAACCTTCAGTGATAAGGATTTATATTTGATCAAAACACTGTTAACAGCATGTAAGAAAGCTATTACAAAAAATTGGGGTAAGGGGTAACCAATGAAGGACCAATGGATAGTAATTGTAGATGATTTTTCTTTACTGGAAAAGTTGAGCCATATATTAAGACTACAGGAATAACAACTAGAAGGAAAATGGAAAAAGTGGAGCCTGTACAAGACTCAGAACGACGACATTGGACAAGAAAAATATGTGAAAGATGTGGTAACCTTACAGACTGTTAGAACATTAAGGCTCTTTCCAAGTGACAGAAAAATATGTTCATAAAGATTTAAGTAGAAAAAAAAACAAAAAAACTTGACATTCAACTCCAAAGTATTTAAATTCTACATATTATGTAAAAAAAAGCCTACAAACCCCAATTTTAATGAAGCTGGGACATTGCTTAAAACTTAAATAGAAACAAAGTTCAATAAATTAAATTGAATACGCTCAAAATACAAGATATTTTATGCCTCCACTGAACGTGTGTGGAGCATTATGAAGCATAAAATACGATAACGGAGGCCTCGGACTGTTGAGTAACTGAAGTCAAACATCAAGCAAGAATCTGAGAGAATAGAAAGTTTCAGCAGTTTGTGTCTTCAGTTGTTAAAAGTAAAGGTGATGATACACAGTGTAAACATGCCCCGTCCCAGCTTTTTTGGAACAAAAACAATGAACTCTTTGTAACTTATTCAGTTGAATATAGGTCTAAAAGGATTTGCAGATCATTTTCTTCTGTTATTTACCTTATACACAACCTCAAGACTCACAGCAACTGAGTGTTACTATCTACTTAAATCTTAAAGGGATAGTCCTGAGTTTTTGAGATGTGGTTGCTTGAGGCCTGTGGCACAGGTAAATTTGCCAATAGAGCCTCTGGTTGATTAATCGGAAGCTTGAAATAACGAGAACGTCCGTCGTGTCATTAACTTTTAATATGATGAATAAAGGCTGCCGTAAAACATCAGCAGCAAAGAGCGCCGACATAAAACACACATTTTTTCAAAGGAAAGAAAGTTCGTAAGAAGTCAAGTTACACACATAAACTTTTCATTTCAAAATAAAAGCATCTGGAAGACACAGCGTTAAATGCATTTTAAAAGAAAAAATTGAGGCAATGAGACATTTACCATTCCTGCAGCAGAGCAGATACTTCAACAAATATTTTAACTATGACTTTTCATTTTATGCATATTTGTCTCTCAAACAAAACAAATCTCAACACCTCTGGGTCTAACTCTGCATGTCTGCTTTCTCTAAATCCTCCTTCTTTGTTTCGTCTCTGCAGCTGACAACAGAAACAGGAAAAAGGTCGACCCCAATAAAAACAAGCCGGACTTCTCAGCGTTCAAGAACGACGGTGATGTCAAAGTGAAGATCTCTCCTCAGCTCATGCTGGCCGCTCATCGTTTCCTCGCCACAGGTGAGCTCTGAGGGGGCGGGGCTAATCTGATGTTTCAGTCAGGGGGAAAACTTCTGTTGGATTAACCGAAGCACACTGACCTCTGAGGGGAGAGTTTCAGCCTGAATATGGGGACTTTTTGAGTGAAATAGTCTTCAAGGTCGAATAACAACAAACTGTATGAGAGTGTCTGCACTTTAGCAGAAGTGTTTTTCTATCTCTGAACACAGAAGAGCTCTTAAAGCCAGATTCTGTTCAAATTCAAAGACAGAATTCTTAGTTATTTGATATGACAGGGTTACAAAAGGCCTTAAAATTTGTGGAACAAATTGCAGAAAAATGATATGATGCAAGGTGCAGGTTTGATAAGACAAGAGAGATGAGATATGATAGAGCTTTGTTAATCCCTTAGGAAGACTCCTTCAGGATGCAAAAATGAGTACACCCCAATCACAGGAGTGGGAGAAAAGCTGAATTTTAGTAATCTTATCACCCTTATTTTCATCTTATGGTAAAAAAAAAAATGCTATGTTAAACTCAGCTTTGTCAGAACTTTGGAAATTGTTCTTTTGTTCATTTAGATATTGATTAATACATTACTTTTAATAGGAGGTGTACTCATTTATGCTGGGCACTGTGTATATGCATAAATAAATCTAAATAATAAAAAAATAAAATAAAAATAAATCAATAAATAAAATAAATAAAAATAAAATAAATAAAAAATAATGATATAATAATACAATACTACTACTACTAATAATAATACATTTTATTTAAAAGCACCTTTCAGGACACACAAGGACACTGTACAATGTTCACAACAACAATAAAATCAGCGAAAGACACCAGACAATAACAGATGTAGGGATGGAAGTGTGCAGGTCTTTGTTGAGTGGAGTATGCAGTCCTGAACAGGTGGGTGTTGAGTCTGGATTTTAAGAGGGGCAGAGGGTTTAAGTTTGGAGCCACTGATGAATAAAAGGCTGTAAAAAGTAGAAAACATCCAATAACTAGTTTTGGAAATCCAACAGAATCAGAAAAAGATCTGGTGCTAAGAACTACGAAGACCTAAATTTAGGTTTTGCTTATTTTAAGTCTTTATAAGAGGCAGTTAATGTCCCTGAAAATTAAAATAATTGTTGAAATAAAAAAGCATCTTTGTTGCCTGTCCCCTCTTCCTCCCCCTCAGAGGTGAGTCTGTTCAGCCCGTTCCAGATCACGGAGAAGGTTTTACTGAGGATCCTTCGACACCCGGACGTCATCCAGGAGCTGAAGTTCAACGAGAACGACAAACGCTCGCCGCTGCACTTCCTGTACCAGAGAGGGAAACCTGTGGACTACTTCATCCTCATTCTGCAGGTACGAGCACACACCTTTACTCACATTAACACAGAAAAACACTGAAAGTGTTCATATTCATGCTTCGGCTGGTCCGGGTCTGAATCCAGCCTGTGGTCAGTTTGCAGAGTGTCCTCCCTACTCTCTCTCGCCCTTTCACAAGCCTGTCCACTGTCTCTCTCTCTCCTGTCAATAAAGATATTAAAAAAAAAATCTTAAAAAAGAAAATCTTACCCATTGCTTCCCATCGACTCCCAGTGTTTGAGCTAACCATCAGCAAAAAGTAGTATACTTGAAGTTCATTTTATTAAGTATACTTGAGTGTAAGTGTAGCAAGTATACTACGGACCATGTACTTATTGTGTACTAGAAAGTATACTAATTAGTACTTCTTTGGACTAAAATGGAACATTTTTAAGTTTACAAAAGTATACTATAAGTTTATTTTAGAATTTTTATTTTTTAAGTTTACAAAAGTACACTTATCTATATACTTCTAGTCCACATTTTAGTTTACTGAAGTATACTTACAGTATACCACAAATACACTCTTTTATATAATATAAGATTCACAGATCAGTGTACAAAGTACTTTCATATATGAGGTTAAAAAACAAACTGTTAAAGCTGTCTGGTCTGATATGATTCAGACTAAATGTGTTCTTGTTGAAACAGATGATGCTGTGAACGTAACACCTGCCAAACCCTTATGAAAGGGACTAGAACTTGATCAATAAAGTCAAGTCAAATGTTTCTCTGTTTATGTTCTTAAGGTACATAAAGATAATGCATTAAGCACACATACTATTTAATATAAACTTTTAAACTTCAGCTCATTATGATCTTAAACATGTAAGTTTATAACAGGGTAATACCTCAAAGCAAATCTGTGCAGAGAAAAACATTTTTATTCTGCTAAATTAAATGTAAGCACAATGACTTGACCTTATTCTGTACCTGGATCAAGATATACTAAGTATTAGTACTTTGTGGCAGAAAGAAGTGAAAAGTATACTAAAGTACAAGTGTAAGTCTTAGTATTAAAGTACTTAGTCTCAGACTTTTCTTTATACTTTTCAGGATAAGCCAAGTGTACTTCACTATACTATTCTGAAGTGTATAAAATACAGTATATAAAAAGTAAACTTCAAGTATACTGCCTTAGTTTTAGCATAAAGTAAGTATACTCGTAGTACGCTTTACTACTGTTCGCTAAGGGAAGCTAATTAGCTGTGGGCGAGCTCTGCCCGTCTCATTACAGTCAAAGATGGTGTCTGTCTGCTCGTCATGGACGCTGGAGTGAGACAAGACACGAGGAGAAAAGAAACGTTGGCATATCCCTTTAAGATCACTGGACTGTCTTGGATTTGAACTGAACATTAGCACTGCCACTGCAAAAATGGCAGCTGTTGACATCGATTTATTCAAATATTTTGATCTTAACTTGATAATATACTGGATTTATCTGGATGTCTGAGTGTCTTTGTGAAAAGTTTGGAGACCATCCCTCAGACGGTGTTAGGACAGATGGACCCAGAGGCTTAGATATCAGATCAACGCTTTAAAGCAGAAGAAATTCATGAAAGTTTGCAGAGTGTTGACGCCAAAACCGAGTCATTTGATGTAAGAGGGAACCAAGGGACCGTAGAAAACCTCTGACAAAGTTTAGTGTCAAGTCAAACATTAAGCTGGAGTTTGCTGGCAGTTTACGATGAATTAACTCCTTTGCATTCACCTCATGAAGGAGATATAGTAATATTCAACAGTTGGTATTTTTTTTAAACCTTTTTTTTATTTAAAGTTGTGCACAAATTCCAATACATGTTCGAGAAAACAATTGATAATAAAATTCAGACAACGTGGCAGACATTTCTGGATCAGTTCATGGCTTTGGTCCCGTCCACACAGAAATGAAAAGGAATAGACAGACAGGGTTCAGAAACAACTGTACTTTGAAAATGTATTGTAATATGTAAATAAGCAAAATAACAAAAACAAACTCAGTAAAGTAGAATAAATAAGTAAAAAAATAAAAAACTAATATGTATACATATACACACACATATTTACCTAAACAGACATATACATAAATATACCTGCACATACACACACACTCAAATATACATGTATTTATATATTCAAAAGGGTATAAGATGAAAATAAATACAGATACAAAGTAAATAAATAAAATCAATCAATCAATAAGAAAGGTAATATATTTAAATAATTAGTAAATAAATTGGTGATAATCTGGGGAAATAGAAAAACAAACATTTCTCTTCCTTAATCTATATCCTACTTTCCCCTTTCCCATCCCCCCTCTCCTCACCTTTCTCTCACTCTCCTCTGAAACCACTCGTTCTCACCTGTTTGGCAGTTTAAGGTGATTAATTACAGGAGCCCACACATTCAAGAACAAGTCCAGCTGACACTGAAGTTTTGCTGTTGTCTTTTCTAGTAGGAGGTTTTTAAAACAGTCAATCATGAAGATTCACAGAGATTTTAAAGTTAAAAGGTGTTGAAAATGTTTAAATAGATGCACTTTTGAGTCCCTCAGTCACAGCACTAACATGTTATATCAGCTTTATTTCTCCAGAATAATGTGGTTAAATGTCAGCAGCAGGTCCCTGGTAGGTTTGGTATTTGGTGTTAACCTTGCCTAAGGTGAGTTAATTGGTTTACCTGCAGCCTCTTACATTTCTACAGGAAAACGTTGAGCTCAGGGATGTTTGGTGCTGTGAATGCTCTCCTTCTTTTAATTAAAATGAGTTAAAAATGTTAAAACTCTTCTTTCCTCTAAAGCTGTTGGAGTGTTGTTAACAGAAAATGAAGATTCTTAACGAGGTGAGATTAGACGGCACAGGTCGACCGACTTAATCTGGTCACAAACACGAGTTTATCCCAGGTCGACGCGTCAGTCTGGAGCCGGTATTAGCACCTTTACAGGCTGACCTTTTAAGACAGGTGTGACCAAAGGCAATTATGGAGATCTGATTTAGATCTGAATTCAAACAACCAGCAGAAAATTCTCCTTTTTATAAGTTTTACAATGTAAAAATATGCAATATGCTTATAATATTTAATAAATCTGACACTGGACATCAACATAATGTCAAATAGATGTCGGTTATGTCATTATAATAGATGTTATTCTTCTTTTTATCTTCTTAATGGGATAGAAACAGCAGTGTTACATACACTGTGATCATTATTATATAAAAACAGATTTTTTTCTGCTTGATTTGACGGTTCAAGTAGGGCTGAAACAGTTTGTGGATCAATTAAGAGGCCAAAAAGCAAGGCACACTTTAAATGATGGCAAATTTAATTGCTAAAATGTTTATTAATCTATAGTATCAAAAAGTGCAAAAGCTTTTAAAAGTTGATTCAAGGAGTGACAGTGTTAAAGGAATAGTTCACTGTTTTTGAAGATGGGTTAACTGCTGTTAATGGGTATGGTTATTTTGGGTATTTGTGTGTATTTTAAGTAAAAACAAGGAAAAATAAAAACATGACAGACTTTTTTTGAGAAAACACGAAAATTAGAGATGAATAAGAGTAATAGTAAAATAAAGAGATAATAATAGTGATATTAAACACATGAATAAGGAAATAAAGTAAATTAAAAGGACGATATAAATGTTGAGCTTTATGTATAAAACTAAATTAAAGGAAGAGTTCACAGATACAGCTCACTGGGTAAAGTCTGGATAATTTCAAGTTTGTTTGGTTTTTTTTAAGTGTGAATGGGGTTATTGATTATTGTCAAAAATGACTCCAGCATTATAAAACAGTGACAAACACAGAGACCTCCTAGAGGACGCAGAGAGCTCTCTGCAGTTTTTGCTCAATCCTACATTCAACCTGACATGATTTCATGGCTCGTTTTTACGTAAAACTCACAAAATGGTCCAAAATAACAGCAGCATACCTTTCTGTTCGTCTCATCTCGTGCTTAAAGGTGCAGCGTAAAGGTTTCAGTGTTTGTTTTTCGCTTAAAGATGTGGTCGCCTTGCAAAGCAGCTGGATCCACTTGATTCAGTGTCTTTAATCAGGCAGATCCATCTTGCCAACCTCCAACCTACAACGATTGTTCTCGGCCCAAAGTGGCACTGCCCAGTGAGAGTCCTTTAGAGCAGGAATAGGCGGAGCTACGAGCAAGATGACAGCAGGAAGTGACTGTTTGTACAGGGATTAGCATAGATGCTAACAGCTTTAGCAGCAGTTTTATCAGATCATGACCGTATTTCTTCATTAAACGAAAAGCAAACATCGACACTACAAACGTCTCTATAATGAGGATGTTTTCACTCCACTTCTGACATGTTTAAGCAAGAGTTTGTTTTACAAAATGGCTCACACTCTGTAGCGCAGTACTATGACATTATCTGATTGGCCTGTAATTAATGTAAATTGACTTAGAGATCGTCCAATCACCTAACAGTTATGCTTCTGGAAAAACCCTGCCCTCCTCAAACACTTTCTGTGGGCTGTTTCAAAGATGGACTCGTTAGATTTATTGAATGGTTCAGAAATGTGGTATAGATCTGATAAAACAGCTGCTAAAGCTGTTAGCACTCACTTCCTGCTGTCATCTCGCTCCTAGCTCCACCTCTTCCTGCTTTAAAGGGCTCTGATTGGTCCATGCTGCTTTGAGCTGAGCACAATCGTTGTAGACTGGAGTTTGGCGAGATGGATCTGCCCGATTACAGACACTGAATCAGGCGGATCCAGCTGCACTGCAAGGTTAAAGTGGAGCCACATGATGCATTGTTTGTTTGTTTTCTTTCAACAGTATTTATTGTTGTTTTTATGCCTTTAAAGGCCGAACTGGGGAAATTAGCTATAAATGTTGTAGTGTGTGTCTGTCCCTGTACAAATAAACATTCAGTAAGTAATTTTGCTAATGGAGTGAGAAGCTGAAGAGAAGTGAGGGCCTCTTCATTCACAGTCAGTTCAATCAGGACAAGGTGCAGGAACTTGTCTGCAGTTCTCGTTGCTCTGCAGATTTTTGGCACCAAAACCGAGTTATTTGATGAAAGAGGGAAACAAGGAAGTGCACAAAAACTTTGACGAAGTTTAGTTGTAATTGAGGAATTGAGCAGGAGTTTGATGGTGATTTATGATGAATTAACTCCTTTGCATTCACCTCATGAAGGAATTTTAGACCGTTTTTTTTTTTAACAATTTAAGTAAACATTGAAGAAATAAACTTTGCTGATGTTTGGACAGGAGTGGAAAGCTGAAGAGAAGTGAGGGCCTCCTCTTGTATTGTCAGTTGTTGCTGAAATCAAGATTCCTCGTGTGAGATGTCTGGACGTCCTGTCATGTTTTTAACCTTCAGGGCTCCAGAGAGACGTGTTTTCCTGTGTCCTAAATGTTACAGTAGAGCAGTCTGTAAGGCACAAAAAGCCCCGTTAGAGCGTAAAGCTCTCCTCAGCCCCCTCCCTCATGGCTGCTCTGGTGTGTTTGGTGCAGAGGAGGGATTTACTGACAGACAGCCCCCCTCCTCCTCCTCATCTCCACCTTCATCCTTAAACTCCTCTTTACTTCTCCCTCCATATGCTCTGCTGCTGATCTTCACCGTCTCTGTCTCTCTCTCTTCTTCTCCATCCTCCTTAACCCCTCAATCCCCCTCCCTCTGTTTGTCCGTCTTATGTAAGAGGATCTGTCAGCCAAGGTCGTGCAGAGAGGAGCCCCCCCCGACGCACACAGATCACCACAGCTTCATTTACAGATGCTTCATTCACAGCTGCTGCTTTTGCTTCAGCGTTCAAGTCCTGCAGGGCGGGCCAGTTTGACAAACTTATCACAAAATGTGCTAATTAATGCTCACAAATGGGAGTGCAAGTAAAAGGAAGAGACCTGCCAGAAACAGAATAAACACCACAGGTGCACACATAGCAACACTTAATACACAAATACTTAAGATTAAACTTAAATATTTAAAAACAAGAGTATAAAGAAACAGAAAGTATAAAACTGACAGTAAACAGAGAAAAGTTAAATACAGATTTTAACATGTTTTATTGAATCATATATTTAAGCTTTGTTTGTTTTATCATTCTTACCAAACTGTTTTTTCTTACTTATCTCAATCTATTTATTTATTTATTTTAATTCTATTATTTTGGGATGCATGATATTGGATTTTAGCCAATATCCGATATGCCGATATTTTTTAATTCATCATCGCCAATACCGGTATCGATATTTCTGGTTTAGAGCTCAAACTCTGTTCTTCACAAAAATGGGCTTGTTTCTTTCAGTGTTACAGTATATATTTGTGAGGAAAAGATGTTAAACAAGAAAAACAGCATTTAACTCTTGCAAAAATGAAACCCTTGATTTTTAAATGTACCCATGCAGTGACGAGAAGGTGCATCAATATTGTACATTTATGTAATTTGCTGATATTCCAGCCGGTCTATATGGCTGATATGTGTGGCCGATATATCAGCTGTAAATACCTGCATAAGTTTCAAAATCGGCCGATACCGATAGCAAACCAATGATATTGTGCATCCCTAATATTATTACGTATATTCTGTTTTATTTCTTCACGTTTATCTCCAGTGATGGTGTTTCCACAGCTCCTTGCTCAAACTCACAGTTCTGTTAAATCGGTGTCTTTAATGCATATATATACATATTTGGGTTTGTTTGTTCTTATTATTATTATTTAAGTTTGTTTTGCCCATACTCTTTCCTATTTATTTTCTATTTATGTAAAGCACTTTGTGCTACATATGTTGTATGAAGAGTGCTATACAAATAAAGTCTGATTGATCGATTAAGCCTTCAACAAGATTTAAGCTGAAAAAAATGGTCAATTATATAATAAGTTAAATATCAGAATTTTTTTGGGACTTTTTCAATTAATAATTACCCTAGTTTTGGATTCCAATTTTTTATTCTCCTGACACACTTTTTTGTCCATTTTTTTCTTATTTTTGTTTTGGGATGGGCACAATTACAACATTAGGTAGGCTCATCTAAGGGTGGAACAACTAAGATATATAACCCAAGGCTCAGAAAGAAAGTTTAGGAAGCTTTGGCAGCCATTTCTAACATATATTGAGAAACTCCCTGTTGAATTAATCATTACAACAGCCCAGTGATTTTTAATCTTGCATGTATGCAAATATTTTGCTTTATTTTTTAGCTAATTTTGATTTCCCTTTTTCTTTTATTCTTATTATTATCTGTATTATAATTATTTCTTTCTATTTATTTTTCAATATTATCTGATTTATTCTCATTAATTTTATAACTGCTGTTGGTCTATATATTCAAAGCACTGCCGATCATGAGAGTGTTCATACTGTGTGCTTGTGTGTGTGGAATATGTGGAAAATTCAATAAAAACATCCAAATATATAGAACATTAGGGAGCACCTTTTAAAAATGAATAAATAAATAAAAAACTTGATAAAGCTTATTCACACACAATCAGTCACAAGTGACCAAATTAAAGAAAAGGAAATAAATCTGAAGTAATTAGGGATAATAGAAAATAATTGGAAAATAAAATAAGTTAAATTAAAAGAACAGTGGGTGACATTTAATAATTCATATAAAATCAAAATATTAAGTGATGTTCCTAAAACTTGTTGTGCTCATACAGGATAACAGCCTCCATGTATGTGCTGAGTTTGGTCTGGATCCTGGCTCTGTTCTGGATCTGGTGATCCAGAGTTGTCTCTCTTTCAGGGGTTGTGGAAAAGCCACTGCCGTAACCGAGCTGCTTGGCGGAGGTCTGCGCTCTCTGAGTGCTTTTCTGGTTTTGGTCGGCCTGGAGAGCGTCATGGTGCTGATGTTTTCCTTTAGTATGCCGTGGACGTTGACAGATGTTATTTAGTGCTGTTTGTCCGAGTGTGTGCAGTTGTTATTGTGTTGAGGTGTGTTTGTTTTGTGTGTGTGTGTATGCAGGGGGCGGGGCTTAGCGTGGGTCAGTTGTTGTTGTGTTGAGGTGTGTTTGTTTTGTGTGTGTGTGTATGCAGGGGGCGGGGCTTAGCGTGGGTCAGTTGTTGTTGTGTTGAGGTGTGTTTGATTGTGTGTGCGTGTTTGTGCTCTGAGGTTTTGTTGGCGACACCTGAGGTGTGGATAAAGTGACTGCAGACACTCAGAGAGCAACCTGAGCCCCGGCGCTCCTGTTTCACTCCTGAAATACACGTACCTGAGCGTAAAGAGACACTGCACCGGGGCAGGATGTAATATTTATGTGTTTCTGTTACTGCCACAGGAGACGGCGGCAGGGTGAAGCTCATCAAACGAACCTCTTCAGTGTTTTTGTGTTTTTGTGTCTCAGGGTCGAGTGGAGGTTGAAGCTGGGAACGAAAACATGAAGTTTGAGACCGGGCCGTTCTCGTACTACGGCGTCATGGCTCTGAGCTCGCCGACCACAGGTGAGACACACGCACGCACACAAACACAACAACACTCGAACACAACGTCGTCCCGTCTTCAGGTGAACAGAGGAGGCCCTGAGTGTTGTGAACTCTATACGTCGCTTTAGTTCATTAAAGATTAACGTGAGGTTTAGTTTGGACGGGCAGGAAAAACTCCACTCCTGCTTCATAAGGACGTCCAGCTTTTTCACTGAGGGACGACAGAAAGATACGAGGCAGGTATATTACAGACCCCAATCCCAGTGAAGTTGGGACCTTGTGTAAAAACATAAATAAAAACTTCCTGCTGCTTCCCTTCTCTGCTCTTTCCTCTAATTTTCCTTTTTATATATATATGTATATTTTTTCAATGTATTTATTTTTAAATTTTACTTTTTATTGTAAAAAAATAAAACTTTAATGGGAGTACAATTTGGTGCTGTAAGAAAATGCATGGACTCGACGATTTTTATACTGTGTGGATTAGATGTAACTTGACAGGTTACAGAGATTTATTTTTATTTTTACACATGTATATGTAAATGTCAAACTGTCAGTTGTCAGTGTAACCATTTCAACAATGTCTATGCAAAACTCCCAAATAAACACATTAACGAAAAAAAACCAGAACACAATGGTTTACAAATCCTTTTCACCCTGTATTTAATTAAGTACTGTACAAATACAAGATATTTAAAGTTAGAACTGAGAAACTTTATTGATTTTTGGGCAAATATTCCCTCATTTTAAATTTGATCCCAGCGGCAAGCTCCAAAAAAGCTGGGACAGGGGCATGTTTACCACAGTGTTGGCTAAAATCCAATATCATGCATCCCAAAATAATAGAATTAAAATAAATAAATAAATAGATTGAGATAAATAAGAAAAGACAGTTTGATAAGAATGATAAAACAAACAAAGCTTAAATATATGATTCAATAAAACATGTTAAAATCTGTATTTAACTTTTCTATGTTTGATGTTTGTCTTTGTCTTTGCATGGTAGAGTTTGACCTTGACCTTGTAGATGTAGAGATGAACTGTGTTAACTGACAATGGTTTTCTGAAGTGTTCCTGAGCCCACGTGCTGATATCCTTTACAGAATGATGCTGCTTTATAATGCAGTGCTGCCTGAGGGATCAAAGGTCACAGGCATACAATGTTGGCTTTCAACCTTACCACTTACATGCAGAGTTTTCTCTGGTATTCTCTGAATCTTTTGATGGTATTATGGACTGTAGATGATGAAATCTTTAAATTTATACCTCTTATACCCAATCATGAATCTCACCTGTTTCTAGTTCACCTGTTCACCTGTGAATGTTCCAAACAGGTGTTTTCTGAGCATTACTCAACTGTCCCAGTCTTTTCATGCCTCTGTCCAAGCTTTTTTGAAACATAAAATAAGTGGACATTAGCAAGAAAACAATCAAAGTCATCAGTTTGAACTTTAATTATCTGGTCTTTGTGGTGTGTTCAGTTGAAAACAGGCTGAAAAGGATTTCTTAATCACGGTATTCTGTTTTTCTTTATGTTTTACAACAACTTTTGGAATTGGAGTTTTTATGTAAATATGCCATTTTTAATCAGTCAAATTTTTGTTGTTTTTTTGGAAAGCATCAGCCTCCTGTTAGTGTCCTAAGGGGGTCCCCACCCCTAGGCTGAGAATCACTGCTTCATTGCATCTTTAATCAAAATGACTTGAAATACAAAATCACTGATGTTTGAGTCGAACTTTCTTATTTCTCCTCTATTTTTCTGACTCTGAGGTGCACTTAGTACAGGGGTGGGCAACTTAGATTACCAGTTTTTGCTTTTTTTGTGTTCTAGACTTTTCAGTGCCTGAGGGCTGCACTGTTACATATTTTCAGGCTTTATCAATAAGAAAGAAATATATATAAATAAACAAAAAATAGCAAATATAAAGCTTCAAAAAATTATTACCCCAACATTGATATATTTTATCTCAAACAAAATAAAAGTTAAATTTAGTCAATTTAAACTTCTTTTAATGCAATAAAAGAATGAATGTTTAACAGTCTTTAAGGCACAAATATATTACCTTTATCATTGTTTCCAAGTTTAGTCTTTACTAACACTATATATCATATTTTTATTCCCTTATAAAAGATATTTAGAGATACAATCATAGCAAAGTGATTTCTTTAATGGCTTGGAAAAAACAAAATATGTACTAGCAATCGAAGGTTAGAGTTTGAGTGACGGAGTAAACGAGCTCTGATTACAACTGAAAACAGAGAAATGACCTAAAGAAGGCCGTTACCTGGGACCTTCATTTTCATTATTAACAAAAACAGAATATTGGTCTAAAACGAGCTCTTATTCTGTTTTACTGATGGAAGAATCGTCGTCATTGTCCCGTCATTTGACAAAGTGCCGCGTCAGTGAGTGTGCGGCGAAGCTTTGTGTCTAAAGAGACGATCTGAAAGTTTAATTGGATCAGTCCAAATAAGGAAACACTTCCTGCGGCCGAAGGTCAAGCAGAGTTCGTTTTGTCAGCTGACGTGGAGAAATCGAGCAGAGACACTAAAGAGATGTTCCTCCTGTTCACTGAAGGCTGCAGCTTACCCTAATCCAGTTAATGAAAAAGTTAATGAGGATGATTAAAAATGAATTCTGGAGAACAACCATTAACTTTAGAACCTGCAGGTGAGAAATGTCATCCAATCAAGGAGCTGTTTGGTGTCCAAGAGTTTTATTCTCAAAGTACTGATGTGAGAAAAGTTTAAGATGGAGGATATTTAAGTTGATATAATGAAAAAGCCCGTTAAATTTACTTCATCAGGTATGAATGCAGTAGCCAGCCAGTAGCCATGTTTTTATTTATATTTATTTATATTTTTGTCTATATTATTTGTATTTACATATCTTTTTATCTGCTATATAATGCTGATGTTGGAAATTTCATTTCCCCGAGGGAGTCATCCCAAAGGATTTATAGAGTTCTATCTAATCTAAATTAATGTAAGAGACAGTGGGATGCTGCAAATACAGCACTAAAGGACGCTGCAGTCATTTTTGTACATTTGCCTTTTTTATATTTGTTGATTATTTTGTTTGTTACAGCTTATAGCATGGATAACTGCAAGAATATTTTTTTTTAATTTAATCTTTCTTTATTCATCTCACACTTAAAAAACAAACAATAAAAACACAAAAAACAAAGCGAAATAATACATATACACTAAACAACTGCACATGTCCATCAAATAAATTTACACACGCGAGTAAATACGTGTGTATGTCAACACAAAAAGCAGTTTAAGAAGAACAGAATGAAGCAAAGAGCTTCTCTAGTCCTGCCCCTTCCCTATAAATCAGATCCAATACTGAATTAAAATCATAATTCAATACCAGCTGTCATTATTCACAAACTACTGTGAATCTTCATCGAAAAATAAATCTCTGCAAGCACAACCTCTTTCTTAATCTAATGTCAGTCACTCATACAGGTCTGTTATGCACAACTGAAACTTTTTGCACCCTCTTGCGACCCTCGAGCCAAAAATGTACAAGAAAAATAAAAACTGCCATAAAATCTTCATACATTTATATTTTTCTGCTTTTTCTGCATAAATCTCTTAAACCACTTTATCTCCGCTCAAAACTACCAAATATTTCACATATTTAGGATTTTTACCCCGTAAATGCCAGTTTGAATATGTGTGAACACTTCTTTTGTAAAAGGAAGTCTCCTGTTCTCCTCTGCAGAGAATTTTTACTCAGATTGATAGATTTCAGCTTTAAATTAATAACACGAAATATCAATAATAGGGATGCACGGTGCTGTATTTTAGCAGATATCTGATATGCTGATATTTTTGTACTCATTTTTGCAAATATAGGTATTTGTGTATTTTTCAGAGCTGCTCTCTTTATGAATTGATATATTCATGTAGAGCAGGTTCACTGTTTGTTGTCAGATCTGGTATTGTAAGTGAGATGCTCTGCCAGGTAGCCTAAATAAAGGTGACTGCATTTCACACAAAAGTTCAATTTGTTTCTGTCCATTTATACATTCAGACGTTACTAGCATTCAATAAAGGGTTATTAGATGTTTGATTTTATCCAAGTGTAAAACATGACTTCAGAAATTCAAGGAAACATAAAAAATGCCTTACCCTTTACACTTCATATTTTAGTCGACTAAATTTACAGTAGATTTCATCGACTAAAATATTAACTAAAACTAAAATAAAAAGTGTTTTAAAAATTAACACTGCATTATTTAGATGTTGATGATCGTGGTCTTGATTTATCAAAACTTGATCTCTTCCGCAAACCCTTGGTTTGGTCTGTGTTTGCTCTGTTACCTTTTTTAACAAATGTCTTGCCTCTAATAAATAAAAAACACCTCAGCTCCAGAATATTCCTCCTTTTCTCACTTAATTCACTGATGCTCTCATCCAGGGTGCAGATTTTCAGCTCTGTCGTCAGTTTGAGGTTAAAAAATGTAAATCAGAGCCATAAACAAGCACAAAAGGGTCAAACATCCCTTAACTGTTAAAGAGCTGCAGTGTGGACTGTAAACATGTCTGCAGGTGGACAGTGTGAGTTCACCTGAGCAGGAGCTGCTCTCACTTCTGAGGAGTTAAACTGTACTGCGCCCTGCTGGTTCAGAGGTGTAACTGCAGATTCACGCTCCTCTCTTTTTCTTCTTCTTCTTCTTCTTCTTCTCCTTCTTCTCCTCCTTCTTCTTCTTCTTCTTCTTCTTCTTCTTCTTCTTCTTCTTCTTCTTCTTCTTCTTCTTCTTCTTCTTCTTCTTCTTCTTCTTCTTCTTCTTCTTCTTGCTGTCCTTGTTACTCCTGTTCCTGTCCTGGATAAACTTCTGTCCCTACATCCTGCAGCTCGGTGTTTGTATGTGCATGTTCTGAACATCCTCATGCTGATTTATATTTTAAAATGAGACTCTTATGTTATAAAATTGTGGTTTCATTAATGCTGGTTATGGCACAGAGGAATAGATTAAGAGGTGAAATAGATAATGAGAGGTTAAGTAGTTGGGCGATGTTTAAAAGGGCAAATTAATTTCATTTATTTATTAATAAAAGAGGGGACAGTACAAGTTCACGTTCATCAACATACACCAAAAGTGAACAAGCACGATTTTAGACATAAAATCGAAGCTTATTTCAATCTGTTGTTCCCGATAGATGTTTCCTGAGGAGGAAGAACTAAAAGACACATCTATCAAAATTAAAACTAACATAACTGAAACCTAACATACATATTATTAGACATGCTCTTACCCTTTAATACTGATGCCGATGTTCATCTTTAATGTATTTTCTTATTTTTATCACATCTACATTTAAGATGTTTTTCAATCAAAATTTTAGGATTTTTTCGAGTTTGAACCACATTAGAATAACTTCCTCTTCTTCAAAATCAGATATCGGCGTTTTATTTCAAGTATTGGCCTTTGGGAATTTATTTTAGTGCGAGCAGACGTCAGTTTCAGATGTTTATTTGTTGTTATTCCATTTTAAAGCTGACATCTGGCACCACCTTTTAGGTAAACTGTGATCTGTTTTTATGATCGAACAGGAGAGGAATTATTGGCATTGTGGGAGATTTGTGTGTTTAATCACCCACAAGCCACAATTTCTCCAGCATTTTAACTAACCCCACTTTTAGAGAGAAAGTATTTTAATGGAGGTCTGAAAAAGATTGAACCTGTATTGACTGTCTCTGCATCGATTAAAAGATTATTTTTGACACCCCTACTACTGCCACCAAGTACCTGGCACACTTTTTTATGACCTCTTTGGCATTTTCTGCAGCATATTTTAGCTTCATCCACAAATTACCAACATGAGAGAGGAGGAGGTGAAGAAAGGGAAATGCATTTTTTTTTTTCCAATATTTTTTTATTGGCATTTTTTTATAAACACAAGAGAAACAAACAGTAACAGTCAAACAGTTTCAGGCCTTAAACCCATACATGTATCGACAAATTACACAAGCTCACATACCCACACTCAACTTATACACATTTCTAGATATATAAATAATAAAGTAAGATCATTTTTACAGTTTCTGTTCAGGTGAAGCCTATATTCCTTCTTTAATGCTCAAATATGATTCCCAGAGCTGAACTAAATCTCTCCGTTTGTCTTTAGCGATGCATGTTAGTTTCTCCAAGACTTTATAACATCTTTCCAGAAGTCCTGAATCTTTGGATATTTCCATAGACAGGGGATAAGAGTACTCTTTTCTTTGACATATTTAGTACAGGGAATGCAAGTTTAGGGGAATAAGGAAAGGACATTTCTACAAATAATTAGCAGGAATGAACAAATATTATAAGACAACCTGCAAGGTAGGCACAAAAATATTTTTTTGATTTTGGAAAAAATGGAAATTAAAGCTGTTGAAACATGATGAAAGGGAAAAGCACTACACTTAGTCATTTTTTCCTTTGTAAAAATGTCTTAAAAAGTCTTAAACTTGATTATAAATATGTGAAGCACCCCTTATACAGGATACAGATGAATCCTGAGACGCTTACACTCTGTCGAGCTGTTCAATTTACTTTTATAGGTCATCCATGTTTTTGCTTTTCAAAGATAAATTTTGAATACGGGGGGATGATGTTGTTTTGATGCTTTCGTCCCAGACAGACAGTGACTGAGCACGCCCACATGACGTCACATCAGGACTCACACTCCCTTCTTGCTGATCATAAACAAACAGATAAACAAACATAAATAAACAAGCCCATCTCTCTCTCTCTGCCCCCTCCTCCCCCTCCTCTCTCTCAGCCACCACCCCCCCTCTCTCCCCGTCAGTGGCGTCCCCCCCTCCACGACGCCTCTCTCTAAAGAGGTTTTCTCTGTTCTCTCGTTTCCCAGGTAAACACCCGTACGGGCCGGCAAGGGGGGCGGGAGGGGTTTCCTATTCGAGCCGATCTCACCATTCTCCCCTTTTCTCTCCATCATCTTCAGAGCCCTGATCCAGCAAGTACAGAGCAGGAGAGAGCAAGTGAAGACCATCTGCTGTTGGGGAATTTAATTTCATGCTTTAAGCAGAATTTTATGCTTTTTGAGAAGATAGGACGTCTTTAATCCTCAACAGAGGCATTTTTAAAAGCTCTGAGCTGAAAATGTGGTTGTCTTGGTATTTAAGCTCCGTTAGAATCTTAAATTTATCCATAAGACCGCTGAATTTTACCAAACTACTGAGACCAAAGTTATAAGAATGTTTATTTTAGAGAAAAATGTTGAATTTTGTCCAATTACATGCATCTAAAGAAGATATCTCCCTCATCCAGAAACAGTTTCAGTTATAAAATACAAAATTTGCAAGATTCCTCGATGCTTTAACCTGCCATATTCTGTCCAAAATTAGTTTTAGGATCTATAAATTTAAGTTTGAGACAGAAAGCATGTTTTATACTTGCTGTTGGCAGGACTATTAAACATATATGTAAGCATGGGTCAGTCTTAAGTAGTCTTTTGATCAATTGCAAAAAAAGGCAGCAGTAACAAAACATGTATATGGCTATTTTTATTTCCTCATAAACAGGTAATAATGGTCTCAGATGCATGTTTTACACATTTAAGAGATTCTAAGATTTCGTATGTGTATATAAATCTAATGAAAAAAAGACAGTAAAGCTTTTAAAATTTGCATATTCAATGTTTTGTACTCTTTTAATCAAAAAATTAAAAGAGGCCATTTTTGATGTTGTTTTAAATTTATTTTATACTGTTTTATTGCTCGATTAAATATGGCTTTAAGAAATCACTTTGTAAAGCAAACTTTATCTCATTTTGACTGTAGACAAAACAAGTTTGCCTATTTTATTCACACATAATGATTTATAATATGGTCTCAGATGCATGTTTTACACATTTAAGAGATGCTGAGATGTCTTATATGTATAAGAAATATGTAAGAATAGTTAAAATTACGTTATAAAATTGACCAAACAAATTTCGTGCTTTAAGATTGTTTATTTAATGAATAAACATCAAAAGGTAAAATAGTAGATATAAAAATCAATAAATATTTAGCCTCATGAAAAGAGAAAAATGACATTTGAAACACAAAGCATAATCTACGTTTTGCCTCGTATTGATCACTTATCAAAATAGATTTGATTAACGTTACTGGCTGATATATCAGAGTGAAGTTTTGAGATAAATCTCACCCTTCTCCACCGTAGAGTTCCTCACAGGTCAAACATATAAATCCCTGCCTAATCAGCAGACATGAACTCTCAGGTCTCAGTGTGCGGTGAAAAACTTGCTGGATGGGGCTCTTGGCGTGCCGAGACTAACTTCTAATCCTCTCACCACTTCCTCCCCTTTAGCCACTGATTTACGGTCAGATATGACACAAACCAACTGTGATGTTTAAACTGGAAAACACCTCACTGACTGTAAATCTCTGGTTAAAAGAAAAGTGCAACATTTTGAGGCTAATGCTTGTTTGCTATCTTTCTTCCCAGAGTGTGCTGAGAAGATTGATACCTGACTGTAGTATGTTCTTTGTACTTTTTTAGCATAGCATCTGGCTAATTTAGCCTAGCTTAGCATAAAAATGAACTATCTGGTTTAACATCTAGAAAGCTACAGAAAAGGTTTTTATTTAACATTATATTGTCATGGTTGTTACAAAGACAGTCAAATTAAAGCACATGCAGACATAACAATTTGAGCTAAGCTAACCAAATGACAGAAGTAAGTAGAGCAAGCTTCAAAAACAGTGTTATATTCACATCTGTGAGTTTATTTTTTTGAAATATGGAAGCAGTTTGCTCAAAACAGTGTTGTAAAAATATCTTCATTTAGCTAATTATGTTAAAATGCCTATGTTGTAACCTTAGAAGCTTCTTTAAAGAAATTAGCATTTCAGTTTGATTGCTAGCAATGTTACGTTAAGACCTGAGAGCTTGAATTCTTCACTGAATTAATTTTAAAGATACTTAAGTTAATTTGGCATCATTTTGACTTATTGATTGTTGATCAGTAGCTCTTCGTCAGATCATGTTGGCATGATTATACTAAAAACTAAACAAAATTTGTGTATTGTGTGCTTAATACTAAAACTTTAAATCAGTTTCAATCACCCAACCTGCCTCTTGGAAAGAAAGAAAGCAAACCTCCATTTTCTCTAAATGTCGCACTATTCCTTTAAGCACAACCTTCTTCTTCTTGACCCCCTGAACTGAAGTTCTCCGCTCATCACCGTCGCTCTCTCCCCTTTAACACAACCCTTCAAGAGAGAGGGCTAACAAGGACTCTCTCCCTGCCCCTTCACTCCCCTCATGACATCACTAAATCCAGCCAATCAGAGCGCTCCTCCCTGGAGCTCGTACAGTCCTGAGCCGTAGCCATGAAATGCTCAAACGATGCACTTTGCCTCACAGCATGGCATGTTTGTGGCATTAAACTCATCTCCACCATCAGTCGATCACAACACAATGATTACACGAATATATATTAATGTTATATATATATATATATATGTATGTGCGTGTGTGTTTGTGTGTGTGTGGTGTTGCAGTGTGATCACGCTCACGGCTCTCACTAACCATGTATCACATCCTGTTCCTCCTGATGTTTCTGTGTGTTGTCTCCTCTCCTGATGGTTGAATTTGTGTCTTTATTTTATTTTATTTTATTTTTTTGCTCACTCTCTTCTCTGTCGACCCCAGAGTTTCGCTCTCCGTCACACGGGGGTAACCTCAACCGCTCTGCGTCTCTGAGCTGCACTGAGCGCGCTCCAGACAGCGCCTCAGTGGGCGGGAGCATCAACCAGATCCCGGGGACGCCCTTCCAGTACATCCCAGACTTCTGCGTCCGCGCTCTCACAGACCTGCAGTTTGTCAAGGTAACGTGCAAACGGCCACCAGCACCAATCACAGGGCTGCGCTGCATATGGAGAGCTGTGTGGGCCTAAAATTAATCACAATGATATCAACCATAGTTCAGCTCTACCAGTACTCAAACTTCATCAACTAGTGCACAGGTAGACTTTACTAGTGAAGCAAAAAGTGTCACTAGTACTACAAGTAGATTCGAAAAAAGTTCACTAGTACTTCTAGTAGACTTAAAAATGTTCAGCAGTAATACAAGTAAGCCTAGTACTAGTAAGTGGGGAAAAGCAAATTCAGGCTTCCCATTGGCTTTCAAAGACATTACAACCAATCAGGGTGCTGGATTTGGTTATAATCTCTCCTACTTTATTTGCATTTGATCTACTAGTACTACTAGTGAGATATTTGGAGTTTACTAGTACTTTAGTTTAGTTTAGTTTATTGGTTTATAACAGGACAGTGTGCAGTGACATAAATTATTCCAGAGGAATAAAAAGATGGCTGCACCAGATTTAGCAGAGAAGCTAATTTCCATCTGTAGTCCTCACATAAAAAGAGACATCATAAATAGACAGAATTCTGTACAAATTTAAAACAGACATCATAAATATATAAAATTCAGCACGTTAAAACACACAAGCAAGATACCTTGGTTTTAAAATCGTCTAAATAAAAGTATCAAGAACAGTCATATGATTAAATTACAAAGTATAATATAAGGTGTGGTTGTAGCAGGTGCCTCACCTCAGAAACGGGAGGTACATACTGCACAGGCCTAACATTTACTAGTACGAGTAACTACTACTACAACTAGTTATCAAAAATTTTGTTTTACTAGTTAACAAAAAAAATGTTTTACTATAGAGGTTTTTGGCGCACTTGTTCCCATGTAGACCTTATTAGTAAAGCAAAATCGTGTACTAGTAGACAGTTTTGTGTGACTAGTACTACTAGTAAAGTGTTGAGATTTTACTCATAAAATTTTTTAAGTCTACAATTTATAAAAGCAGATACTTGCATTGGTGTTTTGTATATCTTTATGTATATTTTGTATAATAATATATTTCCCCTTTTTATTACGCTCATTGTTTTTATGTCACTACTTATTTTTTCATAATATTTATTTACTTATCTTTTTTGACCATGCGTATGATTGTATGGATTGTTCTGTTTTTATGTTTGTTCATAAAGTCAATAAAAACAGTTTAAAAAGGTTTATTATATGAAAGAATGAGTCTAAGAACTGGATTGCAGGGGGTTGGTCATTCCTTAAACATTCCATTTTAAGTGTGTGACGTCAGCTTTTAGAAAATTTTAAGGAGTGCATGTGTAAAAGCAGCTTTTCTTATTTTGTCTTCTTCAGATCACTCGAGCTCATTACCAGAACGGTCTCCTGGCCTCCAGGCTGGACAGCTCACCCCAGACCCCGGACGGCAGCCACCCTCGTCTGGACACGTCCGTCTCGCTGCCCCCCGTCACGCCGCCAGGGTCCCGTGCACCACTGCCGCTGGCCACGCCTCCCGCGAAGCGCCAGCCGTCCAACACTCAACTGCCGCCGAGCGGCCGCGCTCTGCCTCAGGCCGCGTCCGGCCGCAGGCCCAGCCAGTCTCTGCCCCAGGCCACGCCCCCTCCCAGTAACCACGCCCCCATCTCCCAGACCCCGCCCAGCACAGCTCCCTCAAACCCGCACCCGACTATGACCTCCTCCAGGTCCCAGCATTCCCCGCCCTCTGCTGGCTCGGAGAACGGGGCGGGGGAGACCACCACTCTGCTCAGTGAGCAGCAGAACTGCGTGGGCCCGCGCAGGGCGAGCCAAGGCCAGGCCCACCCCCAGCTGCAGGTCCACACCATCAGTCACACACACACCGAGAGCACCATCTAACTCTGAGCACCTGTGGGCGGGGCTACACGTGCACTCTTGCACTTCCTGTTTGCTTGTTGTCTCCTGAACTTTCATAGAGGAGCGGCACATCCCCGTATTTTATATTCAAACAGTTTCCTCGTTCCCACCTCCTGCATGCCCCCTCCCCACCAACACTGAAAAGATCAAATACAGACTACAAAGATGGCGGAGGCACAGGGAACGCGAGTGAGCGTGCTCAGACAGGGTTGTTTGTGTGCACTTAAAGGATCAGTTCACCAAACTTAGTCTAACAGTTTGATGTTTTTGTCTTATCCTCCGGTGGTACCAAGACTCTCAGATTATTTTAGGCTGTGGATTTTAAGATTTCTGCCCCCAACTAAAAAAACTCTATTTGTATTTGTATTTTAATTCAGTAAAAAAAAATCAGTGAGATACAAGAAAGATTTATATTTTAGAAGGTCAATCAATCGTTATTTGTATAGCGCCAATTCATAACAAGTGTTATCTCATGACACTTTACAAGAGAGCAGGCTGAAGACAAACTCTTCATTTAAGATATACACATATATGCATATATACATATAAAAATACACTTATACATATATATACAAATACTTACATCCAACACTTAACATGAATCCATATAGCCAATCATGAATCCCTTCATCATGGCAGCAACTATACTATCTATAGCAACTTTCAACAATGAATCGGCTGTTTATAGGGGTGTAAAGAATTTTGATACACCAATACATCCCATTATTTTGTGGTGCAATACTTCAGTGATATTTTTAGTGCTATATGGTGATATTTTATGACGAATTCATATAAAATATTGACATTGTTTTGTTTTTTAGCACAGCCTCTGGCCACTAGTTGGCAGCAGACAATCAGCCTTTGGAACCTCTCTCTCTCTTTTTTATTTTTTGACATTATTTCTGTCACAGGGTCAAACATTAATGTTTTGATTTTGCGACAGGTTTTTCAGAAAGCTTCCAAAGTTGCGATTTTCCCAAAGAGTGTGTGATGATATTTTGCCGTATTGATGTTTTGAGCACAGTCTTGAGTTTTGATTGCCCTTTACTATAAAAACAAAGCTTTATTTGTTTGAAGAGACGGTCAGTGAAGACAAAATTGCAAGCCAGGCTAACTAGCTTTCATTTCATAGTAGAAGGCTGTCAATCAAACTTTCTTTCTGAGCTAGAAAGCATATTTCTTAAAATTACTAAAAATAGTCACACTGGCCGTATTACTGCAAGAAAAGAACTTGTCTAACTTCCTGTTTTTTACCTGCTAAATAATTAAATGTTGTGTACTCTACTTTAATTTCCTGAAGGCAGAAATCACCTTTTTCTTTTTTCTTTCATTATTTTTGTGAACTGGCCCTTTAAGTCAACACTTTGAGACACTAAAAACTCCCGCCTGCTGCGTCCTCTTAACCCTGCTACACAGACTACTGATAACCTGTTTTATTTATTTTTATTTATTTATTTATTTCAATCTCTGATTATTTCCCCAAAGAGAGACACTTTCTGCAGTTATTCAGTTTTAGTTCGTTATAGAACAGCAGCTCGTTCGAGTGTGTTTGGTGGAAATGGGGAGGCTTTTATTGTGGCGGGACTGAATTTATCAGTTGGGGTCTATTTAACTACCAGCAAACGGACCAGATTCACTGTACTGTAAGGATTTTGTAACCGGAGTCGGGGTTGAACAACCATAACGCTGATTTTGCACGATTCTGCCACTTTTTATATAAATCCTTTGCATGAAGTGATTTTTGCATAAAATGCTGCAACTTCTTTAAAATGTTTGTCCTAAACCCTGAATATTTATGTAAAACGAGCCTTAAATGGCTAAAATCCAAAGGTAACCCCCAAATTCGACACCTCTTTGGCACCAACCCATGAAGGTTTTAGGTATTAAAAAAGTGAATATATTTAATTTTTACCAAATCAAAGGTTCAAAGTTGGAAAAATGAAGATAAATGTAGAAACTGAGAAGTACATGATATGAAAGAAAAGTATTTTTTCTATCCTTAAACTCTATTATAACATATTAAAGACAAAAGGGAAACAGAAGTATTACTTGAAAATGTACTAACGTTTTTTATTCTTGATAAGCTTACTAATGCATGTTTAACTTTATATTTATTCAGCCTTTAGCACCTAAATATATATAAGCAAGCAATAAATAGCAATATATTTATATTTTTGCCCTTAAAAAATGAACTTAAGCAAATAATTGCCTGCTATCTAGAAATCCTTGCATGCAATCTACATATTCAGCAATAAAAAAAAATCAGATTTTATATTATTTGTTGCTAAAAGGCTAAAACTTGCAAAAACAGCGTAATGGTCCTTTAAGGCATTTCAGAGGTGGAGGGAAGGTGGGTGTTTTTGTGGCCTACCTCTCAGCAAAGGCAATATGTGTAAATGACTTCATTTCCAAGAGAAATAATATTTATTTTATTTAATTTATGCACAGAGTATACGACTGTTTTTGTATTTTTAGGTATTTAATTTATTTGTTTTCTGCAGCCTGGGTCGACATGCTGCCTATTTTACGTGACTCTCACTGCACAGACTGTTTGTTTTTAGTGACTTTGAGTAAAAATGTCTCACTGTGAACAGAGCGCGGTGCTCCTACAGCTTCACAACGTCGACACACACTGTGGACTGATGTCAGGACTTTGAGTTTGGACTTTAACTGAGCCTCTTTTGAGTTACCGAGGACTTTCTGAGGACATAATCAAGAGTATGAGGAGGTTAAAGACTTTGGTTTTAGCAGAATGAGCTGGACTGAGGGCATTTTTTACTCATTCATAGAAGGAACGTGATCACAAACTGTAGCAACAACTTGACCAAACTTTCTGTCGAAGCCTCTGGACTGGTTTTGTTGTCAAACAGGGTTAAAGATTTAGTTTGGGAATCAAGAGTGAACATTAGCAAGCCCTTAAAACCGATCACAGCTGCTCAGATTTATTCTGAAACTGTTGATTAATTGATCAACATTTTGGGAAACATGCTCATCTGTAGTCTTGCTTCAAAGTAGGGATGGGAAACTAAATTCCACTTAAGAATCGATAACAAATGGTTCAATAAATCGTTATTATTAGTGTTTATGCTTAAGAAATCTATACGTCAAACAGTACTATATATACAACTGATTTAGTGCGACAATCACTAGTCAGAAGTGCTAATAAATGGAATATTACAAGAGCTTAATAATTGTTTACAGATGTTAAGATGTTTCAGTTGTCATCTCGGGGTTGGTGAGGATCTGTAGGAAAGCAAGTAGGAAATTCCGACCTCGGGGGGCGTTCCAGATGAAATTTCCCACTCAGAACTCGGAATCCCGACTTCCCAGTACAACTGGATTAGGAACAGCAGAGAAATTCTCAAGTATACCTCATGAAATCCGGTGGGTTTTAGTCAAGATTTTGCTCAAATATATTTCCCACAACTAGATTTAAAATCTCTGTTAAAGGGCCAACTTTTAATTTAGTAAATTCCAGGTTTGTTCCAGTAAATTCCCATGGAAAGTGTCCAACTTTGAAAATTCCTGGAATTTTGCCACCCTGTTGCTGAGTAAGGTTAAATATTGAGGAATGTTTTTGTTTGGCCTCCTTGCCCAGCAGCCTGGCGCAAACATGCACTTTTGTCTAATTTGTTTGATCTGATCCTCTTCTTTAGATCAACTCGACTTTGCAAGGAAACGAGTGAGCGTATTTCCCACAGATGTTGAGATTTTCCTTTAACCCGTCTGTCCCCCGTGTGTTTGTTAACCTTTAAACTGGCAGTAAGCAGGGTTAAGGATTGACACTTGAATATAGAAAACACTCACAGCACAATAACTTTAATGGACGTCAAACATTCCTCTGCATGTCCTCACTCTGGCGATGTTAACCCCGTCTTCTCCCACAGCTCCACGTGGTGTGAAAACCTTCCTGTTGTTCCCTGTGAATGGGTAGAGTTCCTCACAGATTTACATCAAAACAGGGATTTATTCATATAAACGCTGAACATGCTGTAAAGTACATGTCATTGTGTATGTAAACTTTACTGAACATTTGAAACGAGGACGTGCAGGACTTTAAAGGCCGAGGTCAAAGAGATTAAGGTGTAGCTGCGAGCATGTAATCTACCTGTTTTTGTTTCCGTTTGCAGTGACACCGAACAATCAAATGACTCTAAAGATGAACTATTTTACAGATGATGTGATGATTTATCCAAGAGATGGAAAAAAAACAAGTGTTGTATAAGCTAGCACTGGTTTTAAAACACTGTAAAGACTTTTTGGTTAAGTCTAGAAAAAACGAATATTCCAAAGTGTTTCTCCTTTTTCTGAGAATATTTCAAAAAATGAGATGCTGGACTGAAAAGGAGGCGAAGTCCTGCTGATGCCCCATGTTCACAGCTGGTTTGCGTTAAACTAAAGGTTATTTATTACGAAAAGTATTAGGGATATGCACATCTGAAGCCCTAAACTAGGATGTAAGGATATAAAAGGTGTTTATTTTCATACATGAGGGGGTTCATGGTGTTAAATCTATCTTTTATTTGTGACTCTCACTTTAAACTCATGAAAACTGGCAGCTTTGACAGAGAAACTCCTGAAACTATGAAGACCTATTTTATCTAGTTAAACTGCAGTTGAATAAGGTATTAAGTGATGTAAGAATGAGAATTTATCTTAAATGTTTCTGATGTTGATTGATACAGGATAAAGCAGTTGGAGTTAGGCAGGTCTACAGGAGCAGGTCGTTCATGTTGTTAATCAAGGCTACAGTAATAAAAGTGCAATATTTACAGGAACTACCACGTGTTTTAATATTCACTTTTCAAGTTGAAATCAGGACTGTAATTATAATGAAATTATTAATCAATCAATCAAACTTTATTTGTATAGCACTTTTCATGCAAGATTTTGCAGCACAAAGTGCTTTAAATAAGAAATAAAATTAATAAAAATAAAATTAATAATGAAAATATAAGACCCCAATCCACAGACAGCACACACTCACTTAATCAAACAAACAACGACATAAAAAGTAAATTCTGAAAGAAAACAGAATTAGAGGACTGAGGAAACTATCGTGAATTAAAAACGAAGAAACACAGGAGTTAAGACTAAAATGATAATTAAAAATCATAAGGAATTAGATAAAAATACTATAGGGAAAAGTAAGTAAATCAATAAATGAATTAATAAAATAAAATTTAAATAAATAATATGTTAAAATGAGACAGCCTAACACCAGATGCGTAGTAAAATCAGCTAAAGTAGGATAATAAAAAGAAGAACAGCTAAGAGAGAATTAAATTCCAAATAATAAATCAGAACTGAAATGTACAAATAAAACAGATTAAGATGATTAAAATAAATAAAAAGACAATAAGAAATAATAATAAATATAATCGACTAAAAGACGGACTAAAAAGGTAGGTCTTGAGTTTGCTTTAAAAAAAATGAACAGAAGGTGCTGGCCTTGGGAAAAGAACAGTCAAAATGAGCAATGGCAGTGGTGGCCATCCATGTTGGTAATCATGGCTACAGTAATAAAAGTGCAATATTTTCAGGAACTACCATGTATTTTAATATTCACTTTTCAAGTTAACGTCAGGAACTATTATAATACTGGAACCGGGCTACTACTGCTGAAAGTACAGTGGGTTCTCGTGTATTTGATCTCAAACCTAAAAACAAGCCGCTCTGGCACTAGAGGCGTCTTGATAATAATATTTTCAGCAACACAGACTTTAAGCTGCCATTTTCATGAGTTTGGCGTGAGAGTGTGTTATGTCTTTCCTCTTTGCGTTCGTCTCATGTTGCTAAGTTTATGTTTATGCTTTACCAAATGACCACACAGCAAACCTGGGGCTTTGCAATATTCCAGCATGCACGGTGCACTAGGAGTTGTGGGGGTTCAATGGGGGCCCGAGCAGCTTATTTTACCCCAGGGGCCACACTTTTGTTTAATCCGCCCATGGAAGAAATGTTAAAGATGATATTTATTCAGCAGGAACATAGAAAAGGGACAAATCTGCTCGTTTGTTGCAGATATTTATGGACGTAGCCTTACCCAGGAGATAAAGAGAACTTAGACCTGCCTGCTGGTTCATTTAGGTCTCATGTAGCAACGGTTCTGGTTTCCAGTGAAGCCACTGGTTGGCTATGTGACTATACCGGACTGTGCACTGGAGAAAATGTGAAACAAATGCTCTAAATGTATTTATTGTAAACACTGTATTAATTATTATTGTTTGTTTTTGTCTGAGGAGTGCACCTGAGGGTGTGGTTCTGTGAAAAACGGGCTTCCAGCTGTGAGACGCAGCTTTTTATCGAGTTAATTTACCCAGAAACACTGTGTTCAGTTCTCTGATTGCTGTTTGTGTTTTATTTTTCTGTAAATACTCTGTACATGAAGAGATGAGACGCTGACAGAGATGTGGAAGATAGATCTGTTTATAATGAAAGATGACATGTTATTGAAGTTCCAGGATTATTTGATATTAAGGCACTCATTCATCATTAAATAGCTGCTTATAACTGTATATAAGCAACATTATGGCTCTTTATAGGCCATTATGAAACACTTATTGATGCTTTATTATACCTTATTACTGCTGTTTAATGTGCGGGAGAAGTACTTTTTGACTTCCAGCTAAACACTACCTTTAAAAAGTGGATGTAGCTTCACCCTCTGATTTATGGGCTCCAGTTTGAAGCATTTGGATGACGTGGTGTACGAGTACTGCGGCGCCTTCTTAGTGATTAACAGGCTGATATTGTAGCAAAACTTATCACCATTAGTTTCACATTATTTTATAAAAGAAGATCGATTCATAGAGGTGTGAGATGTTTTCATTATTTCTTAATTATTTCCTAATTTTTTTTGCAGCTCCATTTGAAGGGCACATTCCTTATTAACAGTAATCGAAGATGTAACTGGGACTCAAATTTCACTCACAGAAACCAGATTGCAAACAGTGCAAACAACTGCAGTTCCACAAGTGTCCACTTGGGGCTGGCTGCTGAAGCACCAGAATCCACCTACACACCCCATACTAAAATTCCCGTTTTTACAGTGGAATTAAGCGTATTTACAGCCTGAGTCAAAATATCTTTTTTGTCCACACAGTTTATGTCTTTATCTGCTGGCAGTGTATGTATGGTGAATTTTTTTCTCAACTCCCCTGTTTTGATTTTAATCATCATTTAAATTTAAAGACTGTCTCTTGATTTGGTAATGTTGAACATGTTAAATTATCTGACCATGTTTGTAGTGCAGGGATGGAAAACTGGAGTTTTTACAGAGTAGCTTTATGATATACGGATGGATTTTTGATTTGTGATTAATGTTGATTAACTAAGTTTGCATGTTCAAATCGATGGACTGGACCCGACGCTGTAAAGACAAATACAAGCAGGATAACATTTCTTTGCAGTGTTAGAAGTTTATGTACTTAAATGGTCAGATCTTTGTACTGTACCATATCTCCATCAAATGAGCTTAACAAATGTATTTGACAAAAAAACAACTTAGTTTGGCCAGTAAAAAATCTGCTTGGCCAGTGAATTTTTTTACCTATCCGCAAACTTGGCCAGTGAGTGACAGAGTAAATTTCATGCTAAACGAATAAACTAACCCCTCCTGAGAGGGCCATAATGATGTTATCCACCGCAATGGGGCATATTGGCTCCAAAGATGACATCTTTAATAATCTTATGTTGCTTTATCAAAATTAACAATACCAATATTTATTTATTTACATTCAAATAGGATAAATTGGATAAACTCAACATAGAATTCAAGCAACTGAATTTTTAATGTCTTGTGATTAAATTGTTCATCTATTTTTTACAGATGGGTTTGTTAATGCATCTTCAGGGTTTAAAATAAAAAAGATGATAATTTCTGATAATAAAAAAACTATATTCCAATTATCACAGATTATTACATGCTACTTCTGCATTTTCCTCACTTTTAATACCAACACCCACTGCAGATAAAAAAGTTTCTGCAAACCTCAAAATGAGACACATTCTCAGAAACCCTAAAACAATTATTTACTCGTGTTTTACAACTTCTTTACTCACTGACAGAAGCAGCAATAAGGGTGAAAGTGAGGAAAATTCTTTGTTAATGGCTCAGCAGTTCAGTTGTGCAGAACAAGGTATGAAAGTGCTTCATATGGGACCCAAAAGGGCATCATGCTGCTGATATGAATCAGAATAAGCAACTATAAAGTGGTGAATGTGATCCTCAGTTTCAAGGTTTTGAAATGGTATAGTTCGATTGTTTTGCTAGGGAGGCATTATATAGCAATAAACATTGCACAGAGTTGACCTCAAATATTAATTTACTATCTTCTGTAGCATTTTTCTTCTTTGCGTCATAAGACATGATAACCAAAGCTTTATTTCTCTTCTTATCACCTCTTCTTTCCTGTCTTCCCACATCCCAAACTTCCTCCTCACTTCGACTCCTTCTCCCTCATTAAATTTTTCACCCTCATCCTTATCTCACTCCTCTCCCACTGCTCAAAAAAAAAGGAAAATATTGAAATTCCTGCAGCTTAAGCCCTTTTTATTGTTCGCACCGCTTTCTATCACGGAGCAGGAGTGGGGGAGCTGAGCTTATCAGCAGCTCCTGCCGTGTTGTTTTTTAGCCCTGCGGCGGTGTGATGATTAGACCTGAGAGAAGGTTAAATATTTTCTGCTGCAGCGTTCTCAGGCCGCGGACTTTTCCACGCTGTGTATCATTCACATGTGGATTGTTTGAAGTGATGTGCATGTGCTGGAGAATGGAAACAGGGTAGAAAAAAACAATCCCTAGAGCATGTTTGTGCATATTTAGTCACTTTTTCAGATCCACAGCTGCTTTGCACAGAATGTTAGAGCAAAATTATGAGGGATGCTGATAATTTTAAGACCTTGAACCAAAATATTTAAAGCAAAGTAGTGCAGGAATACCTCAAGGATGTTAAATCTTAAAACTCTAATGTAAGGTATTTTCCCCTTTTCATTCCCCCTGAGTATGTACAGAAGATAAAAACGCCTGTTTGGTATTACTGTTGTACATTTTTATTTTTCTTTTGTTGCAGTAGATAGGAGAATGAGGGAGCACTTCCAAACATGGGTTGTGTAACTTGAAGCAATGTGTACATACTGTTTTATAACTATGTAAGGCATTTGAAGAAATCTGAGAGGTTAATAAACCCAAGATATATTTCTCTACAGAAAACCAGTCTCTGTTTTAATCACAAAGTTTTCTGTGGAGTCCTTTCGGACTTCATCCAACCGTCTTGATGTGAGAAAAATGTTTACAGGACACGTGGGTGGATCCTCATAATTTGTTATCAAAAGGAAGCGGGTTATTACATGACAGCCAAATATAATCCAGCTCTTCTCACAGACTCACTGCACTAAAATATAATTATTACAATAAACCAACATGGAAAAAACACCAGATTATTGCTTTACAGGACTACATACAGAGGATAAATCAACTCACTTTTCTACCTACGAATAACAATTTTGAAAACATAAAAACACTCGCATGGTTCCCTTTTGAGTGTGTCAAATAGAAACAGAAGCTAAGATTAGCAAAACATTTTCTAGCTACTTTCATCTGAATACACGACAAAAACAACATATTAAATGTTTGAACTGATTAACTTTATTGTTTTTTTCCAAATATTCACTCATTTTGAATTTGATACCTGTAGCACATCCCAAAAAAAGCTGGAACAGGGACATGTTTACACTGTGTTATATCACCTTTCCTTTTAACAACACTCAATAAGAGTTTGGGAACTTTGGACACAAGTTGTTTAAGCTTTGTATTTCACTTTCACATCCTCATTTAAGATAGGTCGGTCCAAAACCTGTTAGTACCTTTCAGCATTAATGGAGCCTTCACATATGTGCAGGTTACCCATGCCATGGGCACTAACACAGCCCCACACCATCACAGATGCTGACTTTTTTCTGGCAGATGCATTAGAACCCATCATCACCCTGAATAACCATCCAGTTCCAATGAAGCTGGGATGTTGTGATTGGACCTATATTTAATTGAATACCCTACAAAGACAAGATATTTAATGTTCAAACTGATTTTTAATGTTAGGCCTGTAAAAAACTAGGACAGGGGCAACAAAAGATGGGGCAGTTGAGGTTTAGGAACAAAGTTTCTAAACCAGAGAAACCAGAGAAATCTCTGCACGTAAGACCGAAAACCAACATTGAATACCTGTGACTTTATATCCCTCAGGCAGCACTGCATTATAAACCAGCATCATTCTGTAAAGGATATCACCACGTGGGACTTTTCAGAAAATCATTGCTCGCGAACACAGTTCATCTACATCGACAAACTTAAGTTAAAACTCTTCCAATGCAAAGACAAAGCCAAATATCAACAACACCCAGAAACACCGCCAGCTTCTCTGGGCCGAGCTCATCTGAGATGGACTGAGGCAAAGTGGAAAAGTCTGCTGTGGTCTGAGTTCACATTTCAGACTGTTTTTGGACATCATGGACGTGGTGTCCTCTGGGCTAAAGAGGAAAAGGACGATCCAGACTGTTATCAGAGCAAAGGTCAAAAGACAGCCTCTGTGATGGTGCTACGCCAACATCATCCCATAAATTAGCAGGTTGACCCGGGTGTGATGTTCCCACTGAAGCTGATTGAAGGCGAGCCGATAGAAACCTGTGTCGCTTGCAGGGTCAGTTGACCCGGGTCAAAATGCCGATTAGACCCTTTCCCACTTCCAACAGGAGCTAATTGTTTCCTGGTTTAAACAGGTTTTTTGGTCAGTGTGAAAGGGGTAATAGCGTCCTCGGTTCACAAACACTTGTGATGTAGGCCTAACACAGGGGTAAACATGCTCCTGTCCCATTTTTTTTGGAACGTGTTGCAGGCATCAAATTCAAAATGAGTTAATATTTGCAACAAAACATTGAAGTTTATGAGTTTGGGCATTAATTTTGTCTTTGTAATGTCCAAATTGTCAAAATAATTTAGGTTACCATATTTTGGCTGAGTTTGAATATAAAGATACGTTTTCTAATCAAAGAGGAGTTCATGAAAGTCTTCAAAAAGATAAGGGTAGCGTTGTTCCTTGTTTTCACACAGTGACTTGGTTTAATTCACTGACTGTCAGGCTTTAGTCAGGCTCAGTGATGAATGGCTTGTTTTCATGAAGTCTAACAAAGATGGGCGTGGGCTCTGTCTTGTTTTCTCTTATTCCATTGGCTGTTAGCTCAGTCTCGCTCTTATTCGCTGGTTTTTAAAAGCGGGCGGTGCGATAAATACGAAAGCAGCCCCAAAATGAACAGCTAGCGAACATCTCCGCCTCTCTGTTTAGATCCAAAATGGCGGCCGCGGGGCTCAGTTGCAGCAGCCGTTAGTTTTGTTTAGCTGTCAGCTCTGGTGGGCGGGGCCGCTGCGGGGCTCGAGTCACATGACTCGCGCAGAGCCAGGCTGACCAATTCCAATATGGTGGCCAGCTTGGCAGGTCTACGGTTCCTGTTGATGATATTGTTGTTCTGCGGGATCAGGTACGACGCCTGCAGCCAGGAAGCTCCGCCGGTTCTGGGGCTCAGAGTGGAAGACCCCTCCGGTCAGGTGTGCATGAAGGATCGGATCATCTCTGCGCCGGAAGGAGCCACGTTCAAGCTCCGTCTCTACGGGACCGATCTGAATGAAAGCTGGCCGTGGGTGGCGTTCGCTGGGGCAGTCGCTGGACCGGCCGGGGGGATCGGGAATGCGCCTGACCCGTGCGAGACGGAGTCCAACCGGCGTGAGTCTGCCTTCCAGGTGATGGGGGGCTTCACGCCGGATGAGGACTACAGCGGGCTGGTAACGGTCCACGTCCAGCAGAGGAGCATCCCTGCGGGGGCTGCGGGCAGGGAGCAGACCTACCACCACCTGTGCGTGAAGAGCAGGGGGAGCTGGGCGACCGCGGGCCCCGACAGGCTGCGGGTGAGCCCCGACAAGGGTCCCCCCGCGGACCACATCCCTCCGTGGGGTCTGGCCGTGCTGGTGGTGCTGCTGCTGCTGGTGTGCGGGCTGCTGAGGACCGTGAACCTCAGCCTGCTGTGGCTGGACCCCGTGGAGCTCTACGTCCTCCACAGCTGCGGGTCCGAGGAGGAGAAGCGCGCCGCCAAACGCCTGGAGCCCATCAGGAGGAGGGGGAACTTCCTGGTAAGTCACCAGTAATAGTTATAAAGCTTTAATGACCTCTTGACCCCAGGCTGACCAGCAGAGGCAGAGAAAAACACCGATCTCCTGCTGCTTCTGAGACCTTATATCTAATTTTTACCCTTTATTAAGACTTTTTTGTTGTTACCCTGCCAGAAGTTGTCCCATGAAAAGACTTCACTTTGGGCCCCATCACAGCATCATCACTAATTATTTTCGTCATAGTTTTCGTCAACAACCTTTTTCCCCTGACGAAAACTAGACAGTAACCAATGAAAACAAGTGCACATGGACAGAAACTAAAACTAAAACTAACTTCATCCAATCAGACCTAATTTAGGAATATATCCAATCACAGCTACTTTGGTTGTGTGGAAAGGTTGGATGAGTTCAGAGGGACATCCAATCACAGCTGCCTTAGCTTGGTGGTGGTGGGATAAGTTGTGGAGCGATCCAATCAGAGCTCCTCTCTTTATGAATTGATATATTCATGTAGAGCAGGTTCACTGTTTGTTGTCAGTTCTGGTATTGTAACTGAGATGCTCTGCCAGGTAGCCTAAATAAAGGTGACTGCATTTCACACAAAAGTTCAATTTGTTTCTGTTCATTTATACATTCAGACTTTACTAGCATTCAGTAAAGGGTTATTAGATGTTTTATTTTATCCAAGTGTAAAACATGACTTCAGAAATTCAAGGAAACATTAAAAAAATGCCTTACCCTTTACACTTCATATTTTAGTCGACTAAACTGACAATAGATTTCATAAATGATGACTAAAACTAAAAGATCTTTTATTCAAAAGACTACAACTAAATAAAAAAGTTCTGTCAAAATTAACACTGATGTTAGGGGCCTCTAAAAATGTATTTATTTATTTATTAACCTTTATTTAACCAGGTTTGTCCCATTGAGATCAACAGATCTCTTTTGCAAGGGAGACCTGACCAAGAATGACAGCAAAACACAGTTTCATCAAACAGCCACTCAGAAGAAGTGAGGAAACAATTAAGTCATCAGTTAAAACAGTGACATTTAGAAAGTCTGGCTTCCAAAGTGTTTTAAAGACGTTCAGAGACACCAAGTTTTGCAGCTTAAATTCAGTCTGCAGATTATTCCAAGTAAAAAGTGCTGAGACTTTAAGGCCTTCTTTCCCAATTCAGTTTGGGAACTGCACAGAGCTCAATGATCTCAGGTTTTGTAATCCATCCTTCAGGACTAAAAAGAGGAGAGATAGTCAGGAATTTTGCCAAGAATGTCTTCATAAACGAACATATACTGATGTCCAAGATGACGTGTACTTAAAGAAGTCCAACTGACTTTAGAATAAAATATTTTAATATCAGAAACATTTCAATCTCTTTACTCATCACTTACAAAAACACTATGTTTTTCTTGTAATATTCAGGCATCTTTCCCTCGATTAAAATCCCATAAAATCATTTATTTAGGACTGAACTATAAAGACAAGCCCCTAAACCGAGAAACATGTGATTGTTTTTTTCTGTCAGTGGTCCTCTAGGACAGGGTTGTCCAAACTTTTTTTGAGCTGCATACAGAAAAGTACAAGGACAGCCGGGCCACATTATACCTCAACCTGAGTGGATAAAAGTTCAGGAACTTGGGATGGTCAGTTAAATTTCAGTGGCCCCTGGCCGGCTCTGGAGGCTAATAGATCGGCCCCTGATCAGGACACAAAGATGCAACGAAACAAAGCAAACTCCACAAAGCTGACAATGTTTTTACACGTGTTGGTGCTAAAAGAGAAAATAATTATTACTGTGTGCTTTTAAACCTTGATATGCAACAGACAGTAAAAAATAAAAATGGATTGACAGATTTGCAGCCTTGATCCATTACTACTCATCATATGATGTGGGCCAACTGAAAGTGGTCCAAGGGCCGAATATGGCCCCTGGGCCTTAGTTTGGGCTCCATAGTTATGACCTGTTGAACCACTGCATATTTGTTTTTGGGGTCTTATCAGCCCATGAGGGTTGTGTTTGTATGTGCATGACATGTAAAGCATTTATTATTATTATAGTATATTAGTTTCATTTGTGCATTTTGCATGTTTGAATGACCTCTTGGAATATTTCTGTATTTTAAATAAAAATTTATGGAGATGGAAAAACAAACTACAAAAGCAGTGGAGGAATAAGGTGTGGCATTCACCAGGTGTTTATTTGTTTTTTGTTTTTTCTGTGATTATTATTATGACAATATGATTTCAAAAGAATCATAAGAGCCCATTTTTAATAGAAATGTTAATTTTGTTAAAATCAAGAAAATTGGGGGAAAGATATATATTTTTTCATAAGGCAAATATGATTATTGGTTATTTTGTATGAGATTTAGTAATTGAATACATTTTAATTGGAAAACAAAATGATTGACTGTTGATACCTAATGGATAAATTGTGGGATTTAAGTTTGTGCTTCTTCCCACTTGTTTTCAAGCATGTAAATGAAATCTATTGGTGCTGTTTTCTTTTAAAGGTGATCTTTGTTTGCTTACTTTTGTATTATTATTTTGTACATAATGTATAAGATTTACTTCTTACATGTTCAAATAAATGACTACTACAAAGGTTTAAGTCTTTGACGGCATTAAAAGATTAAATCGAGAAAATGATAAATATATTGATTGTATGATTTTATCGGATTTTATATTACATTGGATATATGGTTTTGTATTCTTTTTCCCTGCACCTTGCACATTTTTATTATAACTTGCACTTTATTGTTATAAACTTATATTTATACTATACTTGAAATCTTTAAACTGAAGCCTATGCAAACGAAATCTCATTCTGTTTACACCTGCTGCATACTGACTGACAATAAAGCCTGTCTAAGTCTAAATAAAAACACATTAAATGCCAAAAAATTGTACAAATGCCAGAAAGTTTCATATGGTGCATCCTTTAATTTCAATAAATGTGAATACCTCCACTTTACTTTTATTCTAATTTGTTTGTTGTTAGCTATTTGTTCAGTTTATTGATCTCTATCATTATATTATGTTATTTTATTGACCTTTAAAGCATGCTGCTTGACCCCTGTACTGCTGGAACGACTGAATTTCTCTTCTGAAGATCAATAAAGGATTATTTTATCTTCTCTTTAATTTACCCTTTATTGTATTTTCAGCTGAGGGGTGTCTTCTCCCCTGTTGGCCCATACAATTAGGGAGGATATTGAACTCATTATTTTGACCGTCACTGTAAATAACCCTCACCTCATGTCCCTCCCTCTCAGACATGCTCTCTGCTCTTCCTGTGCGTGCTCGGGCACTCCGTCCTCGGGGTGCTCCTGTATCGTGCTCTGGGCTCCATCCTCTCCGCCGTCTTCACCAGCGGCTTCCTCATCTTCTTCCTGGCCGAGCTGCCCCCCCACATCTTCTGCTCCGGGTATGGCTTCCAGATGGCTCCGGGGCTCACCTGGCTGGCCCAGGTCTGCATGGTGCTCACCTGCCCCCTGTCCTGCCCCCTGGGCCTGATCCTGGACCTGGGTCTGAGGAGGGACATCAGCACGTGTGGGATCAGGGAGAGAGCGATGGAGATGATCCGCACCAGCGTTAACGACCCTTACAGGTAACAGAAACACCTGGATCCTGTTGTGTTGGTGCGGCCCGTGTCTGATTGTGGTGTCTGTGCAGTGAGTTTGTGAAGGAGGAGTTCAGCCGCGGGATGCTGCGCACCAAGACGGTGGAGGACATCCTGACCCCGCTGAAGGACTGCTTCATGCTGCCCAGCTCGGCCGTGCTCGACTTCTCCACCATGTCCGAGATCATGCAGAGCGGATACACCCGGGTTCCGATTTATGAAGAAGAGAGGTGAGAACTGAACCAGGTTTTTCTTTAGGACCCCATTAAAGGGATACACCAACATTTTTGTTGTTGTCATGTCTTTCCTCACTCCTAAGTCCTCGACAAGCAGATAGACTTCATTCTTTAGACTGTACGTGCAGTAACACGGAAGAGATGGACAAAGGTCACCCACTGCTAACTAGCTTAGCTCAAATGCTGGGAGTCAGTGGGTAGTGTTAGCCTGCCTCTGCCTACAGTCATCAGATAAACTCTTCAGAAACCCTAGACGGTCCTGTGTGCTTGTTGTGACTCGTCTTATGTGATCTTCTACTATCATCGTATTATCTTCTCCTACTCCCAAACAGGGGCTTTGTTTTGTTGACCTACTTCTGTGGTGGATTGCCCTAGAGATGTGACATTCGCAAACGAGTCGAATCTTTTGAACGGCTCTTTTAAGTGAACGATGAGAACCAATTCTTCATGCAAATTGCCTGCAAATTTAATAATGGCTCACAAACGAACAACCCACTCACAGCTGCGAATCAGCTATAAAAAATAAACAACACTGAAAGCATTTCTTTATAGAAGGGATATTTTTACTCCACTTCCGACATGTTTTGGTGATTTTTTTCAACAAAAAAAACCCAACAAAATGTGTTAAAGATACTCAGGTCATGCCTTTTTCGTGTCTGTTTCAGCTTACCTACAGGCACTGAAGAATGAATTGTGTTAAAAATGTGTTTAAAAATCAACTCACCAATGTCCATTTTTAGTTTGCACACCTGTGTTAATTTTGTTGAGAAATTATCAGGGTCAGAAATTCAAGGAAACAGAAAAATGCCTTACCCTTTACACTTCATATTTTAGTCGACTAAATTTACAGGAGATTTCATCGACTAAAACTCGACTAAAATCAAAATAATTTAGATGACTAAATTATGACTAAAACTTAAAGATATTTTAGGCAAAAGACTAAAACTAAAACTACATTAAAAAGTGCTGTCAAAATTAACACTGGGTCTTATTTCAGCTGCTTGTCATAATATAAGAGTCCAAACAGAAGGTTGGAGTTTAATATGGAGGTAAAAACTGTTTTTATCTTCAGGAAGCTGTGAATTTGTTTCTTCTCTTTGTTTTGGACTAATTAAATGGAAAAACATTCAGAACTTGGAGGAAAAATACATATCTTTAGTTATTTTTTCTTTCCCTTAGAGCAGCTGGAACAGTTGCTATCCCAGCACAAACCCTGTCTTTTACTTTTTAGGTCCAACATCATAGAAATCCTGTACGTGAAGGACTTGGCTCTGGTGGATCCGGAGGACTGCACCCCCATGACGACCATCACAAAGTTCTACAACCACCCGCTGCACTTTGTCTTCAACGACACCAAGCTGGACGCCATGCTGGAGGAGTTCAAGAAAGGTGAGGCCATTCCCACACAGCTGCTTCAAAACATCCCATAATAACACAGTCCTGGACAAAGACTTCATTACTCTGGACTAGAAGTGCTCTGAGAACACAAACCTTCACCAAGACGTTTCTGACGTTGTTCGTCAGATTATTGGTGAAAATGTGGAAAACTGCCCCGTCATGCAATTGTAAAATCTTTTTTAATAATCCCTGGATCTGCATCAGTATTTGGGTCACGTGTCATGACCAACACTCCCTGAAAATTTCACCAAATCTGTGGAGAACATTATTTTTTTGTATTATCATTATATTATTGTTTGTGGGCCTGCTGGAGATTTTGCCATAAGGGTAATGCTCGGAACACCTCGTAGTTAAAGTGACGCCGGATGTGGCGTAAAGACGCGAGGACAGCTCTGGATTTATTTTATTATTAAATTTTTTTTTTTAACACATTTTGTTGAAACTTTAAAGTTTGAACATAACACACAATATTCCTTTCCCAATGACCAGGCAGTATAGCACAACAGAAATAAATAGCAAGCATAACTGTGACTTCATAACAGTACACATAAATATTTATAGCCTTAAAAGGAATAATATAAAAGGATTAATGATAATAAAAAAGAACAATAACAGTAATATTAACAAAAATAATAATGACACATAAATAAATAACCTTAAATTGAAAGAATCACATCAAAAGCTCACACATGCACATACACACAAATATGAATAAAAGCAAAAATAAAATAAAAAAACGAAATAAAAATTAAATAAAATAATTAAAGAAATAATTATGGATAAAGCCAGCATCATGTTAATCATTTTGTGCATTTAACAAAATCATAAATTAGCTTCCAGCTGACCTTATGTAGAAAATGTTAAATAATGATGACAAATCAACAAACTAGAATTAAAATAGAATCTCTTAATAAAATTTAAATTAAACAAATAATTTAAATTAAAAAAAATAATAATAAAATATGAAAAGATAAAAAACTGTGAAAATAAAAATATTAATATACATATATACATTCATACATATTCAAACAGAAATTTGAATTAAAAACAAATAAGAAAATGAATTAAATAAAATAAAAAAATTAAATGTTAAAATAAATATTATTAAGTGAAGCAAACTTCATTTTCATCACTTAATGCATTTAGCAAAATCATTTATTAGCTTCCAGCCCACCTACATGGAAAAAAGTTGAATATTGATGACAGATAAATAAAAAATCTAAAATAGAATCTCTTAATAAAAAATAATAAAAAAATAAAGTTAAATGAAAAACATAATAATAACAAAATAACATTAAAAGATAAAAATAATGATAAAAACTATCAATATACATAAATACATACATTTATACCTATACATACACACAAATATGAATAAAAAACAAATTAAAAAATACAATAAAAACTAAAATATATATTTGTTAAAATAAAGCAAGCATCATGTTCATCACTTTATGCATTTAGCAAAATCATAAATTAGTTTCCAGCCCACCCTACATAGAAAAAGTTTAGGGTAACCAGTCATCTGCAGCCATTTGCTTTAGCTTTACTTTTTTCTGCGACTCGGCCTGCCCCGTGAACGTGAAACGAGCCAAAGGAAATACGCAAATTTGTTGTTTTTAGCTGAATCAGTAAAAAGTAACTGCCTCTCTTGATGTAAATTGGCCTTTAATGTATTTTTTGAGGTTACAATAACTGAAGGTCGTTTTTCTAAGGGGCTGATCTTTAAATTTCTGCTTTAATCAGGAAACTCCCACATGGCGATCGTTCAGAAGGTGAATAACGAGGGGGAGGGGGATCCTTTCTACGAGGTCCTGGGTTTGGTCACTTTGGAGGACGTCATCGAAGAAATCATCAAATCGGAGATCCTGGATGAGTCTGACGGATACTGTGAGTGTCTGTGGATGTGTTTTTGTTCTAGAGCGTGATCTTTCTCTGTGACTAAATGCTTCGTCTTCGTCCTGCAGTGGACCGTAAAGTGAAGCGTCCTCTTCCTCCTCTGGAGATTCCTCTGGAGCCTCGCAGCTCCCACGAGGAGTTTTCGCTCTTCAAGCCTCCAGAGGGAGAACCAAAGATCCAAACATCTCCTCAGCTCCTGCTGGCCACACACCGCTTCCTCTCCAGAGGTCTGTTGGATCTTTACCGTCATGCCTCACTGTAGCTACAAGACGGACAGACAGTGTTGCCAGGTCTTTCTACTGAAATAAGCAACCAGGTCGATAAAAACAAGCCAACACAAGCCAGCTAGTATTTGTTCTTATGTCATATATGAGAGAAATCTGCATAAAGTATCTCCATTACATTCAATTCCAGTTCATTTTTTCTTATTTGGCTCTTAATTTACTTTTTCAACATCTTTTTTTTTTTGGAGGTGGAACAGCGGCTCAAACATCGGCTAAAATCAAAACAACAATGCTCACATGAATAGTTTTAACTGGCTGATTGCTTGACCATGTTGCCTTTGCTTTACAGCTTATGTATATATTTAATCTAAAAAAAAATCTTCTCATTTATTGTTGTGATGTTGTTGTACTCTGCGTTTTTCTTATTACTTTTATTTTTTAATCATTTCTAAAGCCTCCTGTGGACAAGTGTTGCGAATTAGCACATGTGCTAAAACACTCAAACAATGCATCTGGTTTGTCCAATGTAATTGTGATGTCCACATCAAATAAACAACAAATAAAAATAAATACAGAAGTGAAGGGAGGGCTACTGTTATTTATAACTCTGTTATCACTAAACAGTCTGTCTAATCTTGATTTCTGTAACCAAACACACAGTCAGGCTTTAATCTAACTTTTATGTTAATCCTCTGTAGCTTTATTATGGTGAAAACAGTGACAGCTACATGAGAAATAATAATAATAAGGATTTCTTTTTGTTGGAAACATAATGTTTGCCTCTCTTTTTACAGTAACATTTACATTTGTGTTTGGAGTGGGTCAAAATAGTTTGTGTAACTTCTGAATTGAGTTTATATTCCTGTTGCCACCCTGTGGCTAAAATGTTAGTGGTGTGAAATTATTACAGTTCAGACAACAAGAAAAGTCCAACATCCATTCTAAGTATATTTTCATGTATCATTCTGAGTAGATTTTTTTATTTTTATTAAGAGATTTACAGCAATGCTGGTTGGACTTAGAAATTAAAGAATGACTTCGTGTTACTTTTCCTTAATTTGGTTAACAAACAAACACTAAAAATGGCACAACAAGCCCAAATGAGCAACTGCACTTAAAGAACAAGCCCTAAAAAAGGCAGCCTGCAACTGCCGATATTTACAAGCAACTCCAAAAGAAGAAGCCCAAAGTCGCTTATAATAAGCTGACCTGGCAACCATGCGGACAGAGCCTGCTCTTGGTTGACCATGAACTTCTCACTGATGGATCCAGTCACAGATTAACACCTCACATGAAATCATTATGTTTCCTGTAGAACATTAGAGTCAGTGGAGCAGCATGTAGGCAGGGAAACACTACAATTATTTCTCAATAAAGAATCTCAGCTGACAGAGAAGTGAAGCTCGTGGTTTTGGCGTATTTGTCCCCATTTGTGGCATCACTTCACCTCATAAACCCTCGCATCCATGTCTTGACTCTGATGCTTCTTTATTGCTTACATACTTGTTTATCAACCGTGTTAGTTATTTTTTAATTCTATTTCATCTACATACTTATTTTACAATTACTTATTAAACTAATTTTAATCTCTGCTGTTCTCACTCCCCTAACCAGTTTCTTCTTCCTGTTTTTTCCATCTTTAATGTTTTAATATACTCCTTTTTTTTATTTATCCGCCTGTTAAAGCACTTTGTAAACATCTGTTTTTAAAGGTGCTATAAAAATAAAGTTATTATAATTATGATGTTTTTGTGACCCCCTGCAGAAGTGGAGCACTTCAGCCCTGCTCGAGTCTCAGAGAAGGTTTTGTTCCACCTCCTCCGTCACCCGAGCGTCAACCAGGAAGTTCACTTCGACCCAAACAACCGTCTGAGCGCCAGTCACTACCTTTACACCCGAAACCACCCGGTGGACTACTTCATCCTGCTGCTGCAGGTCTGTGATCCCTGTTCTTCACCTCTGAGGGCGGGGGGAGGACCTGGATCAACAACCAAACAGAAAAACATCACTTACATTATTCTGTTTGTTAGGAAACACCTTCAGGATAAATTAAAGTCTCCTTTTTGTCTACAGGGTCGTGTGGAGGTGGAGATCGGGAAAGAGGGGCTCAAGTTTGAAAACGGAGCGTTTACGTATTATGGCGTGTCCGCTCTGACGCTGCCATCTTCAGGTAAGAATCAGAACTGCAGGACGACGTGGGAGAGACCTAACCAAGAGATTTCATGGTGTTTTAAAATCAATCAATCATTCAAACTTTATTTATAAAGCTTTACAACAGAGTTAATTTTGTTGACTAATTATTTACATCATAGTTTTCATCAACAACCTTTTTTCCCCTGACGAAAACCAGACAGTAACTAATGAAACAAGTGCACATGGACAAAAACTAAATCTAAATTAACTGACATTTTCATTAACAAATAAAAACTAGACCAAAATGTTTGACAGAGACTTAATCCAATCAGACCTAATTTGGTCATGTAGAAAGTAGAGACAAGTTAGGAATATATCCAATCACAGCTACTTTGGTTGTGTGGACAGGTTGGATGAGTGGTGGGATAAGTTGTGGAGCGATCCAATCACAGCTCCTCTCTTTATGAATTGATATATTCATGTAGAGCAGGTTCACTGTTTGTTGTCAGTTCTGGTATTGTAACTGAGATGCTCTGCCAGGTAGCCTAAATAAAGGTGACTTCATACATTCAGACTTTACTAGCATTCAATAAAGGATTATTAGATGTTTCATTTTATCCAAGTGTAAAACATGACTTCAGAAACAGAAACATTAAAAATGCCTTACCCTTTACACTTCATATTTTAGTCGACTAAATTTACAGTAGATTTTGTCGACTAAAATGTTGTGAAATTTCATCAACTAAAACAAGGCTAAAATTAAAAGAATTTAGATGACCAAATTATGACTAAAACGAAAAGATATTTTAGGTAAAAGACTGAAACTAAATTAAAACGTGTCAAAATTAACACTGACAGATAATTTAAAAGAAGATAACAGGAAGAATGACCCAAAGCTACTCCGCTCAATCCATACACAGTATCTGCAAAATCTATCATAAATAAATAAATAAAAGACGTACCCAGTACACACAGAGGAAAACGCCATCTTTATAGTTTGAAATGATTGATCTTGATTAAATTTTAATTTTTAATTTCATTTAAAGCCCTAAAAAGTATAAAAAAATGGCTGATTCTGCAGGAAAGCATGACCGTTTGTGTGTTTGTGTGTCTGCAGTGCATCAGTCTCCAGTGTCGACCCAGCGGCACTCTCCCAGGGATCCCTTTGAGCTGGCAGAAGCTACGAGCCCGTCCAGCTATTGTCCCGACTACACCGTCAGAGCGCTCACCGACCTGCAGCTCATACGGGTGTGTGTTTGTCTTACAGCCGTTACCTTCAGAGAGAAGATAAGACCAGCAGAAGCCCCCTGCAGAGGCGGACTTTTGTGCTTTTCCAACAAGACGCAGTTCTTACATCCTAACAATTCATCCTTTAGTGTTCCTGTTGTTGTGTGTCTTTGCATTAAACACAACACAGACACAATTTACAGCTTTTCTCTATCACCAAAAAAATGCCTTAAAGGGATACAGCAGCTTTTTTTTTCTTCATGTCTTGCCTCTCTCCTGAGTCCATGACAGGCAGGTAGACACCATTCTTTTAACTGTGTGTGCAGAAACAAGGAAGAGACGGGCAGAGCTCGTCCTCCGCTAAATAGCTTAGCTCAAACGCTGGGAGTCAATGGGAAGTGTTAGCTTACATCTGCCTACAGTCATCAGATAGACTCTTCAGCAGCTCTAAATGGTCCTGTGTGCTTGTTTTTCTTTTAACCGCGTGTTACATTATCTTCTTCTATCATCATATTATCTTCTACTCGTAAACAGAGGCTTTGTTTAGTTGACCTACTTCCGAGTGTGACGTTCGCAAACGAGTCGAGTCTTTTGAACAATTCTTTTGAGTGAACGACGAGAACCAATCCTTAGATGCAAATTGCCTACAAATTTAAGAATGTCTCGCAAATGAATGTCTCACTCATAACTGCGAATCGGTTCTCATCGTTCACTTCAATGAGCTGTTCAAAAGACTCGAATCGTTCGCCAACGTCACATCTCTAGCTCAAACCACCATGGAAGTAGGTCAACAAACAAAGCCTCTGTTTAGGAGTAGAAGAAGAGTGTAGTGGACAAAACTTTGGCCAGCTGGTAGTCTTGTGGCTTACAGACGTTTTCCTGTGTCTCCAAGTTAATCATCCAGTCCAAGCCCATCTTGAGTTATGACACACAAAACTTTACTCCAAAGTTTATCACAAGGATAACTTCCTGAGGAAGATTTTCTCATACTCGGGTGCAACCGCGGTAAGAAAACCGAATGGCTCCCCAGCCAGTCGAGCCTCCACTATGCTCACTGTTGACCGTATAGCTACGTCCTCACGCAAACAAATGTGCTCTCTTAAAGCGACAGACCAAAACATCTTCATCAAAAAATGAATAAAACTTACCAACAAAATACCTAGAGCACAATATAAAATAAAGATATCCATTTTGTTAAGCCAAAAATCATACTTCATAACTCTAAATGTAAATTCCCTGAAAATATTAAACTCATAAAAACAACAGCATGGCCTTGGCTCATACAAAGATAATACGATGATGGTAGAAGATAACCTAACAAAGGGGTAAAAAACTGACTGTAGGCAGAGGCATGCTAACACTACCCATTGACTCCCAGTGTTTGAGCTAAGCTAACTAGCGGTGGGTGAGCTCTGCCCGTCTCTTCCTTGTTACTGCACTCACAGTCTAAAGAATGGAGTCTATCTGCTTGTCATGGATTCAGGAGTGAGGCAAGACATATGAACAAAAAAAAAGTTGGTGTATCCCTTTAAATGCTGTCAGGGACATGTGTGAAAGAGCAAACTAGCGGCAGCATGTCCTGACTTTCTGCCTGTTTGTCCGTGTGCGTCCAGGTGACACGTCTGCAGTATTTAAACGCTCTGATGGCGTCGCGGGTCGATCACAGCCCGGAGCCTCCCGAGATAAAGATCCTCCCCAACAGTCAGACCAAGCTGCTGAACGACAGAAACACCACACAAGGTAGCTTTGCTCAAAACGCTGTGTGACCTCCCCGCGGACTCACAAACTCACTTTTCTTACTGATGATTACCCAGACTAAAAACAAACTCTCGTAGAATTTTTCTGAATGTACTTTCCTGTTTGCCTTCAGCTCAAACTAAAATAATTCTCTCTCTCTCTCTCTTTTCTTTTCCTTCCTCGCGTGCCTCCACGTCTCCTCTGGCCCGTCCAGAGTTCCCTGTAAACTTTTCATTCTTTGATACCATTGAGAACTACTGTTAGAAACTGTTTTTGTGCATGAGGTAAATGATTCGCAGCCCGTCTGTGGCATGACAGACACGCAGACCGAGGACAGAGACGGTTTAACACTCACTGATCACCGTAGAGTTCCTCTCATGGCTAAGCCTGGACTCTTTTTAACCCTTCATACTGTAAATCAAGACCCCTCTGGGTGCATTTATCTCATTAGTGAGTGAGTGAGGGGATTTGTGTGTTTGTGATGATTTTATACCCTCTATTATCCTTCATCCTTTCATCCATGTCTTCTCCTTCACCCAAAATTCTCTCAAACTCAGAGCTGGGAAACATATCAAGTTTTGAAGATGCATTGATGTGTATTTGAATTACTTATAGGGTAGAGCGTAGTGTTAATTTTGACAGCACTGTTTAATTTAGTTTTAGTTATAGTCATAATTTAGTCATCTAAATTGTTTTAATTTTAGTCTAGTTTTAGTTGATGAAATTTCACAACATTTTAGTCGATGAAATCTACCGTAAATTTAGTCGACTAAAATATGAAGTGTAAAGTGTAAGGCATTTTTCATGTTTCCTTGAAATTATTTGTTGAGGAAAATATCAGTTAATTTAGTTTTTTTTTAACTTGTTTTCATTAGTTACTGTCTAGTTTTCGTCAGGGGAAAAAAGGTTGTTGACGAAAACTATGATGAAAATAATTTGTCAACAAATTATCACTGGTAGGACAGCATCTTTTCACAGCACTATAGAAAATCAGATCTGATTGTTGTGTAAACAAGGCCAAAGTGTTGCTGAGGACCAAATAAGACGGAAAGTTAAAATCCCTGTAAGCCGAAGATATACTTGCTGTTTGTGCTCATGTCCACGTTAGCGTCTTTAGTTCTGTTATGTTCATATATTTGCTTTATGGACGCCTGTTACTGGAAGATACCACCAGAGGGTGGAAAAGAGCTTCACTACTATAGACTGTAAAAATCAATCAGTTAAACTTTATTTATATAGCACAGTTCATACAAAGTGCTTACATTGAGACAAAAATGATTGAATGTACATGGACAGCAATAATTAAAGCAAAATAAAACATACAACAGGCAGGCTTTAAAATCATAGGTATGGACAAACCCTGTAAGATACAAGGATCCTTTAAAAGAGCTTTAAAAGAAATACAGTTCAAATTAAATGAACAATTTAGAAAACTTAAGTGAAATCAGGAAAGGCTTGCTGATTAAAGTATGCCTTCAGAAGACTAATACTTTACCCCCAGTTCCCAGTTAATTCACTTAAAAACCCATAATTCCCATCAAAAGTTTCCAGTTTGGAATATTTCCAAAATTCCCCTGCTTAACTTCCCACTTAAGTTTCTGAAAATGTAGCGGAAATTTCCCACCCCTTGTGACCCAAATTTCCACACAGAAAGACCTTTACCAACTCTGGGTTTCAACCAGCAACCTTCATGCAGCGAGGCAAACGCACTCCCCTGTTTTATTCATTATCAACATGTAAATGTGAGTGAAATATTCTTTAATAACCAGTAAATGCTCTGTTGCTTGCACTGTTTTCTGCATTAGCATCTCCAGATTAAGTTCTGACGATTGCATTCTAATATAAATACATAAAAATGTTGCCAAAGTAACTTCTTATCACAGCCATATAGGGAAATTCATCTCTTTTAGTGTCCTTTAAATACGATGGCTGACGAGGGCAAATAGCCAACAATTAGGGATGCACGATATTATCGATTTGCTATCGGTATCGGCCAATATCAGCCTAAAAAGTTAAGTATTGGTATTGGCTGATAGAGAAATTTTTGCAGATAGTTACAGCCAATATATCGGCCAAACATATCAGCTGTATATCGGCTGGAATATCAGCAAATTACACAAATGTTCAATACTGATGCACCTTCTCATTACTGCATGGGTACATTTAAAAATCAAGGGTTTCATTTTTGCAAAAGTTAAATGCTGTTTTTCTTGTTTCACATCTGTTCCTCACAAAAATATCCTGTAACACTGAAAGAAACAAGTCCATTTTTGTTAAGTACAGAGCTTGAGCTCTTGACCAGAAATATCGGTATGGGCGATAATGAATTTAAAAATATCGGTAATTGGATAACGGCAAAAACTCCAATATCTTGCATCCCTTCTGACAACGGCAAAAAAGAATCAAGACCTTAAACAGAAGGTCAGAACGAAATACAAACTCAGAAATGGCTGCGCGATTATGGCCAAAATGCAGCCAATCAGAATCGAGTATTCACACAGACCATGGTATAATCAGTGTTTTTCCACAGGATCACGTTTTGCTCGCAGTGGGGAAATCATAAATATTTATTTGACATCATCAGGTGAGATTGGGGTCAGAGTTTAAATGTGAATATCCCTGACGATCAGGTTCATTTAATCGTGATCACCATTAAAATTCAATTAATTGTGCAGCTCTACTAATTAATGTTAGACACCAAACAAAGCCCTAAACAATCAAACCCAGAAACACAACAAAATCAAGTACAACAACAGTAGAGCTCCAGGCCTGCAGGGGGCACTGCATTTGCCCTCTTCGGCCACTGTATCTCAATCATGGAAATGTGGCCCTCTTGGTAGCCAAAGCTGTCCAAATTTGTGCATCCCGTTGTTTTAGTGTCTCAGGTTCGATCAGTGACTGGTGAGGCTGCCCCCCCGCTCTAGAAACAAAAAGTAAACAAACACATCAATCAAGATGGACGCCGTCCTTTGCTTCTTCAACCCCAGCTTTTGAAATTTCTCCTTCTGTGTTTTTCCCTCCATCACATCAGGTTGTGTTTCTGTTTGTGTTTATTTATTCGATGCCACCATCCCTCACTTACCCTCGCTCTCCTCTCATTGGTCGGGTCCCACAGGTGGCAGTAACGCCCCGGAGAGCTCCACAGAAGAGGAGGCTCATGGGTAGTGCGGTTGTTCCCGCCCCCTTTTCGCTCCATTCAAGTAGAGTTTTAATGTTTTATTTACTGATGAATCATCTATGGCTGGATCGTAGTTTTTGGACAGAACTGGAGTGAGAGTGATTTTGCTTTGTTTGGTATTTCGATCCTCCTCATCTCCACCCTCCATTCCTCCATGTGCTCTTCACTCAGATGATTATTTTATGTTGTTTTATACACTATGGACTCTCTGTATATATATTATATATATAAAAAATGCTTCTTATTTTATTTTGGGCCATGCCTCTCTTCCACGTTTGGTATTAAACTCTGCGTTGCCATTCCTCATTTTCGCCTGTCTGGGTGCCAAAGCTACACATGTATTTGTGTGTGTTCATGTGTGCGTGTGTTCATGTGTGTGTGTGTTGAAGCATCCGTCCATTTGGATACTAAAAACACACGAGTCGGCCAAAATAAAAGCAGGTTTGCACCTAAGATTTGTGCACTTGTTAAAGTATTAAGCTATTCGAGAGGCTGTGAGCCAGATCCTCATTTTTGTACTTTCACGTCATTCCTTTCAGACATACAGTAATGTTTTACAAGGCCAAATAATTAGGTACAGATTGTATTGTAGCGGTAGATGATTTGAGGCTTGAGTGAGATGTTAGGGGCTTCCAAAGAGGTCCAGAATGTAGAGTCGTCACGATGCCAGAAGATTAACTGTAAAGGGATAGTTCAGTATTTTTGAAGATGGGTTGTATCAGGTACTTGACAATAATCAGTGAAGTGGCTGAAACCGTTATTTTTTCTCCAGAAAGTTCCCTAAATGTCTGGGGAGGGCAGAACCTTTTCAGAAGCATATCCGTCAATTACTTTCATAACGGGCCAATCAGATAATGAAGTAGGCGGGTGGATGTGAGCCATTTCTCAGAACAAACTCTCTCAAACACGTTTGAAGTGGAGTGAAGATATCCTTCCTATAGAGAAGTTTGTAGTGTTGCTATTTGTTTTTCATTTAACCCTTTAACCCCCACAAAAAATAGCCATGGAAATGTATTTTTTGACAAATTGGGGAACTAATGCGTGAATTAATTTTTAAATATTTACTAATCATTGACCTCAACCAAATGGTTGAGCTGGGAGTTTATAGTTGAGGAAGTAGTTTCATTGTACAAGTGAAAGGTGAACAAAAATCAAGAAAATGTCTTTTTTTTTGAGACATTTAACTTTTTGATGTGATATTCGTTTCATATAGGCCATTTTTGTTTTTTTATGACCGGTTTTATAATAATGCTGGGTTTTCCCATCTGAGAAAATCCCCTCTTTAATAAGAAATTAATAAGACATTAATATATCATTTCTTTCTCCTATTTAAATGACACTACTTCTGTTGGTTGACCATAAACACCCAGCTCAACTGTTTGGTTGAGCATATTTTGCATTAGTTTTATTTTCTTCTGACATCGTTCATCTTACCCCTTAAGACTTGTTTAACTTGTGTGAGTTGCATTAATCTGTTGAGTAAGGTCTCTGATACCGTCACACATTGAATATTTCATCTTACCTCTAAACATTTAGTTAGTTAGTATAGTTTAGTTTAGGACTTTATTTCATTCTGTCATTAAATAAAACATTCATTACAAACCAAAAAAATCTCAAACGTGAATGAAAAGAAAGAAAGAAGAAAAATCTTATAGAATCTGCTTCTCTCTCACAAGATATTAATTAACTAAACACATAATACAAATGAACAAGAGCTGCAGGCCAACATGCCTTTTTACATTTCATTATTTCTTATTTTCCAAAACAAACAGGAAAGACCACATGTTAATTCACATTTTACTACAAAGACAAACACAGCAAGACTCAGATTAACACATTTCCCTGTATTTACCCAAATTTTGATTTATCTTCTTTAGTTTCCTCTCACGATAACGCAGCGCTCCTTCAGTTTAGTTCTGTATTTTTGTTTCTTAAAATATTTTAAATCCTTTTAATTTATAACAACTTTCTCTTTTTTCAAATTGGTTCTGAATGTTGATTTGTCAGATTTTCTTATGAGCTTTATCCGTAATCTGTAACCTACTGAAATCTACTAACTCACTGAATTTCTACAAATGCAATTTAACAAATAATGGGTTTGAAGGATCTCTGTCTCATTTTGTTAGAATGAGGGATTTTTACATTTATGGATGGAGGGAGATTAAAAAATCTATTACCTTTGAAAAAACATAAAGGAACAACTGCTTTTCTTAGCATTACGTTAAATAAAATATAGATGGCCTTATCAGGTTTAAGAAGTTGGATGCATTTATGAATACGATAGAGTTTCTCAAATTTTGGTCTACCAAGCAGTTGATCTGGGAGTTAAAGGGTTAATAAAGAAATGTGATTCCTGCTGTCGTCTCGCTCGTAGTTCGGATCCAGCTGCACTGCAAGGTTAGAAGTCTCTGTGTTTGGCATTATTTTACAGTGCTGCAGATGTCTTTGTGTTGAGTCCAAATGTCCACAGCAGCCGACTGGCAGGCGGAAGAACACGTAGACATCTGCTGCGTCGTAAAATAGTGCCAAACACAGAGACCTCCTAGAGGAGAAATAAAGCGTTTTGACATGTTTCAGCCAATCGTACATTCAACCCAACATGATCTCTAGGCTTGTTTTTACCTTAAACTCACACAATAACATGCGATAACTGTCCCCGCCTTACAGGTAGTCTCAGCTCGTTCTCCTTAAAGGTACAGCGCCACTTCACTGACTGTTGTCAAGCACCTAGAACAACCCAACTTCAAAAAAACTGAACCCTTTAAATAAAATTTTAGACAACTTCAACACCCGTGTTTTGATACCAACAACCGTTTTTAAAAGTCCTAACCCCTCGATATTAAAGAGACAGTTCAGGTGTCCAACCCTGCTCAACAATCACTAACTGTCCCTTTAATAGACCTAAAATATATATACATATCTGATCATTTTTTTTCATGACTGTCCTGGAGATTGTCTTATTTTCTGTCTTCAAACACTTCAGGCTGAGGCGTGCACTCTGTCGGAGCAGAACAAAACAGTGACAGGATTTTATTCTCAAACATCACTGACGTTTTGGTTCATTTTAGACGCCGGCGGTCGGGCTGGGCATTTCCATCAACCTCAAAATATGATCCAGATCCAGATCCAGAGGCCACAGTTTGATCACAATATTTTTAACTGAGGTCTTTCACTTCATGTTTCACAGAATTCAGGACTTTTGTTCCTTTGTGTAAAAATAATAACAGAAAGGACAAAGCAGAGGTTCTCAAACGGTTGGCAGATTAATTAACGTAGAATTTAGAATTTAACAACATTAACGAGTTTCAGATTTGATGTTGGATTTAGATGTAATCCATATTTTTTGACCTTTTAAAATCTGGATTAGGTTGAACTGAATAGGACTTGGATAACTGAAAAAGAAGAGATTGAACTTTATTTAGTCGAAATTTTAAGAAAAAAAAAAGTTACTAAATCTGACTTAAATCTCTGAATTCTGACTTGTTTTTTGCAATTTTGACTTTCTTTTTTGTTTTAATTTCTATTATTTCTTTCTAAAAATTATGACTTTTTGCCCAAATGTTTGGTTTTACTTGTAGAAGGTCTTATTTTCTCTCTTTTGGCTCAGTTCTTTTTCCACTTTATAATTCTAACTTTAATCACAGTATTTTATCCTGTTTTTAACTTTATCTAACTAAAACTACATTCTGACTTTAGTCTTAGACATCTGATTTTTTTCTCAGAGTTTTGACCTTTTTAATTTTAATTCTGACTTTGATAAAAAAAAAATGAGATGTTAGTCTCAGTATTTTGACTTGAATCTCAGGTATTTGACTTTCTTTACTTATAATTCTGACTTAATCTCAGAAGCTTTACTTTGATGTCAGAATTTTGTCATGTAATTTATAATTCTGACTTAAATCTAAAATCTGACTTAAGTCTCAGAATTTTGACAGTAATCTGAGAATTTCCTTAAAAAATCTACCTTTAATCTCTGAAATCAGACTTTTTTTTATAATTCTTACTTTGATCGTAGACATCTAACCCTATTCTGGAATTTGGCGTTTTTAATTTATGTTGTTGACTTTAATCTGAAAAATCTGAGTTTGATCTCAGAATTCTGACGTGAACCTCAGTTGTTTGACTTTTTTTTTCCTTATAATTCTAATTTAGTCACAAAAATCTTACAATAATCTGAGAATTTTAACTTTTTTTACTTGTTATTCTGACTTTAATTTCAGACTTTTGACTTGAATCTCAGTCATTAGTCTTTATTTATATTTCTGACTTTAATTTTAAAATTGTACTTATTTTAATTATAATTTAGACTTTAATCTAAAAAAAACTGACCTTTATCTCAGAAGTTTGACTTTAATCTTAGTATATTGGCTTGTTTAATTGTAATTCTGACTTTAATCTAAAAAAGAAAAAAGTATTTGACTTTATTTACCAATAATTCTGACAATCAAAAAAGTCGTACTTTAATCTCAGAATTTTGACCTTTTCCTCATAATTCTGTCTTGAAATCTGACTTTCTCCTCACAGTTTTGACTTCAATCTCATGAATCTGACATTAATCCGAGACTATAGACTTTAATCCCTGAATTTAAGCCTTTCTACTTTTAATTTAGACTTTTCCCCTCAAAATTCTGACTTGTTTTCTCACAGTTCTAACTTAAATCCCAGAATGCAGGCATGTTGCTCTCATAATTCTGACTTTAAATTCTGAATTTCAACCTTTAAAGAAGTTTTTGTGGCCTCAGTCCTCTCCTTTAGTGTTAGGCTTATTGTTTTTAGTAATGGTGACTGGCCCACCAACAGCACCTCCACGGCCCACCAGAGGGCCCCAGCCCACACTTTGAATCCTTCCCTGTTGGTCCTGCAGGGGGCGCCGTGGATCACCTTCAAACGCCTGGAGCTGGAAACTCAGATTAACAGATTAATGTGTTTTTTATTCAGCACCTTGATTCACATGTTCGAGTCCTGATCACATTCCAGCTCGTGCCCACGTCTGTGTGTCTGTGAGAGCGCGCACGTGAGTGTTTGTGTCACGGAGCTCCACTCACCTGAACTCACCGTGTTGCGTGCCGATCATCACGTTACATTCAGATGACCTCTAAATGACCCACTCAGTGTTTTCTCCTCTCAGACGAACACTTTAACATCTTAACAGCGTGAATGTCCTGAAAATGGTTAAAAACCTAACATCAGCGCTCGCGTTACCTTCTGAACCTTTTTGTTTTTTTTTTACCTGTTTTACCTGTTTTACCTTCTGAACAGTTCAACCCAGTGAAGTTGGGACGCTGTTTAGTCAAAAATAAAAACAGAACACAGTGATTCTCGAACCCCTTTGGACCTATATTTGACAGAATACACCACAGAGACCAGATATTTAATGTTCAAACTGGTAAAGTTAATAATTTTACCCTCAACTATTCACTCAATGTGAGTTTGATGCCTGCATCATGTTCCAGAAAAGCTGGGACAGGGGCATGTTTACGGCTGTGTTACACCACTTTTCCTTTTGACAACACTCAGCCAAGAATTCTGAGAAAACAAATCACGACTCTGACTAAAATCTCTGAGCTCTGGCTTTTTCTTCACAGTTCTGACTTTGACTTCTTTCTCTTTTTTGACTTTCTCTCTCGCATTTTAATGTTTTAATCTAATAATTCATTTTTTTTTTTCAGAATTCTAGCTTTAATATCAGTATTGTAAATCATTTTAAACACAGCTCTGACTTTTATCTTAGAAATCTGACTAAACCGTCTGAATTTATAATTCTAACCATATCTCAGAAATATCTGATTTTTATCACTTTTCTCATATAATTACAACTTTGATCTCAGAATTTTGACTTTTTAAAATCTATAATTCCCAAATTATTCTCAAAAATATGATTTTGATCTCAGTATTTTGATTTTTTTTACCTATAATTCTGACTTAAAATTTAAAATCTAACTGTAATATCAGTATTTTGATTTTTTTAAACTTTATTTAATTTCAGAATTATGGTTTTATTTTGATATTTTGACTCTTTTGCACAAAGTTCTTATTTAAATATCAGAATTCTGACATCATCTCAGTTTCTTGATTTTGTCACGTAGAATTCTGGCATTAACCTCAGATTTTTTTTTCTTTCTGAGTTCATAATTCTGACTTTTATCTCAAAAATCTAAATGTAATCTCAAAAAAACGCATTTTAATCTCTTGTACCTTGAGAAATGCTGTTCCTAAACTGTTGGACTGTTTGCCTGACAGTTGTTGACAAAGTGGTGAACATCGCCTCGTGCTCGTTTGTGAACGACTGAGCCGTTCAGGTACACTCACCTGTTTCCAATTAACCTGTTCACCTGTGGAAAGTTCCAGTTGTTTTTTGAGCATTCCTCGACTTTCCCAGTGCTCCTGTCCCAGCTTTAGGAAAGTGTTAAAGCGTAAAATTCATAACGAGTAAATATTTGCAAAAGCTTACTCGATGGATCATGAAATATCTTGTCTTTATTGTGTATTTCTTTAAACATAGGTCAGGCTCTCAAAGCCTTTAAAGGAGCAGCAGCAGTAATGTTGGCGCTGCATTTAAATTAAGTGTTTAATGATGATGAAGTTTTAAATGATGATGAAGTTTTAAATGATTATAGCTAATATTACAGCACTGACTGGGCTGTTTGAGGGTCTGTTTGACGTCCACATCACTCCCTGTCTTTCTCTGACATATCACTGTCTGAATGAATACTTTCTTCTGTTTTCTTTGTTTTACTGTCATACGTTGATTCCTCTTCTGTCTGAGGACTGAATGGAAAAATAAAATTGTGCTTCTCTCACGCACTGATGCAGAGCTGTGTTAGTATGAGACTGCTCTGTTAGGACTTGACTGTGTAGGACGTGGCTCTCAGTTTTCAGGTACAAACGCACTGTTATTGTAAATGAGCGTTATTAAAACAGTAAATCAGTCCTTCCTCTCTGTCCAGGTTACATCTGTCTAGAATATTTGATGTGTTTTGTTTCAGGAATGCTGACAGTTTCGGGTGCATTGACTCCACTGCATTTAACACTTTCAATAATCAAGTTTTCTTAGGAAATAAACTCAGTCCTGTTTTAAAAGTTTGACGTCTGTCCGTCTTTTTATTCGCTGACTCTCCACACTAAGACTCAACTCCAACTTTTCCAATCCAGCATGATTGTGATCTGGATCACTGGTTTCAGGGAAGCGAAAGTTCCTCCCAAGTGCTTAAAAAAAAAACAAGAACTTGAAGCAGGCTGTTGACTTCTGGAAACACTTTCCGTGAAGCCTGTTTTTAGAAACACATTATATAATAATTTAATACATACCATCATAGTTATCCCTCAATCAAACTTCATTTATACAGCACTTTTCCTGTAAAACTGGAAGTGAATCCATTGAAAAATGGCAGAGATATGATTTTTTTTTTTTCAAAATCCACCCAATGTTAACCTGTGGGATTTTTGGAAATTGTGGAATTTGTTTTTACATCCAGACAAATATACGTATCACCACCAAAATATTCATTTTAAGTTGGGCCATTGTCAATATCTCCTGAAAGTTTCAGCCAAATCCATCCAGTAGTTTTTCTGTAATCTTGCTAACAAACAAATGATAAATAACAAGAAATACTGCCTGATGTGTTCTATATTTTACAAATATAATGGGCAAAGTTTGTTTTAATTAATCAATTAATGACTTGGTTATTTTTTAACAAACATGTTCACATCAAATTTCTGCTTTTTGTCCACGAGCCAAACTCTGTTGTGTTTAAGTTGAGGTGCTTACTAAATCAGACAGGCCTGTATGTGAAGATTCACAGATCGATGTACAAAGTACTTTCATATATGAGGTTAAAAACAAACTGTTAATGCTGTCTGGCCTGATATGATTAAAACTAAATGTGTTCTTGTTGAAACAGATGATGTTGTGAACATAACACCAGTGCTAAACCCTTATGAAAGGACTAGAACTTGATCAATAAAGTCAAGTCAAATGTTTCTCTGTTTATGTTTTTAAAGTACATAAAGATAATGCATTGAGTACAAATACCATTTACTGTAAACTTTTAAATTCCAGCTCTTTATGATCTTGAACATGTAAGTTTATAACGGGGGTAATACCTCAAAGCAGATGTGTGCAGAGAAAAACATTTTTATTTTGCTACATTAAATTTCAGCACAATGACTTGACCTTATTCTGTACCTGGATCAAGATATACTAAGTATTAGTACTTTGTGGTAGAAAGGAGTAAAAAGTACCCTTAAATACAAGTTTTAGGATTTCAGTATAAATGTAAGTCTTAGTAATAAAATACTTAGTCTTGTACTTTTCTTTATTCCTTTCAGTATGAGTCAAGTATACTTCACTATACTATTCTTAAGTATATAAAATATAGTATATAAAAATTAAGCTTCAAGTATTAGTATAAAATAAGTATACTCGTAGTACTCTTGAATAAACTATTTCTTGCTGAGGGAGGAACCAAAGTGATACGGACCCGGACCAGGGGGACATCAGTTGCTGCTGGACCGGTCAGTGGGTGTGGCGGTGGGCGGGGCCGATGCCGTGTCCAGGCTGGAGGACAGCAGGATCACACCTGTGCAGGTGAAGCCTGTCGGCCCCGAGGAGATGTCCTCCCTGCCAGGAGGCGTCCAAGTGGTCGATGAAGCCCACGGCATGGAGCCGCAGGTAGAGGAGAGCCAGGTGTGCGGACTCAGCCAGAGCCGTGGACACACAGAGTGACGTCACCTCCGCGGACACCAGCGGGCCAATCAGCGATGGAGGATCACGGGAGCCCTCAGCAGACCCAGACAGTGACCGAGGCTGTAGGATTCATGTGGGGAAGGTTTGTTTGTCTCATTTATCAGAGTCAGTTCACAGGCAGGAAGCGACGGTTTACATTTTAATGAAGACAAACACATCTGAGTCTAATTAACAGCTTAATTTAAAGCACAATAGTTCGTCATTTTCAATAAAAATGTTAATTTAGATGTGGTCACTGGTCTGCTTCTTGTGACTTCCCTTAGCAAAAAGTAGTTTATTCAAGTGCACTACAAGTATACTTATTTCATAGTAAAACTGAGGCTGTACACTTGAAGTTTACTTTTTATATACTATGTTTTATATCCTCAAGAATAGTATAGTGAAGTATACTTTACTCATACTGGAAAGTATAAAGAAAAGTCTAAGACTAAGTTTTTTAAAACTCAGACTTACACTTATACTTAAATACTAAAACTTGTACTGTAGTATACTGTTTACTTCGTTCTACCACAAAGTACTCATACTTAGTATATCTTGATCCAGGTACAGAATAAGGTCAAATCATTGTGCTGACATTTAATTGATCAGAATAAAAAAGTTTTTCTCTGCACACATCTGCTCTGAGGTATTACCCCTGTTATAAACTTACATGTTAAAGATCATATAGTGCTGGAGTTTAAAAGTTGACATTAAATAGTCTGCGTGCTCAATTTCACTGAGTTCTCAGTTAGAGACACTATTTTATTTACATTTTTATAAGCAAAGACACATTTTTGCCTTTACCGTTTTTGACAAAGAAGGACTTGATCTTGGAGAGACGATTATGTTCACATTTTTACGTGCAGATGTGCTCTTTCTTTCATTTTTTTCAACAAACAAGGGCTTGTTTTCATAGAGGTCTGTGTTTTTGAAATGCACACCTTTAATGATTTATTTGTATATACGCTGTATATTAAAATGTTAAATATATCAAACTTGTTCTCAACATTCTGTCTTGTGATTTTGTAAATACATTGCAGTCTAGTGTACATACAGTATGAGTTAACTTAAAGAATACTTAAGTATTCTTCAAGTATATAAATAGTCTGCTACAAGTAATATGCTAAGCAAACTTACAAGTATACTTAAAATATACAATGAGTAAACTAGTAAAAAAGCAAAAATTAGTATTTTTTAGCTCATAAAAGTAAACCTAAAGTATACTTCAATAAACTCAAATGTGGACTAGAAGTATATATCTAGCACACTAGTAGTATATAGATAAGTGTACTTGTTGTATACTTGAAAGTGTACTTTAGTAAACTTAAAATGACCTCATAAAGTAAACTTAAAGTATATTTTTATAAACTTAAAAATGTTCCAATTTAGTCCAAAGAAGTTTTAAATAGTATACTTTCTAGTACACTATAAGTACATGGCCCATAGTTTACTTGCTGTACTTATACTTATACTCAAGTATACTTAATAAAATTAACTTCAGATATACTACTTTTCGCTTGGAAACAATTCACTGATATTTTATACATCACAAGACAGAGTTTCCTACATTCTTTAAGTCAATAAAGCTAAATTACAGCATAGACATCGTCCTTGAAACATGGGTGTTTTCCTCCTCAGGAGGATCACAGGCTTCTTCTTTCCTCGTCTGAATTGCTAAAAAACAAGTCAGTAATTTTCAGAAACACCAACGTCGAGAGAATGGAGTCTATCGGCTTGTCATGGACTCTGGAGTGAGGTTGACGTATCCCTTTAACGTCGTGGTTTTGAGGGACCCTGACGAGTCTCTCTTGAGCTTTTCTGAAGATGAGTACCAACTGGAGGGCCTTGAAATATCCCAGAAAGTCTTTAAATTGGCCCCACGTTTCAGGCCAGGAAATCGACTGAATATCTCACTGGTCACATCCAAAACACTGGAGTGCACAGTCTTCAGTCGGGTCTCTGAGCAGACGAAACCATCTGTCTTCACTGTTGTATTTTGGGCTTCATCACGTGCAGGGAATGGAATTGTTAAGATTTTATTGCTATCAATGCCATTAGCAATTCTGCATATGGACACAGTTCTTAATGATTCCCTTTTCGAGTCCTGTGGATGTTCATAGGCAAAGTTTCCTGTCCAGTGAAGTTTCTGGTGTTTATATCCAGTAAATGTTGTGCAGGTAGCATCATTTTTCAAAAATGGAGCTTCTGTCTCCTGACTGCGACGATCACGTCTTTGAGCTCTTAGCTATAACCTCTGCTAACTCCCTCTGATGAGAGCAGGACGACATTTATTCACAAGGCATGCAGAGCTGAGAAGGAGCTGATGAGGGGATTGTTGAGCAAATAGATGAATGATATCGTTTCTCAACTCGAATTTTTTTTTTTTCCATTCCAAATAATGCTCCACACATTTACAGTATGTCTTGAGAACAAAGTGCACACATGTAAATGAAAGGGGATGTAAAACCAGCCATAGGAAGAGCCTGCATATGTTTTCCAACCATTGTTGCACAAGAATAAACCACAATCTTAAAAGACATAACCTTTAAAGCTTCCCTTTATGAGCTCAAAAGCTCCAATGAGCTTTCATTGAGAGAGTTTGACTACAAACTCCAATTCTAATGAAGTTGGGACGTTGTGTAAAAAATAAATAGAAACAGATACAAATACTTTTTCACCTAAATTCAATAAATACACTACAAAGATTTCATATATGATGTTCAAACTGATTTATTGTTTTGGTGCAAATATTCACTCACTTTGAATTTGATGCCTGCAACATGCTCCAAAAAACCTTTTCAACAAAACTCAGAGTTTGAGAACTGATGTTCGACTTCAGTTATTCAGCATACCTGCATATGAGCAGAATGTGTCTTCATTGTCTCTGAAATAAGCAGGGAAAAGATGGATGGCAGCACATGTTCCTCCAAAACCTGTATGTACCTTTCTTTATGTTTTATTTTGTTTTGAACAGAACAAATAATTAAACATTGAAAAAAATATATAAATAAATGAGTAATTTGCATGTTCAAAAAGGAGTATGAAGTCAAAACTTATCTGGTCCCATCCTTCACCTTACGCAAGTAGTCAATGATTAAAGCACTAATAATAAAATTAATCACACATAAACAAAGTAAACCAAATAGTAGTAATATTATAATTCAAATAGTCATCAGAGAAAAATAAAGAAAGAAAGAAAAGGAACAAGCGAAACTACGTTAGCCTTCCATGATCTTTATACAGTCTAATGTACCTTTTAAAAATCATGAGGGATCAAAGGTCACAGGCATTCAGTGTTGGTTATCGGCCTTGTTTCTCTGGATCCTCTGAATCTTTTGATGATATTATGGACTAAAGATGATGAAATGCCTAATTTTTTGCTGCTTTTCTACCCGATCTGTTCACCAGGAATGATCCAACAGTTGTTTTTTGAGTATTCTTTAACTTTTCCTCTTTTTTTGCCCAGTCGTAGCTTTTTTGGAATATGTTGCAAGCATCATATTGACAGTCATTGAATATTTGTAAAAAAAAAGATTCAATCAGGCTTATCAGTTTCAACATTAAATATCTTGTCTTTGTGGTGTCCCAACTTCATTGGAATTGGGGCTTGTAAAAACACCTGTTCACATCAAATGCTGTTTATCTTCTGCTCTGATATCTTGATCATTCTGTCACCTTATGTGGCATATATGACCTGTAGTATTTGTTCAAATGTGAATTATGGAGCAGCTCACTGATGCACCCCTCCATGGCCGGGGCACGATGTGATTCTGCTAATGTGAATCAGCAGTGGAGGAGGGAGCATTAGGCCCAAAACATGTGGGCCGAGTGTTAAAATCACTCGGTACGATCAGACGTGTTCCTACCATTTGCTCAGAGTTCATTTTCAGGACATGCATGAACAGATATGGGTCAGCCTGAAGAGGATCTGAGAGCTCCAACAACCCCTGAAATGTAATTGAGAATAAAGGACTCAAATATAAATAAAAAGGTAAGTAAAACAGTACGGGAAGAGCCTGCAGAGGTTTTCAAACTATTGTTATGCCTGAATGAACCAAAGTCTCAAGGCACACCAAAGGCATAACCATGCAACTAAACCTGTCATGGGCCAAAATGATGCAGTATTTATTTTTTTTACAGTCTAATTTACGTTTGTGTTTAGAGTGGGAGTCCTCAGATTTTAACTATGGTGTCATATATTCTGAAAACATCTGCAGGTGAAAACAAACAGCAGAAAAACAGAGATGTGAGTAAACACAAACCTTGACATTTACATATTAGATCAACGCTGAGCTGAAACAAACTGGGTCACCTTCTTGGCATAAAAAAGCAGATGTAGTCGATTCGACTTGCACGCGTGCGACCACAGTGACCACGTGAGAGTAGACTCTGCAGATTTCAGAGAAGCTCTTATTTGAGACATGCTCTCACTTCTGACTGTCCTGTTTGAGGTTTTGTTTTTTATTCTGCAGAATTATGTTTATTCTTTATTCCTGTTTGTGATATCAGGTCTCTTCTGCAGGCTGAAATAAAACATCTGCTCGGGTCAGCTTTTGATTCACTTTTTTACTGTTCATATATACAGTGCTGTGAAAAAGTATTTTCCCCCTTCCTGATTTCTAATATATTTGCATATTTGTCACACTGAAATGTTTCAGATCATCACACAAATTTTAGTAATCGACAAAGATAACCTGAGTAAATACAAAATGCAGTTTTTAAATGTCGATTTTATTTATTAAGGGAAAAAAGCTCTCCAAACCCACATGACCCTATGTGAAAAAGTAATTGCCCCTCTTGTTAAATCATGAGTTAACTGTGATTAACCACATTTTCTTGAAAGCTGAGTTCAGTTTCACTGACCACACGCAGACTTGATTACTGCCAGACCTGCTGAATTAAGAAATCACTTCAATAGAACCTGTCTGACAGTGAAGTAGGCTGCAAGATCTCAAAAGAAACACATCATGCCACGATCCAAAGAAATTCAAGAACAAATGAAACAAAGTGATAGAAATCTATCAGTCTATTACAAAGCCATTTCTAAGGCTTTAGGACTCCAGCGAACCACGGTCAGAGCCATTATCCACAAACGGAGAAAACTGGGAACAGTGGCAATAGTGACCAAACCAAACCAAAATTACACCAAGAGCACAATGACCAAAAATCCGGAACAATATCTAAAGAACTGCAGGCCTCACCTGCCTCAGCTAAGGTCAGAGTTCATGACTCAACAATAAAAAAGAGACTGAGCAAAAATGGCATCATGGGAGAGCTCCAAGGCCAAAAACCACTACTGAACAAAAAGAACACAAAGGCTCGTCTCACATTTGCCAAAAAACATCTTGATGATCCCAAAGACTTTTGGAAAAATATTCTGTGGACTGACGAGACAAAAGCTGAACCTTTTCGAAGGTGTGCGTCCCGTTACATCTGGAGTAAAAACAACAGCATTTGATAAAAAGAACATCATAGCAACAATCGGACATGGTGGTAGTATGATGGTCTGGGGCTGCTTTGCTGCTTCAGGACCTGGACGACTTGCTGTGATTGATGAAACCATGAATTCTGCTGTCTACCAGAAAATCCTGAAGAAGAACGTTCGGCCATCAGTTTGTGACTTCAAGCTCAAGCTCACTTGGGTTATGTAACAGGACAACGACCCGAAACACACCAGCAAGTCCACCTCTGAATGGCTTAAAAAATAAAATGAAGGTTTTGGAGTGGCCGAGTCAAAGTCCGGACTTAAATCCAATTGAGATGCTGTGGTGTGACCTTAAACAGGCAGTTCATGCTCGAAAACCCTCCAATGTGTCTGAGTTAAAACAATTCTGCACAGAAGAGAGGGCCAACAATCCTCCACAGTGATGTGAAAGACTCTTCACCAGTTATCACAAATGCTTGATTGCAGTCATTGCTGCCAAGGGTGGCACAACCGGTTATTAGGTTCAGGGGGCAATTACTTTTTCACATAGGGTCATGTAGGTTTGGAGAGTTTTTTTCCCTTAATAAATAAAATCATCATTTAAAAACTGCATTTTGCACTCAGGTTATCTTTGTCTAATGTTAAAATTTGTGTGATGATCTGAAACATTTCCGTGTGACAAATATGCAAATAAATTAGAAATCAGGAAGAGGGGGCAAATATTTTTTCACAGCACTGTGTAAATATATATGTGTATATATATATATATATATATATATATATATATATATATATATATATATACAGGGTGTGTCAGAAAAGTTCCAGGACTGGTGTCACAAAAGATTTATTTAGAATCCAAACTACATATATATATAAAGCATATATATATATATATGTGTGTGTGTGTGTGTGTGTGTGTGTGTATATATATATATATATATTTGCTCCATGGATGATTTTGTACTGTATTCACTGAGTTTTAGTGTTGCTGGACATGGAGGATATGTTTGTGCAGCTGTGCTCCAAACTTGGCTGTTGGTGTGAAGTTAGTTTGTTAGTTTGATTCACTTGCTGTTGTTGTCTTAGGTTACAGGTGTGTGTCACAGATGTAGAGCAGAACAGGAAACAGATTTTTTTATCAGTTTATTCTACAATAACAAATACTTGTGCACCATCGCCACCATAGAGCTTAAGATATACAGCCATTTTTAACTTTAAACTGTATATTTTGCAAATAAACCATACTTGCATCAAAACAAAACAAAAAACAAGAAGTGAAGAACGTGCATCAAATTTTAACTTTGCCAATTTTCTCTTAACTTTGACCTGCATGGGGTCAAAGTTTATGCTGGTGCACTGATGCCAGTTCTCCATCAGCACTCTTGGCCCTACAGTGTGAATGTTGAACATAGCAGATAAGTTTACGAGGTACCTAAATTATTAAAGATACATTTAAGGATACTGTTCTAATAATAATCATTAATGATAATTATTATCAGGAATCATTACATGTAAAAAGTAAATATACAGTGTCATGTGTAGCTTTTAAAAGCATATTAATTATCTGCAGATAAACTATAAAATTTATATTTCTCAAAAACTTCAAATACCCTACAAAAACGCTGATCTTAGCAAGTTTGTCTAATTTATAGTCAAAAATATCCACAATATTTACTAAAACTTCATTTTAATTAGACAAGTCCAGATGGATATCTTATTACAAGGACTTAAAAACAAAAATAAAGCACTATATAACTTGTAATTATGAGAAAATATCTTTTGCAGGTATTTTAACTCATTACAAGCGATTCATGGTTTATTTTTTGTTTCTTAATACTGAAATAAGATGTGCAGCTGGAAATGTCAGGCAATTTTGGCTGACAATAAGTCAGAATTGAAATTGGTTGAATAAACTTCCTTAGATTTGAGTTTTTGCGGTGTACAAAAAGTAGCCCTCTATAATACTCCTCATCTTTCCGGTAGCTCCCAGGCTGAAAAAAGTTGGTGACCCTGACCTAGAATATGTCCAGTGGCCTTTATATATATATATATATATATATATATATATATATATATATATATATATATATATATATATATATATATATATATATATATATATATTTTTTTTTTTTTACAACAAAAAAAAGGTAATAACAACCCCCTCCCATAAAAAACACAACAACACACAAAAGAGCTGCCAGATAGTTACCAGTATAATATCATTATTCAGAACATGATCAGGTGTCATGAAAATGCCAGTAAAGTACAAAAAAAAAAAACAGTTACTTGTTTTTCAGATTGCCAGTGAATGGGCCCTAGATGTCCAGGAATCTATTTTGAGTTTTTGATTTGTGGAAGTAAATGCTCTCCATTTAGATAAGTACTATCACTTCATTGAGCCATCTCTGGGGGATTTCCAGACCAGGAGAATCATCTTCTCTGCAGAAAGCACGCCAAGCACTAATGCTTGTTGTATCTCAGGTGATATTTTCAGCCTTTTTAATGTCGACCGTTGCCATGACAGATACGGTTTCTAAATCGATGCTTTGAGAACGTGCAGCTTCTGTGCCCTGCTTCAACTACGCAGTGTGAATGTTGACAGCACTTTTTAATTTAGTTTTAGTTATAATCTTTTACCTGAAGTATCTTTTGGGTTAAGTCATAATTTAGTCATCTAAGTTGTTTTAATTTTAGTCTAGTTTTAGCTGATAAAATTTCACAACATGTTAGTCGATGAAATCTGCTGTAAATTTAGTCGACTAAAATATGAAGTGTAAAGGGTAAGGCATTTTTTATGTTTCCTTGAATTTCTGAAGACATGTTTTACACTTGGATAAAATCAAACATCTAATAACCCTTTATTGAATGCTAGTAAAGTCTGAATGAATAAATGAACAGAAACAAACTGAACTTTTGTGTGAAATGCAGTCACCTTTATTTAGGCTACCTGGCAGAGCATCTCAGTTACAATACCAGAACTGACAACAAACAGTGAACCTGCTCTACATGAATATATCATTCACACAACCAAAGTAGCTGTGATTGGATATATTCTTAACTTGTCTCTACTTTCTACATGACCAAATTAGGTCTGATTGGATTAAGTCTCTGTCAAACATTTTACTCTAGTTTATATTTGTTGATGAAAATGTCAGTTAATTTAGTTTAAGTTTTTGTCCATGTGCACTTGTTTTTATTAGTCACTATTAGTTAACACTGCAACAATGAATGAAGCAGGATTAATGTTGCTGGTGGTGCAGACCAGTATTTAGGAATGATGAATGGCGGATGTGCTCCCACATCTGACATGACCTGACCTGTTCTGCCCCCATAACATTCAAGAGTCAAAAGAAGTCTGAAGAGCCCGTATTCTCCCTTGACTCTGATTCATGTTTTATTTTTAATGACTGATGAATCACTAATGCTCAAAACCTCCCACACTGAGGAGTGGCTAAAAATAGTAATGGCCCAGTGTTAGTCTAAAAATAGATAACGTGACATAATGCAGTTAAAAAAAGGAGTCACAACAAGCACACAGGACTGTTTAGAGTTGCTTAAGAGTTTATCTGATGACCCATTGACTCCCAGTATGTAATTTTCCAAAAGAAATACATACGAAACTAAACCGAAAAAAAAAGAAACTAAACCAAGAAACATATAGTTCCTCTTCTGTATATTCTGGTTCAAATAGGTAAGGTTGTGGATCTTCATCAGTCCCAAAGAAATCATCCTTGTCCAAAGAAGTCCCTGGTGGTTTGCACATGCGACCTGTGGTTTAGTTTCATATGTATTTCTTTGAAAATTACATAAAGTGTAAATCTTAGTCTAAAAATTGATAATGTAATATAGTGCAGTAAAAAACCAGACTGTTTAGAGTTGTTGAAGAGATTACCTGATGACTGTAGGCAGAGGCAGGCTAACACTTTCCATTGACTCCCAGTGTTTGAGCTTAGCTAATTAGTGGTGGGTGAGCTCTGTCCGTCTCCTCCTTGTTACTGCCCACACAGTCAAAGAATGATCATCAGATACCTCTTAAATGCAAATTGCCTGCATATTTAAGAATTTCTCGCAAACGAACGGCTCACTCACAACTGCGATGGGCTCTCATTGTTCACTTAAAAGAGCTGTTCTAAAGACTCGACTCGTTGGCAATCCTCACATCTAGCAAACCATCGCAGATGTAGGTCAACAAAACAGAGCCTCTGTTTACGAGTAGAAGAAGATAATATGATGATAGTAGAAGATAATGTAACATAACTTGGTAAAAAAACAAGCACACAGGACTGTTTAGAGTTGCTGAAGAGTTTATCCCATTGACTCCCAGTGTTGGAGCTAAGCTAATCAGCAGTGGGTGAGCTCTGTCTGTCTCTTCCATGTTTCGGTCGAAGAATGATGTCTATCTGCTTGTCATGTGTGAGGCAAGACATGAAAACAAAAAATGTTGGCATATCCCTTTAAGGCTAGCAAAATCAGTTAAAATGGCCTTGAGGTCTGTGGTGTCACACTGCTATGAGTCAGGAATCAAAATGATCTTTAAAATAATATAAAAATGATCCATCTGGCATTTTGACAGAGTTGATGTTTCTTAACAGAAAAAAGAATAAAATCAGGTCCACTTATGTTGGATCATAATTCAGCCAAAAAATATCAGGATTTGATTCTTGGTCCAAACTCCTCAGCTTGAAAGTTTACAGGGCGTAGGATGAAGTTTCTATCTTCCTACGTTTATGAGTTGTGTCAAAATAACCAAGTTTGACATTTCTCATCGTAGTTTAGTCACTTTCACACCCCAGCGTTTTCACACTCGTGCGGTTGTAAGGGACAATTTGTTTCATGTGCAGGCTGAAGGAGACCACAGGTTTCTCTTCCTGTTGAATGGTCTCAGCAGCTCTTCAGTGTCACTTCTGTCTGACAGACATACCTTGATTAACTTTCCTTCTCCAACCGAAGCGGCCTTTGGCACTGACGTTGACCACGTCATGGTAAATCTGCTGTGATCTCCCCTCAGTATTTGTGTTATTTTAAGTCAGATGGTGGGAAGATATAAAATGCAAATGCTAGGAATTTCCAAGAAGACAAGTGGGGACATAATCCAATATGCCCTTTCAGAAAGGTGAGTTTCTCGAGTTTGCATCTTTGAAAACAGTGATTAAACCCTTTAACACCTTTTGTATCATACTTGATACATACTTTTATGATACCTTTATCTAATCAACATGATCAACTGATGACTAAAAAAGCATCTGAATACAATCAGATAAATGACAAAAATGTCCACAAATGGATTATCCATCTGCACTGATAATATTTTCTCTCTCTTAATAAATATATATATAAATATATATGTATATATAGTGCTTAAAAAGTTTATTAGACCACCACCTGATGTAAGGTTTATACAGCAGCTGCCCTAACTTAGCAACATTAATAACCCAAATCATGATTTATGTTTCTGTCATGGTTTATACATTTAGTACATCTCTGACATGTTAGTGCCATATGAACCATCTCGGACTCTGAGGACCTCAGGGACCGGCCTCCTGCTGGTGCCCAGAGTCAGGACTAAACATGGGGAATCAGGGTTCCAGTTTTATGCAGCTAAAATCTGGAACAGTCTTTCTGTAGATGTGAGACAGGCCTCTACTCTGACAGTGTTAAACTCTAGGCTCTAAACAGCTCTATTTAACTGTGCATATGACTGAAAGGATCTTTTCTGCACTCTTCTCTTTTAAAGTTCATTTTATAATTATTATTTTTGTTTTTATTTTGTACTGTGATTTTAATGCATTTTTCTTGTTCTGTAAATCACTTTGAATTTCCTTGTGTATGAATTGTGCTCTACAAATAAACTTGCCTTGCCTTGTGTTATACACCAGTGTGTAGAAGCTCTTTTTAAATAATTATAAAAGTATAATTATTATTGTTATCCATGAATTTGTTCGTTTGTTTGTTAGCAAGATTACGCAAAATCTACTGGAAGGATTTTGCTGAAATCTTTTAGGAGATGTTGGTAATGGCCCAACTTAAAAATGATTAGATTTTGGTGGTGATCCAGATAACCGCCATTATTGAAAAATCATTTTTGCTAAATAACTTTCTAACCAATAATGATATCAACATGATTCTGAGTGCTAGGTGTGGGTTTTCATGGTCATGAATCATATTATGATGTTAACTTTATCATGGAGCTATTGCTTATAGATGTAACAGCAATATGTGAGCTACCTTGGCGGAGGTTTGTGCTCTTCCAGTGCTTTCTAGTTCATGCTAAAATATTGTTATTGTTATCCATGAATTTTCAAATTAACTGTTTTACTAAAACAACGGAAGTATAGTAAAGCACATTCATATTTCTTGATTAGGATGTCAGATTAAAGTTATTTACTTGCATCCCTGAACAGAGAATATAGTTTTAGTGGTTAAATGTTCAGCTTGATTCGTTTTTTGAGGTATCAAGAGGTCGATTCTGTTCAGAATGAGGCAACACAGTATCACAGCAAGAAGGTTGCTGGTTTGATCCCCGTGTCGGTAAGGGCCTTTCTGTGTGGAGTTTGCATGTTCTCCCTGTGCATGTGTGGGTTCGCTCAGGGCACTATATGTTCCTCCCACAGACCAAGGCCCTGTGATTGGCTAGCAACCAGTTCAGGGTGTACCCTGCCTCTCGTCTAATGTCATGACAGATGCATTTTACAGCATCCCAACTTCACTGGAGTTGAGGTTAGTGCTTGTTTGTTATGCCTTTAAAGGAACACTGCAACATTTTGTTGTTTTCATGTCTTACCTCACTCCTGAGTCCATGACAAGCAGGTAGACACCATTCTTTGGTCACTGTGTGTGCAGTAACAAGGAAGAGACAGGCAGAGATCACCCACCGCTAATTAGCTTAGCTCAAACACTGGGAGAATATGGGTAGCGTCAGCGTGCCTCTGCCTAGAGTCATCAGATAAACTTTTCAGCAACTCTAAACGGCCCTGTGCGCTTGTTGTGACTAATTTTTTCCTCTTTTTGTTACGTTATCTTTTATTATCATCGTATTATCTTCTTCTACTCCTAAACAGAGGCTTTGTTTTGTTGACCTACTTCTGCGGTGGTTTTCGACTGAGGTGTGACATTCCCGAAAGAGTCGAGTCTTTTTGAACAGCTCTGAATGGAGCAGCTGTTTCATCATGCTTGGTTGTCTAGGTGGTGCCAGCGTCTACAAGTTTTGTATCTTTGGTTTGTGCTCTGAAGTTCTCAGCACCCTTGAGCTGCTCACTCCTACAAGACGGGGTTTTCCCTGAACTGGATTTTTGACTCATTTCTAGGTCAAACAAACCGGGGATTACACAGCATCCTGTGTACTTCACCCTAACGCTCAGATCATCAGCAGAGATGGTCCATCCCATTTGGTTGGATGATTTGGGTTCAGGGAGGAGACCCTGTTGGCCTTCAGAGCTGTCTGCACCTTTCAGCACCTGCATCTCACTCACATGTTTTTTTTTTAAAGGTCAGCCGAGCTCATGCAGCACGTTGCAGTACATAAATGTGTCACACTTTCAAAATGAGAAGTTAGCATTGAGAAAAACTTTTATTTACACTTCCCCCCAAAACACGAGGAAGTTATGCAGCATGTACAAAATCGTGCCATCAATGCAGTCAGCTCTGAAAAAAAAGTCAGAATTGAGAATAAAGCCAGAATGCTGAGATTAAAGTCTAATTTTCGAATTAAAGTCTGAATTCTGAAATTAGAGTTTGTGTTAAGATTCAGAATACTGAGTCTAAAGGCAGGATCTTGATACTTCTCATTCAAACCTTTATTTATCATTTATTATTAAAGACATTGAGGTTTTCCTAATTTTCAGTGTCGTCGAGATCGCAGACATTATATGAACAATAAACAAACACATTCAGTCAATCAATCAATCACAGCAGCAAAGGAATCAATTAAAACAGAAGAACAGTGGTCAGTAATCAAGGTCTTAAACTCTGTAAGAGAGGGAAAGGCTGTTATCTTTAGAGTTTGTTGGAGGAAATTTCATGAGTGTAACCTTGCAGAGCGGATGACCTGCCTGATTAACTGTATGAAACCCTGCTGCTTCACTGTCTTTTAGCTTTCCTCTATCAGTATAACTCTGATCATTTCACCTCCTACTACTTTTAAGTCCTTCTTTTATTTATATCTTCTTATGTTTCATATTAATGCAATGGCTTACTTTTAATTCAGATTTTATCTAATTATGCTTCACCTTTGTTACACTTTAACCCTTTTACAGATAACCTTTTTGGACTTTTTATTGTTTTATCTCCTGCTCATGTCTGTTGTTTTATTCTATCACTGCTACTATGAATATTTTATTGTCATTAATAATGTCTTTTTCACATCCTTTTTATGTTTTCTTACTGGTTTTATGTTTTTGGCTTTTATTCCGGTCCTCATGGTCTCATTTTATGTTGCATGGTTCTTGTATTGTCTGGGTTCTTATGACGAAACGTGTTTTTCTGTAACAGTGCTTTGAGTTAACCTGGGCTTTTTGTTTTTATTTCCTTTTGTGCTGAAGCTCTTGTAATTGATGTCTGTATGTTCTTGTCTGTTCAAAGCACTTTGTAAACCTCTGTTTTTAAAAGTGCTATACAAATAAAGTTATTATTATTATTATTATTATTATTACTACTAACTGTCTGTCTGGCGTGCAGGTTACCATGAGTGAGGGGCATTTACCGAGTTCAGTGAGTGAGTGAACCAGAGGAACGAGTCATGTCGGAGCAATCATAAAACATTAACAGGTTTGTGAGGTGGGGTGGTAGCCTGTTAGTAAGGGCTCTGAAAATATACAAAAACCAATGTTTGATCCTTCTCTGGTCAGGAGATGGCCAAACGACCTTGTCATAGAAGACACAGGGATGAGTGTTGTACCTGTCACCAGTCATGAATCGGAGAGCAGAATTCAAAGAAAAGTCAGGATCTTGATATAAACATCATTATTTTGTACGAATTGGGAGGGAGGGGGTCATGAAGAAAAAAATCTGAGATTAAAATCTGAGTCAAAAAAGTCAGAACTTTGAATTCAAAGTAAAACTGTTAAACTGAAAAAATCAGAATTGAAAAACAGAATGAATATTTAAAAAAAACAGAATCTTGATATTAAAGTAAAGTTTTTTTAAGTAAGAATTGGGAAAAAAATAGAATAAAAAAGACAAAAATCTGAAATTAAAGTCTGAATCAAAAAAGTCAGAGCCGCCAAGTTTTTCTAGTTATTTATTGCAACTCAAGTCGTGCAAGTCCAGTGAATATCTTGAAATGTCACAAAGGTGAGTGCTGTACTGCCATAGCTTAAAAGAAAAGGTTAGGTTACTCAAAACTGAAAAAATATGTACATTTCAGAATAATACAAAAAGGCCTCTTTCAGGAAACATGAAGTGGGTTAACAACTTAAAGCTGTTCTGCAGCAGTGAAGGCTGATCAAGCCTTGAAAGCTGGCTCTACTGATTCCTACAGGTGTCCCAACTTGTGTGGATTTGCTGTTCATCATGAGACTGGGGTCCACATTCAAGATTTCCTGCTGCTTAACAGAAGGTTTTTTCTTGCCGCCATGATGGAGGGATTCATGATTGGCTATATGGAGTCACGTTGGGTGTTGGATGTATATATTTGTATATATATGTATATGTGTATTTTATATATGTATCTATGCATATATGTGTATCCATAAAATGAAGAGCTTTGTGCTCTATTGTAAAGTGTCTTGAGATAACACTTGTTATGAATTGGGGCTATACAAATAAAATTGATTGATTGATTGATTGATTGACTGATTGATTGATTGATTGATTGTGCCACAACACTGACGGTAAGATTTGGTATTGAAAAAGAAACTTGGCATTGAAGAAAAACTTGCATTGGCACTGAAACAAGTATTGGCATTGTAAAATGTTGAATTGAAAAATAAAATACAAACATTAAAAAAAACTATTATTTTTTTTTCAGGATATTTTTTTGTTTTATGATGTGTTTTTCAATGCCAATCTTCTGATTGTTTTTTTACACTCTCTCTTTTTTCAGCGTCACAGATTTTCAGTTTCAACTCTCTGGTTTTCAGTTACAGTTCTCACTTTTTCAGTTTCAACTTACTGGCAGTGTTTTGACCTGGAGGTGAGGGGTGAGGGGTGGGGGGCGGGGGCGGGTCTTGGAGCGCGAGGACGCGCTTCCAGCTACCAACAACACTGTTCTCCCTGCGGCTGTGATCGACACTGAAACCAATGGATGAAAGTTCACCTGAAGTCACAAACTGACAGAAAGCCTGTTTTTTCAGTTGGTATTTTTCACATAGAACCTTGTGGCATTAAAATCACTATATGCTTCATGCCATGCTAATTTAGCAATCGTGCTAACGTTCGCTAAGCTAGCTGATGTAAACGTGCTTTGAGTCTTTACTACAGACATAAACACTGACAGGAGGGATTCTTCATCACCACAAACATTATTTCACAGGGCGCCCTCCCAAATACACTTTAGAGGAAACACTGTGATATACTCGACTCCAACTTGTAAACTGCTGCACCTTGAGGTGCCCTTCCCTCTGATCACCCCTCTGACTGACTGCAGTCCATCTGTGAATCCCAATTCAAGAAATAATTGCTATAACATCAATATATTATGTTCGTTTGTTAAGTCGCGATGAAATAATGTTTGTGGTGATGAAGAATCCCTCCTGTCAGTGTTAATGTGTCTGTAGTAAAGACTCAAAGCACGTTTACATCAGCTAGCTTAGCGAACGTTAGCACGATTACTAAATATAGTGATTTTAACGCCACAAGGTCCTATGTGAAAAATACCAACTGAAAAAACAGGCTTTCTGTCAGTTTGTGACTTCAGGTGAACTTTCATCCATTGGTCTCAGTGTCGATCACAGCCGCAGGGAGAACAGTGTTGTTGGTAGCCGGAAGCGCGTCCTCGCGCTCCAAGCCCCGCCCCCAACCCCCACCCCTCACCTCCAGGTCAAAACACTGCCAGTAAGTTGAAACTGAAAAAGTGAGAACTGTAACTGAAAACCAGAGAGTTGAAACTGAAAATCTGTGACGCTGAAAAAAGAGAGAGTGTAAAAAAACAATCAGAAGATTGGCATTGAAAAACACATCATAAAACAAAAAAATATCCTGAAAAAACAATAGTTTTTTTAATGTCTGTATTTTATTTTTCAATTCAACATTTTACAATGCCAATACTTGTTTCAGTGCCAGTGTAAGTTTTTCTTCAATGCCAAGTTTCTTTTTCAATACCAAATCTTACTGTCAGTGTTGTGGCTCCATGTCACAGCCCCGTCTGTCTGCATTAAAGCATACCCTGTGGTACCATACCCTTGTGAGCGTCAGTCGAACAGCACTGTACTGCCGAAAGCCGAATGTTGCTACAAAAATGGCAAGAAAAAGGCAATGAACAATGGCAGAGAGACAAACCATCAGAACACTTAAAAATGTAGGTCTTTCTCACAGAGAAACTGCAAAGAAAGTCAAGGTGTCAGTGAGTCCAGTTTTCTTCACCATCTAAAGGCACTCAGAAACTGGGAAAACTCTGACAGGAAGAGGTCTGGCAGACTCAAAGCCACAACTAAACCAGAGGACAAGTTTCTGAGAGTAAACAGTTTGCGTGACAGGCAGCTCACAGGATAACAGCTTCAAGCACAGCTTTATAGTGGTCGTAGTAAACAAGTCTCAGTTTCAACTGTGAAGAGAAGACTTCGAGCTGCAGGTTTGACAGGACAAGTTGCAGCAAGAAAGCCGTTGCTAAGACGTCAGAATAAGACAAAGAGGCTTACCTGGGCCATGAAACACCGCCATTGGACTACTGAAGACTGGAAGACGGTATTATGGACTGATGAATCAACATTTAAAATCTTCTGTTCATCACGCAGGATCTTTGTACGCCGTCGAGTGGGTTACAGGATGGTCCCACAGTGTGTGACATCAACGGTCAAACATGGAGGAGGAAGTGTGATGGTCTGGGGCTGTTTTGCTGGATCCAGGGTTGGTGACTTGTCCAGAGTGAGAGGCACCCTGAACCAAAACAGCTACCACAGAATTCTGCAGCACTATGCAGTACCCTCTGGTATGAGCCTGATTGGTCAGGGGTTCATCCTACAGCAAGATAATGACCCCAAACATCAGTCCAAGCTATGCCAGAACTACCTCAGGAAAAAAGAACAAGGTGGTAAGCTTGAAAACATGGAGTGGCAGCACAGTCTCCAGACCTGAACCCCATCGAGCTGGTTTGGGATGAACTGGACAGAAGAGTAAAAGCAAAGCAACCTACAAGTGCCACTCATTTATGGGAACTTCTGCAACAGACATGGGAAGAACTTTCTGAAGAATATTTGACTTCTGTTGTAGAAAGACTGCCTCGAGTGTGTTCAGCTGTTATATCTGCCAACGGTGGCTACTTTGATGAGTCAAGAGTTTAGAATACATTTAGGGCCTATTTATTAATTTCATGATTTATTTTTTTAATCCAATTGCTTATTTGTACTATGCTTTCATTTCAGAGTGAAATGAGACATTAAACTGAATACTATTCAGTAAAAAACTGGAAAAATTGGGGTGTTCTAAAACTTTTGACCGGTAGTGTGTATATATATATATATATATATATATATATATATATATATACATATATATATATATATATGATGCAAAGAAAGGCCAAAATCTTGATGTTATAAGTAAGATTTTTTAAAATAAGAATTAAAAAAGTCAAAAATGTTTAATTAAGGTCTGAATCAAAAAAAGTCAGAACCCTGTGATAAAACTTTATTCAAGTATGAATTGAATAACTTATGAATGCCAAAGGTCGCTCTTCAACACTCTAATCCAAAGTTTATTTTACAATGTGTCCCGAAACCGTCAGAGAAAAAGACCTGTACTGAAAAACTTGTGAAGGTCAAAGGTCATTCTTCAATACTCCTATCCAAAGTTCATTTTAAAGGAGAAAAAGACCTCCACCAAATGAAACAGTTACCAGCCAAGCCCCTCCTGACCCTCCCCTGAAATTTGCCGGATGTGGGGGTGCAGACAGCCTTCCTGTTCTCAGCTTTGGTGTTATTGCTGGAGAAATTGACGGCGGCGTGCCCACAACATATGTGACGTCTGAAATGCGGAAGCATCCATTTATACGCGACCTCAGGCTGACAGCAGTTATTGCTGCGCTGGACGAGGAAGGAGACAGATCTGATCATGTGTGACGTTCACCTCACTCAGTGTCTGGATGAGTACGTTCATTCATTTTTCTTCTGTTTTCGTGATATCACCTTTAAATCCAGCTTTTATCAGCGCTCTGAAACTGGAGAATGTGAATAACACGTGGCGATATGAGCAAGGGAAGAGCCTGGACGGTGAAATCTGAGCCAGTCAGACCTCGGCACAGCTCTAAATATTTTTAAAAGAATATGCTGAAATGTTTCTTCGGTGTATTTACTGCAAAAGCTCAGATGTAGGTGAGAGTATTTGTCAAATTTCAAGTAAAAAATACCTCACTAGACTTATTCTTTGATTTATATTTATATATTTATACATATATTTTTAATGAATTCATATTTCTAACTATATCTGTCTTATTTAGGCTGTGTCAGTGGTAAAATGCAAACGTGGCATCACATCCACTGATTCTGTGTTTTTATTCCTGCCCTTAATCACTGATGGACTGACGGTTTTATCTGCGCTCTTACATTGAGGTTTCTCCACATGTAGCTTCAGCAGGGACCTTCAGTTGCACCCTCTCTGCGTGTTGGTGTGGTTTTTGGTGTTTCTAGTCCTGTAGGTTGAGGGCTTGGGTTGTTTGTTGCCCACTTTTTAGGTTTTCCTCATTTTCCTTTAAATGTTTTGGGCTGAGAGACTCCAGAAGTTCTCCTCTCTCTCAGATTCTTCGGGGTTTGTGATGCTGTTAGTTTTATTTAGATTGTGTTTTTGTTGGCTAGTTCATTTTGTGCTGAAGCTCTTCTGCTTTATCTTCTGCATGTTATTTATATTATATATATTATAATGGTAACTTTATCATGGTACTATTGCTTATAGATGTAACAGCAATATGTGAGCTACCCTGGCGGAGGTTTGCGCTCTTTGAGTGCTTTCTAGTTATGCATGTTTTTACCCAGGTTTCAGCACAGTATGTCATATAAGGCGTGTAAATAGATAGTACAAAATTTTAAAGGGATACGTCAACTTTTTTTTTTTGTTTTTGAGTCTTGCCTCACTCCAGAGTCCATGACAAGCAGATCGACTCCATTCTTTTGACTGTCCTGCGGTAACAAGGAAGAGACGGGCAGAGCTCACCCACCGCTAATTAGCTTAGCTCAAACACTGGGAGACAATGATAAGCGTTAGCCTGCCTCTGCCTACAGTCATCAGTTCAACTCTTCAGCTCTTAACAGTCCTGTGTGCTTGTTGTGACACATTTTTTTTAACTGCGTTGTTACATTATCTATTTTTAGACTAAGGTTAGCACTTAATTTACTAAAGAAATACATGTGACACTAAACCGCAGGGTGCGTGCACAAACCACCGTGGACATGCTTGTGAGTAGGTCAACAAATAGATAACTTAACATACTGCGGTAAAAAAGACTCACAACAAGCACAAAGGACCATTAAGAGTTGCTCAAGAGTTTATCTGATGACTGTAGGCAGAGGCAGGCTAACACTACCCACTGACTCCCAGTGTTTGAGCTAAGCTAATCAGCAGTGGGCGAGCTTTGCCCGTCTCTTCCTTGTTACTGCAGCACAGTCGACAGAATGGAGTCTATCTGCTTGTCATGGACTCTGGAGTAAGGCAAGACATGAAAACAACAAAAATGTTGGCATATCCCTTTAAGGCAGTTTTTATTTAATAAATCCTTAGTTTTATAAAGAATTGCCACAGATTTTGATCATTTATAGTGTTCTTTGTGTCATAGCTGGTTTGTGTGCCACCATACATTTTGATTTATTTTCATTCAATGATAACTGCTTTAAGTCAAACCATGTTTTCAACTTAATCAACTCTTTTTCTGCTGATTCTAATAAATGCTTTATATTATACCCAGAAGAAAAGAAATAAGTATAAAGATATATCAGATACTGTACAGATTTCATTTAAAGACATTTTAAATAATTGAGACTAAATAAGCTTTTACTGCTGAAGAAACTCATCCCAGTCAGTCGTCTCTAACGTGAATCTGTTCTGACTGCAGGACAGACTGTGTTGATGGCATCCTCAAGGAAAGCTGCTGCAACATGAAGGTAAGAATAGTTTTCATGGATGGAAACTCTGACTCTCATCCCCTTTATTGTTTCTTTCACGTCATCTGCTCAGTCAGGAGGAAACACCTGCAGAGGAAGACGGTGGTGGTGACTTTTTCTCTTTCAACAGGATATCCTGAAGGACACATTCAGACTAGAGGATGGTCTTGACCTGGTGGTTTCTCAGAACCGTAAAACTCTGCGGCGTATCGGCATGCTGGTGCTGTCTGGAAACAGATTCAAGAATTCCAGCAACATCATCAAGGAGCTGGTGAAGGGTGGGTGGTTAGAAAAATGAGTTTAAGGCAACTTTATTTCTGGAACATTGTCCATACAACGCAATTACAGTGCTTTACAGGGTAAAAAACAAAACATCATGACATAGAATAGAATAAACTAAAAACTAAAATAAAAACTGAATACAATGATTTATAAATTATTTTCAACCTTTATTCAACTACAATGACAAGATATTTTATGTTGTTTTTTGCAATTATTCTCTCATTTTGAATTGAAAACCTGCAACACATTACAAAAAAGCTGGGACAGGGGCAACAAAAGACTGGGAAAGTTGAGGAACACCTGTTTAGAACATTCCTCAGGTAAGCAGGTTAATTAGAAACAGGTGACTGAGTATAAAAGGAGCATCCCTGAAAGGATGGGGCGAGGTTTACCACTTCAGTCCATAACAGACAGCTGCAAGAATTTAAGGATTTCATCATTTACACTCCATAATATCATCAAAACATTCAGAGAATCTGGAAAAGTCTCTGCATGTAAGCAGCAAGGCTAAAAACCAACACTGAATGCCTGTGCCCTTCAACCCCTCAGGCAGCACTGCATTATAAAGCAGCTTCATTCTGTAAAGGATATCACCACGTGGGCTCAGGAACACTTCAGGAAAACCATTGTCAGTAAACGCAGTTCATCTCTACATCTACAAGGTCAAGGTCAAACTCTACCATGCAAAGACAGAGCCAGATATCAACAACACCCAGAAACACTGAGCTCATCTGAGATGGACTGAGGCAAAGCAGAAAAGTCTGCTGTGGTCTGAGTCCACATTTCAGACTGTTTTTGGACATCATGGACGTGGTGTCCTCCGGGCTTAAGAGGAAAAGGACCATCCAGACTGTTATCAGAGCAAAGGTCAAAAGACAGCATCTGTGATAGTATGGACGGGGGTGTCAGTGCCCATGGCATGGGTAACCTGCACATCTGTGTAGGCTCCATTAATGCTGAAAGGTACATACAGGTTTAGGAGCAACATGCTGCCATCAGAGACGTCCCTGCTTATTTCAGAGACAGTGAAGACACATTCTGCTTGAGTTACAGCGGCAGGGACTAGAGTGACCTGCTGCAGCCCACACCTGTCTCCTATTGGAAATGTGTGGAGCATTATGAAGCACAAAATACAACAACGGAGACCCCGAAAACTAAAGCTGTACATCAAGCAAGAATGGGAAAGAATTCAAAGCTTCAACAGTTAGTTTATTCAGTTCACAAACTCTCACTGAGTGTTAAAAGAAAAGGTGATGCAACACAGGAACGTACTGCAGGCATCGAATTCAAAATGAGTGAATACTTGAGTTTATTATTACCAATCTTGTCTTTATAGAGTATTTAGTGGAATGTAGGTCAAAACAGGTCTGTAAATCATTGTATTCTGTTTTTATTTATATTTTACACAATGTCCCAACTTCTTTGGAAGGAACTGTGGCTTGTCTGGGTAGGGGTGTGACCAAACTGGGGCTCACTCTGGTTGGCTGTTTGCTAGGTCTGTGCATGTCGTCTGCAGATTTCTAAAACCTTCAACCTCCGCCTCTCTCTCTCTGCAGAAACCATTGTGGAGACGAGGGTGAACGTTTGCAAGACGGGCAGGAGGTATGAGTGCACTAACAGAGAGAGAGACTTCACCCTGCATGACTTATCCCAAGGAAGGATCGTCTTTGTGGAATGGAGGATGAAACTGCAGGCCGTCTGTCTGAGGGCCGGTCAGGACAAACACATAGGTACCAGATTTTCACTTCCTGCTGAAAAAAGAACAAATGATTTACTGTCGCTGTTCGTAGAAACGGGGCGGCATGGTAGCACCGAGCACGTGCCTCACAGCAAGAAGGATGCCAGTTAGATCCCCGGGCCGGGGAGATCCTTTCTCTGTGAAATGTGCATATTCTTCCTGTGCATGCATGGGTTCTCTCCGGGCACTCTGGCTTCCTCCCATAGACCAAAACTAGTAAAGCACTCAGAGAGCACAGACCTCCGCCAAGCAGCTCAGTTCAGCAGTTGCTTTTCCACAACCCCTGTAAAAGACAATTCTGGATCACCAGATCCAGAACAGAGCCAGGATCCAGACCAAACTCAGCACATACATGGAGGTTGTTACCCTGTATGAACACAACAAGTTTTGGAAACATCACTTAATATTTGGATTTTATATGAATTATTTAATGTCGTCAATTGGATCTCCCATTATAAAGTTCGATGTTTTTTTGTGACGTCAGTCTGGATCTAATCCAGATAAAATTTGCCATGATGATGATTATCCTGTAACACTGGAAGCGAATCCATTGAAAAATGGCAGAGATATGATTTTTAAAATTCTGCCCAATGTTAACCGATGAGATTTTTTGAAATTTCAGGATTTTTTTGCATTCAGACAAATATACATATCACCACCAAAATCTAATCATTTCCAAGCTGGACTATTACGAACATCTCCTGAAAATTTCAGCAAACTCCGTCCAGTAGTTTTTGTGTAATCTTGCCAACAAATAAACAAACAAACATACGCTGACATAAACATAGCCTCCTTGGCAGAAGTAAACATGCTCATCAGGTTGATTGGTGACTCCAGATTGCCCTTATGTGGATGGTTGTCCGTCTCTCTATGTGGTCTTGTGATTGGCTGGCTTATGGTCCAGGGTGCACCCTGCCTCTTGCCCAATGTTAGCTGGAAAAGGCTCCAGCCCCCCATGACCCTGAAAGGGATAAGCGATCCAGGCGTCTTTAAATGTACACTTGTGTCTTCCTCTCTGTTTCAGTGAATTTCAAAATGGTGAGTTACAGTTTTGACCAGCCACCACCAGACGGTCAGCTGGTCCGGCTGTCGATCAAGGAGTACAGCCTGTCCTCGTCCATGACAGGGGACAAAGCCGAGCTCTGCCTGGAGGTAAGACGCACATCACACTAACGCTGTGGCGTGACTGAGGGCCAGAGTGGGGGGGGATTCATCAAAACTGGGCGCCACACAGAGAGCCAAGTCTCAGATCTTAGGGTTGAGGCCTAATCCTAAATAAAAAGCAAGCCACAAATTTTTTTTTTTTTTTTCTAACACTTTATTTATACATTTTCAGTTTTACAGAACAATATTAGAAAGCACTCAGAGAGCGCAAACCTCTGCCATATTGCTGTTGCGTCTATAAGCAATAGTTCATGATAAAGTTACCATCATCATATGATCCTTTGACCCTAAAAACTCACACCTAGCACTCAGAATCATGTTGATATCATTATTAGTTAGACAGTTATTGAGCAAAAACAATCACTCTCGAATGACGGTTATCTGGATCACCACCAAAATCTAATCATTTCTAAGTTGGGCCATTACCAGCATCTCCTGAAAATTTCAGCAAACTCCGTCCGGTAGTTTTTGTGTAATCTTGCAAATAATTTGCGTAATTTTGTCTAATAATGATATCAACATGATTCTGAGTGCTAGGTGTGAGTTTTTAGGGTCATGAATCATATTGTGATGGTGCCTTTATCATAAACTTTTGCTCATATATGTAATAGCAATAAGTGAGCTACCTTGGCGAAGGTTTGTGCTCTCTGAGTGCATTCTAGTTTAGCTTTTTTAATCATCCTGTTCACAATCTAACAGATGCCGGCAAACACAAAACCTCCTTGGTGGAGATAATAAAAATTCATATTAAATGCAGAGATTGAAAAAAAAAAAATAAACAACTGATAAAAAGAGAGCAGAGAGTGATGGTGGAAGGATACGTTGCTCATGAGTTGCATCACAAAATGTCCCAAACACAGGAGCTTTGTCCAGGAACAGTGAAAGAATCTTACTGTAGTGTCTAGTCGAGCCAACATAGTTTTTTGTGTAACTTTACCCTGAAAGTGAGGTCATCACAAGGCTTTATAGGCACCGTCGACTGCTGTGTGTCGCCGTAACTGGCTGTCTTCCCTCAAAGGCAGAGCTGGGTACCTGCTTTATATCTGCAAGTATATTTTCAAGCTCCATGAGCCTCGAGCAACCCTACAGCAGTGTTGAATTTGACAGCACTTTTTAATTTAGTTTAAGTCTTTTGCCTAAAATACCTTTTAGTTTTAGTCATGATTAAATCATCTAAATTGTTTTAATTTTAGTCTAGTTTTAGTTGATGAAATTTCACAACATTTTAGTCGATGAAATCTGCTGTAAATTTAGTCGACTAAAATATGAAGTGTAAAGGGTAAGGCATTTTTTATGTGTCCTTGAATTTCTGAAGTCATGTTTTACACTTGGATAAAATCAAACATCTAATAACCCTTTATTGAATACTAAAAAGTTTAAACAGAAACAAATTGAACTTTTGTGTGAAATGCAGTCACCTTTATTTAGGCTACCTGGCAGAGCATCTCAGTTACAATACCAGAACTGACAACAAACAGTGAACCTGCTCTACATGAATATATCAATTCATAAAGAGAGGAGCTCTGATTGGATCGCTCCACAACTTATCCCACCACCACCAAGCTAAGGCAGCTGTGATTGGATATATTCCTAACTTGTCCCTACTTTCTACATGAGCAAATTAGGTCTGATTGGATTAAGTCTCTGTCAAACATTTTAGTCTAGTTTTTATTTGTTGATGAAAATGTCAGTAAATGTAGTTTGAGTTTTAGTTCATGTGCACTTGTTTTTATTAGTTACTGTCTAGTTTTTGTCAGGAGAAAAACGTTGAAGAAAACTATGACGAAAATAATTAGTCAACAAAATGAACACTGCCCCACAGGCTCCTAAAATCTCACTGGCCTTCCTCCTTCTACTTGCAGAAAGTTGCGAAGGAGAGACTGGGTGCCATCAACAGCGACTCGGACCTGCGGCGTTTCCTCTTCATCAGACGGAGCCGTGGGGTCGATCAACTTGAGTTTGAGTCTGTCCAATGCCCGGACTGGTTCATCAGCACGTCTGCTGACCAGCCGGTGGAAATGAGCAAAAAGGATGCCCCACGCAACATCTACTTCAGGACCAGCTAAAGTCTAAAGGAACCAAACAAAACCAAAAATATGCTTTCTGTTGTTTTCTCATGTCTCACCACCAGAGTGAGCCACAAGTCTCTGCAGAAGAACAGCTGACTCACAGTCATGTATCCACTAAAGCTATTTTGCATTTATATCATTTTGACGAGTGGTACTATAGTAGAAGATATTCCTCAGCATAACTCTTTTTTAGACTGTTCTTTTTTAATTACTCTGTTTCTGCGTGTGCCGTGTAAGAACAAGAAAATAAAGATTTGAGTGTAGAAACATTAAAAGTTTTTCAAGCATAGAGTGCTAAATGTGATCTTTTCTTAAAAAAAACAATTTTTTTAATACTTGAGTGTGTTCTAAGTTCACTTTTGTCTTAAATGATTAAAAGGAATTGAAGGAAAGAGCCGGGAGACGACCCTGGAGAGGGAGAGACGATAAGTCCAGAAGGATCTGCACATGACAGCAGTGTGAATTTTGACAGCACTTTTTAATTTAGTTTTAGTCTTTTGCCTAAAATACCTTTTAGTTTTAGTCATGATTTAGTCATCTACATTGTTTTAATTTTAGTCTAGCTTTAGTTGATGAAATTTACTGTAAATGTAGTCGACTAAAATATGAAGTGTAAAGGGTAAGACATTTTTATGTTTCCTTGAATTTCTGAAGTCATGTTTTACACTTGGATAAAATCAAACATCTAATAACCCTTTATTGCATGCTAGTAAAGTCTGAATGTATAAATGAACAGAAACAAATTGAACTTTTGTGTGAAATGCAGTCACCTTTATTTAGGCTACCTGGCAGAGCATCTCAGTTACAATACCAGAACTGACAACAAACAGTGAACCTGCTCTACATGAATATATCAATTCATAAAGAGAGGAGCTCTGATTGGATCGCTCCACAACTTATCCCACCACCACCAAGCTAAGGCAGCTGTGATTGGATGTCCCTCTGAACTCATCCAACCTTTTCACACAACCAAAGTAGCTGTGATTGGATATATTCCTAACTTGTCCCTACTTTCTACATGACCAAATTAGGTCTGATTGGATTAAGTCTCTGTCAAACATTTTAGTCTAGTTTTTATTTGTTGATGAAAATGTCAGTTAATTTAGTTTGAGTTTTTGTCCATGTGCACTTGTTTTTATTAGTTACTGACTAGTTTTTGTCAGGAGAAAAAAGGTTGTTGACGAAAACTATGACAAAAATAATTAGTCAACAAAATCAACACTGTTTACAGCAGGTCTGTCTTCAGACCGGTTTTGACTTCTAATGGACGTTTCAGTGATGCTGGTCACAGCTGAAGGAAGAAGTGATTACATTTTAGCTGATCAAAATCCGGATATGGATTCGTGAATGTTTTAAAGGACTGTTAACACTTGTACACAGGGCAGTTTCACATTTGCAACTACAGGTTCTCCAAGAGCACAAACCTCTGCCAAGGCAACACTGTCGAGCGGGTTATGGTCAGTGATGTGGAACATGCCCAATCTCGCTCTGTTAACAAATCCTTAAAATAACTAAAACGTAACCACTTCTTTCTTGAGCTGCGACCAACATTCACTGAAAATTTGATCAAAATCCATCGAGTAGCAGACTTAAAGGTTAAGTTCGGTTTTTTGACACCTGGACCTTATTTTTAGGATTAAATACGCTCGTAGACTCACCCAGACAATTTTGGCGGAGCTCGGAGCCGTTTTCGAGCAATTTAGATCCTTCCGACGGCGTTTTTTCTCATGCCATAGTAGCGGACGGGGCCAGAAATCGAAGCCCCTAAATTAGACATTATCTGATGCAAAACTCGCTCATTTCAGCTACATTTTATAAATCAATGGCCAGTGTTATCACCATGGCAGCTCAACTTCGTTGTTGTCATCCGGGGCTTTACAAGGATGGGTAACTTTTGGTGACGTCATAGACATGCACCGCAAGAGCGCAGCTGAGTAGAGCCGCTGTTGTTGCTAGGCTACACGGCTATTTTTGTGCAACATGGCGGAATATTTATCCGATGTAGAAGTGTCTGACGATGACTTTGAGTATAATGGATGCCTGGATGCCAGAATATACCGACGAGGAGCTATGTGAAAGGAGGATGCAGAGGGAAAGAGCCGAACAGCTGGCCAGAGAACAAGCAACCACTGCACGTTCACGAATGGGGGCTAACTGGTGGTGTTGTTGAGGACATTGCACGGCAGTGGCAACAGAGGAGGAGTGAGTTTCGCAACAGATAATGTCTGATTTAGGGGCTTCGATTTCTGGCCCCGTCCACTGCTATGGCATTAGAGAAAATGCCGTCAGATGGATCTAAATTGCTCGAAAACGGCTCTGAGCTCCGCCAAAATTGTCTGGGTGAGTCTACGAACGTATTTAATCCTGAAAATAAGGTCAGGGTGTCAAAAAACTGAACTTAACCTTTAAAACGTGTTACAAGTAAAAACTCTTGTTTAACTAACACTACTAGTAACACAAAATTGTCTACTAGAAGGCGAATTTGCTTACTAGTAAGGTCTACTCGCGCACTAGTGCACCAAAAACCCTTACTAGTAAAAACAAAATTTTTGCTAACTGGTATTACTAGTAAATTCAAAATATAGTATCTCACTTGTAGTACTAGTTGACTAGTTGTTTTAGTCTGCTAGTACTACTAGTAAAGCCAGAAGATTCACTAGTAGTATTATCAGACCTAATGCAAATGAAGTAGGAGGGATTATAACCAAATACAGCGCCACGATTGGTTGTAATATTTTGGAAAGCCAATGGGAAGCCTGAATTTGCTTTCCGCCACCCCCTTATTAGCATTTAAGGCTTATTAGTAGTACTAGTGAGTCTACTTGCGCATTAGTTGACCAAAATTGAGTACGTTCTCCAAATTTGAGTACTGAACTATGGTTCATATCACCGACATCAAATTTATGCTCAAACGGTTTCCATACTCTGTGAGGTAGATCTAGTGTTTTGTACGTTTGAGGAAGACTAAAGAATTTCCTCTTACAGTCACGTTTTTCCGCAGTCATGATTTAATCTTCTCAAACTGAATCCAATTTGACGTCCAGTTCAAAAACACAGCTCAGCTTGTTCAGTCTGCTTTTTATAGACAGGCTCAATAACTCATTTACTCTCCACTGTGTGATGTGTGCACATTAATACCGAAGGCTCGGGCAGAGTGAGCATGCTCAGTGGAAACTGTGTCGACGTAGGAATATGAATTTCACAGTGCGGGTCAACGGTCAGTGGGTTAGCAGCTCAGAATACCTGCGAGCTTTGACGTCAAATAATCTGATGAAATTATTAAAGGGGAGGGATAATCTGCAGAGGTCAAAGAGGGTGATGCTGACCTTGAGGAAAGGAACCTGCAGCCCTTAGCATGATCATGAAGCTCACTGTTATATAACGCTATACCATCAGATCATGTAAGCATGTTCATGACACCCTGTCAAAGAGATATGGAGCAACTTACTGGAGTTTAAAATCCATATTCTAGGGTAGATTTCTATCAAAGCTATTATTTTAAAGCAAAGTATGTAGGATGAATGTTATTAGGAAAAAATATTTTGTTTTTTTCATGTATAATATGAAGCAGGTTTTTGAGGGGACTTTCCAGGTAATGTCTATTTATGTGCATTTGTGACCATGGTTAAAGAACAGTTTATAGGTTAAATATCTCTTATTGTCTGTATTATTAATTCGTTTTTAGTTTAAAATGGTTTCCAAAGGGAAAAGATAAGAAAATCCTTTATTTGGATGAAGTAAAGTGACAAATTCTGCAGCAAATGACAAGTGGGACAGGGGCACGTTCACATTGTTATATCACCTTTTCTTTTAACAGTACTATAAGCGTTTGTGAACTGAGAATTGCTGAAGCTGTGAATTCTTTCACATTCTTGCTTGAGGTTTGACTTCAGTTGCTCAACAGTCCAGGCCTCCATGGTTGTATTTTGTCTGGACTGCAGGAGGTCAGTCTAGTACCTGCACTCTTCCACTCTGAAGCTAGGCTGTTGTAACTCGAGCAGAATGTGTCTTCATGTCTCTGAAATAAGCAGGGACGTCCCTGAGAAAGATGGATGGCAGCATGTTGCCCCTAAACCTGTATGTACCTTTCAGCTTTAATGGAGCCTTCACAGATGTGCAGGTTACCCATGCCATGGGCACTAACACCCCCCCATACCATCACAGATGCTGTCTTTTGACCTTTGCTCTGATAACAGTCTGGATGGTCCTTTTCCTCTTTAGCCCGGAGGACACCACGTCCATGATGTCCAAAAACAGTCTGAAATGTGGACTCAGACCACAGCAGACTTTTCCACTTTGCCTCAGTCCATCTCAGATGAGCTCGGCCCAGAGAAGCCGGCGGTGTTTCTGGGTGTTGTTGATATCTGGCTCTGTCTTTGCATGGTAGAGTTTGACCTTGACCTTGTAGATGTGAAGATGAAGTGTGTTAACTGACAATGGTTTTCTGAAGTGTTCCTGAGCCCACGTGCTGATATCCTTTACAGAATGATGCTGCTTTATAATGCAGTGCTGCCTGAGGGATTAAAGGTCATTCAATGTTTGTTTTTCGCTCTTCCCCTTGCATTCAGAGATTTCTCTGGTAAATCTTTTGATGATGTTACAGACTGTAGATGTGAATCCCTAAATTCTTTGCATTTGTCTGTTGTTGTTAAACTGTTGGACTAACGTGGTGAGCCTTAACTGAAGCTCTTTTTATATACAATCATAACACTCACCTGTTTCCAACAAACCTGCTCACCTGTGAAGTGATCCAAATAGGTGTTTTTTGAGCTTTCATCAACTTTCCCAGTCTTTGGTTGAACCTGTTGTAGACTTTAATGAATGAAGTTCATCAGTTTGAACATAAAAATCTCGTCTTTGTCTCTCAAACCTTTTTCTGAACATTGATCATAATGAGAGTCAGAGATCATGAGCCCTATCAGTGACACGAGGCCCTTTTTTTTGTCAAACTCTGTGCCTTTTTCTTTTGGAAAGGCTTTTGATTTGAGAACCAACTAATCAAATAGATTAACAGACAAGGTCAAAAGACATTTGATCTGTAAGCTGCTCTTTCAAGATGTTTCTTTGAGTCTGCACATCTGAATATTGCCCCGTGTCTAAATCTGAATCATTTAGGCTGTTCAGCTCCACGGAGCTCCTTCTGGCTGGGGTGACCTCTTTCTGTGAGCAGTTATGATCAAATTCAGTGCTGCTCTGCAAAAATCCCTCTGAGGTTTCAGGACATGGAGGCGTCATGGCTACCTTGAAAGTGGCGAACGCTGTCCAATTAAATAAAAGAACAAACAAAAGCATCTTGTTTCCTGCAGACGATCAGCACACGGTGCTGCCTGTAAACTAAATTTTCCAGCACGCACAGAATGAACCGTCAATCATTCTTTACACTCTTCACAATGAAGGACTTAATAGAAACTGAGCCAATCAGAGCCCGTTTTGGGAAAGTCGGCGTCCTCTCATTGGTACAGTCGGCGCCGGTTTGCATGGTGACACCCTGTTTTTTTTTTTTTAAGGCAAACAGAGATGCTGCTCTGCTCTGCAGCGCTCTGGATGTCGTGGGAGCGTGCAGCGGATTATGGAGGGGTGCAAGTTTGAGGAGGAAAAAAATGACAGAGCAGGGCTGTAGAGGTCACGAGATGAGGAGGAGAGATATCGAACGTGCACGCTTCCTCCATCTTTACTGTTGCCTTGACTTAAAGACATGTGTAGAGTTAATATTTGACCCTCAGGAAGGAGCACATAATCCACCTGGAGCTTGATTTTTAACAGTTTATTCCTCGGTGGTAGCACCAAAATCTAAACTCCCTCCTTTAACTCCACTTCTCTGATCTCCAAAGATGCAAAATCAGCGCACGAGTGAGACAAGAATACTCATGTTTATATGTTTGTGCATGAATGCATGCACAGATCACGTGCATGATCCCAAATGTGGTGAAAGGATGAATAATCTTGAGATTTGCATGTTTAAAATCAGAATTAAAAAGTTGCATTTTATCACGTGTGCAGGAGTGCATGCCCACCACTGAACGTATTGTGCGTGTGAGAGTGCGTGCGTCTCCCTCTGCCGTGCACATTCCCGGCACATGGCAACAGAAGCTAAATATAGCCCCAGCAGCCCGGCTTCACAGCGGGATCATGCTTCCTCTCTCTGTCCCTGTTTCTCTGCTTCCTACAAACACTCGCTCCTCTCGTGCGCCGCTCTCCCCTCCTTTTATTCCCTCCTTTTTTGAAATTTCTTCATCCTCTGCTTCCCCCGCACCCTCCTGCTCCTCTCCATCACCCTCCTCTCTCTCCCTCTCTCTGGATTCTCCGACTCCGAGCACCTTTCCCTCTTTGGATTTCAAACCTTCTGGCTCGCAGACGAGGATCCCACAACCTGATGAAAATAGACTTTAATCCGCCTGAAAACACAAAAACACAGACACGATGCAAAGTGCTGCACCGACTGGAGCTCCGGTTTCAGAGTGATAAAGTATCTCCAATAGATGAAACTTCAGTTCAGTCCTGTTATTTCCACCTGCATCGTTCAGGAGGCTCACATGTGCCTGGCTCTTAATCACCAGAGACAGCTCGGTGTAATCAAGTCCTCTTTAATTTAACTGTTCCAGAATATTTGCTGTTTTTGTCATAAGTGCCACCCTTGTTAGCAATCGCATCTACTTGCACACGCAAGTTAGACACAAACTTCTTCCTCTCCATTACAGGTCCGATGTCCTTCAACATCCATTTTATTTGCTTTTAATGTTGTCAAGGGGGCAGGGCAACATGACACCTTATCGCTCTTTAGAGAAAATGCTCCCTGGAATGCTCTGTTTTTACTTCCTGGGAGTTATGATGTCATAACTACACAGCCTCCTCCTACATGTGTGTTTTTCTGCTTGTTACAGGCAGACACCATGACTGTTCTGAGTCTGCTCTGTAGCCTGTAACCCCTCCTCCATCCTCCAATCGAACACTATTTGGGCAGCCAATCAGTATCATTATCACAGCCTCCTGGAGCTCCGCCCCCTCAGATCAGATCGCTTCTAAAGGGGAGGGGAAAAGAGCCACATCTGATCCTCTACAGAGATTTAATTTTTCATTTTCTATTCAATCAAATCCTTGATTAATAGACACCCAGTACATGCTTAGATGGTAAGTCACAACAGGACATAAGAAGTTTAAGCATTCCTGTTCCCAAATGTCAGTGAAGAATCCTCAATTTTCTCTTAATTACTGCGTCTACACGAAAGCATGTAATCACAAAATATTCACAAAATGAAAAAGAGAAAACTTAAATATTTTAGAACCATAAGTTAGAAATCTACTAGAAACCAAACTCAGAATTTACTGGCTGAAAAAGAGAAATCAATTAATTGAGATTTAAAGGCCTTCAATTTTCAAGTTTAGAAACCATAAAGATACTTCACATCTAATTTGAGAGACAGGTGTGTCAAAGAACGAGGGTCCATTGAAAATGTAAAGATAAACTCATGCACATTGTCTGACTTGCAAGAAATTCATTTGTTTGCAATATTTAGGTCAGACAGAAAGGCAGAAACATTGCAAATAAATTAATTTCCTGCAAGTCAGACAATGTGCTTGAGTCTATCTTTGAATTTTCAAGTTTAGAAACTAAAATATTTTGGTCCCACATATGCCCGGTGCTCTTTAGATCCTTATGAACAAACCATACCACTTCCTCCAGATGAGGCTACATCTACCCATAGACGGGTATTTTAGAAAGCAGTGTTTCTGCCTTCTATCCACACATAAACGGTGCTTCAGGTCACTGAAAACGCTCTCCTGCCAAGATGCAGGTCAGTGATCCTTTCCATCACATGACGACAGTGGTAGTTAGATGGATTTTGCTGAAATTTTCAGAAGATGTTGGCAATGCCCCAACTTAGGAATGATTAGATTTTGGTGGTGATACGTAAATTTGTCTGGATGAAAAAAAAATCCCATGCGTTAACATTGGGCGGAATTTTTAAAAAATCATCTCTGCCATTTTTCTGCGGATTTGCTTCCAATTTCACAGGATAATATGGGGTCCATGTCTCTGTCATCAAGGTAAATTTCATCTGGATCCAATCCAAAATGATGTCACAAAAAACATTGAACTTTATAATGGGAAATCCCATTGACAACATTCAATAATTCATATCAAATCCAAATATTAAATGATGTTCCTAAAACTTGTTGTGTTCATACAGGATAACAACCTCCATGTGTGTGCTGAGATGTGTATCCTGGCTCTGTTCTGGATCTGGTGATCCAGAATTGTATCTTTACAGGGGTTGTGGAAAAGCCACTGCAGTACCTGAGCTGCTTGGCGGAGGTCTGCGCTCTCTGAGTGCTTTTCTAGTTTGAAAAGTGTCAAATGAAACAGTTTTGATGACTTGATTGGTGAATGGATGAATACATTTTGCATGCACTTTTTCGTACGACAGATTATTATTTTATTGCTTCATGAATAATCTGAGCCTCCTCTGCAGCCTGAAGACTCACTCTCTTGTATTTATAGCCGTGTGTGTGTTCGGCCGGCCTGATCTTGCAGGGTAGTAATGGACTGCTGGGAGCATGTGGCATAATCCCGGCTTGATTTGGCGCGCTGCCTGCTGAGGTATTACATTGCTCACAGGGTGCATTAGTCCCACTGTTCACATGCGTGCACACATCGCTGCTGCTGCTGCTGCCCGGGAGGCGAGAGCGAGGAGAGAGGCCTGATGGGAGGTCAACGGGGACACAGAGCTTCTCAGAGGCGGGATGAACGAATTCACAGAGCACGGGCACGATGGCAGGGTTTTCAGAGGGAGCTGTGGGGATCTCTGCACTACATGCTAATGCTAATTATAGATGCTAACATGTTGAGGGTGTAAATGGAGCCTCGTTCATTCACCGCCTCCGTCACTCGACTGTTATGTGGCTCTTTAAATTAACACTGTCCCCCAGGGAGGCCTTGTGAGCCAACTAAACCTGAGGTGAGAGCTTCTCAGACAGTTATCATGTCTGTTTCCTTAAGCACAGCTCTAATTTAAGGTCCTTATTTAATGGAAATATTTTACTTTTAAACATTGGCGTCATTGTGGAGACCACCCAGGGCCCTGGCAAAGGAGACACAGTGATAAATTAAAACTGCAAATTAATTTAAGAGGATGCCCTCAAATAAATATGTAGATTTAGTTAGAGGATTTGCACCACTGAAAAAAAGGTTTTTAAGAGGGAAAAATGTAAGTCTGAGAAAAACGTCAGAGTTATAGGAGAAAGTCAGACTTCTGAGATGAAAGTCAGAATTCTCAAAATAAATTAAATCAGAATTCTGAGAGAATTTGGAAAATAAAGTCAAAATTCTTGAAAAATCAGAATTCTGAGATTAAAGTCAGGATTCTTGGATTGAGGTTAGGAGTATGATATTTAAGTCAGAATTCTGGGAGAAAGCCAGACTTCTCAGGATAAAGTCAGAATTTGGAGAATAAACCCAGACCTCTAAGATTAAAAAAGAATTTTGGGATGAACATCAGTAAAAGTCAGAATTTTAAGATCAAAGTCAGGATTTGGGGAGTAAAGTAAGGATTATGGTGATAAAGTAAGAATTCTGGGAAAGGCAAGATTCTGTGAGAAGATCAACATGCTGAGATTAAAGTCAGGATTCTTGGATTAAGGTCAGGAGTATGATATTTAAGTGAGAATTCTGGGAGAGAGCCAGACTTCTCAGGGTAAAGTCAGAATTCTGAGATTAAAGTCAGGATTCTTGGATTAAGGTCAGGAGTATGATATCTAAGTTAGAATTCTGGGAGAAAGCCAGACTTCTCAGGGTAAAGTCAGAATTCTGAGATTAAAGTCAGGATTCTTGGATTAAGGTCAGGAGTATGATATCTAAGTTAGAATTCTGGGAGAAAGCCAGACTTCTCAAGATAAAAATCAGAATTCCGAGACTAAACTCAGACCTCTAAGATTAAAAAAAGAATTTTGGGATGAACGTCAGTAAAAGTCAGAATTTTAAGATCAAAATCAGGATTATGGCAATAAAGTCAGGATTATGGTGATAAAGTAAGAATTCTGGGAAAAGGCAAGATTCTGTGAGAAGGTCAACATCCTGAGATTAAAATCTGGATTCTGATATTAAATTCAAAATTCTGTAAAAAAGTCAGGATTCTGGGACAAAGTCAAGAATCTGAGATTAAAGTCAGAATTCTGGGAAAAAGTCAGAATTTTCAAATGGAGTCTGAATTTTGAGGAAAAAAAAGAAAGAAATCTGAAAGAATTTGAAAAATAAAATAAAAATTCCTGAAAAAGTCAGAATTGTGAGAATAGAGTCAGAATTCTGATTTTAAAAAAAAGTCAGAACTCTGAAATTTAAGTCAGAATTCTGAGATTAAAGTCAGGTTTTTGAGATTCAAGTCAGAATTCACAAACTGGAGTCCAAATTTTTAGAAAAAAAAATCAGAAATCTGAGAGAATTTGGAAAATAAAATCAGAATTTTTCTTGAAAAAGTCAGAATTCTGAGATATGAGTAAGCATTCTGGGACTGAAGTCAGAATTTTGGGGGAAATGTCCTGAGATTGGAGTTTAAACTCTGCGATATAAGTCAGGATCATGAGACAAAGTCTGACTTCTAAGATTGAAATCAGAATTTTGGGGTTGAATTCAGGATTCCTGAAAAAGTCAGAACTCTGAGATAAGAGTCAGAATCAGAATTTTAAGACTGAAGGGATTCACTGATATTAAATAAGACAATAATCATGCATTCTGTTGCAATATAATTAATGAGTAAAGTTAAAGTAATTCTGATATTTGAACATTTTTATTTTAATTTCAGGGTTGCAGAGAGATTGTTTCCATTTCAGACCGCTGGTTACAGTCTGTGTTTTAAATTTAAAGTTTTTATTTCTCTCACTTTTTTAACTTTTATTGACCTAAAATATGATCCGATCCTTGACCTTGGTATATCCATGATCCACACTGAACTGAGGCTTTTGTGATCCACTGGCTTAGGTCGGGTTGGGATGGAGCCCAGTTTAGTGTTTTTAATTAAAAAAACAGAGACAATAATGAGGACCCCAAACTACATACAGTATGTAAAATTGACCCGAACCAAAGACGTGATGTGTGGCTGTGATGGAAGTGGATTCACAGATTTTGGCAGATTTTCACGTCAAACCTCCTCAAATGTAGAGCAGCAGATGATGTAACCCTGGCATCATTTTGCATACATATGTAATCATTCAGAGAGAGCTGAAAACACACACAAATGCTAATGCGTGAAAGCGTAAAAATAGCTTTGAATAATTTGTGAATTGAAGCGTGAACAAAAACTGAGGCTGTATGACACATTCTGAAAATGTGAGAAGTAGGTTATCAACAGCTCCAAACACTCTGTGATGAAAACATGTCCTGTGAGACGTTGGTTTGAAGGATGAAGACGGGCTGGAGGTGTTTATTTTATCTGAACCAGGCCCTCCTGGCAGCAGCCTGGTGGATTTACATCCATGAAAGCTCCATTTTATGTCCATATTCTACACACAAAAGGAAGAATCTGTCAGTTTTTGGCTGGATTTTAGTTTTGGTTTGTAGTATAGTCTCGCGCTCGCATGCAAACAGAAAAAATCTAATTTCCTTTGGAGGTAATTTTTTCACCGAAGACGAGAAGTTCAGAGAGCACAGCAGGTGTTATGGTGACAAACATCAGTGCACGTGTCCCAAACCACAGCGCCCTAGATCACTAAATACCAGGCCATCGAGACACAAAAATGATTCAATTACCTTTTTTTATTTCTTTGGCTCTGCAGTATTAATTTTGACAGCACTTTTAATTTTGTTTATAGTATTTTGCCTAAAATATCTTTTAGTATTAGACAGAATTTAGTCATCTAATTGTTTTCATTTTAGTCTAGCTTTAGTTGATGAAATTTCACAACATTTTAGTCGACGAAATCTGCTGTAAATTTAGTCGACTAAAATAAGAAGTGTAAAGGGTAAGGCATTTTTTATGTTTCCTTGAATTTCTGAAGTCATGTTTTACACTTGGATAAAATGAAACATCTAATAACCCTTTACTGAATCCTAGTAAAGTCTGAATGTACGAACGAAAATAATTAGTCAACAAAATTAACACTGCAGCTCTGCTTAGACTGATGGCGGATACATTTATATTTTCAGACCAGTTAAACACATTTTAATGGCAGTTCAGCTACATGCTGCTACATTAATCAACATCATTTCTCTTCAGACTATATTCATTATAGATATTAATGTTAATATTAGATTGATCTCTCTATCCATGATTGTATTGATGATACATCCATAGTAAGTTACATGGGGAGCTCTACAAATAAAGATTTAATGATTGATGTCATCCCCCACTGGACAGATATTTAAAGTGCTGAGCAGAACAAATGTTAGATCCCTTGTCCTACTGGTCTTGCTATACTCATGTAAGGCCTGGATATTGAGTAGTGGCCCCAGGTCTTGCTGGACTCTTGACCATTTCCCTTCAATGCATTTTTGGACATGATGAGGGCAAGAATAGGAAAGGTTAGCTTCAGGATACAGGAGCAGTAGCTGCACTTCCACAGGTACCTAGCATGCTTTCCCGAGCCTTATCCAGCTCACCGTGAGCCGAGGACCTGGTGGGTTGGATCAGACCACGATACCAGAGGGTAGCTGTGTGCATTGTGGAGGGGTCAGGATCGATGAAGAGTTGGAACATGGGTCTGGATGAAGGTGATCAGGAGGCCGGTTTAGAGCCCTAAAAAATCTGTTACTTTTTCCCAAATTCCCTTTTAGTTCTTCCCATATTCTGTTTTTTTCCGTTTTCATTGTTTGAGAATAAGGTTTTTAGTATTTAAGCAAATTTAACCTGAATACACAGTATAAAGTAATGAAAAATAATCACTCACTCTTCAGATGGTCCTCACATGTATCTTTACGGGTCCAGTCAACACTATGTTGGCAAAACTTGCAGAAAATTTGATCGCCTGACACATAATAATCGTTGGGAAACTGCTCTGGCCTGTTCTTTGTAGTTAGCCAGGAGTTTCATAGCTTATTTGTCAACTTAGGCCCTATTTACACGACTCCGTTTTTGGCCGTATCCAAAGAGTTTTGATTGCGTTTTAGCCTCCAGTTTACATGGGACCAGTGCCTGGAGTGCTTGAATCCGCAAACTTTTGAAACCAGGGTCCAAGGTGGAGAGTTTTCAAAACGCATCGACACCCGGCCTCATCTAAACGGGATTCATCATTTCAGGTGGAAACGCTGACGTTTAGGCATGCGCAGTACTCTTTTACATGAAGGCTGCGCGCGCATACCAGGAACAACAACAGCTTCGGCCATCAACCGAGTAACATGTGTGATGCTTACCGTGCTTGGTTTGTTATCCAGACAAAACTACCCAGACAGATTTGTTGTCCAGACAAGAAACTCCTGCATCTTTGTGTGTCCACTTGCCATTGTTGTTTGTGAAAAGTTTTTCTTCTTCGTACGTGTGTTGTAACAGCGCTGTTTCTCTGCAAACCTACATCGCGATCTACTAGACTGGCATGCACGCTACAGCGTTTTCAGTCGTTCCTGAGTCTCCATCTGAACGCAGATCGTTTTTGAAGACGCAAAGGAAAAACCTTGCATTTCAGGTGAGAGCGTCTCAGTGTAAACAGGGCCTTAGCCGGTGTCTCAGGTGGCCCCTGCAACATGTTTGCATTGTTAATGAGGGGAGGGGAGGGAAGTGAAGCGTGCATTGTCCCCAGCCTTAGAAACTATTTACACAACAACAAAAACGACCGAAAACGAAGACTTTTCATTACATTTGCGCCTCCCGTTTACTTGAGAACAGTGCCCAAAGTGCCTGTATCTGCAAACTTTTGAAACAAGGGTCCACAGTGAAAAGTTTTGAAGGCGTTTTTGTCTCCGTGTAAACAGGAATCAGTGTTTTCAGGGACAACAGTGATGCGTGGCACATGCTCAGTACTCTTTCAGATGAAGGTTGTGCTCGCACCCAGGAACAACAACAAGAACAACTTCAGCCGTCTACCGAGCAACATGTCAAGCTAACTGTACTCGGTTTGATATCCAGACAAAAATATCCAGACAGACTTTTATGCTCAGACAAGAAACTCCTGTGCCTTTGTGCATCTACTCGCCATTGTTGTTAGTGAAAAGTTTGTCTTCAGCGGAAAGCGTACGTATGTTGTTACACCGCTGTTTCTCTACAAACCTACATAGCCAACTACTGGTCTGGCATGCACACCACAGCGATTTCAGTGGTGAACGCGGAGCACTTTTGAAAACGCGAAGAAAAAACCTTTCCGTTTCTGGTGACAACGTTATCGTGTAAACAGGGCCTTCGTGACCCCCCCGGAGCATCCTGAGAGATACATTCCTTTTCATTCCGAAAAAACACTTTTATGTAAAATGTCGGCCATTTCCTACTATTCCACGTTTATGTTAAATTCCACTTTTAATGTCCAATTCCGTGATTTCGTCTGCGACTCCGTTACCGTGCATTTTACAGGGACCTACAATGATGCTCCCATACTAGACCTGACCTAAGAAGATCAAAACCCCTGCACCACTTCATTCTGTCCACCTTAAGTCTTTAATCCCAGAGCTGACTAACTCAGCAGAAAGATTTTAAAAGCCTTAAAACATCGATAAGGAGTTTAGTTGGTAACATACACCCTCCTGAAGTGTTTCAAATCAGTGAAAATACAGAACACTCACTCTAATCAATAAAGACCTGCATTCTCCGGCTGGATTTGAACCTCAGAGTGAATCAGGCCTTGTTCATCACTTTTCCTGCTGAATCCTGTGACTCAGTCTCCGTCACATTCTTCACCTCACACTCACACTCCACATGTGTTGATCCTGCTTTTTATAACCATCTCTGTTTCCTCTGCAGTCACTGTGGAGGATTTATCTCTGCTGCAGCGTTGTGTCGGCGCTCATTAAGGAGGAGCGGAGCCGCCCTCTCACCTCGGAGCCCCACAGGACCGACGCTGTGTCGTAACGTGTGACCTTACGTGCAGTGTGTCTGATTTAATATCCACACAGGGCCTCATTATGAAGAGAGAGGATTGTGGTATCTGAACTGCAGTGTGGGCTCTGAAGCCTTGTTTCCACTGAGTGGTCTGGTTTGGTTCAGTACAGTCCAGTACAGTTTGGAGCAGTAAACCCTGTTTGACTCCAAATATTCACTCATTTTGAATTTGATGCCTGCAACATGCTCCAAAAAAGCTGGGACAGGGGCATGTTTACCACAGCGTGGCATCATCTTACCTTACAACAACTGAGGACACTAATTGTTGAAGCTTTGAACTCTTTCACATTCTTGCTTGATGTTCATCTTCAGTTGCTCGACAATCTGGGGTCTCCGTTGTAGCTTCATAATGCTCCACACCTGTTCAGTGGAGACAGGTGTGGGCTGCAGCAGGTCAGTCTAGCCCCTGCACTCTTTCACTCTGAAGCCACGCTGTTGTAACACGAGTAGAATGTGTCTTCATTGGCAGCATGTTGCTCCTAAACCTGTATGTACCTTTCAGCATTAATGGAGCCTTCACAGATGTGCAGGTTACCCATGCCATGGGCACTAACACCCCCCCATACCATCACAGATGCTGTCTTTTGACCTTTGCTCTGATAACAGTCTGGATGGTCCTTTTCCTCTTTAGTCTGGAGGAAACCACGTCCATGATGTCCAAAAACAGTCTGAAATGTGGACTCAGACCACAGCAGACTTTTCCACTTTGCCTCAGTCCATCTCAGATGAGCTCAGCCCAGAGAAGCCAGAGGTGTTTCTGGGTGTTGTTGATATTTGGCTTTGTCTTTGCATGGTAGAGTTTGACCTTGACCTTGTAGATGTAGAGATGAACTGATTTATAATTCAGTGCTGTCTGATGGATTGAAGGTCATGGGCATTCAATGTTGGTTTTCAGCCTTGCTGCTTTTATGCAGAGAATACTCCAGATTCTCTCATGGACTCTAGATGACCAAATTCCTACATTTCTTGCAATGGTATGTTGAACATTGCTCCTAAACTGTTGGACTATTTGCTCACACAGTTGTTCACAAAGTTGTGAACCTCGCCCCATCCTTGCTGGGATGCTCCTTTTATATTCAGTCACGACACTCACCTGTTTCCGATTCACCTGTTCACCTGAGGAATGATCCAAACAGGTGTTTTTGAGCACTCCTCAACTGTCCCAGTCTTTTGTTGCCCCAGTTCCAGCCTTTATTGAGAACGTGTTGTAGGCATCAAATTCAAAATAAGTGAATATTTGCAAAAAATTTGGTCTCACTTTTCACAACTGACCCAACTCTGCATGGGTCAATATTTTGAGGCCCTTCTGAGCATGAGATCTCAGGTTAGCAGGATGACCCGACTCTAAAATGGAGTCACGTAATCATCTGCTCAGATCTTTATGTAGAATTTGCATTACGAGAAAAAGGGATGTATTTTATTACCATGTTGGAGCCTTTACACATTTCTGATTGAATGTTCTTGCCACATTTCAGAGATTACTCTGATACAGTAAAGATTTTCAGACTGTGAAGTAAAAAGTTATTTTAGAGATGTACGAGGTGAGTCATAACTCGCAGAGTAAGGACTCACATATTTTTGGATTCAGAGCTCTACTGCCTGAGGACACCTTCAACTGCTTAGTTCCCTGTGAGTAAAAGTCCAGAAATCATGAAGGGATGATGCTCAGGGGTTCAATCTGTCGTGGAAACAGAAAGTTTTTAGATTTTCTTTGGAGTCCAATTATCTCAAGGTAGACAGTTCAGTATACGAGGCATGCCAATAAATAATGATTCTGCTCTTGTAAGGATGAGCCACGTGGTTCACAGTTTCTCTGAGTGTTTTTTATCAACGGTCAAGTCTTCGCGCTCGACTGCTGAGTTTACAGTTACAGTAGCCCCTCCCTTCACTTCTGTACAAAGAAAAGGATGTTGAATAAAACGAAACGAAGAGCAAAATAAGAAAAAATGTCACTGTGACATTGAAATTTAATGTAGATGAAAATTAAAGCACGCTTGTTAAAAAAAGTAATATATCACATTAGAAAAAAAATAGCTGGAGTTTGCTTGTTTTGGGCTTGTTTTTATTGACCTGGTTGCTTATTTAAGTCAAAAAATCTGGCAACACTGCCCCATCCAAATCTCTCTGCAGTCAGTAAAAGTCCAAAAACATTTTAATTGAAAAATAATCTTACGTTGGGCACTTCCAGATGCTCTTTAAAAAAACAGTCAAAATCTCTGATGCTTGACTTTACCATGGACTTTATTTCAGGCATTTACCCCTGTATGACCTGTAGAAATGATAGAAAAACAAATCTGTTGGTAAAAAGAAAACAGGAGTTTTATTCTGACCTAAAAATGGATCCATCCGTGAAGAAGAAGCTGCATCTATGAATTAGAAAAACAGAAGAGCCGTAATGACCGTCCTTTAGCGGCCAAACGAGGTCTTTCTCTGCCTTTGGAGAGAATGAAATGGTCTGACCGGATGTTCAGAAACCTAATTCATCTCGACATCAAAGAAAATAATTCAGGACAACATCAGTAACAAGGAGCCAATCAGAGGCCGCTGATTAACGTATGCTGAGACTTTATGTAGGTCAAGAACTCGAGAGTCCAACGGAGAGAGTTAGAGCGAGTCTGTGAGCTGACCCTGCATTGCTCAGAGGATCGTTAAATACTTTACATGAGGAGATGTGCTGGTTCAGGAAGGACTTTGTATCGGGGGGGGTGTAGTCTTAGTTTCACAGCCGGGAGGCTGAAGCATCACCTCCACTGAAGAGGTCAAGCTTGTAGCTCTGTTAGTCTGTTTGTCCATCTGTCTGTAAGCACGATGAGGTCCTCTACAGATTTTGGTGAAGTTTTCAGGCATTGTTGGTTATGGCACAGGGGAGAAGTGGTTGATTGATTGATATCTTTATTTTGATCATGTACATGACAACTTAAAAACAGTTAAAAATACAAATAAATGATAAACTGCAATTTCTCAATAAACTTATCTAATCCTACCCCCTTAAATTTTACAATACTTCCCAACTGAAATCAAAACACTATTTTGAATTAACCAATAATTTTGAAACATTTACAGTAAATAGACAATGTATGATGGAGGATTAGAGCCACTTTAAACAACAAAAAAAATACATGAAAAAAAAATTAAGTTATGAGAATAATCTCATTAAGTTACTAGAATTAAACCATAAAGTTACAAGAATAAAGTCAAAGTTTTGAGAATAAAGTCGAAAAGTTACGAGATTAAATTAAAAAAGTTACGAGAATAAAGTTGAAAAGTTGCAAGAATAATCTCATAAAGTTATGAGAGAAAAGTCCTAAATTTATGAGAATGAAGTTGATATTTTAGTCTGTAAAGTCTATCAGAAGAGCAGCAGCCGCCTGTACAAAAATGAATAACATCGAGCATCTAGTGAAGTTATACTTCAGTACAAGTTTCACAAATAAGGAACTACTTCTTCTTTTGGCACATCAGCATCATCTTATCATAAGTACTAGGACCCTGAAAAGATACTGCAAGAAACTGGGGCTTTTCCAAAGAAAGAACCACACCGACTTGGAGAAAATTGTCTCGGAACTTTAAGACTTAATTTTCGTAACTTTATGAGATTATTCTCATTACTTTTCGACTTTATTCTCGTAACTTTGACATTATTCTCATAACTCTATGACTTTATTATCGTAACTTTACTTTTTTTTTCCAAACATACTTTTTTTATTTTTAGCATGGCCCTAATTCTCTGTCATAACAATGTATCACTCATAGAGAAAAAATATAATCGTACTCATGACTTCTTTAAAAATGTGTTTACCATACCGTGCAAAATTTACATCTAAATAATAAGCAAGCACCTTGTGGTTTTTATTCATCAATGTACCTCTGGAAAATCATTTCTTTAAGCCTCTTTTTAAACAGAATTATACTCAGAATTTGCTTTAGTTCTGCACTCAGTCTGTTCCACAGTTTAACTCCACTAACAGTGAAATAGAAACTTTTCAATGTTTTTGCACATTTCCAAACTTTCGATTTTTCAAATCTAAAGTTTAGAAGTCCCAGTGTTGACAAATTCTTCAAAAATTCCTGCATCCACTTTTGGATCATCACCTAAATGTAATCTCTTCTTCCAAATACCAAGACCAACATTCCTTGAAAATTTCATCAAAATTGGTTCATAACTTTTCAAGTTGTCTAGCAAACAGAAGCAATGAAGCCTGATATGGTTCTCCTCGGACTTGAAGGTAACTTCTACGCCTGAGATTTGGTGGCGCTCACTCCTGTTTGGTTCACTTGCCCTAGTTTATCCTTGTTTGGTGTGGACTTCTTTCACACCCAACACGATCCGACCAAGGAGGGCAAACAGATTATCTTCTGTTTTATAAGATTATCCTCTGAGATTATCCTGTGGTCGGAGGTGTGTTAAGAGTGAATTTGTCCTGATAATGGGCTCTGAAACGGATCGGGCCGACAATCGTAAATATTAAACTTGTTCAACATTTAAAAATCTTCATGTGTGGGGAAAGCCGACGACTCCCGAGTCATGACTCTGTGAATTGTGTCGTGAATGTAGCCAATCAAGAAGCGAGCTGACTGAGGAACAAGGAAGCAGTCGTAAATAAAAACAAACATGGCCGACCTGAAACATTAAGTTTGGTGAACCTCAAAAATGGAGGACCAGCTCACGTGTTCACGCTGTCTCCAGGATTTTTTCCACAGCCTTTTCTTTTTTCAGTTCTGGATTTTTCCGTCAAAAACAGTCCAAAGACCACCATCATTCCCTCTTCTCATACGTCCTCTTCCATGTTGTGTTTTCCGGTTGTTGCTATGTTTCTTCTTCTTCATTTTTGTAAGATCATGTTTGATCAGATTTCTGTGTTGGAGGACTAGATTCATCAGTGTTGGGTCAGAATGGTTATGTGTGTGCTGTGCTGTGTTGAGATTATTGGAGCACACCACACACAGTACGATCCAAACTGCTCAATGCCTGATTTTTATCCTCATGTGTGGGGTCTCTAACAGATAAAACATCTCTTCAGACTTAGAAAATCCTGATGTGTGGACCCCTCTTAAGACTCCCATTCTTAAACAGATGAGTTTGGTTCTTTGGTCCACACCAGAGTTCAAAAGAGTTGAGCTTTCACGCTGGCCCAAATCAACCAAACTTTCCACCTAAGACACCTCGATGAATTTACAAGTCAAAAGTCAAGGTCAGGGAGCCTGAAGGTCATGGATTAACTAACATTGGAGTAAATGTTTAGAGGAAAGTGTATTCAGGTAAATATAACCCCTTAAATCCTAATCATGGCCATCTTCTTTGACCTTATCCCTGCCCTCTCATCATGTTTGGATGCTTCACTCCAGAGTCCATTAGCTCAAACACTGGGAGTCAATTGGTAGCGTTAGCCTGCCTCTGTCTACAGTCATCAGATAAACTCTTCAGCAACTCTTTTCTAAAGAAATACATATAAAACTAAACCAAAAACATGAAACTAAACTTAAAAATGTAGTTCCTCCTTCGTATATTCTGGTTCAAATAGGTAAGGTTGAGGATCTTTGTCAGTCCCGAAGAAATCCTCTTCATTCTCTCTTACAAAGTATGATCCTTAGTACCAAACTTCTTCTACTTGTAAACATAGGCTTTGTTTTGTTAACCCACTTACAAGCATGTCCGTGGTGGTTGTGCATGTGCCCTGCAGTTTGGTTTTATATGTATTTTTTTTGAAAATCTCATAAAGTGCTAATCTTAGTCTAAAAATAGATAACATAACATAATGTGGGATAAAACGAGTCACAACTAGCATACAGGACTTTAGAGGTGCTGATGACTGTAGGCAGAGGCAGGCTAATGCTACCCATTGACTCCCTGTGTTTGAGCTAAGCTAATTAGCGGTGGGCAAGCTCTGCCCATCTCTTTCTTGTTACTGCACGGACAGTCAAAAGAATGGAGCTTCTTTGCCAATAAAATGACAAGCTGTTGTAACTGATTTATCTTGAAAATGATTTTATTATGTCTACTAAGGAGGTTATGTTTTTGCTGGCATTTGTTTGTTTGTTTGTTGGCGAGATTATGCAAAATCTACGGGACCAATTTTGCTGAAATTTTCAGGAGATGTTGGTAAAAGCCCAACTGAAAAATGATAAACTTTTGGTGGTGATACGTATATTTGTTTGGATGCAAAAAAATCCCATAGGTTAACATTGAGTGGAAATTTAAGAAAAATCATATTTCTGCCATTTTTTAACGGATTCACTTCCAATTTCACAGGATAACACAGGGTCCATGTCTCTATCATCAAGGTAGATTTCATTTGGATCCGATCCAGACTGACATCATAAAAAACATTGGACTTTATAATGGGAAATCCCATTGACAACATTCAGTAATTCATAAGAATCGATTTTTTTTGCTGGTAATGGACTCTGGAGTGAGGCAAGACATGAAAACAAAGAAAATGTTGGTGTATGACTTTACAACCAACAAGTTGACCTCTGACCTTGATTCTAAAGTGACTAAGCACACTACCTGCCTGCACATATCATCGACATGTCCTCAGGAGGATCTCGTTTGTGCCACATGTGAGCAGATTTCAGCACAATCGCTCTGTTGTAGCAGCGTGCCCCCGAGCACCGAGGTCCCAACTCCACAGCTGACTCCTTGACCAGGAATGTCGAGTCTGCGGAGGCCTCCCACATTAAAATAGCCGGCGTGCCCTGTCAGCACACCCTCACGGCGAACGCATGGCCGTCTAACAGCTGCCAAATCCACAGAGCCGCCGAGTAGAGAGGCCAAGGAGGAGGAAGGAGCGACAACAGGAGGAGAATCGAATTACTCCCCCCTCCCTGCTCCTCAGAAAACAAGCCGAGCTGTATGTCTCCGCACAATGTGTTCATGTGACGGCCGCGCACGCAGAGCAATGCACGAGCTGATGAGGAGCGACCACGACTAACCAGCACATCGGGATCGGGAGATTCGCCGTGGAGCGGAGGAACAAGCTCCTGTTGTGTGGAGACGTTTCCTGCAGAAGGCTTTTATTCACTTTAGAGGCAGCAGCTGCCAGACTGAGAGAGCAGAACAACTGCAGAGCACATGCTCATACCTCCCTCCATTTCATCAAGGACCCCGTTTAACGTGCAATCATCATTAATCTGTCTAATAATTTATGGATTTATGAGAACTCTGCAATAAATTCTTTCTACTGGCCGAGACTGAGCTCTTTAAGTCTTTTGTTAGAAGATCAGCAAACCAAAAATATAAATATATTTATTTTTATTTATGCCGAAGAAAAGCAGCAGATCAGTTTGTTTGAGAGGCTGAAATCCAAGAATTCTGAACTTTTTGTCAATAAATTGACAAACTGTTTGTAACTGATCTATCTTGAAAATGTTTTAGTTGCCTCTGCCAAGGAGGTTATGTTTGTGCCAGCGTATGTTTGTTTGTTTGTTTGCAAGACTACGCAAAAACTATTGGACGGATTTTGCTGAAATTTTCAAGAGATGTTGGTTATGGCCCAACTTAAAAATGATTAACTTTAGATGCTGATACGTATATTTGTCTGGAAGCAAAAAAAATCCCCAAATTTCAAAACATCCCATAAATTAACATGGGCAGAATTTTAAAAAATAATATCTCTGCCTTTTTTTAACGGATTTGCTTCCAATTTCACAGGATAATAAGGGGTCCATGTCTCTGTCATCAAGGTTAATTTTATCTGGGTCTGATCCAGATTGACGTCACAAAAAACATTTAACTTTATAATGGGAAATCGACTCGGGAGTCGTCGGCTTTCCCCACACACATGAAGACTTTTAAGTATTGAACAAGTTTAATATTTATGATTGTCTGCTCCGACCCGTTTCAGAGCCGATTATCAGGACAAATTCACTCTGAATACACCTCAGACCACAGGATAATCTGATAGGATAATCTTATAAAACATAAAATAATCTGGAGTGCTCTCCTTCGTCATCTCCTTGTGTTGAATTGATCGAATCCTTCATTTTAAAGGAGCAGGAACCACAAATCATTTTCCATGTTTGTGGGAAAATTCCCAAAGTATTTCCTGATTAAATCGAAACCAGAATCGAGCATCAAAACTCTTACGTGAGAAACTGAAACCGAACCATTTCAGCAGTTTCAGTCCCACATCAAAGACCATCACGGACATTTTCCAGAGCTCATCCTCCCCCTAAAGTTGCGTGATTCAGCAGAAATGGGACAAAGAAATCTTTATGAAGAGAATCCAGCACCGTCAAATCCAGACCAGGATTACAGTTTTTCTCTGAGGGGTCAGAGTGAGGATTTAAAACCACCGCACAGTCAGACTCAGGAACATGGTCAATCTGTCAAAGTGAGCAGAAACAACCACTGTGTCCATCGTCACAGCAAAAACTCAGATCTCTGCAAGTGTTTGTCTAATTTAAGGTCAGAAATATCCAAAACACTTATTCTAATACACATGCATTTGACATGTTCAGATAAATGTCTTACTACGTGTAATAAAAAAATAGACATAAGGAATTAAACTGCTTATATTGATCAAAGAATGTCTGCCAATGAAACAAGTAAAATTAACTTTAAGAACTACTCAGGATAGCACATTTTATTTTGACCTTACAAGTTAAATTTGGTGGATTTTTTTGACTTATTACAAGCAACTCTGCCTTATTTTTGTTTTTTGTCTTAAAATAAGATGTTAGACCAGACATTTCAGGATATACAATAAGTCAAAAAAGAGATTTTTGTCTTGAAATTGGACAAACAAACTTGCCTAGATCTGAGGTGAACTCTGATCTGGGCAAATATTTTTTGAGGTATGAAAGACAAAAATAAGACATTGAATTGCTTCTAATGAAGAGAAAATGTCTGCCAATGAAACAAGGAAAGTTTGACTCAGTGAGGGTCTTAAATTCAGGTTTAATATCTGCTCAAGTTGAATTTTTCTTGTCTCATTGGCAGATTACTTTATTTATTATAACAAGCAGCTCAGGCTTTATTTTTTGTTTTTATGTCTTCAAATAAGATCTTAATCCAGACATGTAAGGAAACTGTGGATTAGAATAAATCTAGCCAGATTTTTGGTCTTGAAATTAGACAAATACTCCCACCTTTATCAGAGTTTTTGCAGTGCAGTCACAAAGTCTGATGTCCTGTCTGAGTTTGTCTGTTGAAGTCAGGGGTGGGAAACTTTGGTATTAGATTGATTATCGTCAATATATGGGATGATTTTCCTGGTCAAAACATCACCTGTAAATATTACAAAAATGTTCATATCTGCCGATACTGGTATTGGTCTGATAACTCCAGGAGTGATAAACAGAGAAGAATAAAAGGTTTGAATGCTCAGGGAGAAAAATCTACCACATCAGACCAACCCTATGGAGGCAATAAGTGGATATACATTTATAATCCCATGGAATTAAGCTGATTTTGGTTAATTTATTTGAGATCTTGGCAGTTTTCTGGTAAAAGTTCTTTTTTTCCAGTGATATCTTTTCTTAAGTTATTCAGTTGGATGTCAGGTTACCTGTTTTCATGAGAAAACCAACATCATGATATCAAATTAACTCGTTAAAAAGGTGAGATATTGAGAAAAAAAATTCTCAGTATTATGGAAAAATTGATTAAATTAAAACACATGGATGCACGTCCACTCAGCCTGCATATGAGAAAAACATGGATCTGGGATGACATTGTTCCAAGTTGGATTAAAGATTTATATTTTAATAATTTAACAACAAAACAAAGAGTTCACAGAAGTTTTAACTTCCTCTTCTTGCCTGTGCTTTTCCCACTTTTTCCTGAATCTAAAAAAAAAACTTTATCAGCTCTAAAGTGGCAAAAATAAACTGAAGGTATCTCACAGCAGCTTTAGCTTCACCTTATTGGACCAGAAGGTTAAAAAGCAGCACCATAACACTGTGAACTTTTGCTTTATCTAATTAAAAAAAAAAAAGTTGAAATAAATTTGGATGGTTTCAAAGTGGTCAGTGCTAAGGCTCATATCACAGTAAAATGATCAATATCAGCTTTGGCAGATCATCATGTAACGAGTCGATCATCTGTGTCGCCAGATGTGAACATTTTTGTTGATTTTTACACATTTTTTCAGCTACATATAATTATGCCATATCTTGACTGTAATACTCGCAGTATTTACGGATGCACTGCATTTCATTGCTGAACAAAAGTGTCATTTATTTAAGAGTTTTTCTTGCTTTACATGTGGGTATTTTTCTATCACTAATGGACTGTTTGGAAATGATATGAAAATAAGACTGCATTGGCACAGAAATGACAAAAATAGCAAAAGAAGGTGGAGATCATGATCATTTTATGAGTTAATAAACAATATTTATGTGTTTTCATGTGGATGAGGATGTTCTTAAGCTAAAAATAAACAGTGTGGATTATTTTTGAAAAGGGATCAGAACGTTTTCTGTTTAAAATAAAAAACACCAACATGTGGACATCACCTCAGTGGTAACTTTATCAGGGATGGGCAAATTAACAAATTAATCTTAAAAGTCAATAAAGAGGAAACATGAAGAAACAAAAAGACAATATTTGCCACAAAAATATCAATATCCAAATATTTCCGTGGCAATTATTGTTTTTTGGGATATAGCAAGCTTTTAGCAAAAACTAATCAATTCAATTGACACCTTGTTTCTTTGAAAATCTCGTATGTTGTACTAAACTAAATGTATTTGATGTTGATTTTTGCCCATAACGGATATTTCTGAGCTCATTACATCTAACACTTATATTTTAAATGAAGTACAAAACTAACTTGTTGCTTTAAATGCTGCAGTCTGTCTGTGAGGATCAAATATAAACAAGAAAAACAACATTTAACCTTTGAAAAAATAAAACTCTTGATTTTTAAATGTACCTATGCAGTGATGATGGGGTGAATAGTACATTTGTGTATTTTGCTGGTATTATAGCCGACATGCATGGTCCATATATTTGCTGTAAATGTCTGCAAAAATTTATTTTTGGCCAATACTGATATTTGACTTTTTAGGCTGATATTGTACCAATAATATCTACATCCCTCTTATTTGTATGAATTTAAAAAAACACATAAATAAAACAAATGAGAAAATAACAAATATCACTTTATATATGCATATATATACATATATATGTATTTATGTATGTATATATATATACATACATATGTATATTTAGATAGATAGATAGATAGATATTGATAAAGATATAGATGTACTGAGGATCATTTAAATGGGAACCTCTTATTGACCAAAGTTGCCCACCTCTCTGTTAGATCATTATGGTACATCAGTAAATCCTCAATTATTACAGCCAATATATGGGACACATAAGTTGAAAATACATGAAATTTTAATAACTAATATATTTGATATAATACATTTTATACATATGTATATAAATAATGAAAAAATGCAAATATCACATTTATTAAAAACAGTTTAAATCTTATTCTAATATAATGTAGTTGTAGTTTTTTATTATTATTATTTCATTTTTATTTATTTTATTATATTATTTATTTTATTATATTATTTATTTTATTTTATTATTTATTTTATTTTATTTTTTGAATTGTTTTTTTTTTTATAAATTTCCCCAAGGGATACTCCCAAATGGATAAATAAAGTTCTACCTAATCTAATCTAATTTTTAGGGGATACACAACCGGTATGACATTGGCTGATAGCCTAAAAAGTTAAACATCTGTATCGACAGATTTTGAAATGTTTGCTTGTATTTTCTGCTGAAAATATCTGTAAAATACTTTAATGTACAACACTGCTTCACCTCATCACTGCACGGATACATTATTCAAGAGTTAACTGTTGTTTTTTTGTATTTTACATCTCCTCACGCAAACTCTCACACTGAAAACAAGTCAATTTTTGTACAGAAAAGACTGTGTGCTCTTGACCAAAAATCATCAAAAATCCAATATTGTGCACCTCCAGAAATAATCAGAGTAATAATAAAAATAACTGAAAATATGACAATACATTTCAGGGTTACACTGTTCTGTAAACCAACAGTCTTTATAATAAATGGTTCTATTTTTCTCTAAATGTTCAAATTGACACCTCAGGAGGGTTGTTGAAAACATTTTTGTGCCCAAAGAGCATAACAAAGAACTAAAAATTTTATAATAACAAATACTTGCCATCATAACAGTTATTGCTTTATGTTCATAAATGTTGCTGCCCTGGTTTAATAAACCTCATCTTAGATCAGTTTTGATACTTTGATGGTAATATATATATAAAAAAATAAGGTTTGAAAAAAATATTAAAGTATTGTTTTTTATTTATTATTATTATTGTTTTTTTTATATATTACTTGGTGCAACATAGGCATATATTAGTGCACAAGTTTCATTTGTATTTTATGGAATAAATATCAAATCATCCAAACAAAGAAAAAAACATGTCACTTTTGTTTTTAATGATGGAATATCTGCTAAATTTATGTTCTTGAACTTATTGGTAAACTGGTATTACCCATCACTGGCATTTATATGTAATGAGTATTTACTTTGCAGTTTGTAGCATGGCTATTCAGCTGAACCATGGACTTTTGCCTTAGTAAATAAAACAAGCAAAAAAAATATTTTTCTAATTAATCGTAATACATTTTGACTGTCGCTTCCTGTTCATTGTGAAGGCTAAATTGCAGTAAAATTATCAATACCAACATCAGCATTGGCAGATTATTATCTAGAAAGCAGATCATCTGTGTCTGCGGATATGAACATTTTAAAAATATTTTAGCTGCACATTTTGGCCATATTTATCCCATATTTCAGCTGTAATATCAGCAGAATGTATCACACTGGATAACATTTATGTTGCCCATCCCTGGCTTCTATGCACCTTTTTTTTGGTTGAATTATCAGTTTATTCTCTTATCCCAGTATTGGACATTATCGTCCATTACTCTTAAAAATGCAGAACCTCTGTCTTTAAAAATACCCATGTATGTGTGGACGATCATTTAATCACAGATAAAAACATGAATAAAGTGTGAAATCCTGTAGCTGTCACAAAAAATGGACTTAAATTAAATGTATGATGACGTCCACTCTGGGCCTCCGTAGGTCCAAACATTTACCAAATCTGGTCTTTGAACAGCAGCACTTAAAAATATAGAGTCACAACATTATTGCATTTAAAGTTGTTTTAATTAAGGAAGTGTTATACTTTCACTCTAGGAAAAACAGAAAATAATCTGGAGGTTTGAGTCACAACTTTGTTTTAAGAAATTAACCTTTTTTATTTTTAAATCTTGAAATTCCTTTATATAATACATTTGTCTTTTCATAAGTATTTCAAAATATCTTTTGCTGGTTTTGTTCAGTTATAATTTCCTATAATCTCGTTTTTAATATAGTTCTCTTTTGAAAAAACAAAAAAAAACAAAAACAAAACATCCATCATCAGAGTGTTTCTGTCCAGGGTCTTCACGTGTTGGAAGATGTTATTACTTCAGAAAAAGAAAAAAAAAAAAAAAAAAAACAGAACGGCCTGCGGCTGGTGTAAAGATAGCCGTCTGTTTGTCCGTCTGTCCGACCACGACAGAGAGCATGATGGGAAACATCATCTCCGGCAGAGCTGGAAGGTCAAACGTTGTGCTCCCGTTACAGATATTTGGACCCTTGTTGTGGTGCGAGGGAGCGGACGAGCATCATAAAGTCCCAAATGTAGAAATATACTCCTAAATACAGTATATCTGTTTAGTCCCCAGGGGCGTAACTAGAGGGGACCAGGGCAGCCCCCTCCCCGTTTAATGGACGTTCTCAAACACTAGGGATGCTCTAGTGTGAGAATAAACACCTCCTCGCCGATCGAAACAGGACAATGACTTAAAAATACCCGCTAAGATTGTATGTATAACATAAACCCAGCTGATCCTCAAGGGACTTTCGTTCGAGTCCACGAGGCAAGGCCCTTGTTGTTCGGGCTTTCGGATAATCCTCTCATCAGTAACTTCCCCTAACATTTTTGGGTAATCTTTTTCGATTAAGTGCCGCCTGCTGCTGCTTCTGCTGCTGGTGGTGCTGATGCTGCGCGGCTCCATCATCGGCTGCAAACACATCCAGTGTCTTTCTTTCTTTCTTTCTGTACATTCCTCTTGACTTGCAAGAAATCCCACAATCTGCCCACCGAGGAGAGACCTGGACCGGAACAGGAATACAATGGATGCTCCAAGGAAAACATCTTAAACAGGTTGACTCCTCACTCTTTAAATATAAACTATGTTGCAGATAGAAAGCATTCTTTTACCTCACTTCCTCTTTTGTTATAAAACCAATTTGCTGGTTGATTTTTTTTTCCTTTTGTACAATAAAGCACTCTTTTTTCTGCTGCTGAGATACATAAAAATATCCCATTTACACATTTAATCCACTTGCAAAGATTCACACAACCACTCCAACCTCCAGCCCTACAAACTTTTAGGATAATACACCAAAATTCCCTGCACATGTACTTGTATTTTTTAACTCCACGATACTTTAGTAGGCTATAACAGCACGATTTGTCATGCACTTTATCTCTTTTTTTAATCTTTTGCAAAATACCCCTGGCTATATTGCAGATCTGTCATGGACTAACAGCTGTTTCTTCTCATTTCCCCTCAGTCGTCATCCACGTCCTCTCCCTCGGACTCGTCTCTCCTCTCGTACATCTTATCCCTCTGCCTCTCCTGGATCTCCTTCATCTCCTCCGCGTATCTGCAGAAGGCTCCCCCGAATTTGCTCCAGGCTTTGAAGGGGATGGTGATAGAGTTCCTGTAGCTGGGCTTCACCTCGCTCACCCGCAGGAACACGCCGTATTTGTTGGACCCCACGTCGAAGAAGAAGCGCTTGGAGTCCACCATGATGGAGGTGCCCTCGGGGAGCTCGCTGTACCCCCCCGCGGCGGCGGTGCCCCCGGCCAGCTCCTCGTCGTCTCCCCCGTAGTCGTCTATCAGCTTGGCGAGGGCGTCTCTGAACTCTATGAGCCCCTGGGCCGGGAGGGCTATCGTCTGCCCGGCCAGCATGCCACCCACGGGGCCCCCGACTCCGAAGCCGGGTCCTCGGTTAACGGTTTGCCGAATCCTCAGAAACCGCCCCCGCTGGTTCTCCTTCAAGTCCAGGTAGTATTTACGGTTCTCCCGGACTAGAAACTCACTCTTCAGGGCTCTCCTAGGCCCGCCGTCCTCCCCCATGGAAGCCTGGGCTATCTGCTCGGGGCTGCTAGGCCCCAGCTGGGCGTAGTGCTCGATGAAATCCCCGAGGTAGTCCCGGAACTCCGCCGCCACCGACAGCGAGAGGGTCAGGCGACTTTTGGAGCCCCCGGCCCCGACCTCGGCGATTTTGATGAACCTGCCCTTGCTGTTCTGCTTGACGTCCAGGTAGAAGCGCTTGTTCTGGATGTCCAAGCGCTTGGACGCCAGCTCCTGGGTCTCCTGGTCCCTCTGGAAGTGCTGGAAGCCGCCTCCTCCACCGCCTCCCCCGCTGCTACCTCCGCGCTCACTCCCGCTGTCTCCATCCGCCATCTTCAGCTCCACCATTCGGCTTCTGCCCCGCGCTCCTGCGTAGCTGCTTTCTGCGCGCGCCCCCTTCACGCTCGACAACAGAGTTACTTCGAGGAGCGCTCCGATTGGCCGAAGGGGCCGTCACTTTCCAAAGTTCACACGGTTACTGCTCTCCTATTGGTTCGCTGAGTTTCAGCGTCACGCCCACATGTAGGATTCCTCGTTTGCCATTGGTTGAGAATGAGGTTCCGTTTGCGTACTTCTTGTTTTTACAGACTCTCGCTGGTTGTGAAATCTCATAGTTTTATGACATAATATGATGAAATAAAAGTTTATTAACGTGTTTTCTGTCGACATAAGTTGTTTTTCCTCATGGAGCTAGAGCAGAGAAGAATCTGGGATGGAGTCAAGGTTGTGGTTTTACACTACAAAATATTTCTAACCCACTTTCACTGCAAAACATTGGTCAAAATTGAATACTATTAGCATAAATTGCTGTTTAACTCTCCCAAAAAAAGAAAAAAGAGAAGAAAATACGTTTTTAGAATAGTACTTAGAAAAAAAAACCCTACAGCCGTGGCCAAAACTTTTTTAGAATGACAGAAATTGTAAGTTTCACCAACTCTTCAGTCTCAGTTTTTATGATGGCAATTATAAAAATGATGACTTTCTAATTCTCAGTCCTCTGTTGTTGAATAGTCCTGACAAGTGTCCCTGTGTGTGTGTGTGCTTGGATGCATGTGTGCGCTTGAGTGGCTGTCTGTGTTAAATGTGGGCTGGGAGGATGGCTGGGGCTTTGTATTTTTTATATTTTTTTTTATTTTATTGTAGTTTAATTATTATTTTCCCCCTGACTCTTATCTGCTTGTGTACTCGAATGTTCAGCACTTTGTGCTACATTTTATGTATGAAAAGTGCTTTATAAATAAAGTTTGATTGATTGATTGATGATTGATTAATTATATACTCCAGAATGTTATGAAGAGCTGCTTATAAGATTGCCCCTTAAATCAGCCGTTTATCAGAGAGGTTCAGTTGTTGTGAAGAGGCTTCTGGGTGCCCAAGAAAGTTCAGAAAGCTCCAGGACTGTCTCTAAAAAGTGATTCAGCTGCGTGATTGAGGCATCACCAGTGCAGAGCTCAGTGCATCTGCATGTACAGTGAGGTAAAGATGAGCACTACCATCAGTCCAGTGTCATGCCAACAGTGAAGCATCCTTGGACCTTTCATGTGTGAGGTTTCCTCTAAGCGAAGGGAGTGGGCTCACTCACAGAACACAAACATGAATAAAAAATGACACCAAAACCTCAGACAGCAACTTCTTCCAACCATCCTAGAACAGTTTGATGATGAATAAAGTTTTTCCCCTCATGATGGAGCACCTTGCCATAAGGCAAATGTGATTACTAAGTGGCTCAGGAAACAAAATATCAAATTTTTGGGTCCATGGCCAGGGAACTCCCCAAACCTTAATTCCATTGAGAACTTGTGGTCAGTCCTCAGGAGCGAGTGGACAAACAAAAACCCACAAATTCTGACAAACTCCAAGCATGAATGAGCTGCCATTAGTCAGGATGTGGCTCAGAAGAATATTGACAGCATGCCAGGGCAAATTGCAGAGGCAAACCTGCAAATACTGACTCTTTGCATAAACTCTCTGTAATTGTTAATAAAAGCCTTTGACACTCATGAAATGCTCCTAATTGTACTTCAGTGTACAACAGAAACATCTGACAAAAATATCTAAAAACACTGAAGCAGCAAACTTTGTGAAAATTAATATTTGTGACATTCTCAAAACTTTTGGCTACGACTATAGAATAACCTGATCATGGTCAAAACCTTTACAAAGGTCAACAGGGGCAGCAGTAGTTCAGTCCAGATGGACTTGGGTTTGGAACCAGAGGATGGCTGGTTCAAGTCCCAACTGAGCCATGTTTGGAAGCTGATTTTGTTCTTATCCCAAAATCTGCTTGGTAGCTTCTTCAGCAAGCCATCACGCTGACATCTCCCCATTACTGCATGATCATAGGACGTGATTGTGTATTTCATCGTATGTGTGTAGCATGTTTTGACAAAGAATTGGATTTCCCCCCGAGGGATTAAATATATGAATATAACAGAGTGGTGGAGGAATGAGACCAGAAATGCAGAAAGAGAGCATTTAGACCTTCCTGGTCAGTGGTTCCCAAGGCTGAAAGTATATTGGATTTTAGAATAGCTCAATGAAAACACTGCTTGTTCTGGATGAATTTCGCCCGGAAAGAAAAGTAGAAGTGCTCCAAGAGCTCAAACCTCCACCAAGGCATTTCCAATATTGTCTGATAAGTTATTGTCAAAAATGTGAAAAAATGACCTGTGAATGACGGGACGGGTTAAAGGTCTCAAAGTCTCCTCAAATGGAGCTTAAATAAAAATTACACAAATGTTAGAAGTTGCATGATATTTAAGAAATGCTGGAAGTTCTGCTAATATTTATTGCTGATATATCCAGAAGAGTTAGGTGTGAGGGTGGCACTTAGCAGAGGGAGATGTTTTTCATGATGCACTTTGATTTAAAAAAATGTCAAGATTAAAGTTTAACATTTATAATTAAGCTGAACTTTTTTTTTTCATTGTTCAAAAACCTTAAATACTTGGTGCTGGATTAGCAAAACAATCCCTCCAAAAAGGTCTGCACATCATTAAACTGACTCTTTAGGTGCTACTGGTGTGCAAATGAAAAGTTTCTCTCTTTAAATCATAGTTCTGCACTTTTATAGTTATCATTTCTGATTAATAAATACACCTTTTCCCATGATTCAGCTCACCTGCAGCTGCTGCACATGCAGACAGTTATAGCTGTGTTACTGTAGTACCTCTTTGAGCCCACAGGGGGAGGCAGAGCGTCGCTCTCCTCTGTTACGTCATCGCGTCCCTCTGACTCTCCTCTCACCTGACCTGTCAGCAGCACCTGTGACCATGAAAACAGCTGTGACGGATCATTTATATTTACTGTGCACTTCCTGTTTGATGTGAGAATCAAACCACAGTCAGTCAACATTTATGAGCAGCTTTACAGAAACACACTGACCGTTTTCTGAACATTTAAGCTGAAAAAACATGTTTTTACCCCAAAAACATGTGAACATCATTTTGATAGTTTGTGTAATAGTAATCTAAAAAATAAGTTCGTGCACAAAAAGAAATAAAGAAAGAAAATTAACATAAAATAAAATAATTACAGCATAAAATTTTAACAGAAAACTATGATTTTTTATATATATTTAGGTATAGTGTGTATATAACAAAATAGATCAAATAAGCCATTATATGATCAATTATGATTACACAGTAAATATAACTAACTCAGATATTTAAATAAAAATATACTGTGATAAATCTGAATAATCAACAACTTCTGTAATTTTAATTCAGTAATTGATTGTTAATCTACAACCACAAATATTCATTTCTTTGTCAAGAAAAGGAAAAATAATATGATTTAAAAAAAAAATGTAATAACTGTTGTTAAATATCAAGGAGAGTAAAGAAAAATATATTAAAAAGTAAAGTTCAAAAAATTTTTTAAAAAAATACAAAAGCTTATAGATGGAAAACTCTTTAAAACAAAACATGAAATTACATAAAATGACTGAAATATAAGTTAAAGAATAAAAAACCTGAATGAATTCATAAACAAATAACATGTTAAAATAATAAAAACAATAACAAATAACAAGAATTAAACAGATATGTATCCGTATATTCATGTTAAATTACTATGTTTTCATACTAAAAAAAGATTAAAATTATTATTCACTTATACAAACATTAAGGGAAGAGAATTAAAAAAAAAACTAAGTTAAAGCAAATAAAGAAAATTCATACATTAAAAAGCTTATAGATGAGCAAAAGCTTCTAAAGTTTTAAAAACAAAAAAATAAATCAAATAAATTGACATAAAATTGTGATAATAATTATATGTACATTAGGGGGTTGATGATGTCTGATATGATATCGTCAGAGGGAAGTAAATGCTTCAAAATTTAATGAATTCATCGACAGATACGAAATTTTCAATTGATATTTGTTATCAATATGATGGCCTTAGTTATAAGGATTAAGTCTGTTGAGTTTCTTTCAGTCAGTTAATTTTAAAATATCAGCTCCATATGAAGGTATTTGTTCTGCATATCAATAAGTTGTTATCAAAAAATGTACAGTATTTGTTCAGTCTTTTCCATTGATCATTATTGTTTCTGCATCGGCTCATCAAAGATCAGAAATATTGGCATATTGGGTCTCCAGTATTGTACATCCCCAGAGGAGACACCAAATGGAGTTCAATGTTTTTAAAGAGAAGCAGAATCATATTTTATTTACTTATTTCTTCATTTATATCATCTGCTACACTGTTATTTACATCACCAGAGTATTGAATCATTTTGTTCTGACTGTTTTTGTTTTTTTCCTAAAATATTGTAGGATTTAGTCCAAAAAGTATTTTGTATTCAGTCCCTACTTCTTCTAGGAAACCCTCTGGATTCCTGTAAAAGTTCCTCACATTCCTGAGCGAAAAAACATTTCATTTCAGGGATTGTGCAACATGAAAAGCACAGAGGAGGGAGACACAGAAACAGTCCTTCAAAACTCAACACAAATATGGAACAGGGTTTAACAAATTACTTTACAGCCTCTTTAAACCCTTTTATGTGTTTTATTCTGGATATTTTCCAAGATGAATTGTGAAATTTCTTCAACTGGGGTATTTGAAAAGCAGCAGTCTGGAGTGTTTCTGAAATCCTGTGTCTGTCCCAGAAATCATCACAGAATGGAGACCAAAATAAAGCATCATTACCTCCAAGGTGATAATACTTTATTTATTTTATTATTATAGATAGATAGATAGATAGATAGAGACTTTGCTTGAACATTTTAAATTTGTTGGACATTTTCTCTAATAACTCAGCTAATAATGCCAAAAATGCTTTAAAAAGTTAAGTTTGGTTTCAAATCAAGATCCAGATCCAATCTTTTATGGACCTCATTCTAGATCGGACTGGAAATGCCTTGGCAGAGGTTTGGGCCCTCTTAGCACTAGATTTGTAATGCAGTGCTGCCTGATGGATTGAAGGTCACAGGCATTCAATGTTGGTTTTTGGCCTTGTTGCTTATGTGCAGAGTTTCTCCAGATTTTCTGAATCTTTTGACAATATTATGGACTGTAGATGATGAAATCTCTAAGTTCTTTGCAGTTGTATGTTGAGAAACTTTGTTTTTAAGCTGTTTGGTTTTTCACACAGTTATTCACAAACAGGTGAACCTGCTCCATCATTTCTTGTGAACACCTGAGTCTTTTGGTGATGATTCCTGTTAACCTGTGAATGTCCCAAACAGGTGTTTTCTGAGTGCTCCTCAACTTTCCCAGTCTTCTGTTGCCCCTGTCCCAGCTTTTTCTGAACATGTTGCTGGCATCATTCAAAGTGAGTGAAGTTTATCAGTTTGAATATTAAAAATCTCGTCTTTTTAGTGTATTCAATTGGACATAGGTGAAAAAGGTTTAGCAAATCTTTGCATCTGTTTTAATTTACGCGTCCCAACCGGAGTTCATTTTGTTGACTAATTTTTTTCATCATAGTTCGTCAACAACCTTTTTTCCCCTGTTGAAAACTAGACAGTAACTAATAAAAACAAGTGCACATGGACAAAAACTCAAACTAAATTAACTGACATTTTCATCAACAAATAAAAACTAGACTAAAATGTTTGACGGAGACTTAATCCAATCAGACCTAATTTGGTCATGTAGAAAGTAGAGACAAGTTAGGAATATATCCAATCACAGCTACTTTGGTTGTGTGGAAAGGTTGGATGAGTTAAGAGGGACATCCCAATCACAGCTGCCTTAGCTTGGTGGTGGTGGGATAAGTTGTGGAGCGATCCAATCAGAGCTCCTCTCTTTATGAATTGATATATTCATGTAGAGCAGGTTCACTGTTTGTTGTCAGTTCTGGTATTGTAACTGAGATGCTCTGCCAGGTAGCCTAAATAAAGGTGACTGCATTTCACACAGAAGTTCAATTTGTTTCTGTTCATTTATACATTCAGGGACTAAAATGTTGTGAAGTTTCATCAACTAACCAGCCACTGCGGGAGGAGAAAGAAAGTCCGTGAAGGTGCTCAGACTTGTTGCCACCAGGTGGCACCACTGAGCCACTGACCTGCTCCAGGGGCAGAGAGACCATGTGGAGGTTTTGGGTTTAATTATGATCTACTGGATTATGAGAGAAAGAATCAACAGTAAATAAGTCGGTTTAGGTGCCTCAAAGGAAAATCAGGCTTTTAAAAACATTTCAGACATGTTTAATGTTCATAAAGATTTTATTTAGACAATCTTAGAGTTAAAATTAAATTCCGATAAAAGACTTCATAGATTCATTTAAATACATCAGACTGTACATCATTCACAGAAACAGACTATTGCACTCCTTCCTGTTCGGTTTGATATTTCGGGGTCCGGGTCGGTCAGTAGTACTGAGGGTACGCGGTGTATGACGTCATCAGGGGAGAGGCGGTGGCAGGCAGCATGACCCCGGGCAGGCTACTGTACGGGTAAAAGGAGTCCAGGGGCAGAGAGGGGACGCTGGGCAGACCCGAGCCGTACTGCAGGCCGTGAGGATGCACGTACGACGCCGCAGACTGACCCTCCTGCCCCCCCGCTGAGGGAAACCTGGGGTAGGGGCCCGGCCTGTAGGCCTGCAGCTCGGGGTAATGCATCAGCTGTGACGTCACGTTGGCCTGGCAGGCGTGGGCGAGGGCGTCCTGCACCGTCCGCTTCAGCTTCATACGGCGGTTCTGGAACCAGTTCCTCACCTGGAGGGGAAAAATGAGTTTGTAAATAAGAAGAAAAAAACCACCAAAAATGTCATAAAATTTAAATAAGGTTTAGTTGTTTCATAAATGGTTTATCTTTAAAAGAGAGTTTTATAATAATGTAAAATTTTATGTTTAAAGAAAGTCAATAGCAAGAAAAAGATATAATGAAAAAACAGAAAATGTCATATAATTCAAATTTTGTTTTGTCATCAACATTTTCTTCATCAAAAGACGGTCAATTTTTTTTCAATTTCAAATTTAGACAAATATAATTTTTGTAAAAAGTGTAAAAATTGCATACAATAGGCATCCTTAAAACAAACTTTAAAAGAGTAAAATTACTCATTCAATTATATAGCAAAACATAATGGCATAGGGAAAGTAGGAAATAATACAAATAGAAAATATACAGTAAGGTAAGAGAATAATATTAAGAATCATAAAACTGTCTATGAAATGAAATAAGACAAAAATTAATTCATAAAATGACAAATAAAGAAAGAAAGTTTTTTAAAATAGTTTTTGTTATATTAAAAATATTGTAAAGTTAAACTATTTAAATTGTAGGACTATAAATAACAATAAATTTCAACAATTCCTTACTGTTGTATTTTAATGAAATTACTGACAGTAAATTTATGTTAAAAAAAATGTTGGTTTTCAGTCTGAAATCACAAAGCTGGACATGAAAATAAAAATAAAATGAGTTGTCAGTCATGAACATGTGTTGTGGAGGTTTTAGATATTAAAACTCTGTGTAAATAATGTATTTATGTGTAACTATGACTGACTGATATTCACCTGTTTGTCTGACAGGTTGAGCTTCTTGCAGAGCTCGGCCTTGTCCTGCGTGCCCAGGTAAGCGTTCCTCTTGAAGGCGCGCTCCATGCTGCTGATCTGCTCCACTGTGAAGGCCGTGCGAGGCCTCCTGCCTGCAGGGGGCGACGAGGGGCAGGAGGAGGAGGAGGGTGATGATGAAGAGGAGGAGGTGCAGTCTGTGGGGGCTGAGGGGGAGATGGAGTGACCTCCTTCGCTCTCGTACCCGGACGTCTCCTCCTCTGTCCCACTGCTGAAACCCACCTCTGACCCTGAAAACACCAACGAAGAAGAAAGAGATCAGCCTAAAGAAAGGCCAAGGTTTGGAACAGGGGTTATCATGTGGTGGGTCGGGGCCCAAAAGGGCTACAAAGTATTGTAGCAAGTAACAAAAAAACACCATTAATTTCTTAAATATTCCACAACAAAAAAATCAAAAATTCGATCGATGTATCACCCAGCCCTCGTAAACTAATCACTTTAGGTTTTGATTAAGTATTTAGACATTTCTCAGTCGAATCAAAGAGCTCTCCGAGGTACAAATATGATCTCTGGAGACATTTTATGACCTTCAATTATCAGATTTTACTTTTTAGTTTGTCTCACATTGTCCCAAATTTGAGTCCTTACGTTGCCTTCTAATAATTCTCAGTGTTCATACTCATTAAAAACATTTCCTATAACCTGATTTTCTCTTTTGCATCTCTTTAGAAGTGCTGTTAGGAGAAAATAAAGGTGATTCTGCTGCCATCAAGCCAATAAATAGACACAATAAAAGTAAATCTGCAAAAATAGATAACTTAAGTAAAATTTTAAACACTAACAACACGGTTTGGTTTTGATTAAGTATATAAACCTTTCTCAGACAAAATTAAGTTATAATAGAGGTACAAATAAGACTTCTGTAGACATTTAAGAGCCACTAATTGTACAACTTTAACCACAATTTTTATTCTCAGTTATCAAAGTCATTAAAAAACAAGTTTTCTTGAATCTGATTCCCCTTTTTTCATCTTTTTCTTGCTTCACGAAGGTGTTGATGTGCCGTTAAGCCTATAAATAGTATATAAACCTTTTTGAGATTAATTTTATCCTCTTTGAGGTCCAAATAAAACATTCTTAGATGTTTTAATGACTTTTTCCACATTTTTGAGCCCTTGTGTTGCCCCATACTGATCCTCAATGATCATTCTGATTAAAAACATTTCCTATAGTCTGATTTTCCTTTTTCACATCCATTTCTGCTATCAGAGGAAAGTGTTAAATCTGCTTTAAAGTTCATAAATTATCACAAGAAAAAGCAGATCTGCAAAAATAAACTCAAGTCTGATCCTGACTCGAGGGTTCGAGAGTTTATATTTACTAAAGTCAAACTGTTCACGTTTCTGTAGAATCTGAGTTTCTTCTCATTCGCTCTCACCTTGACTGCTCCGGTTGTGCTGCAGCTGCGTGGAGCTCAGATCAAACTCCTCCAACCTCCTCGCGCTCCGCTCCTCCTCCTCAGGTGAGCCCTCGGTCCTGGGCCTCCTGTAGAATCCAGGTAAGCTCTCGGCGCTGGTCCCACAGGCGGTGGGCTCGGACCCTGTGCCCGGCTGCTGGCTGCTCTGGGCCATCCACTCGATGGAGAAACTTCCTCTCATGTCTGCGGGAACCTCAGGGTAAATCCTTCAGAGCGAGGGGTCCAGGCTACAGGGTGGTGGTCTCTGCTGGTCTTGGTGGTCCTGAGTGTCCCCCTTGTCCTGCCGAGGCCTCTTTATAAAGGTGGTCCTCCCCCTCGGACATCAAAGCCGGCGTCCTGCTCCTCCTCTAAGTTTTCACAACTGGAGTCATTAAGACGTCTCATTCAGGCTGTTACAGTCAGGCTCCAGCCCGTCTGCAGGGACGGGACCCCCCCCACTCTAAAACCCACCCCCAAACCCCCATCAGTCCTTCCTGCCTCCAAACAGGAGATAATGGACTCGCCTCTGTCTGCAGCTCCATCAAAAGAGTCTGAGGGAACATCAAGCCAAGGATCAACGTGTTTCCACTGATGGTAAAGAATTATTACAGCAAAATCAATGTTTAAACTCCTGAAAAACAAAAATATGTGACCATTTTTTCACAAGTGTTAAATCAGATTTCTTTCCGCGGCCCTACATTTTAAATATTCTTTATTTAAGATGTTTGTTCTTGCAAAAAAGTTAATTTATTACCAGGGAAATAGGCAGCATAAATCATATTAAACATTTATCTGCATGCATGAACACATACTTTAAAATATAAGTAATTAAGATAAGACAGATAGTTTTTATTTACTTAAATCATTTTTTTCTCCTTGCATTCCTTTTAATTTTTAATTACTTATATATTTCTGTGTTTTTGTTACTTTTTATTTTTTACTTTATTATGTTTCAAATATTTATGGTTTTACTTAATTTAGTTTTTTAATTTTTTAATTTTTTTAGTTCATTATCATATTATTGTATTTTACTTAGTAAACTTATTATTTTTTCTGATTTTTTCTCTTAATTGGCTTATTTATTTGTTCATATTTTTCGTTTTGATTGTTATTATAATTATCATTATTTATTTATTCAATCATTTATTTTTTCACTTCATTTAGTTTCTTAATTTTGTAATCATTATCAGAATTCTAATTATTTCTTTTCATTTACTATATGTTTTACTTTGTTTTTTTTTAAAGTTTTATCATTATCATAATTTTAATTATTTTTATTTATTATTTAACTAAATAATTTAAATAAGTTTACTTTGTTATCTCATTTATTTATAGTTTTACTTTTTTTTTTAATGAAAACCTATTATTTTTTCCTTGCATTCCCTTTAATTTCTAATTGACTTATTTATTCTTCATACTTTTTATTGATATATGAATTATTTGTATTTATTATGTAGTTATTTCTGTTGTTCCTTTGTTTATTTTCATCATAATTATTTGTATTTATCATGTACTTATTTCTGTTGTTCCTTTGTTTATTTTCATCATAATTATTTGTATTTATATGTAGTTATTTCTGTTGTTCCTTTGTTTATTTTCATCATAATTATTTGTATTTATTATGTAGTTATTTCTGTTGTTCCTTTGTTTATTTTCATCATAATTATTTGTATTTATATGTAGTTATTTCTGTTGTTCCTTTGTTTATTTTCATCATAATTATTTGTATTTATATGTAGTTATTTCTGTTGTTCCTTTGTTTATTTTCATCAGAATTATTTGTATTTATATGTAGTTATTTCTGTTGTTCCTTTGTTTATTTTCATCATAATTATTTGTATTTATATGTAGTTATTTCTGTTGTTCTTTTGTTTATTTTCATCATAATTATTTGTATTTATATGTAGTTATTTCTGTTGTTCCTTTGTTTATTTTCATCATAATTATTTGTATTTATATGTAGTTAATTCTGTTGTTCTTTTGTTTATTTTCATTATAATCATTGTTAAGTTCCTCCATGCGTGCTGTGACTGACTGAGACCAGCAGCACACCTGTTCAGGTGCAGTAATCAGCCTCAGGTGGATCCAGGCGACCTGATCAGAGTCTTTAAAGGAGTCCAGAGGCCTCTGTTCTGTTTGCTCTGCCGCTGACGTGAAGTCTTTCAGCCCGGTGAGTTTCATTTGATGCTGTTTCATTCATGGAGCCAATTTAGACTGTTTAATTAGATGAATTTAGTGTTAACTTCAGATTCTGATGACTTGGTTAAACGTTATTGAGCATTATTTTGTTGTTTAAAGATGATCAATTAATCAATCATGTTTATATTTCTTCCTTTTTGTTAAATACAGAAGCACCGCTCGACAGCTTGTTAATTAACCCTTTAAGTGAATCCTCACCTTCAAATTAATGATGAACTCAAGCCCTATACAACTGTCACATATTTAAAACAATTATAATTATTTTTTTATTCCATTACTTGTTTTTACTATATTTATTTTTATCATTATTATAGTTATAATATTTTTTATTAATTTATGGGTTTACTTATATATATTTTTTTACATTATAATTATTTTTATTTATTTATTTACATTTTTACTATTCTTATTTTTATCATTATTATAATTATAATTATTTGTATTTATTTGTTTTTACTTTTTGCTTTTCATCATTATAACTATTTTTATTTTTTATCATTTATTTATTTGTTTTTACTTTTAGATTTTTATTTAATCATTATAATATAATTTCTTTTTATAAATTTATTTTCTGTCAGCTATACTGCTAACTAAATCAATATTCACATGAAATAGATTTTCCTATGAGTATTACTATTATGTCACACTGTATTATGAAGTGTGATATTTCATTGGTGTCTCCAAGAGATCCTGCTTTGTGAAAATGCCTGTCAGTCTGTAAATAATCCTTTTTTATGTGTTTGTTCTGTGTTATAAAATGTTCAAAACAATAAAAATAATTATGTTAAAATAATTTTCTATGTAATTATTGCTTAAATGGTCTCTTTGCTGTAGTTGATCCTGTAAAAGTCATCAGTGGAACATTTGTATAATAACTGATCATCTAATCACTTCGGGATCACTCGACTTTGATCAATAAAAAGAGGCAGACGGTCTTTAATCTGAGGGGATAATCCGGATTATCTGACGTTACATTAAACCCCTCACTCTGCAGGGTCAGAGGCTTAAAGGTATGACACGAACAGAGACGATAGACTTCTGTCTGTAAATTACTGAAGTTGTAAAAATATTCTAAACTGTTTAATACCTGAAAAGCATTACATCCTGATTACTTGAAGGATCACTGGGATCAAACGGCTCAAACAAAATCATCTTCAGTCAGATTTATCTCTTTTATTTATTTATTTATTTTAGACTTTTCTTCAGTTTCAACAATATCAAAAGAATATTCCAAGAATACTGAATATATTACGAAGGATATCACATGGCCCCAGTAAGGTAAAGTGATACACAAATGTATTTATTCTCAGTCATCTTCACAGTTTGACAAAGACGGAGGTTAAACGATGTTAATGTCACAGAATCACCACTCTCTCCCACCCCTAGAAAGCACTGACTAAACTGCACACGTGGAAAAGAAAGCTCTGCAAATGTTGGCAATACGTTTAGTCAGTGAAGCCAAAAAAACGGTACAAATATTCTTAATGTAGGGCGTTGTTACATTTATTCTGCAATTATTGATTCATTTCATTAAACATTTGTTGCTTTTTTTGATCAGTTTGTTTATTTTCTCTCCTACTGATTTATTTGTGGAATTAAGCATTTTTAATTAAATTTTATTTTTCTTAAATATTTGATCAATTTTTTATTATTTGTGGAATTAAACATGTTTTATGGAATTTTTTTTTTTAAATATGCTTTATTTGATCAATACGTTTAGTTTCTTTTCTATTCATTTATTTGTGGAATAATTTTTTTAATGGAATTTTATTTTTTCTTGATTTATATGATTTATTTGATCAATTTGTTTTTCTTTTTTTATTCATTTATTTTTTGTGGAGTTAAACATTTTTAATTGAACTTATTTTTTCCTTCAATGAAGTGGTTGCTTCTAAAAATCATAAATTAACCCTTTAAGGATAACTTTCCAGGGTTGCACTGTGGTGCAGTGGTAGTGCTCGTGTCTCACATAAAGACGGTTCGAGCCTCGGGTCAGTCAGGGTCTGTCTGTGTGGAGTTTACATGTTCTCCCCGTGCATGCGTGGGTTCTCTCTGGGCACTCAGGCTTCCTCCCACAGACTGAACACATGCTCATTAGGTTGACTGGTGACTCTAAACTGCGAATGTGAATAGTTGCCTGTCTCTCTATGTGGCCCTGTGATTGGCTGATGACTGTCAGCTGGGATTGGCTCCAGCCCCGTGATCCCAGAAGGGAAAAGTAGAATATTAAATGGATGGATATCTTTTAATTTTTAACCTCATAACTTTAGACTGATTATCCTCTGGTCAGTCAGCATTTTTCTGTCACTGTAGAAAATATTTTTACTGAGCATAATATTTGTTTTTATAGATTTAAAAAACATTTTCAGTTCAACCCTGAACTGTTTGGGAATGTATAAAGATGTCCATGTCAAAGGAATGACTCCATACCAGCACTGATGAGCTCAAATGTTGAATAGCGTCTGTCTGACTCTTAACGTGTTATGGTGAATTATAATCATCACTTTATGAAACTGAATTTACAGTTCTATATGGAAATCACATCCAGTATCGATAGAGAAAATTTAAAAGAAAGCACAAGTTACTAAACTTTTGATTTCTTTGGTCACACGTAAACCTGCCCCGAGGCAAACCTTTAGTTTTACTTTTATTATAATTGTAGTGTCTCTAAGTGTGTGGGCCCTATAAGGTTTGCTTAAAGAGGATCCAAATGAATTCATAATTATTTTTGTGCTGCATTTTGTATTATTTAAGTAATTCACATTTAATTTTCTACCCAGATTTAAGACATAAAATATTCATTTTTCAAACAGATTTAACATTTGACCATAAGAAAACATAATATCAGTGCAATACCAAGTCAGTGTGGTCTACTGTCATACAATAAACATTTTTAATGTTAATAGTGTAAATTCTTTGACTTTGTTCATAGTCTCACTTTTACTTATTTTCCTTCATAAGGAAGTTGATATAGCTTAAAGACCGCATATTGCAACCTGCTTACTTAATTTTTTCCTTAATTGTTTATGCTTTTATCTATTTTAATGTCTATTCTTTTTTGCTGCATATTGTATTATTTCAGTTTGAAAATATATATTTTTTAATATATTCTGCTTATTTTTCTCTAAAATCAGATTTATATTTGTTAATATAAACATAATATCAGTGCAATAACCAGTCAAATGTGCTCTCCACTGCTGTCACATTGTAAATATTGTTCATGTCAATACTTGGCCTTTTTCATGTTCTTACTTTTACTTGTTTTATTTATTTTTTCCTTCATAAGAAAGTTGATATTGCTAAAACATTCTGCATGCTGCAACCTGCTTACTTCATTTTTTATGCTTTTATCTGTTTTGATGTCTTTATTGATATTCCCACTGCTATATTGTGTATAAGAAAAACAAAAACAACCCTTAAATATATGAAGTATTTCTGATCCTGATTCTGAAAATAACGTGAAGTTACAGACAAGCACGCGCACAGGAGAAACTCTGAGAGCTCGTGAGTATCGAGGCCTCCGCTCCGTCAGAGTTCATTAGATCAGCCTCTAACTGTCCCAACTATAATGGAAACTGATAGTTGCTGCTCTGTGGCGCCCCAGATCGTCTACTGCGGGAGTTTGGAGGTAAAAGGAGGATTTAGGGATCAGTGAAGAGGCCGATAACGAGCTGAGAGGATGATCCGCCTGAAGACGGGATCATCCGAGAGGCGCTGTTTGTGTGTAAATGCTCCGGCTCTCGATCACAGAGATGTTTGGAGGATTAATCGGCTCAATCACACTCGGGCTCATTGATAAGATAATGAGGAGCTCGTGGAGGAGATCTGTGCGCGCGGACAGAAAGTCAGGGAGTCTGCGCGTAAAAGGGCGCAGAGCGACGGCGCGTACAGGGCTCATTACGCACGCACTCAGAGACTTCAAAGAGGCTCCGGGCTGTGATAGAAACACTCAGGAGTGTCACGGAGATCATAAAGACCCTAATGCCTCCTGAAGCCCCCACCCACCTCGACCCCCACCATCGCATCACCTGAACGATGCTGATCTACACCAAAGCACCAGACAAACCTCCGTGCTTCTACAAATTAAAGAATCATTTCCCCTCAACACTTTCTCAGATGTTGGTTTTAGTAAATGTATAACTCTACGCAGTATAAGGTTGATGAATACAAGTATTTACGTACATTTAAAGACGCGTAATACCGCTAAACCTCTAAACCAGTGTTCATTTAACAGCACTTCTAATTTAGTTTTACAGTCTTTTGCCTGAACATCTTTTGGTTTTAGTCATGATTTAGTCATAATCTACATTGTTTAAATTCAGTCTAGTTTTAGTTGATGAAATTTCACAACATTTTAGTCGATGAAATCTACTGTAAATTTAGTCGACTAAAATATGAAGTGTAAAGTGTAAGGCATTTTTTTATGTTTCCTTGAATTTCTGAAGTCATGTTTTACACTTGGATAAAATGAAACATCTAATAACCCTTTACTGAATGCTAGTAAAGTCTGAATGTATAAATGAACAGAAACAAATTGAACTTTTGTGTGAAATGCAGTCACCTTTATTTAGGCTACCTGGCAGAGCATCTCAGTTACAATACCAGAACTGACAACAAACAGTGAACCTGCTCTACATGAATATATCAATTCATAAAGAGAGGAGCTCTGATTGGATCGCTCCACAACTTATCCCACCACCACCAAGCTAAGGCAGCTGTGACTGGATGTCCCTCTTAACTCATCCAACCTTTCCACACAACCAAAGTAGCTGTGACTTTTCGCCAGGGGAGAAAAGGTTGTTGATGAAACTATGATGAAAATAATAACTCAACAAAATTAACCCTGCTCTGAACCAAACTTTACTTTACTAAACTCTCAGGACTCAAACTCTGAAATCTCCTCAGATTAAAGGGTCTGGTCCAGAGTTTCATTTGTGTATTTTCAGTAGTTAAAGCAGGGGTTCACAACTGATGGCTCGGGACCCAAAAGAGGGTCACGGAGTTGTTTTCAGTAAGAGTGTGCCCACATCAGGGGTGGGCAACTGGTGGCTCCACATGCAGCCCACTGGTCCATTTAGATTATCACACAAATTATCATACTGAACAAAAATGTGGCAAAATCTGCAAAACAACATAAAAATAACAACATTTCAGAACAAATAGAGTTAGAATAGGATTAATTTCTTTAAAAAAACGTCCTTGTTATGCATGTGTGAAAGTACATTTTAAAATTTTAATAAAATAAACTTTAATCAATCAATTTTAATTTGTTTAGAGCCAATTCATAACAAACATAATCTACAGATCAAGATGATTTGTTAAAATCTCAGCCAGTGGATCAACAGTCTGACATGAGCAGAGTCTCTCAGCACCTCAGGTGACACCTGACCAGGTGAGTCAGGCTAACTGATACCATTCACACCATCTGACAGACAGACAGACAGACTGATGGAGACGCCGCAGAGACAAACTGCGTCAATCAGCCTCCTTCTGTTCTTCTTCTGTGCTTAGAGTCAAATAAATTCAAGCTTTCACAGTAAATTAATCACTTTTTGACCAGGCTTGACTATTTTTGGCCTTTTTAAAGCACATATTAATTTGTATTTTTCAAATCTGTTTATTTAACCCTGTTTCTACTTAACTGCTTAATTTTCAGCCTTTTTTCTGCTTCAGATGATTCAGAAATACAGAATAAAACTTTAAATTATTTAAATATCAGCATATTTCTACATTAACCAAAATAAATGTTCAGAAAGATGTGAAAAGTGAGAATGTCTTGAGACAACAAAATGTTTTTTCACATAAATGTTGATTTTCTTGACCCTGCTTGACTCTTTATGCTTTTTAAAGCACAGTTTTTGAAACTATTTAATCTTTACTGCTTAATTCTAAGCCTTATTTCTGATTCAGATCATTCAGAAAGCAGAATTAAACATTTATGCCCTTTAAATACAAGCATATAGCTATATTTATTTCCTAAAATACATACATATACGTATATATATATAATATACATTTAAAAAGTGAGGAATCATTGATGTAATAAATCAAGTTTTCAAAGCAGATATTACTTTTGACCCAGCTTGCCTACATGGCCTTTTTAAAGCACATAATATTTTACATTTTCACTGATTTTTCAACCTTTATTTAACAGACAAAAATCCACTGAAATCAAGATGTTTTTCATGAGGGTGACCCGGCCAAGAGGTCAGCAGCAAACGTCATGAAAAAAAAAAACATAACTGAAAGGTGACAATATACAATATGTTAAAAATAAGTTTATTCAACATTTTTTCTACTTTACTGATTAATTTTCAACCTTGTTTCTGTTTCAATGTTTCAGAAATACAAAATAACAAGCCGAAATCCTTTACATATCAGAATATTTCTATATCGACTAAAATCAACTAAAAATTTTAAAAAGTGAGAATAAATTGATGAAATAAAATCAACTTTTTATATTAAATGTGAAATATTTTCATATAAATGTTGATTTTTTTGGACTTTTTTGCCCCTTTTAAAACACATATTTTGTATCTTTTAAATCAGACTGGATTATTTTTTCTGCTTAACTGCTTGATTTTCAACCTCATTTTTGCTTAAGATGATTAAGAAATACAGATTAAAACTTTAAAATCCCTCAGATATGAGCCTTTTTCTACATTAACCACAATAATGTTTTTAAAAAATGTAAAAAAGTGAGAATAAATTGAGGATTTTAAGTCATTTTTCACACAAAATGCAGCACTTTTTGATTTGGCTTGAATTTTTTGGGCTTTTAAAGCATGTGATATTTAGTATTTTAAAATTTGCTCCATAAATTAATTTTAATATCATTGTTTTTATAGTTTCTTCCCTTTAATGTGTAGAAGTGTTTTGAAATACAAAATTAGAAATACTTGATTTATCTCGGGGGGAAGTGTTGGCAGTTGCTTTTATTAAGAATATAAGGACGGAAATAAAGAGAAAAATAAGAAGAATATAAAATGTGATGAATTATGTAACACTATAATAAAAGTGCAGCTTGCCCCGCTGCATGCTGGGATATTTCTGCCCTTTAAAGTCCATTAAAGTCCCTCCAGCTCCTTTATTTCCTGATAAATTCAGACCTCTCCCCGTCCCTTCTGTCCCAGGTGGGGAGGGGGGTGGCGGGGCCCGCTCGTCCTCCAGGACCCGTCCCACCGGCCCCATCAAAGCCGCGGGGCCCTTTGATGGGCCTGATAGGGATCAATGGCAGAGGGGAAGAGCCCTAACTGACTGTTACAGACGGGGCGGGACGCTGCTGGAGTCTGCCGGCTCTCACCCTCACTAATGATTATTGGGCGTCATCAGCAGGGCCTCATCTGCACAGAGGGGCTCACGGCACAGGGACGGGGTCATGGGGGAACTGGGAGCCTCAGACCTGATCCAGACTAAGACCATGATCCTGCAGTTCACTTCATCTGGTGGACTAATTTGATTCTCCTTTTCATTAATCAATAAAATACAGAAACATGTTGGATTTTAATTCACATTTTAATGCTCTCTAAGATAACAGAATGATGGTCCAGTTTAGTTTGGATCCTCTACGGCGGTGGTCCAGGTCCAGGTCCAGGACCGGGAGCTACATGAAAAACTGTTGGTACATTTCTGAGCAGAATAAACATCAATTTGAGATGTTTTCATGGAAATAAATCAAGAAAAATGGGCATATACACACCACACAAAGACCTATTAAACAACATGACTGACGATAGAATACAACAAAATAGAAATATAATAGATATGGTGCTGTATCTCTTTCAGGGTGATGGAGACTGGAGCCTGTCTCAGCTGACACTGGGCGAGAGGTGGGGTACACCACACCAGCCAATCACAGGGCCACATATTGAGAAAGACAACCATTCACGCTCTTACTCACATCTAAGGTCAATTTGGAGTCACCAGTCAGCCTACACTGAAAAAAATCAGATATAAGTGAGAGTATTTGTCTTATTTCAAGACAAAAAAAAATCTCACTGTCTTATTCTTATCCACAATTTCCTCACTGTCTGGATTAAGATCTGATTTGGAGATATAAAAACTAAAAATAAGGCCTGAGTTGCTTGTAATAATAAGTAAAACAATCTTTCAATAAGACAAGACAAATTGAACAGATATTAAACCTTAATTAAGACCCTCACTGAGTCAAACTTTTCTTGTTTCTCTGGCAGATATTTTCTCTTCATTACAAACAGTTCAATGCCTAATTTTTGCCTTTCATTCCTTAAAGTAAGATATTTATCTGGACTGGTTTAGTGAATATGGATTAGAATAAGTGTTTTGGATATTTTTGACTTGAAAATAGATGAACACACTGACCTGGATCTGAGTTTTTGCAGCGTGAGGGTAGGGGATAAAGGAATGAAGGTATATGAGCGTGTTTTTGGTCTGTGGGAGGAAGCAGGAGTGCCTGACACCGGGGTCGAACCAGCAAGCTCAAATCAGGGCCAGTTCACACCACAACAGAAACGGCTGAAAAAGGAGAGTTTTGTGCCCTCTGTTTACATGAGAGCAAACTCTTCAAACCGGGGTCCAGAGTGAAGAGTTTTAAAACATTTTCGTCTCCGTGTAAACAGGAATCAAACGGGGATGTACTCTTTCAGAAAAAGGTTGTGCAAGCGCCTAGAAACAACAACAACCACAACAGCTACGGCCGAATTTTTTACTTAATATTACAAGCAACTCAGGCTTTAGTTTTAGTTTTTCAGTCTTCAAATAAAATCTTAATCTAGGCATATCAGGAAATTGTGTCTTAGAATAAGTCAGTGAGGTATTTTTGACTTGAAATTGGACAAATAATCTCACCTAATCTGAGTTTTTGCAGTGTAGATGTACAGATGCAGTGATTGGGCATGTTCAAGTGAAATTCAGGTAAAGAAACAAAGTTCACTCCACTTTAAAGTTGATTATTCTTAAGTATTTTATTGTTTTAATAATTTTGCTGCACCGTTTTAACAAAATAAATTTGAAGAAAATGGCAGATTTATTTTTACTTCCATGTAAAAGGAGAATTATTTGGCTGAAGATGATTAGTTAAAATCTCAGCCTGTGGATCAAGTCTCTTTTGTTCTGCAGTGCTGTATGACCTCCCAAAATACTCGACTAAAAGCCACAGGCCGAGAACTGGCTACAGGACCACCAATCATTTCCAAAGAAAAAAGTAAACTTGAAATATGAAGAAAGCAAAACAACAACTGCTATATATGATTCATCATGAGTAACCAGTGCTGCCTCATGCACAAATTAGGATGGGTGATAAAATATTTCTACTAACCTCAGATTGCTGGTGCCAGTCATTAAAGAACTTACTTTGCTGTGATTGTATCTCTAAATATCTTTTATGAGGCATGTTAGAGCCCGATATGTAACAATGACCCAAAATGTTATTAAAAAAAAAGTGTAATAAAACCCAAAATGTAACAAGTTATTACATTTAGGGCAAAAAGTTATTACATTATGGGCTCAGCATCTTGTTACATTATCCACCAGTTATTACATTTTGGGTTTTATTACTTTTTTGGGGGGGGTCATTGTTACATATCAGGCTCTAACAAGGCATTACAAAAATAACGTATAGTGTTGGTCAAAACTTAATTTGGAAAAAATGGTAAAAGTAATACATTTGTGCTTCAAAAACTGGTAAACATTCATTCTTTTATTGCATTAAAAAGAAGCTTAAATTGGCTTTGGTTGTGTTTCATGCACATTAAATCATGCATTCTTTATTGTGTTTCAGTTAAAATATATTAATGTTGGTATAATTCTTTTCTGAAGCTCTGTATTTGCTGTTTCTTGTATTTATATATGTTTTTCCTCAATGAGAGTGCCAATATGGAACAACGTGGCCCTCTTGGTGATTAAATTTGCCCGCCCCTGAACTAGACACTCAAGTTTCTGTTGCTGTTTTCTGTTATATAGACTAAATATAAATATAGATTATGTGTTCAATGCTTTTGAAGGCGTCTTGTGGACTTTAAGGTGATAAAAAGATGGCAGAAATGACTTAAATCTTACTTAAGTCTGTTAATAAAATAAGAGTGAAATAAAGGCCCTCAGATGGCCTTCAAAGGGAGGAGAGTGACCGAGTCTGATCGTCTCAGTTTGTGTGATTGTATCTGTAAACCCTGATAACAGACAGACGGGCAGATATCAGCTCCTCTATGCAGAGATCTGAGGACGACCACGTCAGGACATGTGTCTGCTGTCACAGAGGGGTCCCGAGGGGGGGTCCGAGGTGTGTTTGTGTCCATAACAGAGCAGCAAACAGGCCCATTAGAGATGAAAGAGGCTGAATGGAGCCAATCAAAGACGAGCTCAGCGGGACGCCGTTACCTCACAGGCAGGCGGACAGACAGAGGGACAGCAGAGGATCACACCGGGCTCAGGCAGGACCAGGATCTGCTCCACAGGCCTGCTGGGTTCAGATAAATATGGGACAGGGACCACAAGAGGACAAGGGACACAGATTTAAACTCAGGTTTACAAAATAACAACCAGAACAAGTAAATCTGATGGTCATTTAAAGGGCCATTTCACCAAAAACAACCACTGTCTTCACTGAGATCAAATAAAGAACTTAAGGGTGATTTAAAGGGCCATTTCACCAAAAAACAAGCATTCTGAAATCAGATATTTGACCAAAAGATATTCAGCAAAAGTGAACTTAAGTGTAATTCAAAGGGACATTTCACCAAAAACAAGCATTGTCCTTACTGAGATCAGATAAAGAAAGATTTGACCAAAAGACATGCAGCAAAAGTGAATTTAAATGTTTATTTAAAGGGCAATTTCACCAAAAACAAGCATTGTCTTTACTGAGATCAGATAAAGAAAGATTTGACCACTAGAACTCTCAGTAAAGGGGATTTTCATTGGTTATTTAAAAGGAAATGTAATCAAAAATGAATCAGCTGTATTGAAACTGGACAAAGAAAGGTTTGACCAAAAAAACTAAAAAGTACAAAGGTACATTTTTTTTTTAACTATATTTTTATTAAAGAATTTTTATAAATATAACAGAACAATAGAAAACGAGGAAACAAACAAACAAACAGGTCATCAAAGGTAATAAAATACAGTTCATTTTCAATAAGATTAAATCAGGGTTTTCTGTTTTGTTTTGTTTTTCCCTTCAGTGTTCAGGTATAGTTATTGTTAGTCCATCAGATAGTCCAAATGAAAGTTCATCTGGGGTAGGACCCCCAAAAATCATCTACATGCAGATCAACCATTATCATTGAATTATTTATCAAAAAGACAAGAGGCTCAAACAAAACCATACATGTAGTTAAACCAAGAGAAATATATATATTAACCACCTCCCATCATATATTTTTATTCAGAAATGTTATCCATTTGGACCAATACTTACTAAATTTATCCAAACATAGTCTTAATGAAAAGGTCAACCTCTCCATGTCATACAATTCCTTTACAATTGTTATCCATTCTGCTTTTGTGGGTGGTTTCTTGACAAGCCATTTCTTGGTTATTGCTTTTTTGCTTGCAACTAGTAATATTTTAAGAAGGTATTTATCCTGGACATTAAGCGTGTAGGGTAAGTTTCCTAAATATATAGTTCTAAAACTATCATCCAGCTCACGACCTAACACTGCTTTAATGGTTTCCATTATGTCTGACCAGAATGGCTGAATAATTTGGCAGTCCCAGAATATATGAAAGTGGTCAGCGAGCAGGTTATTACACTGCCTCCAGGAGTGACCGGAATCCGGTTCACCATTTTGAAGATATTTTATTTTCAGGGTAATAAAATACCTTATTATGTTCTTCCAAGAGAATTCTCTCCAAGAATCAGACCACAAAGGTACATTTTTAAGGATAATTTTACTCAAAATATATATTTTTTGTGATCAGTTTGACTGAAATCCAACATAAACTGATGTCACAGAATGACCCTGCAGTAAAGATGAATTTTAAGTGTAATTTAAAGGGCCATTTCTCCCAAAACAAGAATTGCCCTAACTGAGATCAGATGAAGAAGATTTGACCACTAGAACTCTCAGCAAAGGTGAAATTTAAGGGTAATTTAAAGGGTCATTTCACTCAAAAAATGAACCACCCTTACAGAAATCAGATGTAGAAATATTAGACCGATACAATATCAAGCAAAAGTGAGTTTTGTTGGTCATTTAAAGGGACATTTCATTCAGCAAATTAGAGTCATCTTTACTGAAATCCAAACTACACTGATTTGAGATAAAAACTTTACAGAAAAGGTGAATTTCAGGGTAATTAAGGGGATCAGTTCACTCACAAAATGAATTGTCCTGACTGTTATAAGACGTAGAAAGATAAGACCAATAGAAAGCCCACCAAAAGTAAATTTTAGTGTATTTTAAAGGGTTATTTAACAAAAAAAAGTGTTGTCTCAACTGAAGTCAGACAGAGAAAGATTTATCCTGTAGAGAAAGTGTTTTTGGGTCACTTAGAGGGTAATTTCACTCAAAAAATGAATAGTCTTTACTCAATTCAGACAGAAAGATTTGACTCTAAGAATCTGCAGCAAAGGTGAATTTAAAGGGTTATTTCACAAGAAAAAAAAACAGTCTTTACTGAAATCAGACAGAGAAAGTTCTGACTACAAGTACTGGCAGCAAAGTTGATTTTTCTGTGATTTAAAGGGTAATTTCATTCAGAAAGCATTGTTTCCAAAGAAACTGTATAGAAAGATTTGACCAAAATATTTATCAAAGTGTTGATTTAAGGGGGGTTTAAAGGGTTAACTCCACTCAAAAGAATGACATGGCTTTGCTGAAATCCAACATGCAAAGGCTTGAGCAAAAGACATGCAGCGAGTGAATCTGATGGGTCATTTAAAGGGTCATTTCACAAAAAAAAGGACTGAAATCAAAGATTTGACAAGAGGTGAATTTTTAGGGGTGATCTAAAGGGCCATTTCACTCTTAAAAAGGGCTGTCTCTAAAAAAATCAGAGATAGAATTTGCAGAAAGAGTCCATTTAAAGGGTGATTTCTGTGGTGCCGGTCCTGACACAACGGGATGCAGGTGCGTAACTGCCATGGATTGAGGCTCAGGGTTCAACTCTGACCCAAGGCCTTAAGTCAGCAGACTTAATTTAAACCCCTCTTGACCCTGTTTTTTTTTTTTTTTTTTTGATTAATTGAATAATAATCAGCTGCAGCTCACTGTTCATCAGCTCCACGCTCAACATTACGTGCTTGGTTTCAGTCACTGTGGTTTCAGGGAATGAGTTTTTCACCTCCACATTTGTCTGTCTGTTAGCGAGATAACTCGAAAAGTTATGAACAGATTTTGAAGACATTTTCAGGGAGCGTTGCTCATGGCAATAGAAAGAAATCCTAATTTCCCTGAGGGAGTTTCCCAAACAGATAAATAAAGTTCTATCTAATCTAATCTAATCTAATCAGGCAGTTTTTCACATTTTCGACTACAACTCGCCCAATAATCTAAAAAAAAATCTAAAATGAAGAAACTTAAATGGAGCTTAAGTTTAATTTGCTCATGGACAGGGCAGGAGCTTTTTCAAAGCACAGATTACTTTACTGTGAGAAGCTGAGCTGGTCGTCCTTCATCCACAGTTCAATAAATTTACATTTATTTCCCCTCTCGTCTCTAAAGTCCAGACTCTCTGGCTCCTCCTGGAACTTCAGAAACTTTTGTTTCACACATTCGGTGTCAAAAACAATCACGTGTCAATGGTGATTATAAAGGAAATATAAAATAAACCCTTTACTTCACTCTGTTTTGCTTTTATCCTTTCAAAGAACTTTTATTTGGAGTGGAGTTAGTGAAGAATAAATGCAGTTGAAGTATTTTAAATGTTAAAAAGCAGAAGTTTAATCTGGAACAGTGGAGCAGAAGTGTGCACATGTCGTAGAGGATGGATGTGAGAGGGGACGAGGTGTAAACTGGGACGCTTCCTTTGAAGTTAAACTGGTATTTAGAGGTTAATGAGGCTGTTAGGAAGAGGTGGAGGAAACGCCCCGACTTCACACGGACACACGGGAAATCAATCCCAACGTCCTCTGCTCCGAACGCAGGGATCTGACAGTTTATAAAACCAGAGGAGCGAGAATTTGACAAAGACATGATTTACATTTTCAACTGAGCTTTTCATGACAAAGTGAAGCACTGACAGAAACAACAGAAGCAAGTCAAAATGTAATTAAATGAAACAGCCCTGCATTAAATCTCCACTTAAGTACAAAACATTTTGAGTAAAAATGACTTAAAATGCTTAAAAATCTGCTGTAAAAGTACAAATAGTGTAATAAACCAGCTCTCAAGACACATGTATATCTTTAAATGAATAATTGTCATTCATTTATCCAGGAAGGAAAGATTGAAACCAATTTTTTGAGCACAGTGAGGTTTAGAGAGTGCTGAGAGATGACTCTAAGAATGAAATCTGGCTTATCTTATTTCTTGCTGGTAGTCACTGAAGATGTTCATTGTTCTCGTAAAATTATTTACTGACTTTTAAATCATTTTAAATTTATTTTTTGCTTTCTGGAAAGAATCTCAAAACCCTAGAAGTCATATTTTTCACCTCTGAAATACATGTTAATACACTCAAGGCCACTTTATTAGGAACACCTCATTGGTACCAGTGTTGTCATAATTTAGTCATCTAAATTGTTTTAATTTTAGTCTAGTTTTAGTTGATGAAATTTAACAACATTTTAGTCGATGAAATCTCCTGTAAATTCAGTCGACTAAAATATAACGTGTAAAGGGTAAGGCATTTTTTTTATGTTTCCTTGAATTTCTGAAGTCATGTTTTACACTTGGATAAAATCAAACATCTAATAACCCTTTACTGAATGCTAGTAAAGTCTGAATGTATAAATGAACAGAAACAAATTGAACTTTTGTGTGAAATGCAGTCACCTTTATTTAGGCTACCTGGCAGAGCACCTCAGTTACAATACCAGAACTGACAACAAACAGTGAACCTGCTCTACATGAATATATCAATTAATAAAGAGAGGAGCTCTGATTGGATCGCTCCACAACTTATCCCACCACCACCAAGTTAAGGCAGCTGTGATTGGATGTCCCTCTTAACTCATCCAACCTTTCCACACAACCAAAGTAGCTGTGATTGGATTTATTCCTAACTTGTCCCTTTTTCAACATGACCAAAATTCTGAGCCTACCATCTGAATGTGGAGCAGAAATCCAGACTCATCAGACCAGGAGACATCTTTACAATCTTCTGTTATTAGTTTTGGTGAGACTTTAGTTTCCTGTTTTTAGCTGACAGGAGTAGCACCTGGTGAGGTCTTCTGCTGCTGTAGTCGACCTGCTTCAAGATTTGACGAGCTGTGTGGTCAAAAGTGATCTCTAACTCTAGCCTTTCTCCTCCAACTTCTGGCATCATTTTCACCCATAAATCTGCCACGCACTGGATATTTCCTCTTTTTTGGACCATTCTCTGTCAAGCCTGGAGATGGTTATGCCTGAAAATCTGGACTCAGTCTGGACTTCCTGAATTAACTGAATTGCTGAAATGTGATTGGCTGGGTGTACCCTCCGTATAAAGTTTAATCTTATCACTGGTTGACATTTTTGTTTGATTTCTTGCTTCTTGTCCTCTTGTGCTTCATGTCAGTGTTCCAGTAAGAGAACTAAGTAGGTTGTGGTTTCTTTGTTTGTGGCTTTTCTTTGCATTTCTAAAGAGACATGAGACGGTTACAGAATCCAGGCCAGAGCTGCACAGACGTGCGTTTAGGAGAGGGAGTGCACTCACGTGTCGGTGCTTCAGTTTAAAATCACTCTGAGCATCATGAAAGATAAAGAAGAGGAGCAGCAGAGCCATGTTTCTCCAATATTAGAATCAGCTTTATCAGCCGTCCATGATAAATGTGTGAAGATCTGACTCCGGTAATAACACTGATCGTCTTTGTAGTAAACAAAAATTCTGTTTAACTAGGAAAGGCTTTTGGCAGGCTAGTGTGTGAGTAGACTTTACTAGTAAAGCAAAACTATCTACTAGCAGACTATTTTGTGCTACCAGTACTACTTGTAATGCTTTGAGTTTTTACTGCACTCTAAAATCTAACAAGTTGGCATTACTTAAAAAAATGTTGGAAATCGATTGCCTTAAAAAAGTTAAGTAAATATGATTTATAGTCTTAGATTACATTTACTTTATATTTACTTGTTTTGTGCACTGGGAACCCTGTTGTATTTACTTAATTTTATTGAGTTATTTTAACTTGGATTAAGAAAGTTATGTCAACTTCCTATGTAAGTTATCCACCAGTATCAACTCACACATTCACACTCTTTTATTTACACACCAGAAACTTGGGGTTAAGTGTCTTGCCCAAGAACTTTTCACCATTTGTTGCCCAGAGCTGGATTCGGACTTGCAACCTCTTGATTACCGACTAAGCGCACCATCCAACTCTGCCACCAACACCTCACACACAAGCAAGCACAACGAAGGATGTTTAGAAGTTTAAAAAACTGGCGTTTCGCTTCCGTGTTGCACCTTAATGCAGATGCGTTAAATAACTCAACTTGAGATTAAGAGAAATTCCGCGTCCCCCAACATCGAAATCAGTTTGCAGAGTAGTCTCCTGCCTGGCTTTACTGCACATGTGCAATCCTGAACTCAGTGTTCAATCACCATGATAAAAAAGTTTCGAGTCCAGCTTACACACAGGAATTAAGTTGTATAATTTTCTCAAGCTAAATGGTTTCCTTACTCATATTGATTGAGTTCAATTAACAGGTTATTGAGATTTAAGTAAAGTGCACAAATGTAATTTAAGTAAGAATAGCTATTACATTTTAGAGTGATAGGAACATATTTAAAAGTACTAATAATAGCACAAAATTTTATCTACTAGCAGATGATTTTGCATTACCAGTCAGATCTACTCACGCCAAAAACCTTTACAAGTAAAACTACTTGTACATTTAAATATCTCACTAGTAGTACTTGTAGGCTGTTTTCATCTACTAGTACTATTAGTAATGCCATAAGATTCACAAGTAGTATTAGTAAACCTAATGCAAATGAAGTAGGACGGATTATAACCAAATCCAGCACCTTGATTGGTTGTAATAATTTCAAAAGCCAATGGGAAGCGTGAATTTGTTTTTCCCACCCCCTTATTAGCATTTAAGACTTACTGACACAACTACAGGGACATTTGAAAAATAACACAAGTTATCATCACAGAACTTGCTATGAATAGACATTTTTGAAATGTCAATTGTATGTTTTGCTGATAAATCACACTCCATAAGTCCAGGAGACCTCAGGGAAGACCCAGGACACGCTGGAGTCACATCTTAATTTTCTGCACTGGGAAAACACACACAAAACTTCTGTCAAAACAAAACGATAAGCTCTCAGTGCTCAGGTTAGATCAGTGTTTCCCAAAGCGTGGCCCGTGGGCCTTGAAGGGGCCGGCAGCTGTGTTAAGGCATGGCAGCAATATCAATATCAATGCACGCTGTTCAGCATTGCTAACAAAGCATTGGCAAGATTTGGCCAGATTTATCTAATAAAGGAATCTTATCTCTTATTTGCACAAAGACTTCCAGGCAGACCAAGACAGAGGTTCTCAGTTACTTTCTGTCGTGCCCCCTTTTGAACAAACTGCTTTAAAGAACAAGCCACACAAGACAACCTACACGAGAAAAAGACAACCTTTGACACTAAAAGAGGCAGTACAACAGGAATAAAGGAGTTTTTATCTATTTATTTAACCTTTATTATGACACAAGAACACCCTGCATGTGGGGCTTATCAAGGCCATGATAAATATGTAATATTTCACAGTAAAACTAAGCTTAAAGTATTAAACCTGGGAATTTCGAAACATGCAAGAGAACATTCCTGGTGAGAAGACTTGTGAAATTGCACTTTTCCTTTATATCTATGCAGCAAAAAATAAAACAAATAGCAGTTTTTTAAACTTTCTGTCTGTTTGTTTGATAAAAGATCCTTTACATTTCTGACTTTAAGGCTTTATTAAGGCTTAATTTAGGCTTTCACTTCTTGGATGCTGATTCAATATTTTCATACAGACTGAAGGGAGTGTTTGTAGAAGCAAACTGGAACCAAACGGTTTTCTTACAAGGCAAGCTCCTCTTGGTTTCTTTTAAATCTGAAAGTTTGTCCATAAAAGCATCCATCCTCCAGCAGTAGGTTTATTACAGACAAGACTGGACTTTAAAAAATATTAACTAGGTAAGCAGCGTTTCCAAAGTCTGTTTTAAAGGGTTTAGATATTTTCCTTAAAACTGTGATGCCTTCAGAACTTAAACCAACACAGTTCAGCCCGGAGGAAACGTTAAAATCAGGGTCCGCTCCTGAAGAAGAGGCTCCATCAACCCTCCCCTCTACCTTTCCTTTTTGGCCCCATGTTTTCTTCGTCTCCTCTGCAGTAGGTCACGAGGTCGTCTCAGGCATTTCTCTCAGATGGAGGAATAAACTCCAGACCAAGGTGAGCGAATATCTCCTCCTCTGACGTCGCTCGCAGGTACCGCTTCTGTGAGGCAACAGAAAAATGAAAAGAGTTTCAGAGAGTACGCTGCCTCATACATTTTTGTTTTGCCAATCGTTAACAGCATTCTGGTCGAAGATACCTGAGTGGTATTCAAAAGCAGCGTTAATTTTGTTGAGTAATTATTTTCATCATAGTTTGTCAACAACCTTTTTTCCCCTGAGGAAAACTAGACAGTAATTAATAAAAACAAGTGCACATGGACAAAAACTCAAACTAAATTAACTGACACTTTCATCAACAAATAAAAACTAGACTAAAATGTTTGACAGAGACTTAATCCAATCAGACCTAATTTGGTCATGTAGAAAGTAGGGACAAGTTAGGAATATATCCAATCACAGCTACTTTGGTTGTGTGGAAAGGTTGGATGAGTTCAGAGGGACATCCAATCACAGCTGCCTTAGCTTGGTGGTGGTGGGATAAGTTGTGGAGCGATCCAATCAGAGCTCCTCTCTTTATGAATTGATATATTCATGTAGAGCAGGTTCACTGTTTGTTGTCAGTTCTGGTATTGTAACTGAGATGCTCTGCCAGGTAGCCTAAATAAAGGTGACTGCATTTCACACAAAAGTTCAATTTGTTTCTGTTCATTTATACATTCAGACTTTACAAGTATTCAAGTTATTAGATGTTTCATTTAATCAAAGTGTAAAACATGACTTCAGAAATTCAAGGAAACATAAAAAATGCCTTACCCTTTACACTTCATATTTTAGTTGACTAAATTTACAGGCGATTTCATCGACTAAAATTAGACTAAAACTAAAATATATTTAAATTAAAAAGTGCTATCAAAATTAACACTGGACAAAAGCCTACAACAGACCTCTCAAACCAGAATGTGGACTTGCTATCTTTGGCCACTCTCACTCAACTAAAGGACCTCCAACACCCCTGAACAGGCACTAATTTTAGGAATGATTGAGACCAAGAGACTCATTCTTGGTGATGAGAAATCCCCCTCTCCACCTTCTTTTCATAAATGGGTTTGTAGTTTGTTGTCAGCCGTACAGACAGAAAGACTCAGATTCTTAAGGTCTGACTTTATTAAAACTTTCTGGGATCAGTTTCTTGCCCACTTGGACCAGGCCAGTGTGGAATGAATATTGTCTGCATGCAAACACGTTATCTCTTCATTTATATTTTCATTGTACGTGTACCTATTACTCTCTCCCTCAAAATTTGATGCACAGCATTTTAGGCCTGTGCTCAAAATATCAATACGTCAAAATATCTTCATACAGTCTTTGCCGATATGTGTATCAATACTGATTCTACAGAATCGACACGGCCTCAAATGCTGTGACAGCTGTTGTCCATACACTTTGGGTGATGTTATCAACGGCACAGTTGAAAGTTGAAGCCAAACGTCATGAATGACACACATGTTCAAAATTTTAACTTTGGTCTAACATCTTTGAGGACCTAAATTTAAGTGTCTTGAGTTGTGGAACAATCTTTTTCTTTTTGCAATGAAAAAACAAATTTAAAGTTGTCAGAGATTCTGATAAGAGCATAATAAATGTCCATAATTTACGCTTAATGGGATACTTATTGTATTGTGAGGTTGCTAAAAATACCCAGCCTACAGCATTTGGAGTCCCACTGTCTGATTTTAGCTCTGCACATTGTTCTCCTTTTTGGTAACTGATTTGTCTGAGCCCCATTGTTGGTCTTTTTTCTCTTTTACTGTTGTTTCTTGTAAAAGTTGAAAAATTCAAATAAAAAAAGAAAAAATAAGTAGATGTGTGAGTAAGTTTTGCTGGAGTCAAAGGGTAGAAGAGTTTGTGTTTCTGTGTTCACCTGTGTGTTGTCGAACAGAGCGTGGCTGCTCAGGGACATCGACTTCTCGTGTCCCGCCCACCGCCGCAGCTCTCTCTCAAACAACTGTGGAGAAAATGCAAGTTTTACAAGAAGTATGTGGCTGCACACTTTCCTAATCAGATTCAGGACTTTGCTTTTCAGACACAAACAGATTACTTAATGTAACTTAATGTCTTCATTCTGACTCTGGATTTATACCAGGGGGTGGGCAACTGATGGCTCAGGGTCCCTCTGTGGCCCTCCTTATTACATAAAGCTGCCCAGCTCGCCCGTTGACCCGTGTCAAACTCCCTCAAATCCTAACATTGATCATTTTACCTCCTTTTAAAATCAACTTTTAGTACATGATGTTCACAGGCTGCCTAATATATCCCCCACTAACAGATTCACCTGTCAGTGGTCAGATTGACATGTCTGATCAGTTCAAGGAGGTCATGTTTTTGTCCGCATTTGTCTGTTTGTGAGCAAGATTACACAAAAACTACTGGACAGATTTAGCTGAAATTTTCAGGAGATGTTGGTAATGGCCAAACTTAAATATGATTAGATTTTGGTGGTGATCGAGATAACCACCATTAAGGGAACGATCATTTTTGCTCATGAGGCAGAATCAGGCAAAAACAAAGTGCTATGGGTAGGTTTTCAGGGTCAGGGAATCATACTATGAGGGTAACTTCTTCATAAAACTATGGCTTGCTGTCATAGCATCAATATTTGAGCTACCTCGATGGAGGCTCTCTAGTGGTAAATATCTTGCAGTTTGTAGTGTGGCTCTCAGGGTAGTCAAAGCTCTCCTACTGTATACTTTCACATTTGAGACTTTTAGAGGTCCATTATTTTGTTTCTCGTATGAAGATACGTGCCGGTACTATAAACCACCAACATGGCTGTAAAGTCCTAAAGTCTTATTAAAGGCCTTTCAAGGATCTGTTTGAAGCACCAATCAGACATTAATGATTTACAAAAGCTCACCTTTGACCCGGTCCATCCCAACAAGGCAAACGCATACTGACTGATGGGAGACACGACCAGGTCCACTCTGACGGCCCGCCACCCCCTCCGCCCTGAACATCTCGCCTCCTTCCCTTGGGCTCCATCTCCATCAGACGTCTCATGACTTTGTCCTCCAGTTTGGATCTGATGACAGGGGTCTGAATGTGAGCGCCGATCTCTGTTCAGAGCTTGTTCATGATGTCCCATCTGTGCTTCTGCCTGCTCGGCTCCTTGTTCCTCGTTCTCATGGAGCTTGAAGATGGAGAAACATCTCTCAAAGCGATCCATGTTGGACGAAGGCCGACCAGGTCCGTCTTTGGACTCCAGGTAGGAGTTTCTGGTGGTTTTCTGGTACAGCAGGAACCCCTTAAAAGAAAGGGGTAACTTAAAACATCTATGCGTAACTCAAATTTAGAGTATTCAAAGCTTTAAAGGAGCAGTCCAACATTTTTGTTGTTTTCATGTCTGGCCTCACTCCTGAGTCCGTGACAAGCAGAAAGACACCATTCTTTAGACTGTGCGTGCAGTAACAAGCCCAGCCCTAATTAGCTTAGCTCAAACACTGGGAGTCAGTGGGTAGTGTTAGCCTGCTTCTGCCCACAGTCATCAGATAAACTCTTCAGCAACTCTAAAGGGTTCTGTGTGCTTGTTGTGACTCGATTTTTGCCCCTTTATGTTATGTTATCGTCTACTATCATCGTATTATCTTCTTCTACTCCTAAACAGAGGCATAAGAGTTTATCTGATGACTGTAGGAAGAGGTAGGCTAACACTACCCATTGACTCCCAGTGATGAGCTAAAGAAAACTAGTGGTGGGCGAGCTTTATCTGTCTCTTCCTTGTTACTGGATGCATAGTCTAAAGAATGGAGTCTATCTGCTTGTCATGGACTCAGGAGTGAGGCAAAACATGAAAGCAACAAAAATGCAGGAGTATTCCTTTAACAAGTGAAGTAAAATATAAAAATCAGCTGTCACAATGTTGACTGTACCTGTTCTTCCAAAAGAGAGACGATTTTAGGCATCAGCCCGACCTCTCTGCCCTCCTCTGGGTGAGTTATCAGGAAGTCAACATCATGACCTGTCTGCTTCCCTCTGGAGAAAGATTCAGAAAAAACTTTTCTTTTTAATGATTGCAGGATGACTCAAGCGTTTTTACATCCTGGTATTTTCTAATTAATTTAGGTTAAAATACACCGAAAGTACACAAAGGTAGCAATCGCTACAGTTGGTTTTTAAAGGCTGTGATTTAGGAACAATATGGCTAATACAGATCTCCTTGATCCTTAATTTTCCGTATTAGCTCATAAATCCTGGTGGCTGATTTAAACAGATACGCCAACATTTTTTTTTGCTTTGTTTTCGTGTCCTGCCTCACTCCTGAGTCCATGACAAGCAAATAGACTCCATTCTTTTGACTGTGCATGCAGAAACAAGGCAGAGATCTCACATTGCTAATTAGCTTAGGTCAAACACTGGAAGTCAATAGGCAGTGTTAGCATGCCTCTACCTACAGTCATCAGATAAAGTCTTCAGCAACTCTAAACAGTCCTGTGTGCTTGTTGTGACTCTTTTTTTGTTTTTGTTTTGTTCACTGTGTTATTTTACATCATCTATTATCTATATCTAAATATTAGTTCAGAAAGGTAAGGTTGTGTATCTTCGTCAGTCTGGAATAAATCATCCTCTTCCTCTCTTACAAAGTCGTCCATAATCCTTAGTACCAATCTTTTTCTTGTAAATAGAGGCTTTGTTTTGCTGATCTACTTACAAGCACATCCGTGGTGGTTTGCGCATGCGCCCTGCTGTTTAGTTTTACACCTATTTCTTTCTAAAATTATAGAATGTGCAAATCTTAGTCTAAGAATAGATAAAATAACATAAGGTAAAAAAAAAAGCAAATACAGGACCATTTAGAGCTGCTGAAGAGTTTATCTGATGACTGTAGGCAGAGGCAGGCTAACACTTCCCACTGACTCCCAGTGTTTGAGCTAAGCTAACTAGCGGTGGGCGAGCTCTGTCCGTCTCTTCCTTGTTACTGTACACAGTAAAAGGGATAGTGTCTGTCTTCTTATTATGGACTCAGGTGTGAGGTAAGACATGAAAACAAAACAAATGTTGGTGTATCCCTTTAAATGTCCTGCCTTTTCACAGCTTTACCTTCTAAACCCTCCGATCAGAGTCATCTGAGCCCCTGGTAGCACCGAGAGAACGACCTTCCCCACGATATCGCCGATGATGTCCGCCTCTGCTCTCGTGACCTGCTGCTTCAGGTCGTCATAGTGCTCCAGACCTGAGAATGAGAAGGTCTGAGCTCAGAGACAAATTCATCATGTCCGGGATAATCCTCACATGAGACACAGACCTGCTTGTTGGGCTCGATTTAGCATTTGATCAGAGTCTCGTAGCTGCTGAAGGTCGTGTATCCCGTCTCTGATCCACCTGTCTGCTGTTTTTGATCCCACTCCAAAGATCCCTGTTAAAACCTGAAAAACACGTTGATCATTGTTGCCACTTTGTGGATTATCTTTACAGCTTTTGCAATTTGAATCAAAGAAACTATATATTGAGTAAAAGAGGTCTTGATTTGCCTTAATTCAGGTTCACATATTTGATTTGATGACTGCGTTCACACTCATTAATGTTCAAAGATCTAGTATCTCATAAAACAACCCCTGATCCACCTCTATTCTCACTCTGTCTGAGACGCTCTGCTGCAGCTTCTATCATGCTTAGACTCCCTTCCCCGTGTGAGCCCTCGTGTCTCTGATTGGTCAGTTTAGCAATGCTCTGAGCATGTTTTCAACAACTCACTCTACCATCTCTGCTCTACACCTGCATCAATGGGCTTAAACTGCTGTATGATGTCACAGTGGTAGGTCTATTCAGGGGAGGCATGGGGACAAGCCATTTAAGATAGCTACTGGCACAACGGGCAGAAGTAGTCCAGATGCCTGGAGTTATTGTCTTGTGAATAGAAGCGCTCTACCAAAAGGAAGAGACAACTCAAACAAGCCAGTCTTTTGTTGCCCCTGTCCCAACTTTTTGGAAACCTGTTGCAGGCATCAATTTCAGAATGAGTGAATGTTTGCAATAAGGTTAATCAGTTTGAACATTAAATATCTTATCTTTGTAGTATCTTCACTTGAGTAAAGGTCGAAAAGTATTTACAAATCATTGTTTTCTGTTTTTATTTATGTCTACATGGTGTCCAACTTCAGTGGAATTGGGGTTTGTATAATCATAAATAAATATCAAAAGTAACTTTTGAATTATTCTGAGATTGTATGTTCTTCCAAAAGGAATTTTAGATGGGTTCAATTGCTCTTTTCAATCATAATGTCCTTAAATATCAAATTAAAATCTGTTGCAGTTTGACAATGTAGACAAATTTGATCAAATATATTCAGAATAACGTCTATAAACATGCTATTTATTGTAGTTTTATTGTGAACAAATAGGAGAAGATGCTGTATCAATTTTGTTTTTTTTTTGGTGCAGATTACTCTACACTTTGTTTATTTGATATGCCTTTTTATTATATTTATTGATGTTAGAAAATATATAATATCATGACACTGATTGAGCCCAGCTCAATGTCTGTTTGGTACCACTTGGTGGTGCTACAGCGAGTAGAAGATGCACAGACATCTAACCAGACTGTCATTTAACCTAAAACCCATGCAGCTTTTTAATTCGGCATCAGTTTGTGTTTCAGTGCTTTGTTTTCTCTCTCTGAGGGGAGCTCCTCAGCTTGCAGAGGAAATAAGAGGAGCAGAATCAAGATCAACTTTAAAATCACTTCTTAAAACTCACTTCTACAGACCTGATTTTACATAATGCTGTGATTATTTGCTTATATGCATGTCTATTAATTTTGTTAGTCATTTTTATTTCATTTTATCTATTTCTTCTCAAATCTCTGCTGCTTTTCTTCCTTTTATCGGCTTCTTGTCCTTCTGTTTCTTCCATCATTCATGTTTTAATTTATTCTGTTTAATATCCATCCCAGTGTTAATGTTACTCATGTGTACAGTACATTTTTACATTTTAACCTACACTACTGTAGTAAATTCATATGGCATTACTGTAATTTTTTCTTCTTTTAACTTTTATTTTGCCATTTCCAAGTTACAAGCAAAACAACAGCAACAACCACAACACATAGTCAAAATAAAAACAGTAACATACTGGGAGGGTGTTCACATTCTTATTCTTTTTTAAGATTGTTGTGGCAGGGATTTGACCTTGAATGCAGTCCATTTCTGCAGTTTTTGTTCAAATCCCACTGCCAGAGCTTTTATTCCTTTTGTTTGCTTTATTTTCTTAACCCTCCGTGAGTGAATTGTGTTCCTCCTCTCTTCTTTGACTCTCTTGAGAATTTCTCTGCTCAGCCTGATTGTTCATGTTCATTGTATTCATTCATGTTTTTTCCATAATTTCTGCCTTTTCTTCTCTGTTCACACATTTTGTAGACACCAGGTTTTTGAAACTGGTGGCAGTGTAGCTCAGTCCATAAGGGCCTAGCCTGGGGGACTGGAGGGTTGCTGGTTCAAGTCCTGATTGAAACATGCCTGGAGTCTGGTTTGTTTGTAGCCTCAGGGTTTAGACGTAGCACCTTTAAACTTCATCACAGGTACACACAGAGGAATGAAGTAGTGTTGATGTTGTCAGGAATGATGAATGACGAAGTGCCGACCCGAAATGCTCCCAGATCTGACCTGTTTTTAGAGGTGCTGTAAGGTTATTAGTAATAATCGTCCTCTTTTTCAATTTGTATAAAATAATCTACATTATTAACAGTTTTAATTTATTTTATTCTATTTTATTTCATTACATTTATCTTATTTTCTTTATTCTCTGTTTCATTTGATCTTGTATCTCTGTTTCTCCCTGGGGACAAATAAACTTTCCATCTATTTATTGAATTATTAGCGAAAATGTGGAAAACTGGTCTATCCCGTAATGTTAACAAACACTTTGAAAGTTTCCTGGATCAACTTCTTGATTCAGATCACCACCAGATTTGAATATCTTCTTTTTTATGCCAAGACTAATATTCCCCGAAAATTTATTTCAAATCCGTTGAGAACTTTTCGAGTTATCGTGCTAAAAGACAAACAAATGCCTGAAGAGACATACCCTTCTTGACAGAGGTAAATATGATAAACTTATGACATATTTATCAGCCAACGAATCCAAGTATTGATCTTGTATCTCAGTTTCACCCTCAGTAGACTAATATTCCCTTAAAATTTAATCCAAATCTGTTGAGAACTTTTCGAGTTATAGTGCTAAAAGCCAAACAAATGCGCAGAGGTAAATATGACAAACTAATGACATATTTATCAGCCAAGCAATCCACCAGTTATTCTCAAACAAAGTTTAAAAAAATCATCTATTAGTCGAGTTTATTTATACGAACACCTGGTGTTTTTACTGCTTCCTGCACACCTGGACGTCCCTCTAACCATCTGAGACCCCTGATCTGACCTACCTTCAGGGCCTTATATCGCTCAGACTCCTTTGTGGATTCAACCTCATTCGAGGCTCCGTTCTCCAAAATGTCCTGCAGTGATTGAGAATAAAACTGAATTACTGTCTCATCTTTGAATGTAAAAGAGGATTCATAGGCTGGTTTAGTGCGCTGCCTCACTTTGATGATTCTGAGCGAGTGATCTCCTAAACCTGGAAGCCCTCGGAGCTGCTTCATGCTCGTCACCTCCTCAGGGAGAGACTTCAGCACGGCAGCGGCTCGGCGAAACGCCACACCTCGCCCATCTTCTTCACTGAGCTCGGCGTTCTCAGCGAGGAGGGACAGAGCATCCTGAGATGGAGACAAATGTTGAAAATCTGGTTACTGTTTGTCCTGAGGATATGTGGAGAAGACTTATGAATGTTTATGGTGTTGAAAATGAGATGAGACAAATTTATATTCAACAAATATGGTGCTATTGATTGATTGATTGATTGACTGAGATGTGTGAAGGGACTCACGGTCAGGACAGAGTTGTGGTTCTCCAGGGTTGTCCTCCTCTGGCAGGCGTAGCTTGGGACGGAGAACAACACCACCTCGTCTTCAGGACTCTGCTGATCCTAAAACAGTCAGAGTCTGAGTTTAAACATGTACATATCAAACAAGAGTCAAATATGTTGATAAAGATCATGATTCATCAACAGAAATAACATAATTTAACATAAATTCATACCTTTAGACCAGTTAAACCCATTTTATGGCAGTTCAGCTAGATACTGTTATATTAATCAACATCAGTCCTCTCCAGATTATATTCATTATAGATATTAATGTTAATATTAGATTGATCTCTCTATCCATTGTTGTATTGATTATACATCCATAGTAACTATCTTTAAAACCATATAGACATGAGGACCCTCTTGAAAATGAGATTTCACATCTCAAGGGGCTTACCTTTAATACATTTATATTCAACAAAGACAAATATAGTGCTATACAGATAAAGATTGACTGATTGAATCTATATTCAGCAGAGACAAATGTGATTTTAGTCCCTTTGTCTCTGCGTGGATGGATACATCTCTGGATGTATGTATATGTATATAGAAATACGTTTATTATATGTATTTGTATCTATGCATGTAAGTGTGTCTATAAAATGGAGAGTATGGCTTCAGCCTGCTCTGTTGTGAAATGCCTTGACAATAACACTTGTTATGAACTGGAGCTCCACAAATAAAGATTGATTGATATAAAGATTGAAGTAAAACATCATAAATAACCCACATCTCAGCATTTATATTAGTAAAAAAGCTTCAGGATCAGACATCATAGTAACATTCATTTGGTTAAGCTTTTGGATGAAACAAAAATGTTTTAATCTTTAATTGGGGTTAAAAACATGGACTTACACTCATATGTTGGTGGTTTTTAGCTGAATGAAAACACACATTATGTAAATCTTGAAAATCTTTTTTATTTCTGCGCAGAAACGGTTTTTCAGTTTTATTTGATCTCACATCTCAGCAGACTTCTTCTTCTCAAACATGTTTAAAAGTCGATGCTTTAGGGCACTGTAGGTTCTGCGTTCATGGAATATATTTTGTTGCAGGTGATGACGAGTGTACCTGAAGTTTGTGTCTGTCGAGGACTTGAACAGGAAGTCCAGCCCTCATGCTCTCGGTGAACCAGCTGATGTCCAGCAGGTGAACCAAGGATGTTCTGGCTGTGACCTGAGAGTCGAGCCACGTCCTGACCTCAGAGGCGGAGTTGTTCTCTGATACGACGTGTGTGACATTTTCACTGTGGGAAAAATACAAAACACTGTCTCCTGTGATTCATGTCATCCCTAAAGCGAAGATTGAACAAAAAAAGCAGTAGTCTACTTTTAAGCACCACAGAAATTTCATTAACCTATTAAATTATTCTTGAATTTCTTTATACAGGAATGTGAGTAAATAACTAAAATCTGACATCTTAATAGAGAAATAATACGAGCTTTAACGTTTTTTCTGTGTTTGTTTGTAAAATGGGAAATTGTAACAGTAAATTTGAAAGTTCACGAATTACAATAATAAGTATATTTTAGCATTAAAATATTTTAGTTAAAGAGCTCCTACATGCTGGTAAATTAACAATTACGGAAATATAAACCTTGTAAAGCACTGACTGTGTGTATGTGTTTTATATATATTTGCAGAAAGTGTAATGTCAAACTAAACTGTTTCACTAAAAATAAACAAATAACAAATGAATAAAACTTTGGGGTGGAGTAAAATAAAGCCTTGCTAGATTAAGCAAGGTGGAATAATTTAATATATAAAGACAATTAATTGACATCTAATAAACATGAGTCCAACCACTCAGGTACATCTTATGACTTATTTTCAAACCACGCAAATAATTATAAAATATAAACAAAATATAAATATGGACGGGATTGATGCAGCTGAAATTATAGTGGCTGTTTTTTTCTGTTGTTTTGTAAAAGCATGAATTTAAAAATTCAATAATAATAACTGTATTCTACATACTGGTGTATTAACCATTACAGAAACAAAAAAATGTTTTAGGTAATTACCAATCCAATTATTTTTGGAAAGCTGTGGCATAAACCTTAGATTGGGTAGTGGTCTAATAAATTTATAAAGCACTGTGTGTGTGTGTGTGTATGTGTGTGTGTGTGTGTGTTTATCTGTATACATATTTATATGCAGAAAGTGAAAAATTAAAAGAAATTCTGTTCCACTAAAAATAAACAAACAAAATAAATCAAACTTTGGGGTGTAGTGAAATAAAGGCTTGTAGATGAAGCAAATTAGAATCATTTCAAAATAAAAAATTAAGTGAAGTTTAATAAACATGAGCACAAGCACTCACATTTACATTTTATCATTTATTTTCAAATTATGAAAATAATCATAGGAAAAATAATGAACTTGATTTATGATGAGCTTTGATAGGATTAATAAAAAGATGCAGTCCCTCCTTCACAATATCAGAGAGAATATGTCAATAAAAGTTTAATTTATACATTTTCAGTGACTCGTTAATAAATATACTCTTACCTGAACTTGTCCTCCACCTGAAATCCTTTCTTTCTGCCGAGCTGAGACAGAAAAGCTCTCCGGCTGGCTCCCATCCTCCTCTCCAACAGAAACAGGACGACCTGAGGAAACTTCACCTGAGCTCCTCCACATCCGGACTCAGGGTCAGAGAGCAGCTTTCTGCGTTTGAGAGGAACCATCCTTATTTTATAACGTTAATAAAACTCTAAAACTCCTGATTAAACATTGCTGTCCACGCTCAAATCACCAGATTTGTTACAAAATCAGATTTATTACACATTAATGCTCTTTTTAAAATTAGCTTTCCCTCCCTTCTTCCATGCTAACGTGAATTCTACGACAGTTATCATTAATTAGTTTTTATATTAATTAAAGCTTATTTTCGGTTCAGTTAGACTGTCTAAAGTCACAGTCAAACTTCTGTGAGGCTCATGAGCAGAATAAAATCAGTCTCAGACTGACACAGGAAGCAGCTGTGCGGGGGAGCCGCCAGGAGCTGCACCTGCGCGACACCAAAATAGTTCCGACTGGGAACACGAAAAGCCTTTCTACAGTCAGTGGGCTCTCTCTGGCGGTATGGAAACCCAGTTATGTTTTCTGTTTTGCTTTGCTGTCTTTGAGAAATTACCTAAGTTGTGGATCTGAACTGGTGTGCAACTTTTACAAAAGTCATTTTCTGTTTGCTCACTTTCGTTTGTGTCTGCGCCCTTATGCATTTATTTTACAGAGAAGTATAATGTACATGCCGTTGTCACTTTACATGCCATATTTATGCTCTAAAAAAAAAAACCCTCAACAGGAAGACTGAGGACGAGAAGGAGCAGCAGCAGTAGAAGTAGTGGTAGCTCTGTCATATTTTATTTTTATGTAAACTTAATTTAATTTTTATTTTAATGTAAATTTAATTTAATATTTATTTTTATGTAAATTTTATTTTTTTATTTATTCTTTTTTATTTTATTTTACTTATTTATTATTTAGATTTATTAATGTATATATATATATATATATATATATATATATATAGAGAGAGAGAGAGAGAGGGAGAGAGAGAGAGAGAGATTTTATGTCTGCTAATTGTTTTTACTTTTTTACTTTTAGATATCCTGTTCTTTTATACCTCTGTACAATGCAATGCTACTGAAACCTTCCCTGAATTTCACTGAAGGAGTCTTCCCAGTGGTTCTATCTGATCTAATCTAAACTAACAAATAAAAGTTTTTTAAAAATGGCAAATGAATAAATAGATAACTAAATGAATGAATTAATAACTGCAATGGCAAGCACAAAATTGATATTTTCTTTTAACTTTCTCAACTCACAATCTTTTTCCTATGTAATTTTTTGTAAATCAACTAAAGGTATGTATAACAATTATGCATCTATAATGCCTCAATATCTTTCTTAATTTACATATTATCACAAAAAAAAAACACATTCAATGTTTGGCAGGGCAGAAGGGGGAGCTCTGTCAGATGGGGCCCCTGAGGGAGGTTTCCTACTGTCATGCAGAATTTGCACATTTTATTTAATCTTATTTCTTTATTTTTTTTTTTATATTATTTTGGGGTATTTTTGTTCCTTTACTGACAGGAGAGAGAGACCGTGGACAGGCTTGTGAAAGGGGGCGAGAGAGAGTATGGGATGACACTCTGCAAACTGGCCACAGGCTAGATTCAAGCCCAGACCAGCGGAAGCATTTATATGGGTCACCAAACCAGCACCCCGACTTTTTGCATTTTAGCTAATACTGTGATTAATTTTTATTTTTAATTATTTATTTATTTTTTTGCTATAACTGACCATCTGTGTTTTGCTTTAGAGGTCCCACCTCCGGCAAAATCAAATTTCTTTGCGTTTAATGTTGTTGAAGAGGCTTGAGGAGCTTAAGAACATGACACCTTTTACTTAACTCAGTTCAAGGACAAATGCACTTTGCCTCTTTAAAGAAAATGCTCCTAAAAATGCTCTGATTTGTTCTGCCTGGGTTTATGATGTCATAGCTATACAGCCTCCACCCCCATGTGTGTTTTCCCTGCCCCCTCAGATCAGAACATTTCCAAAGGGGTGGGGAAAAGAGCTACATCCGATCCTCTACGGCAGGGATGGGCTACTTCTGTTACCAAGAGACATATAAAAAATAATTGTGACTTCCTTGGAGCCTGAATATTGAGTAGGCCACACATCTTCAATGTGAGACAGGTATGGACTGAAGCAGGGCAGTCTAGTACCTGCACTCTTTCACTCTGAAGCCACGCTGTTGTAACTCGAGCAGAATGTGTCTTCATTGTCTCTGGAATAAGCAGGGACGTCCCTGAAAAAGATGGATGGATCCTGTATGTACCTTTCAGCATTAGTGGAGCCTTCACAGATGTGCAGGTTACCCATGCCATGGGCGCTAACACCCCCCCATACCATCACAGATGCTGTCTTTTGACCTTTGCTCTGATAACAGTCTGAATGGTCCATTTCCTCTTTAGCCCGCAGGACACCACGTCCATGATGTCCAAAAACAGTCTGAAATGTGGACTCAGACCACAACAGACTTTTCCACTTTGCCTCAGTCCATCTCAGATGAGCTCGGCCCAGAGAAGCCGGCGGTGTTTCTGGGTATTGTTGATATTTGGCTTTGAATAATCAAAAGTCACAGGCATTCAGTGTTGGTTTTTGACCATGCAACCTACACACTGATCTGTTTCCAGTTAACCCGTTCCCCTGTAGAATCTTCCAGGTGGTTTTTGAGCATTCCTCAACTTTCCCAGTCTTTTGTTGCCCCTGTTCCCACCTTTTTGGACAAGTTATGGGCATCAAATTAAAACTGAGTGAACACGTGTTTATCAGACTGACTAAGAGTTCTTGTCTTTGTAGTGTATTAAATATAATATGGGTGGAAAAGGTTTTACATAATGTCCCAACTTCACTGAAATTGGAGTTAGCAGGTAATATTTTGTTTTTGTTATTTTTTTATTCTATTTGCAAGGCCACATATTTTGTTCATGACATGAGGTCATACTTCTCTTTTATGATCATGATTATTTTTTAAATTCAAGTATAATGTCTAGGAATTTAGATTTTCTTGTCAGGCTCTTAAAATGTGTTGAATATGATATGATAATTATGTTTATTAAAAACAAACCCTGTCGTCCATTTTAGTGGAGACAACAAAGTCAGTAAAAGTGTTGAGTTGTGTAAAGTTGTCCAAAGTCCACGTTGGACAGTTTGTTCTCTTGTGTCACTCCTCCCACAGTCAGTCTGATCATGTGACCACCAACACCTGACTTTACTTCCTCAAAGTCCAGCCTGCACGCGCTCTGTCAACAACGCGTCCTCCCCTCTCGAGCGCATACGGAGCCTTTCTTCAGACACGCGCTCTCCCAGTGTCAGTGCGGGTCTAGGTCCAGGTCCAGGCTCGGAGCCGGAGGACGTGGACTCTTCGGAGGCTGTGGAGGTCTAATGGCAGGTCCGAGAAGCCGAGCACGAGCGACAGGAACCTGGCAGACAGCAGCTGTCCTCGCGCTCCTCACGCTGCTCACCTGCTGCGTCAGGTGTGTGGAACCAGCGCCAGACAAACCGAGCAACATCGTCCTCATCCTCACTGATGACCAGGATGTCGAGCTGGGGGGATTGGTGAGTTTGATGATCAATGAGAAAAACATTTATTGTGAGTTTTGAAGCGCTTTTCACTTTCATACCTGTAAGAAACTCACCTGTGCGTCATGACGGCGTGTTTAGAAACCTTATCTTATTTTATGGCGTTCGTATCACAGTATAGTCAGTAGTATATGGAAACAGAAGCGTGAAATTGCCTTCTGATTTGATTTTGATTGATTAACACTTCATTGATCCTGAAGAAAATGTAGCTTTCATCTCTTGCAGTAAAGAAAACAGCAAGACGTAAAAGGCAATAAGCAAAACAATGTGCAAAATGTGTACAAAAAGAAGAATATCACAGCAAAGGGTACAAAAATGAGTATAAAGGTGAGTATATGTGAGCTGAAGGCTGTGTGAATTCAGAGTCTTTTCAGGTCATGGCTGCTCCAATCAATAATCAGTGAATATGAACCAAAATATGTTATAAATAATCATACTGGCATAATCCCTCAATATTTTCATTCACACACTTAATTCACACACTTAAGCTGTCACAGGAAAAATGTTTTATTTGTTAGGCAGGGTAGGAAGAGGGAGTTCTGTCAGATGGGGCCCCCTGAGGGAGGTTTCCAACTGTCATTGCAGATTTTGCACGTTTTAGCTAATCCTGTTTGTCATCTGCTTTAGCTGTTGAAAGGAAAAGGTCATGGTTGAAATGTTAGACCATGTTGATACCTCAAGTTTGCATCCTAGCTTGGTAATCTGTTAGCAGTAGATAGACAGCTTTCATAAAAGTTTTGTCAGATTAGCGACTTTTGCTTGATCCAGTGATGTTTCATCTCCACTGAGCATCTCAGGTACAATACCAGAACTGACAACAAACAGTGAACCTGCTCTACATGAGTATATCAATTCATAAAGAGAGGAGCTCTGATTGGATCGCTCCACAACTTATCCCACCACCACCAAGCTAAGGCAGCTGTGATTGGATGTCCCTCTTAACTCATCCAACCTTTCCACACAACCAAAGTAGCTGTGATTGGATATATTCCTAACTTGTCCCTACTTTCTACATGACCAAATTAGGTCTGATTGGATTAAGTCTCTGTCAAACATTTTAGTCTAGTTTTATTTGTTGATGAAAATGTCAGTTAATTTAGTTTGAGTTTTTGTTCATGTGCACTTGTTTTTATTAGTTACTGTCTAGTTTTCATCAGGGGAGAAAAGGTAATAATAAATAGTAACTTTATTTGTATAGCACTTTTAAAAACAGGTTTACGAAGTGCTTTGACAAACAGACAGGAACATACATCATCAGCACAAGGGAAAAAAAAAATAAATAAAAATAAACAAGAAGCTCAATTTAAAACAAGGCACTATTACAGGAAAACACAACAGACATAAGAATGTCATAAGGACCCTGACAATACAGGAACCCTGCAACGTAAAATGTGACCAAGAGGACCAAAATAAAAGCTAAAAGAACATAAAATGTGATAAATAATCATACAGGTTGTTGATAAAAACTATGACAAAAATAATTAGACAACAAAATGAACACTGGTGTGAGTGAATGGTTGTCTGTCTCTGTGTGTGGCCCTACGATTGCCTGAGAACTGGTCCAGGATGTACCCTGCCTCTCGCCCAATGTCAGCTGGGATAGGTTCCAGCCCCCCCACCGACTCCAAAAGGGATGAGGAATAGATGATGGATGTAAGTTTAGATTATTCATCAGCGCAGCTACAGACCTGCAGAGCATGTTGTGTGAAATCTGAGGTTCAGTTTGACTCTTTGGTTCGTCTTTCACAAACTTCAGTTATCGCGATATTTACCGTCTGATGAAGCAGCTAAAAGCTTCTGCTGTGATAATCAGACCTGCTTAGTTTGTCATTTTTGTCTGTTTTTTGTTTAAAGGGGAAGTTTTGGGTCTTTTAGGGGCAGATTTGCATGTCAAGTGTTTATTTCTCTGTTCTTGTTTCTGTTCTGCAGACCCCGATGAAGAAAGCAAAAGCTCTGATAGGAGAAGCTGGAGCGACTTTCGTCAACGCTGTGAGTATTTCTACATCCAGGAAAAGACTCTTCCTCGAGTACTGCACATACAAATACACTGAACGTCTTTTACTTTAATATTTATTGTAAGCAACCCCTATCTGAAAGAAGGTCTGGCTCTGAAACTGATGTTTCAGTTTTATTTTTTAGGAAGTTCCTTAACCATTCTGTACTGAAGCGCCGCGTTGAAAACACTGTACGAGTGTCAGAAGGCAAGCTGTGCTCAAAATATAATGGAACAGGAAGGACATTGACAAGTGAATTAAGGTTGGACATAGGCATAAATCAGTCCATATACTAAATAATCAGATCACAAATGAAGTTACTCTCACCTCATGCAGGAGGTGTAGCATCAGAAAGAGCCACAGAGGTGGCAAAAAACAACTCTAAATATGGGCATGTATTGTTCTATTACTTGTGAATGTAAGCTTGTTTTAATTAGCCAGATCATGTGTGTGTGTGTGTCACCCCAGAACCATCCTGACTCCCTCAAAACCGCTGATAACACACCCACACACACATGACTCTGCCTTCACGCAGATGTTTTAATCTTAGCTTCTGAAATATTTACACAAGCTAAAAAATACATATATGTATTACCCTACATGTACACTGAAAAATATATCATTTTTGCTCTTACAAATATTTCAAATAAAACCTCGAGTTTAATATTATGCCATTTTCACTTGTATTTTGCGAATACAATGCACACACGTTAACAAGAACGTTGTGGTGGTGAGAAATGCAGAACTTGCTAGCCCACACACTTGGTCAAGTCAAACAAAACTGCAATTTAGGACTTAAAGTGGCTCTATAATGTTGAAAATATAGAACAAATTTAGTACAAACCCTTTTTCCCCAAATGAAAGGGTCTTAACCATTAAAATCCCTATTATTTGTGTATTAATGACTCATATTTTATGCAGCATTCCTCTCTTCGACTTACTTCCTGTTTGTTACTTCTTAAAATAAAAGCAGCATGTTACCAAGTTAAACAAGGAAATAATCAGAAGCCTGAGAAAATCAGCCTCAAAATAAAACAGGCATTCATAACTTAGTAAAGGTTAGTTACATGGATGTATGTAGAAGCTGCACAGTCAAATTAACACATTAAATAACAGTATTGCACAGTGGGAGTGTGTCGTATGCAGATAAAATAAGTCTATGTCCATGCAACTGTGATTTTAAAAAGAAACAAACTAAACAAAAACAATAGTGATGCAACATTAAATCTATAAAACACATAGCTCCAAAGCACAGAATGATCAATAATCAAATCTTAATGAAGTAAATGTCTTCAATAATCGTCCAGAACTAATTTATAAGAAACAGTTTTCTTCACTCTTCACTCCTGCCCTGCTCTCTCCAGAGACCATGTGACACCTTTCACCCTACAATAGTTATTAGTTTTTTATCTGCAGGGGCTTTTCATTGTTTCATAAACATCATGGATGTCACACTGCAGAAGATAAACCTCGTGTCTGTCACCTTTTGACTCGTCGAGGCCTTCGTCACAAGTCTTTCTCTGAAATGTCAGCTGCTTCTCAGCTCATTGATTTCCCCTCTCTACTTCTCGCTTTTTTATTCACTGTGTGTTTTTAGCAGCAGTGAAAGTATGCAGCGTTTCTCAGGAAAGTGAAACTGGATGAATTTCAGCGTCTAACCTTAATGTTTTTGGAATAATGTGATGGGACTAGGGATGCATGATATTGGGTTTTTGCTGATATCAGATATGACAATATTTCTGATCTCATTATTGCCAATACTGAAAATCTGTTTCTTTCTGGGCGATATGAGCTAACCTCCATGTGACACAAAAATGATATGAATCAAGTTTTGCCTTTACATTATCAAAATATCTTCCAAAACTAAACAAACTTTCCCTCTTACAGTTACAATGCATTCTGTAATTTTGTCATGAAATGTCGATTAGGTTGTAAGACAGTCTTGTCTATATGAGCACTGAAGGCTGAGTTATTTTCTCAGTATATTAACATGAAACCTCTGATAAAAATATAATCTCATTTAAAGAATAAATAAAAGCTTAAACATGTACTCGTGCAAAACCTGAAAAGACCTACCACCATGAAAATGGTACATTTTCAGTATTTATATGTTCAAACATTGCAACAACTTATGATCTGAATCAAAGAAAGTTGAGGAAAAATCTCGATTAACCATTTTTAAATCTCTCAATTTAATATATACATATGTTGCCCAGCCCTATTGTTTGTATCTATACTGATATTTTTGTTGCAAATTAGAGACTTTCTTCCTCACTCAAATCTACATGTTCTGTATGCTGTTACACTTGAATTGTGTTAGAGAAATATGTGAAACAAAAGAAAAAACACATAAGTGAAAGAATGACCGTGTTGATGGTAGCCTCAACCACAAAAAGCTCTCCTTTCAGATTTCAGATTAAAAGTCCCAGAATATAGTTTTGATTTTCTGTGAAAAAAATGCCTTTGAGGCCCGTCTATTAACCCAACAGCATAAGAAAGGTCTTGGAAAATATGAGATTACATTTTTGCAGCTACACTGAACAAAAATATAAACACCCCATGTAAAATATTGATGCCACATGGAGTTAACAACTCTAAGTGACTTTTGCTTGTACAATAGGGGTACTTCTCTTGATTCGTGTGTCATTTTTTAATCCATCTTTGTCAGTGAGCATTTGCTCAGTGATGTAGTGATTTCACTCAGTACATGGGTGTGGCATTTCCAGACGGTGCTCAAACAGAATGAGCAGTACCCAGACACTCCTTATACTGGGGACAATAAAAGTCCACCCCAAAATGTCAAATTTTGTCCAAAGTCATCATGCCTGAGATGTCTCAGGTCATGCAGGATGTGCCATTGGCATGCTGGATGCAGGGATGTCCACCAGAGCGGTCACTGTGCAGCTGAATGTTCACTATCGGATGATAGGCCGGACATGTCACCCATAGAGCATCTTTGGGATGCTCTGGATCAATGTGTTCGCGACTGTGTTCCAGTTCATGGTAATGCGCCCCAGCTCTGTGTGGCCCTTCGGGAAGAATGGAATAACATTCCAGAGGCCACGATAGACAACCGGATTAACTCCATGTGAAGGAGATGTGTTGCTCTGAAAGACGCAAATGGTGGACACGCAAGATATTGAACATTCAATTTCTTCAACCTGACCCCCAACGTGTTCAAAGGATTGTCACCCTTTGCAGATGCCAATATCAAAATGTAATGGACAGTGATCTGAAGATTAGTCATTAACAAAAATGAATTTTGATTCGCTTCATATATTGCATAACCCTAATGTTACTAAAAAGTCAAAAGTTGACATGGGGCGTTTATATTTTTGTTCAGTATATGTTGAATGGACTTGAGCTAATAAAGCACCTCTCTAGAATCTCTTTAGTGACCCACCACAGCTCTACACTGCAGGTCACACCTTTCACACCCATTCACTCTCACATTCACTCACTCAGGGTTCACAGTTCCTGCCTCAGTATCAACACATTCACACCCTTTCATACCGAAGCAGTGGGGGAAACTTGGGTTAAGTGACACATCCCCCCCATGTGACCGCTGAAGCTGGACTCAAACCTGCAACCTCGCGATTACAGACAGAGCCCACTATCAGACTGAACCACTGACGCCTCCCGAATACCAATATGACTCACGAGATGGACCGTTCTATATGTCTCACTCTGGGAAAGAGCCCATAGAAAGTGTTTGGGGAGGGCAGAACCTGTAAGAAGCATATCCAGCAGGCGATTGGACGATCGTTCTGTCAATCACATTCATTATGGGCCAATCAGAATGTAGCAGGCAGGCGCTACTGCTGCGGTGTAAAATACAAAACATGAGTCCCTTCTTGGAGTTTTCCAATAAGCAAGAGAAACAACATTGTATTCTTTATTAAATTATATTTTGATGGTAAAAGCGGACTTTGATCATGAGGAAAATCATCATGGTACAATTGTAGATTTTGCCAATATCACAACCAACATGTGTTATTTATGGCCATTTTTTATATTAAAATATTAACTATAAATAACTGCAAAAATGGTCATATCTGGTCTGATAATATCATGCATCCCATACATTTTTTAGAAATAAATTTTGTGGAAAGCAAGTCTGAGATTCCATTATACAAAAATAAAAGTTATTTTCTTTTTACATTTGAACATAAATGAACCAAGAACACTTTCCCTGCCCAATCCTCTTGTCCAGTCAAGTGATATTTACGAAACAGACAGTGCACTTACAATACAGATTATCCATGTTCATATAAATAATGCATAAATAATTGATTAAGAATGAATAAATAATAAACAATATATCTATATAAAAAATTAAATCATAAAAAAAATATATATATATATAGAATAAGTAAAAATAAATAACTACAGAGACAAGTGAATACGCAAAATACTAAGATGAGATGAACAATATAGCAGTGTTATCCCATACAGGGTTGATAAAGTGAAGCATTATTGTACATCCATACATACTGCTGATGTCATGGCCTATATTTGTGATATATATGCCCGATATATCAGCCGTAAGTATGAGCTATGTGCACACGTAGGCGGGTATATTTGAAAATGCAGCTTTCTCTGTGTTTTAGCCTTCTGTCTTCATGTAAAATGTGTTTTAGGTCTCTGAAAATGCACATGTGGCCTTTGGGCTGGTAGTTTCCAACCCCTGATTGATCGTTTTAGGATTACTCTTTTTCATTTTTCCCACACTAGAAGAAAACATGGTGAGTCAGTAGGATCTACTGTGGACATTAGATAGCCAAGATTAGATTGCCTTTTATTAATTATCAATCTATCAGTCAATCTTTATTTGCACAGTGCCAGTTCATAACAAGTGTTTCATTTTATATGATGATACACATATGTACATATACACATATGAATTTATATATTTGTTTATACACGTACATACATTCAGAGATGTATCCATTCAGGCAGAGACAAAGGGACTAAAAATAAGAATTTATGATAGAGACAAACCCATGGACGCCCAGATCATAAATCTGTCCTCATCATGTCTCTGCTTAATATAGATTCGAACAATCTTTATTTATATAGCACCATGTTTGTCGAATATAAATTTATCAAAGGTAATCCCCTTGAGATGTGGCATCTCGTTTTCAAGAGGGTCCTTGTGTCTATATGGTTGTAAAGATAGTTACTATGGATGAATAATCAATACAACCATGGATAGAGAGATCAATCTAATATTAACATTAATATCTATAATGATGATGATCTGGAGAGGAATGATGTTGATTAATATAGCAGCATCAAGCCAAACTGCCATTAAATTGGGTTTAACTGGTCTAAAAATATGAATTTATGTTAAATGAAGTCATTTCTGTTGATGGTTGATGCAGGACAGAGCACATGGAGTCGAGCAGGTCCAAGGTCATACTAATATATTTGTGCTGTTAGCAGGAACTACCATGTATTTACTTTCGTTGATCTCTCTGAAGTTAATATCAGAGTCTGTAATGATAATGGATTCGGGCTAAAGGAATGGCACAATAATGAAGCTCCGTAAGTCCACAGCAGTCCCCCTTTAAGAGAACTTTCTAATGACTGACATTTACGTCTTCCTCATGCTCTCTCCTCTGTGGTCACATTTCTGTCCCATGTTGAAACTGAACACATCCTCCTCCTGACTGTCGTGCCTCTCTTGTGTCATCTCTTCTCCCTCTCTCACTTCCTCCTCCCAACCTGAAGTTCACCGTCACGCCGCTGTGCTGCCCGAGCAGGAGCAGCATCTTGAGCGGTCGGTACCCGCACAACCACGAGGTGAGGAACAACTCGCTGTCCGGGAACTGCTCCAGCCTCCAGTGGCAGAAAGGGCCCGAGTCTGAGGCCTTCCCCATCTACCTCAGCAAGCAGAAGTACCAGACCTTCTTCGCCGGGAAATATCTCAACCAGGTTTGAGCAGATTTGATCACATTTAAGATCATAAGAGAGGATTTTAGCGGGGTGAGCTCTGGATGGGTTCATGCAACAAGGACCAAAGTTAAGTCTCAATACTTTTAGTGTAATTTACACAAATACCATAAATTCAATACATGTGCTGGATTTTATATAAACCCCATTTCCAATGAAGTTGGGACAAGAGTAAATCTTAAATAAACACAGAAAACAATGACTTGCAAACCTTTCCAATCTACATTCAATTGAAAACTCCACAAAGACAAGATATTTAATGTTTAAACTGATAAACTTTTGTTGTTTTTGTTTCAAATATTCAATAATTTTCAACTTGAGGCCTTCAAGGACATGTTAAGTGTTTGTGAACTGAGGACTCAAACTGTTGAAGCTTTGAATTCTTTCACATTCTTGCTTGATACTCAACCTCAGTTGCTCAACAGCCTGAGGTCTTCGTTGTCGTATTTTATACTTCATAATGCTCCACACCTGTTCAGTGGAGACAGGTGTGGACTGCAGCAGGTCAGTCTAGTCCCTGCACTCTTTCACTCTGAAGCCACGCTGTTGTAACACAAGCAGAATGTGTCTTCATTGTCTCAGAAATAAGCAGGGACGTCCCTGAAAAACATGACCAAAACCTGTCTGTACCTTTCAGCATTAATGGAGCCTTCACAGATGTGCAGGTTACCCATGACATGGGCACTAACACCCCCCCATAACATCACAGATGCTGTCTTTTGACCTTTGCTCTGATAACAGTCTGGATGGTCCTTTTCCTCTTTAGCCCGGAGGACACCACGTCCATGATGTCCAAAAACAGTCTGAAATGTGGACTCAGACCACAGCAGACTTTTCCACTTTGCCTCAGTCCATCTCAGATGAGCTCGGCCCAGAGAAGCCGGCGGTGTTTCTGTGTGTTGTTGATATTTGTCTTTGTCTTTGCATGGTAGAGTTTGACCTTGACCTTGTAGATGTAGAGATGAAGTGTGTTAACTGACAATGGTTTTCTGGAGTGTTCCTGAGCCCACGTGGTGATATCCTTTACAGGATGATGCTGCTTTATAATGCAGGGCTGCCTGAGGGATCAGAGGTCATGGGCATTCAGTGTTGGTTTTCCACCTTGCTGCATACATGCTGACATTTCTGAATCTTTTGATGACGAAATTCACAAATTCTTTACAATTATACATTGATGTTCTTAACCCTTTACTTCCAAACTAAGAAATACATTTGCAACAGATTATTTGTTGATAAAATTGCGTTTCCGTCCTCTTCATTTAGCAACGTTTCAGGTTTTATTTTTCAGATTACCCGATCAGGTAGCAGATATGCAGGTCAACCTGCTGGCTGGCTTGCCTGTTAAGTGTTATCCTGGGCATTCATGGACTTTTTTCACTTCTGCAACAAAATTTTTGTTTTTTTGTGTGAAAGCATCCCAGAGGGCAAATTTTAGATAGCAGTTGACCCAGTTTTCTGAGGAATCGTCTATAACTTTTTTATCATCAAATTTATTTCCATAAACTAAATTATGATTGTTAAAGGATCTGGAAATATGCAGAAGATTTTTTCTTACTCCAGTGTATGCTCTTACTGTTAGTTTTCTGAGGAGCTATGCAGCAACGATTCACTTCCGATTTTTTCTACTTTTCGAACAATTAAATTAATGTACAGCAGCGCTACCCAGTGGATATATCTTGGTGTTACAAACGCTATTAAGGGAGGTGAATGAGGAAAAACAAAGATGGGATTTCAGAGTTTTAAATACAGTGATATGGCAGCAAAAAGTCAACCACGCGGTTACAATGCCAATCAAAGGAATAAGCTGTTGTTCACGAGGTGTTGAGCCTCTCCCCATCCTTGCTTGCTCTTTTTATACCCAATCATGACACTCACCTGTTTCCTATTAACCTGTTCACCTGTGGAATGTACCAAACAGGTATTTTCTTGAACAATCCTCAACTTTCCCAGTCTTTTGTTGCCCTGTCTCAGCTTTTTTACAAATGTGTTACAGGCATCAGATTGAAAATGAGTGAATATTTGAAAGAAAAATTCATTGGAATTGGGTTTTTTTACAATAGTGTGTGCACAACAGTATATTTACAGATCTACTCATTGGCATAATGCTGCTCAGTCAGTTGTTGGTTTATGGTACGGGCTTGCATGCAGGAAGACCAGGGTGTCAATATGAGCTGGATGAACTTCCGCTGTGATGTGCGACTAGTCGACTTTAAGCAAAAAGAGTCTTCAGTTTTGTAACCATGCACTCAGCTTTGTGACACCTAAAGCTAATATTAGCTACCTTGTCAACCATATTGTATTGATTTAGGACTTACAGCTCATGAGAACATCAAATACAAAAGCCAGGCCCCCTGAAATCAGTCAGCTACCTGCTCGACCTGTTAGCATTATCATTCTGAGCATGTTGTGTTGTGGTGTTCTCCGTTTGGCTGCAGTCTCATTAAACCTGTCATATTCATATTCATGTTAATAGTGTAAATTCCTTGGCCTTGTTCATGGTCTCACTTATTTTATTTGTTTTTTCCTTCATAAGGAAGTTGAAGTATAGCTTGAAGATTCTCATGTTGCAACCTGCTTTCTTATTTTTACTTAATTTATATGCTCTCATCTATTTTAATGTCTTTTTTGACATTCCTACTGCTATACTATGTGTAAGAGGAACTGAAACAATGGAATTTCCCGTTGGGGATTAATAAAGTATTTCTGATTCTGATTTAAGGTTCAGAGTGATTTAACTTTTCTTCTGCCATCAGTATGGGACTAAAGAAGCAGGAGGCGTCAACCACATTCCTCCAGGCTGGGATCAGTGGCATGCTTTGGTGAGTTTAACACACTCTTCTGTGCCACTCAGAGTCTTTATCTAAAAGGACGTCTGTGCTTAATTCATTTTGAATTTGTGGTTTAAGGTGGGGAACTCTCAGTATTACAACTACAGCCTGTCAGTGAACGGGATAGAGGAGAAACATGGAGACAGCTACGAGAAGGACTACCTCACAGACCTCATCGTGAGTCAGATTTATTTTAAAGCCATGACAGGCTGTACTTCACACTTTCACTCATACTTTTGACCTTTATGGAGGAGGAAAGCTGTAAATTTCAGATGCTGTCAAAGAGAAAAGATGTTGAGTCAGTTTCCTTTGTGTCAGCAGAGTTATGGGTTAATCATGGACATTTTATGTTGTAATAAAAAGTCAGGTTTGATCGTATTCAAGCTGATTCAGTTGTTGAGTTGAGGCTGTTTTATTGTTTCATTTATGTCATCCTCATCATGTGACAGCAGCTTCATTTTCTGTCTGCCCACTCGCTTTAAATAAAGTTTATGAGGCTTGAGCTCTTCCTGTCACTGGCTCTGATGTGAGGTTAAAGCTGAAGGATTTTTGTGCTCGAGGCGGAGCCACAACCTCTGAAACCGAAGGTCAACGCAGGTCTAAACTTTTTTCACTGAGGGCCAATATAATTCAAATATGAAGATGGAGGGGCCACTTTTGATTCATAACAACTTTACAGCAGTGAAGTTAAACCAAAAGGTGACATCGAAGCTTTTCATGAATGTCTTGACAAGGGAGACAGACAATCATTGAGGTTTCAGGAGGGCCTTTTGGGACCTGGCTTGGATTGATCCCTGATTTTGAGGAGAAATATGCTTTCTGCAGCAGAGATGGGAGACACTGACAAACTCGAAACAAAAGTAAATGCATAAAGCTGACAAACTTTGTGAGTGTTTAAGACTTACTGGGCAACATGTTTTGCAGCTATTCATCAAGGTGGTATTAGTCTGGATTTTTGACATAATTTGGTTGTAAATTAGGGTGACCATATTCTGAAAACACAAAAGCAGCATGTGCTTTGTCATGCATGCTCATCATCTTGACAGGTGGATACATTGGAGTAATGCCAGTGGTCCAGTGCAGCGCTTTATTATAAATATCAACCCTTTTACTACGTTGAATATAAATGGCCGCCTGGTCTTTTTTGCCTTTTTTGTCAGTAATGTGTCAGAAAACGCCCTTTGATTAAATTATTTTGCACCTTTTATTCAGGTAAAAATAAAACATTCTAGCAAGTATTTGTCATTATTAAGTTGTAAATGTTTAAAACAGAGTGTAACTACAAGAAAAGAAAAAAAAACTTTTTAACTGGTTCCTCTTTATAAACAATTCTAAATGAGCATATACAACACTTTTGAGAAGACAAAACCAACACTCAACCTAATTTATATTATGTTTTTTATTATTATTATATATTATATATTATTATATTATTTAACTATTTATGAAATCCATAAAACACGAACTATTGTGAAAATGACGATGACAAAAAAGATGAACTAGGCAAAAATACAGCAAAAGAACGTCAAGAAAACAGTCCAGAATGATACGGATGTCATTATTTACAATATTTTTACATTATTTACACAGAAAATACTGATAAACCACTGGTAAATGTCTCTGAATCCTCTCTCTCTGCTCTCCGGCACAGTCAGCTCACTTCCCGTCCCTCCCCCTCAGGCAATCCAGCCTCTACCGTAATGTACCATATATCACTGGAAAGCACTGGAATTATTTGGATTGCATGGATACTCGAGGAGTTACGATAGTTTGAATCATGCATATCTATATCTAATGAAGACATGAACCCGTTTAAGGAAAAATGGCCTCTTCAGTGGTTTCTCCTCAAATGACCTTTTCTCCTGGATCAGCCCTGTCCTGTTCTAGGATTATCTATGTTTCTATGTTTCTGCTTACAAGTTTCTCACCCTCCAGCTTGTTAGAGTTTTCAAAATCTTTGTTAAGACTGATCACAAACATGGTTGAAGCCTTAGTCACACCTAATAAAAGATAATAATATCCTGAGGTGATAATGATGAACAGATGAGTTGAGTTTATTTTAATCCTCCAGTCATTTCCATAAAACTCACATCTGATCCTGATTCTCTCAAACAAAGACACTGTTGTTCCCCAGAGTTTCTCCTGACCAAAAACCAAATATAGAAAACATTTTCTGTGTTCAGCCTCTCTTTCCTCTTTCTCTTGGATCCAGACAAACCGGTCCCTTCACTTCCTGGACGACCGAAGTCCTCAGCATCCGTTCTTCCTCATGCTGTCCTACCCGGCTCCTCACTCGCCGTGGAACGCCGCGCCGCAGTACCAGAAAGAGTATCAGGACGTCAAGGCGCCGCGAGACGGGAGCTTTGATAAACCAGGGAAGGTGCGTCTGCGTCGACATCAGTCACTGTTGTTTAATGGGGTTATAAATATTTGTTAGTGTTTCACATGAAGGTGTATTTGTGTGTGTGTTTCAGGACAAACACTGGCTGCTGCGTCAGCCCGTGAACCCCATGCCAAACAGCTCACTGAACTTCTTGGACAATGCATTCAGGAGAAGGTACCACTACCACTTCTGTGTTAGCTTTTGTATTTTATGACAGGATGAAGTCTTGAAGTGGGTCGTCTTATTTTGGAGGGAAGGGGATGTGACACCTTTTTCTAGTTTATAAAATCAAATTCACTTTCAACAAAAAGCTCTGTCACTCCTGGGATCCCGTCCTTATGTCATGACACTCAGGATAACAAATTAAGCCTGCAAGTGACAAAAACATCAGATTTTACATCAGAACATCATGACTTAAGTGTCATATCTTCTCTGCGTGTTTTTTTGCTCTTTGTGGGAACACTATTAAGCTGCAGTATTAAAGGTGATTGTCCATTTTATTGCTTTTCAAAGCACCCCTTCTCCCCTTAAAACAAGCCTGTGATTTGATGAATAATTCATGTCTGCACAAAAAAATAGTAGCAAGATGTTTCAATAAGTCCAAGTAAGTTCATTTCTAAGGGTGAAGCCTAGCTACACCTTTGCTGTCAATCACATCACAACCTCAACTACATCACCACAGACTCCATAATTTGAATTAAGGAGTCTTTTCAAACAAAATATACATTTCATAATGTTTGTTTACTTTTCAGCAATCCATCATTCAAGTTTCATCAACTAATTTCACTTATTGAAGATTCCTTTTAATAAACTTACTCATTGTCCCTAATGAGAAAATGCCCCCTTCCATATAACTGCTTTAAAGTGATATATATATTTTTTTCCACTTAGAATGAGTCAGTCTTTTAAACTACTTTAGACTGAAATATACATACCAAAAATTCATTATATTTAAGGGATTCTTAACTCATTAAAGGGCAGTATGTTTACATAGCTCCTCATTTTTTTCTAATAAAAAACACAATCAAAAAGAATTTCCATAAAACATATTATTATTATTATTTTTAGGCCCTGAGATGGGTCACTGATGCCAGCAACATTGATTTTAATGCATTTTTATTGTTGTTGCAGTCTGTTTAAAATAAAACTCCCTCTGGTGGTCCTTGGGACGAAAAATGCCAGTGCCCAAAAATCAGCGGTAAAAATATTGTATATTATTTTCTATTCTACTTTGAACATTGTATCTTTTAAAACTACCTCAGCCTGAAATAACAATACCAAACATTGAATGTATTTTGAGGATTTTAAACCCTTTAAAGGCCAGCATGTTCACACAACTACACAGCTTTTAGTAGAAAAAAACTAAAATAATTTCCACAAAATACATTAAAAGGAAAGTTTGATTATTGTTTTTGTCTTTAGACCCTGAGATAGGTTAATGACTGATGACTGATAGCAACACTGATTTTGATGCATTGTTATATTTTTGCAGGCGCCCTCACAGAAAACAGTAAAAAGTGTGAAATTTTGCAACATGCTTTGGATTGGGAAAATAGTGCCAACTACGGGACAAATATGATAATTAACAATTGAAAGCTTGTAAGTCCACAATGATTTGGCTAATTTAAAGAAATCAAAATATTAAAAAAAAAAATGAATGTCCTCTGGCCAATTTGAGCTGCATTTATTTAACACAGCCAAAAAAAACAAACAAAAAAAACAAATGGCACAAAATGTCCCGAGGATCCCTTTACTGTTTTCTCATTGCGAGCCATTCACAGTGTATTCTCGAGCATTTTGGTAAATAAAAATGAATCATAATCGTTCCAGGTGGCAGACTCTGCTCTCCATTGATGACATGGTGGAGACGCTGGTGAACAAACTGAACAGCATCAAAGAGCTGGACAACACCTACATCTTCTACACATCAGATAACGGATACCACACAGGTCTGAGCTCCAAATCTCACATATGGTAATACAGAAGATTTAATTTACTCTTCAGGTCTTCAGGATAATCCTTCATCTGCCTGTTTCAGGTCAGTTCTCTCTGCCCATCGATAAAAGACAGCTGTATGAGTTTGACATCAGGGTCCCGCTCATGGTCAGAGGTCCTGGAATCAAACCAAACCAGACGCTGAAGGTCTGAAGGTCCTTCAGAAAGTCACATTTCTCTTCTTTTTTGTCCAAAATGCATTAATGCTGCTGTGATTTTTGGGTTCCTTCTGTGTCGCCTTCAGGCTCCAGTGTTGAACATCGATCTGGGTCCAACCATGCTGGACATTTCTGGAGTCAACCTGTCCACTGTGAATGTGGACGGACAGTCTTTCCTCCCTCAAATGGTCAGCTGTTTTCTTTGGCTGTTTTCCTTACGTGTCATATCTGAAATTAATCCGTCATTCTCTGTCTTTTTTAGGCTCCATCTCTTCGTAACGGCACTGTTCGTCCGTACTTCCTGGTCGAGTACACTGGAGAGGGACACCCAGAGAAAGATCCCTCATGTCCCAAACTTGGTCCTGGTTTATCTGTGAGTGTCCAAACTGAAAAACTCAGCCTAACAATGAGGTCAGACTGCTCAAAGTGAAGGATTTTAAGAATCTCAGGGTCTTGTTGTCGAGTGAAGGTAAAATGGACCCAGAGATGGACAAGCAGATTGGTGCAGCATCTGCAGTGTTGCAGACTCTGTACTGAACTGTTGTGGTGATTTTGTAAACAGTCTTTGTGAAAAGTTAATAAGGTAACTTCATTCCTTGATCCTTGACAGTCTTCATGTCCCAACATGCACCTCATATTATTTTATGAAGTCAGCAGGGTGTGTCTCCTTCACCCTCATAAAGTCAAAACAACACAAACATCAACACCTCGATCTGTGGTGGTCCAAATGCTGCACAGTATGAAAATGTCCACAACAGCTGAACTGAATCACCCTCTCGTTTCCTGCAGGAGTGTTTCCCAGACTGTGTGTGCGAGGACGCCTACAACAACACCTACGCCTGCGTCAGGACACTCGACAAAGACCAGAACTTTCAGTACTGCGAGTTTGCAGACAGCGAGGTATGACTTCACGTACAGTTACACTCTGTGATCAATTTAAGGCTTTTTAGCAGAAAATACAGCGCCTTGATGCTTTCTGTTTTTAACTCTTGTGTGAAAGGAAAAAATGTTTAGTTAGAGCATCTTGCAGGCCAGAGAAATTGTATCCATGCAGTTAAAGGACCACACTACAATCTGCAAGATACTTATTATTGAAAATACATGTTTATTTAACTAAACAAAAGGCACACATATTGGCTTTCTAATAATTACCTATACCAACAATCATATTTTATGTTAAAAACAAACTGCAAGACTTTGTTAAATGAGTCAAACACAGCATTCAAGCCAATTAAAACTTCTTTTTCAGCATAAAAAAATATTTACAGTTCTTCTAGTAAGTACACAGCAAAAATTCATGTGTAGGTGAGAGTATTCATCCAATTTCAAGTTAAAAAATACCTCACTAGACTAATTCTAAGACACAATTTCCTGATATGTCTGGCTTAAGACCTGACTTGAAGATATAAAGACTAAAAATAAAGCCCAAGTTACTTGTAATAAGTAAAATAATCTGACAATGAGACAAATTCAACTTTAAATGATTGTAATTTTATCCAAAGTAGATTTTAAACCTGAATTTAAGACCCTCTCTGAGTCAAACTTGCTTGTTTCATTGGCAGATATTTTCTTATCATTACAAGCAGTTCAATGTCTGATTTTTGCTTTTTATTCCTTGTAGGAAGATATTTATCTGGACTTGCTAAGTGAAAGTAGATTACATTTAGTGTTTTAGATATTTCTGACCTGAAAATAGACAAACACACTTGCTGATAACTGAGTTTTTGCAGTGTGCACCTTGTTGAATGTGTGCCACGAAGAAGACAGTTCTTAAAGCAAGAGGGTTTCCAGCTCAGTGATAGCAAGGTGTACCTAATAAAGTGGCCAGTGATCGTACATTTCTAAGATTTTTTTGAGAAACAACTTAATAAAAGGATAAACTGAAACGATGATGTCTGTATTAGCCAGCTCATGTTTGTTCTTCTTTGTCTCCACAGTCGTTTGTTGAGGTCTACAACCTGGCGTCGGACCCTCATCAGCTGGAGAACATCGTGAAGAAGGTGGACCCCTCCGTCCTGCAGACCATGAACCAGCGCCTGATCAAGCTGCAGTCCTGTGAGGGCGACTCCTGCCGGGACATCTCCTAAAACGGACTCAGAGTAGTTCCTGCTGTCAGTGGAAGGAGAGGTTTGTCTGAATGTCTTCATGGCCCTGTTCCCAAAAGTCTCCCTGAAGGAAAGGTGAAGGTGTCTCAGTGACCTTCAGTGATGTTAAAGTCCTGCTCAGCTGCTCCAGGTTCAGGGTCCTGGTTTTGTGCGGGCTGGCCCACTGTCACAACATCAGTGTTTAAAGAAGCAGCTGAACAGGACCAGGACATCATGAAGAGTTCAGCTTTGTATCTTCACGCTGGCTTCCTCTCCCTCTTCAGATCAGAAGAGCGACCACGTTAAATATTTGTTGAAACTTTTCGTTATCTCCACACTTTCGTAAGAGTTTGATCATTCACATCAGGGCTTCATGTGACGGGACAGAATCAGCATTTCCAAGAGCAGAAACAAGAATGAAGAAGCTTTGTATCTGGTGTGGCTACAGAGCAGGGCTGTCCAGACTATGGCCCACCTTTCCTGCTGCTACTTCCCAAAATAAACGAAATTTATCCATGCTGCAAAAACTCAGATCTAGGTGAGAGTATTTGTCCAATATCAAGTCAAAAATACCTCACTAGACTTATTCTAAGACACATGTCTAGATTAAGATCTTATTTGAAGATATAAAAACTAAAAATGTAGCCTGCTTGTTATAAGTAGAATAATCTGCCAATGAGACAAGACAAATTTAACTTCAAGGATGTCTGAAAATATATAGATATGTATTTATCCAGAGCAGATTTTAAACCTGAACTTAAGACCCTCACTGAGTCAAACTTGTTTGTTTCATTGGCAGATATTTTCTTATCATTTCACTGCAAAAACTCAGATCTTACCAAGTTCATTTGTTTAATTTCATGTCAAAAATATCCACAATGCTTACTAAAACTTCATATTAATTGGACGAGTCCAGATGGATATCTTTTTACAAGGAATATAAAACAAAAATAAATTTTATAAGTTTATTTTTTGTTTTTAAGTACTGAACAAAAGATGTGTAGCTGGACATGTCAGGCAGTTTTGGCTTACATAAGTGTAAGATTTTTAGAATTGAACTTTGATGAATAAACTTCCTTAGATTTGAGTTTTTGTAGTGTACAAGCAATTCAGTGCCTTCTTTTTGCCTTTTATTCCTTGTAGTAAGACATTTATCTGGACTTGCTTAGTGAATGTGCATTAGAAACAGTGTTTTAGATATTTCTGACTTAGAAATAGACAAACACACTTCCTGAGATTTGACTGTCTTTTTTCTGAGCTGTGCTCAAATATCTCCCTGTCAGCATAATAATAAGAAAATGAAAATGTAACTCTTATTGAAAAAGTGGCTGAAACAGGTTTGAATTCTGAATTTTGCTCATTTTGATTTTCAGCTTTAGTGAAATATGAAAAAATATTGACATCCAAATTTCTTTTGAAAGCTAATAATCATTCCTTTTCCTAAATTATTGGCCATTGTTTCATTGAAAGTTTGATTGAAACAGTTAGGCTCTCTTGATATCTACTCTGAAGCAGCATTAAAAACTTTATATTTTGTAGTTTATACTGTGAAGATATTACTCTTCCATTGCAGGGATCATTCCTTGGTCCTGAATCTAGATGAAGCTTCCATAAACATGATAATTTCATCTGTTTTCTTAAATGTTTGAACCTGTATTTCATATTTCTGTCTCTGCAGCACTTCTAATGAAAGACTCTTCAGCTCAATCAGTCTCTGCTCCATCTTCGCAGTCTGAGTCCTGATTTATTTTGGTTCATTTTAACTCTTTGTATCCATGACAGCCTGTTTGAAGCCTTTTAAAAATGGAAGATGGGAAATGTGCAGATACTTCTGAGACGTGTTGTATATTTCTTTGAATTGTTGGGAATCCATTAAGGGAAATTTGGACGGACACTTTAACCCTCTGTGCCTTGTTTTTGCACTGACCGGGCTCCTCTGGGCTCTTTTTTATAAATGTGAATGTATTTTTGCACTGTGATGAAAATGATTACCAATAAATCATAAGAGGCATTTTAACCGACTGTCTTCACATTATTGAACTTTGACTCTTGTTTACACGTCTGATGTTGTAATATTTATTTATATCCCATTTTATCTTAAGACACTTTACAATGGAGCAGGCTGAAGCAACACACGCACTACCTTCTACTTTTGTAGAAGGTAGTGCTTGTGCCTCACATAAGAGGGTTCGATCCCCGTGTTGATCAGGGCCTTTCTGTGAGGAGTTTGCATGTGCATGCATGGGTTCTCTCTGGGCACACCAGCTTCCTCCCACAGACCAAAAACGTGCTCATTAGGTTGATTGGTGCCTCAATATTGCCCTTAGGTATGAGTGTGAGAGTGAATGGTTGTCTGTCTCTCTATATGGCCTTGCGATTGGCTGTCGACCGGTCCAGGGTGTACCACACCTCTCCCCTAATGTCAGCTGGGATAGGCTCCAGCCCTGGAATCTCAGTTTCCCTGACGGAGTCCTTCCAAGGGATTAATAAAGCTCTATCCTGTGTTATCTCACCTGAAACTCGATTTAACGGCACAAAGAGAAGAGTTTTATCCCCCTGTCACTGGCTGCCAGTCAGTTTTAGCAACTGTACAGCCATTCTTCACACTTGACTAAAATTTTTGCAAATAACTGCATAAAAAGGAGAAGAATTTTTTTTGTAAATTATAGTGAATTTGTTTGCAGTGATTGTTAAATGATAGCTTTCAAACTTAATATGAAAACAAGTTTTTATTCTGAATTCTGACAGTTTGATCACAAAGACCCTTCACTTCAGTTTAACCCTTTGAAATCTACTTAAATTTAATCTAATTTAATTTCTGTACAGCTTTGTTTGTATCATTTTTCACATATATTATCCGTACGTTTCCATCAGATATATTTATTCACAGCTTTCTCCGGCAGCGTCTGAATCTCCAGCTTGACGGGACATTTGTAGAAGTGCGACAGCAGCGTCTCCGAGTATCCGATCAGGAAGTAAAACTTCTGTGGTGCCAGTCTCTGTAACAGTAAAGCGCACACGACCAGCATGTTTCCTCGCCGCTTGATGACGATCTCGTCGGCGAGGCAGCCGTGGAAGGTCCCGAACATGAAGCGCCTCAGAAACACATCCTCTACGGTCCGATGGGACGCTCCCTCCTCCCCCTTCAGGTTACCTGAGAGAGACGAAGACGAGAGTTTGAGTCAAATATACAGCCTGATTAAATAGGACAGCGAAAAATTTGTCCCTTGACCCCCTAAGGGTATATTTCATTTTCTCTAATATCAACAACTGTGCCAGGTCACTTAACCACAGAGATACCTTAGGTGGATGTTTTGATTTCCGGTGTAGTACTTTATTTAACTTCTTTAACTTAACACAATTAAGGATTTTTTGCCCTACATTTTTTCAGTTCAGACGTCAAAGATGCTCTTTTAGTTCTTCAGTTGTAGAGGATGTGTGTCGGCTGTTTCAGAAACAGAAAATCAGAAAGGCTCCAGGACCAGATGGTGTGTCCCCATCCTGCCTGAGACTCTGCGCTGACCAGCTGGCCCCCATCTTCACACAGATCTTCAACCGATCCCTGGAGCTCTGTGAAGTCCCCTCTTGCTTCAAACGCTCCACCATCATCCCTGTCCCCAAAAAACCCTGCATCACTGGATTAAATGACTACAGACCCGTCGCCCTGACATCTGTGGTCATGAAATCATTTGAGAGACTGGTGTTGAGCCACCTGAAGGACATCACAGGACCCCTGCTGGACCCCCTGCAGTTTGCTTACAGGGCAAACAGGTCAGCGGATGATGCAGTAAACATGGGACTGCACTACATCCTGCACCACCTCGACTCTCCAGGGACCTATGCCAGGATCCTGTTTGTGGACTTCAGCTCGGCCTTCAACACCATCATCCCGGAAATCCTCTGCCAGAAGCTGTCCCAGCTCGCTGTGCCAGTCTCCACCTGTCAGTGGATTACCAACTTCCTGACTGACAGGAGACAGCAGGTGAGGCTGGGTAACACCACATCCAGCATCCAGACCATCAGCACTGGTGCCCCCCAGGGGTGTGTCCTCTCCCCACTGCTCTTCTCCCTCTACACCAATGACTGCACCTCAGGGGACCCATCTGTGAAGCTCCTGAAGTTTGCAGACGACACAACTGTCATCGACTGATCCGGGACGGGGACGAGTCTGCATACAGACAGGAGGTAGAACAGCTGGTCCTCTGGTGTGGTCAGAATCACCTGGAGCTGAACCCGCTCAAGACTGTGGAGATGACAGTGGACTTCAGGAGGTCCCCCCCGACTCTCCCCCCACTCATCATCAATGATAGCACTGTGTCTACACATTCAGGTTTCTGGGATCCACAATCTCACAGGACCTGAAGTGGACCCCCCACATAGACACCATCCGTAAAAAGGCGCAGCAGAGGCTGTACTTCCTGCGACAGCTCAGAAAGTTCGGCCTGCCCCAGGAGCTGCCGGTCAACTTCTATACAGCCATCATCCAGTCTGTCCTCTGCACGTCCATCACGGTCTGGTTTGGATCTGCAACCAGGCAGGACAGACACAGACTGCAGAGGACAATCAGGTCTGCAGAAAAAATCATCGGGACCAATCTGCCCTCCATCCAGGACTTGTTCCGGTCCAGAATCAGGAGACGGGCAGGTAACATCTCTGCAGACCCCTCGCATCCTGGACACAAACTGTTTAGACTCCTCCCCTCAGGTAAGCGATACAGAGCACTGTACGCTAAAACCACCAGGCATAAGAACAGTTTCTTCCCCCAGGCTGTTGTCACACTGAACTCATAACTGCAAATTGCCTGTCTATTGTCCATATCATCATTGCACATATCATCATCCCACTTATATGCAGCTGTGCACCTTGTTTCTCTTCTTATTATCTTTTTTTATCTTGCACATTTTACATATTGTACATACTCTATTTTATCTTTATTCTCACCTTAAGTTAATTTTTAAACTTCTTGTTTATAATATGGGATGTACACTGTGTGTACCTATTTCTTCTTTTATTTTTGTACTTGGAGAGTGAAGTGAACCGGTGACAAATTCCTTGTATGTCTAACATACGTGGCCAATAAGGCTGATTCTGATTCTGGTAATAAGTGCCATGGGTCAAGGACTTTAAAGAGTGTACATGCATGTTTCTTGTTAATAAATACATTTAGAAGCAATTCTTACCTTTAGTTTTCATCCTTGCCTTACAGTAATAGCTTTTAATATATGATGGTATGATGTAATTTTTTGTCATGTTAGGAAATGTAACTGTAAACTTGGTGAATATTGCACTGAAGCTTGATTTGATAAAAAAAAAAAAAAAAGAAAGCGTGAATCGTATTGAAATCACAATATCTGCCAAAAAAAATCACAATTAGATCTTTTCCTAAAATCATTCAGCCCTACTTGGAATAATAAAATATTATACTTGACTACTTAGAATAGACTGCCCTTTATTGTCATTATACTGAATGTACAACAAGACTGGAGAGCTTCTCCTTTTTCACTGCAAACAGATCGTTATAAATAAAGTCTAAGGTACGAAATATATTCAAGATAAAATCCTACAGGACGGTGCAAAAGTGAACCAAGAGTAATGAAAGGGAACAGTCGAGCTGTCAGGACGCTCTCTGAACAAGTTTTGCTCACCTGTATGCTGTGACAGCCAGCCTTTGCGGTGGCCGATGAAATGAGGGGGGTGTGCTTCCTCATAGGTCAAAGGTCGGTCTCCTTTACCCACTTTGATTCGGGCCGCTTGGTTCTGGAAGAAATGGTTGAGAAAAGGAGCAGATGTTGGTGATGGCAGTGATTAATCTCCAGAGTCTGTGAACCCAGAAGGTTGACCGGCGAGTTCTAAACATCAGTGTTAACACCCAAAACAAGACAGCCATTTTATTTATACATTTATTTTTCTTGTTTCACCTGGAACAGCGTTTATGTGAGGGCAATGAGCAGGTTGTTTAAGCACTGACTCTACCTGTAGCTATCATGTACAGAGCCTGGGTCTGTTGAAGGAAGTGATGCTGTCTGGGCTGTGAGGTTTGACTTGGACACCAGAGATCACTGCATGACCTCTCTCAGGTGTTGTCAGACTAATCTGACAGAACGGTGTCTACAAGAGATTAACCCCGGTGATGTCTTGGCTCTTTCTGCTAATCTGTCTGCATAGCTGGGATGGGGGTCAGACTGCATGTACAGAGCCTGAGTCTGTTGAAGGAAGTGATGCTGTGGGAATGAAGAGTGAATTGTGTTTCTCTAAAATATATTTATTTTTAACACTTTTAAGTCTCTTTTATGGCTGGTATGAACATAGGGTATGATTACAGAAATGAATGATAACCTTTAAATGAAGTTTACAGCCAATCCGACTTTATCAAACTCTTATCTGAAGAGGACAGTTTACCTTGCAGCAAACTGCAGTGACGTGGAGCGCTCTACTTCCAGATGAACACCACAATGATCCAGACCTGGCTAATGAACTCTGCCGAAAAAAGAAAGACAACAAAACAGTCACAGACAGATTTCTTTATTAAAGATACAAAAAATTTTTTTTATATTTTTTGGTTAATTTTGGGCCATAAAAGTTAGATTTTTTTGTCTTGAATTTCTGATGGTACCTTTGCTAAGACCACATGATCCATCTAAATCTGGAGTGATACAGTTTTATATTTGGCTTTTGTGTACCAGAAGGTTCATATGTGACGATTAACACTTAGCAAAAAGTCTTTATTCAATCACTAAATGACAAAAGCATCAGCACACAATAGTAGCTAAGTAAATACCAGGTTGTAAATAAACCCAAAACTCAAAAATTGATTGAGGTAAAATGTAATTTCACATATTGTGACTTTTTTCTGTCCTTGTTAAATCTAATATATTCATTTATTTATTCATTCATTCTATCTTTAGTTAATCTCAAAGAATCATTGAGGGCAATCCTTCATTTTCAATGATGTTGAGAGTACAACAAATAAATATGCACCTCAAATGAAGGTACAAACTGCTAAAGGGCAATTTTATCAGTATGATATCTATATCAGCAGATGTGAAAACTTCTACAGACATTCACTGCCAATATTTCAGCTGTATAATAAATATTATTAAGCTGGGAGGATTTTTGCATGTTAATCCTAAATTGAATGTATGAGCTACCAAAAAAAGAGCTGACTTTATGTCAACAGATAAGTAAATCATAAGGATGCATGATATAATCAGAGTATGTCGGTATTGGCAGATGATTTCCTAAAAAGCTGATTATCAGTATCGGCATATATGAACATTTTTGTTCATATATTTTTATATTTTGTTTATATTTTGCAGGTACAACTGGCTATAAATACTCCCTATATGGGCTGTAATATTGGCAGAATGGACAAATGTACTATGATCATCTCTAAAAGGTAAACTTTTACAAATCAAAGTATATTTTCAAAAATAATTAAATATTGTTTTTCTTGTTTCACGTGTATTTGTAACTTAAATCAACAGTAAATATAAAAGAAACAGGTAAACTTCAGTTAAATAGAGGATTTGTGCTCTAAATAGAGAATATCGGTATCAGCAATAATTGGTTTGGAAATATCGGATATCGGCCAAAATCCAATATCATCCATCCTTGGTAGACCAGAGGTTGCAGCTCAAAAATTTTGTATATACAGCATGATTTTACTTTTACTGTTTATTGTAAATATGTTTTCTATAACAAAGGGTAATCAAAAATAACCTACTTTTAGTCATTTTTGTACATCTGTATCAATATCGGACAAAAGTACTTTTGTGTTATCAGCATATTGGATATGCAATATCGCGTATCCCTAAATAAGACATCAAAAATCTGCTTTGCTCTCATAAAGCTATAAATCAGCCTATCAAGTTTCATAATTAAAGGACTTTAATATACACTTATATTGAGTAAAAAAAAAAATATTTGGAGTTAAAAATGCTAACACTTGATCTCAGTTCTGGTCTTATGTCGGTCTTTACATGTCATGTGATGGACTAAAAAAGACATGTTTAGTGATATCCAATGCAGAAAGATTCGCAGTTAATAGTCAATTATTCTGAGAAAAATGTCAAATAATACATGAACAATATGACAGGATCAGAACAACACGGGGGAGCTGAATCCGTTCACAACAGTCGGGTTAAACAGCTAGCTTAAAGGTGTCATCAAGGTTTGACAAACTAACAAGAAACTTTTATTTCTAATTTCTATCAAATGAAATAAATAATTCTGAGTCAAAATGTTATTTAACTTACAAGTAGCCTCACGCTGCCTGTGCTGCTCAAGGACGCCGCCATGTTGTTGTCCGGATAAAGGAGCGACCGTGTTAACTGGTGACTTTCTGCCGTGGTTGCCGTGGTTACAACAGCCGTTAGAGGAGGGAATCATCCCCTTGTATTGATATGACTATATTTTTTAATTTGAACATATTACATTTGACATATTATAGGTTAGATAAAAAGAATTACCGAGCTTATATTAAGATTTAACGTCTTCTTGAACTACGACAGCTTCAGTCACATTCGGCTGAGAGTCACCATCTAACACGGTCGCTTGATGCAACATTACACCGAGTTTAGCCTTTTTACAAAGTTAGACATGTTTAGTTTCATTCTCAACGCTGTTTTTACTTTGAGGCTTTAAAAAATTCCACATGAAATTCTAAAAGGTCGAGTTAAATGTAATAAAATGTTGTTTTTAGGAAAATTACGCTGGAACGTTTTTGGAAGATAGTTCTGACGGACAAGAGCTAAGCTGGACCAACCGGATACAGAAAAAATAAAAGCAATAGCGAAAGCATAGAGCAAAATAAAGTCGTTATAATAATAACAACGCCGGTATCATTAAATCAATTTAATCTGAAGTCATGTATAATATTTTGTATCTATCGATTTAGTCAAAGGTCGTATATTTATACAGAGCATGCACTTATTCTGAAAGTTCAAACCAGAAACAGTATTATTGTTCTGGAAGAAGAATCATAACACAGCATTTCAGAGACGGTTACCCGCAAGTCCCACTTATTTATTCCCTTGTTTTAGCGTCAGGCTCTTAATTTATCGCACCTAAATTATAGATAGTTGATTTTTATAGATTATCGATCACGGATAATCGTTGAAAGCCGCCATGTCGTCGCCGTTGGAGATGACAGAGATGTACGACAATGCTCTGCTGGGGATCCTGCAGCACGCTGGAAACATCCAGGAGTTCCTACAGATCTATTTCGGGTTTTTGTACCGAAAAACGGACTTTTACCGGCTGTTGTCCGGTCCGAACGACCATATGGGCTTCCCTCCAGGTGTAGCAGAGAAGATGGTGTCGAAGGTGAAGTATGTTAATGCTTGTTAAAGACAGGTAGTCACTTCTGATAGCATTTGTTGTTGTTGTGTTCTGGTATGTGTCACAAATTCTCAAAAAGCTGGGACGGGGGCAACAGAAGACTTGGAAAGTTCAGAAAACACCTGTTTGGAACATTCTAGAGGTTAACAGGTTATTAGTAGCCTTGCAGAACAGACGGATCCCACTCGGCTAAATGCTTAACGGCCCAATCAGAGAAGAGAGGCGGGAGCTGCGGATGTGACGACAACAGGAAGTGACTGCATATCTGAAAACAATGGCGGCTTCTGAAGCGGTCTCAATAACTGCGTTTTTTTTTTTTTTTAGCAGAAATTGACTCAATTTTTTCTTTAAAAGAGGAGCAAAGAACGTCACTTGAAGCTTTTCTTCGGAGAAATCATGTTTTTGCTTTTCTCCTGACCGGGGATCGCTGCTGGGAAACTGGGAGAGAACGTGGAAATCCTCCACGGACATGCCGTTAGTCTGTGGTCGTCCTGGTTACTCAGTGATACTCGGCAAAATATGCTCTCCTCAGAAGTTTACCGGGAAAACTTGGTAGGGATTGTCTTTGACGAGGTTCATGTCACATATAAGTGTAAAATGATACATCTGTGTGGTATAATTTAATGTAAGACGATAGTCTGAGGTAGTTTAAGCTAACAGTTAGCCGTAGCGGCTAACGGCGTTAACTGTTGTTATCCGTTAGCCGCTACCAGAGTGGTTGAAAGAGAGAGTGACGTCATCGAGGGTTCAGAATGCATAGGGTCACGTGGTTCATGTAGCGGCCGAATAGTTCCAAACAAAGCTTGGTGGGCCATTTAAATGAACTGCAGAGCCGCGCTTTCCGGTAATTATCAACCAATATTTTCAGTTTTTTACATTCATACATTGATTTAGGCAATTTCCAACGTGGTACATGTTCTATGCGCTTTTGTAGGAACATTATCACTGCAATAATGCTTTTAAAATTGCTGAAATTTCCTCTGAAAAGGAAGAATGTGGACAGCAAACTAGCTTTACTTTATGTTCTTGACTAGCAAACATTACTTGATACTGTAACGTCATTTTATTTCCTTGTTTATACATCAGTGTTGGTGATTTTGAAAATTACTGACTTATTTTGAAGTAACATTTCAGACAAAGAAGGAAGAAACCTGTGATTTTCCGGAGTAGGAAAACATGTTCAGATATTTCAAGGACATTGCTTATGCTGTAACTTATCTTTATTAAATTAAAACACGTAAGAACCTGTCTTGTAAAGTATGAAATATCTTATCTAATTTATCGACTGTACACACACAAACACATACACACACACACTGCATTGTAATCCAGCATTATTCAGTAAAGGATATCATCACGTGGGCTCAGGAACACTTCAGAAAACCATTGTCTTTTAACACAGTTCATCTCTACATCTACAAGGTCAAGGTCAAACTCTACCTGCAATGACACCATTTGAGAGTTGCTTTTTCTACAAGACAATGCCAAAAGTGTTACAACAGCATGGCTTCATATTAAAAGACTGCAGGTTGAGCAACCGAAGTCAAACATCAAGCAAGAATGCTTTAACAATAAGTGCCCCAGTTCCCAAATTCAGTGTTAATGCCCCTGTCCCAGGTTTATTGGAACATGTTGCAGGCATCAGATTCAAAATGAGTGAAAACTTGCAAAAAGAACAATTAAGTTTGTCAGTTTGAACATTGAACATCTGGTCTTCGTAGTGTATTCAATTAATTATAGGTCAAAACAGACTTTTTACATAATGTCCCATCTTCATTGGAGTTAGGGTTTTAGCCTGAAACCAAGAGTTTGTGGTTTAAAGGTGAATTTTTCTCTTTGAGTAAACCTCACATTTCCTGACATGACTGAACATGTTATTCGTTCAGCATAATAACTGAGGACCACCATTGTGACCAGATGTGTTGGTCCCTAATATTTTGGCCTCCTCTCCCTATGCAGACGTTTAAGGTGTTTGAGAAAATGGCGGAGCACGACAGAGAGCAACAACAGAGCGAGCTGAGGAGGAGGCAGGAGAGACAGTCTGTCCCTCCTCCGGCTGTCCAGGAGCTGGAGATCTCCACAGAGGAGACGGAGGAGGCGCAGGCTGAGAGCTCCTCGTCCGATCCTGCAGGTGCTCCTGCAGCAGCTCCTCCAGAAGCCACAGTTGACCCTCAGCCTAAGACCAGCAGCGGTGGAGCTTCAGGACAGGTTCCTCAAGGAGAGCAGGGAGCTGCGGCAAGTGCAGACCCAGCACAGGGGTGAGTAACCATCAGTGTTCATTTTGTTGACTAATTATTTTTGTCATAGTTTTCGTCAACAACCCTTTTTTTCACCTGATATAAGCTAGACAGTAACTAATAAAAACAAGTGCACATGAACAAAAACTCAAACTAAATTAACTGACATTTTCATTTTCATTTGAATTTACACTTCATATTTTAGTCAGACTAAATTTACGGGAGATTTCATAGACTAAAATGTTGTGAAATTTCATCAACTAAAACTAGAGTAAAATTAAAACAACTTAGATGGCTAAATTATGACTGAAGCTAAAAGACATTTTAGGCAAAAGACTCTAACTAGAACTAAATCAAAAAGTGCTGTCAAAATTAACACTATAACCATCAGGACTTTATGGTTTCTTCTTTCAATAATTAATATCGGATGTTGTTTTTGTTCAGATTTCATGACATATCAGGACATCTCGGTAAAAACACAGTCTGGTTTTTAGGTCAGGCATCATTACAGCATACAGGGACAATTTAATCAGCTTCACCGACAGGGAGAACACAGTTTAAAAGATACACAGCAGAAGTCGGTGTTTGTAATATGAGAGCAGACGAACATTTTATATCTTAACTTCAGTGTTTTGTGTTAAAACGTGAATCGAAGACACCCGGGGGTGCAGTGGACTATGTAGAAAGGCTCTCTGTTTCCATCCTTTGGATTCAGTTGACTTTCTTCTGTGTTCCAGGACTCAGGAGACGTTTCAGTCAAACCCAGACAGCTATAACGGAGCGGTGAGAGAAAACTACAGCTGGTCTCAGGATTTCACCGACGTGGAGGTCAAGGTGTTCGTGCCAAAGAGCATCGTCAAAGGACGACAGGTGAGAAGTCACTGCTTCACATTGTTTTAGATGTTTCTGTTAATCTGCGTGTGGTCCTGCACCTGCTGTTCATATTTTATAAAACAAACTCAAGATCTAACTTTTTGGCTTGGCTTTTAGCAGATTATATTTAGTATCATTATTTCTTCTTATCTATTTATTTTAATCTTTTAAATTTATTTTATTTCTCCTTTTCACTTCAGTTTTATCATTCAGGAATTTTTTTCTGTAATTGATGTTCTTTTCATTATCCTACTTCAGCTGATTATTATTTATTATTTGTGCATTATTTATTTATTTTAATCATCCTAATCTGTTTTATTTCTCCATTTCAGATCAGAGTTATTGTTCGGATTTTTTTTTCTCTTTTAATCGATTTTCTTTTCATTATACTACTTTTGCAGATTTTATTACACATTTGGTGTTTAGCTGTGTTATTTTACTTTATTATTATTGTAAATTTTATTTTATTTTGTTTGTTTTTCCCTACAGTATTTTTTATCTAATTTCCTATAGTCATTTTAGCCTTAGCTCCTGTGTTTCCTCATTTTTAATTCAAGAAAGTATTTCCTCAGTCCTCTCTGTTTTCTGTTAGAATCTCCTCTTGAGTTTTTGTGAGGTCTTTTATTTTCATTGTAATCAGTTTTCTCCTTTTTATGTACTTCTTTTATTTTCTGTTATTTCTTTTTTCCTCGTGTAAAGCACTTTTGCGACATGACTTTGTTTGAAAAGTGCTGTACAAATAAACTTTGATTGATTGATTCCTGCATTGATGAGGAACTCCTCGTGTCCCTCTGCGTGTCCTCAGGTCAGCGTCAGCCTGCAGAGCGGCAGCATCAGCGTGAGCGTGAGGGACGGCGCAGAGCTGAAGACGCTGATGGAGGGAGAGTTCACCCACAGGATCAACACTGAAAACTCTCTGTGGAGCCTGGAGCCGGGGAGCTGCGTGCTGGTGAGAGCGTGAACACCCGCCTTCATGTCCACCTCTGAATCCAGATCTCAGTGTCTCTCGTCTCTCCTGCAGCTGTCTCTCAGTAAGACCTCCGAGGTTTGGTGGAACGCCGTGCTGAAGGGAGAGAAGGAGATCGATGTGAACCAGATCAACCGCGAACGCTCCATGGCAACCGTGGACGAGGAGGAGCACGCCGTGTTGAACCGACTGACCTTCGACTACCATCAGAAGCTGCAGGGCAAACCGCAGAGCCATGAGATGGTGAGAGCAACAGTCAGAGAGTCTTAGTGTGGTCATATTTCCATAAATGTGGAATAAATGTGTGTCAGATTAATAAAATCAGGAGGGTAGATATTACCATCCTTGTCCTTTTTACCTACGTTTTATAGAGTAGAATAAACCTTTATTCATCCCACACGGGGAAATTTGCAGTGTTACAGCAGCAAAAGGGACAGCGTTCATAAAAAACAAACAAAATAGACTTAAGTATAAAAATAGCAGTATGTACATTATTCTACCAATATAAAAAAGGGCTTGGATACAAAAACTAAAAAGCAAATCCTATAAGGATTATTTACACATTCACAAAGTAATTGCACATGGATGTAATTGCACATTGCTAAAGAATTATTAATATTTAAGTTAAAATACTATCAAACACATGCTGTTTTCACCCTGAGCTTTCACTCCAAAAGCAGATGTTTGGCTAAATTTATGAACTGAAACTGACTATCTACAGCAGTGATTCTCAACTGGTGGGTCGTGACCCAAAAGTGGGTCGCGGACCCTTTTTCACTGGGTCGTGAGCCCTTGCCTGGGCAAAAAAATGTTAGGATAAAGTCCTAGCAGTTTGAAATTAAAGGGTGATGGTGGGTCCAAAAGCCAGACCAGTTATGAACCGCTGATCTGTAGGGTTCTAAAAGCTGCCTATGACCAACTTTTTATTGAGTGAAAATATTTTAAAGATGGGAAATCTAACCAGTGTGGAACTTTAGTTTGTTTCATCTTTAATACTATTCTTCAAGGTGTTTTCAAATTATGATCTTGAGGTTAAATTTTCTTTTAATTGCATACAAGTAGTTAAATATTAGAAAAAATGGAAAACAGCTCACAGGTTGGTTTGATTGGCATGAAAACTAATTGAAAACGCTAAAAAGAAGTATGAAACGTGACAAAAATAAGCCTTTTCACATTTTGAAGCATCAATTCAAGGTTGTTGTTGCAGATTTGTTCTTTTTCATTTGACTTCATATTGGGCAGTTTAACAGGGAGGCACAGCAACTCTCTGCCTTCCCTCTAGATGGCGCCGTGGTCTTCATCAGAATCACAGCACTCATTCATCCACTCGTTTGCTCCCTGTCCTCCACAGAAGGTGCACGAGATGCTGAAGAAAGGCTGGAACGCAGAGGGCTCGCCGTTTAAAGGACAGCAGTTTGACCCTTCCATGTTTGACATCCCACCGAGCGCCGTGCAGTTCTGAGACTGAAACGTGAACTGAAATCTGCTTTATTTACAGGAAGAGATCGCAGCAAAACCAGCGTTTACCTGCTGGAGGTTTGTTGTTTTGGAGAGAGCAGGTTCTGACGGTGACATGTCATTGTGTCAAACATTATCTGATGGTCTGACAGGATGAAATCTAATTAAAATGTGTGTGCTTTGTATGTTTTTGCTCTTTATTTAAAACTTAACAGTGCCTAAAAGATGCATCGCCCTGCTCGGTTATTGATCTTATTATCAAGATGATCCTCCAGGAGCATTGGGAATTAAAAGGCACATTTCTACTCAGATGTTGCACAAATTTCATCCTGAAGTTTAGAAGATCAGAGGAACATGAGGCTTGTTTGCATATGAACATGGGGACAAATCTCCAGCAGAAATTATGCCTCATCTTCATGTCTTCAGTAATGTATTGATGATTTTTAGAGAGCTTGTTGTATTTCCACCTTTTTCTGCACATCAGTGAATCAGTCTTTTCCCTACAGCCTCAGGTTTTTGGAGTAAAACATTCGTTCACGGTCACTGATGCCTTTTTCTGGTTTAAACATATTTCAGATTAATAATGCGCTGTCCAAACTTCTTCCATCGAGGGCCACATACACAAAAATACAAGGAAGACTGGGCCACTTGATTTCAAACACCTGTCGCTGGTTTAAGTTTTTTGTCTTTGGGTGGCCAGTCAGATTTCGGGGCCCTCATTGGCTCTGCTTTCCTCTGGAGCCATCTCTGGTCAGGATGAGTGTGGTGCTCTGTGCTGCTGGGGAGGCTCGACCCCACATTCAGGTATAAAACAAGAGAAAACAGTAAAGCTTCTTGGATAATTATCTGCTGATACCAGTAATCAACTCTTCAGATACATATCTGTCACATCTGCAAATATAGAATATCAACGTTTAAAGTCAATTATCTGCTGATAAAGGTTGTCAATTTTAGACAAGTATCTGCTGATACCAATAATCAACTCTTCAGGCAAGTATCTGTCATATCTGCTGATACTGATAATCAACTTTTTGGGCAATTATAGCCATATCTGTTGATACCAATACTCAACTTTTTGGGCAATCATCACATAAACAGTCATTTTTGACAATTTTCCACCATTTTGTAAATCCCAATAATGTTTTTTAAAAGCAATTATCTGCCCAGTCTCCTGATACTGATAATCAACCATTTCTTTTAATTATCCGTTATTATCCGTCATACCTTTCAATAATGATTATCAACTATTGGGACAATTATCCGTCATATATGCCGATTCCAATACTCAACTTTTTAGGCAATACTTACCCATATCTGCCTTTATCAATAGTCAACTTTTTATGCAATTATCTGCCAAATCTGCTGATACTGGTAATCAACCATTTGTGGTAATTTTCTCTCATATCTTCTCATACTGATGATCAACTTTTTGGGCAATTTTCCACCAAATCTGCCAGTAATAATCATCAACTCTTTGGGGCAATTATCCACAGTATTATCCCAATATCAATAATCAACTTCTTGTGGAAAATTTCTGCCATCACTGTCGGTATGTTGACCCATGTTTTAGTTTAATATCTACTAAATATGTTGATAAAAAAAACCCTCGTTTGGGCCATTTCCCATCACATCTGCCTTCCCTGATAATCAACTGTCTTTGGGCAATTGTCTGTGATATTTTCCAAAACTCATTTTGCACTTTTTGGGTAATTATTCACCATTTCTCCCAATACCAATTTTAACTTTTAGGGCAATAATCTGCTGATATTTATAATCAACTATCAGTGGAAATTATCTGCCATCTCTACCAATAACAAAAATCAAGCATTTTGGGTAATTATTGGACAAATATGTTCATTCCAATTATCAACTTTTTGTGCAATAGTCTGCCATATCTTCCGACATTTTGGGCAATTTTATGCCATATTTGCAGACACTGATAAACAACTTTTTTAAAGCAATTATCCAACATATATGTCAATTATTAGGGTAGTCCATATTTTAGGCTGTTATCTGCTGATGCAAATAATCAGCATCGGAGGCAACTATCCAAGATGCAGATTATCAGCTTTTTGGAATTTTATTGGATAGATATGCTGATAACTATCATCAGCTGATCAGACACTGGTAATCAGTATTTTTGTGTATTTATAGTTAATTTTGCTTTTTTAATTGAACAGCTGGGCTGAATGACAAGACGTGTCTTTGTCTTGGAGTTTAAACTAAGTGGCTTCTTCAAATGAACTTATTATTGAGAAATTGTTGAGAGTTATTCACGAAGCACCAACAAACCCCTAAATTAAACTCCTGATGAAGTGAAATTAAAGGGTGCTGAAGCATTTGAACATTCCCCCCGACCCTCTTCATCTTCTGACTGCAGCACTTTACTCTTCTCCCTATTTTTATTGTTCTGTCATGCTCTCTGATCACTCTTCATTAATACATAAATTAAGTCTAATAAGCACATTAGTGCCACACAGACAAAAGCAGGAAAGCATCTCTTCCCGTCTTCACCCGTTTGAAACAAAAACAAAGCCGCCGCTCTGTCTCGGCTCCACTTATCTCCTCCTGCATCCATTCACCAAATCCATTTGAACGCTCCAACAGTGCGTCTTGTTCCAGAGCCGTTATTTAAGTCATCAATCCGTCTTTCTGCTCTGCAGATGGAAAAAATGAGCTGATGATGTGGTGGAGAGATGAAAATGGAAATACAGAGTGCAGTAAGAGTCTGAGTGGTTTAATCAAAGCTTCAGCTCCAGACGAGAGGTGATATTTTAAAATATGAAAGTTAGATCATGAAAATATTCAGGAGGAAAATGATCAGGAAATCTGTGCGAGAGTAAAATCAGGCACAATATCCTTGACTATACTTATGAAAATTAGCTCCATTTAACAGGAGAACAATCAGACCCAGATCATAAAATATAATAAAAAGTTTATTGAACTATTGGATAAATTTGAGATTTTCAGCTCAAGATAAACAAACGTCCTCCTGGATTCATTCATATGTTTTTGTTTTTTAACAAACGTGGAACAATAAACCGACAAGGTCTTCACATAATGGACAGAATGTTTTTTTTCAGCACATAATATAAAGATTAAAATAAATATAAAATAAGATAAAGCATAATTCAAATTTCCAATAAGGCTACAATAAGGTGTTTAAGTGAGTGTTTGCTCTGTGTCCTTTAACCAGTCATGGATTTAGACTTTAAGTGAGAAGATTGCAGTGTTAGGCCTCTTTGCCACTTCAACCCCAATCAGGTGCACAAAACCCTGAATATTTCCTGAATTCACCAGGATGCGCCCGCACATTTGAACCCAAACAGCATCTGAACCTTTAATGTCTTCTGCATGATCTCATCAACATATACAGATGAGGATTACACACAGATTATCAACTTAATTATCCGCCATATCTGCTGATACCAATACTCAAATTTCTGTGCTACAGTCCCCCAAACTGGCAGATTCTAAAAATCAATCATTTATATTTTTTATTTTTTTGCCACATCTGCAGATACTGATGATCAACTTTTGGACCAAGTTGTCGGTGCCCCTTGAGTATGTTGCTGACCATGTCCATTCCTTTATGACCACAGTGGACCATCTTCTGATGGAGACTTCCTCCATGTCTCAAAGCTCAGATCATCTCAAACTGGACTCCAGTGGCCTCCACAGTCACCAGATCTCAATCCAGGGGGGCCCCTTTGGGATGTGGTGGAGCAGGAGATGTGGGGCAACATTTCCAGCACCTTGATGAATTTCTGGCATGAAGACTGAAGAAGCTGTGAAGACAGAGGGTCCAGCCTCAGTGCCGTCAGTATGCATCAACCCCTGAGGCTTGTTTTGGGTTTTTTTTTAAATATGGATAACATTGTTTATTGGGGTGGATAAATGGGGCCCTTGTTAAATTTTGCCATTGACCCCCTAAAAGCTGGTTCTGGCCCTGCTGAGATGGACTTCTTACATTTACTGTTTCAATAATGTATCAGAAGCCAAAACCCTCCAAAGCAATCACCGAAGTGCTCCGAGGAGTGGTGCATTAAGTTTTTGAGCCTCTCCCTTAAATAGATTCAGTCAGGGTAAGTGCAGTAATTTCATTATCGACTGCAGCCTCCTCCTGATTATATGATTTATAATAAAGTGTAATCAAGCGCTGCACTCTTCAGTCGGGGGACTCTGAGGGTCACTCCTCGCCCACACCCAAGGCGGGCCAGAGGAATCCTGTTTTTGGGCTTTCCCTCCATCGTTGGTCCATCAGAGTTATTCTGCTGAATCAGCACCTCTGAGGGGTTTCCTCCAGACTTTAAACTAATGACCAGACTAACTGAAGGACGGGCTGGACCTACACTGTAAAAAAGTCTGTAAAATTCTGTATAAAAGCAACAAAGAACACTGGTGATCAAACAATATATATGTGTCATGAATACATTGAATAACTGTGAATTAAAAGGCAGAACAAACATTTTATTTTTAAAAGGAATTTATGGGAAAGTTTTGAAACACTGTAAAATCATGGGCATAATACTGAAATATCAAAAACATCTATTTAATCTCAAATTCACTGCATTTTTGGAAAATTATAACAGATTTGCCCATTTTGTGTGTTGTAATTTACTGTAGTAATCTACACTGAACTGATTTTACATTGTAAAAAGCCTCTAAAGTACTGTTAACTGGCAACAAATAACATTAAAATGAAAAATTATTTCTGTAAAAAATGTTTTTCGATAATTTAATAAAATTAAATTTGTTATAGTCATCATCTGTTAAAAAATATAGTTAAAAAAAGTAAAATCATGGGCATAATATCTAAGTTTTAAAAATATCTAATTAACCTCAAATTCACTGTATTTTTGGAAAAATATGACAGATTTTCCCATGTTAGTTGTAATTTACTGTAGATATCCTCACTGATTATTCTACACTGTAAAAAAAAAGTTTGTAAAATGGGACCAAAGAAGACAGTAAAATCAAAAACAAATTTCTGTAACAAATATATTGAATAAATAAAAAAACAGAATGAAACTTTCATTACAGTCATCAATTGTTTAAAGAAAATGCTGTGAAAGTTAAAAAATTATAAAGTCATGGACCAAATACTGAAAGCATCTAATTAACCTCAAATTCACAGTATTTTTGGTAAAAATATTGCATGTTGTGCATATTAAAATTTACTATATAAATCTACAAATAATAAAACATGCATCCATTCAGTAAACAAAATATTTTTCACCAATTCAGACTTTAAATAGGCTTAGCTGATATTTTAACACATTTTATTACACTTTTTTTTTATAAATTCTTTGATTTTTAACAAGATTATTTTTGGTTAATTTATCATGAATTAGTTTACATCACAGCTTTTATTTTTATTTTTTTTTCTGTTGAATTTATTTAACAGGTTTGCAATGTAGTTGTACTTTACCCAAACACTCACATTTCTCATAGAAGAAATAAAAATACTTATTCAGTGAAATGTTGCCTATTTTGAAATGAAAACCCCCTTTTCCTTAAATGTTTCTGGACTGTTTTTCCACAAAATGATAATTATGTGAGGTCAAATGGATTTAACAGTTGAGCCCGTAATGACAGGCTTTTAGATGGAAGAATTAAAGGGAGGTGTAGTTAGAGGATAAGCTCAATCACATACGGAAAGGGCCCCTGCAGCCATTTCTTTGTGCAGCCCTGGTTCTCCCTTTGCTTGCGTGTGTTTTCTCCAGGCTCTGGCTTCCTCCCACAGATAAGAGCATGCCCATTAGACTTCAGATTGCCCTTAGGAGTGAGTGTGGGAGTGAATGGTTGTCTGCCTCTCCATGTGGCCCTGCGATTGGCTGGAGACTGGTCCAGTATATACCTCGCCTCTCGCTGATGGATGGGTAATGAGGAAAGCCTCGTTGATGGTAGCACGAGGCCCCCCTAAAGCCCGCTCGTGCACCTTTGCAGAGGTATCTAAATCCAGGATGCGCTCTGCTCTTCCTTCTCCTCTCGCTCCTCTTCCACCCACAGGGAGGGGGGAACGCGTCATGCAGTGAGCTCACATTTCCATTTTGTGGTATTTAAAGAGTCCGTTCTCTCCTTTTGGCACACACCACCTCCGTGCGTGCGTAACAGCAGCCCCGCGTGTGCGTAAAGTGTTTGCGCGCTGCAGCTGAAACCGTCCGGAGGTCTGATTGAGGTGGGCGGAGACTGGAGCCCGGAGAGGTCCTGCAGCGACGCGCCGAAGCACTCCCGCAGCCGTCCGAGGAGGAAGCACCATGGCCACGACTACTTGTACGCGTTTCACAGATGAATACCAGCTGTACGAGGAGCTTGGCAAGTAAGAGGCTGCTCTTTCTTGTTTCTGAATCATTTCTGCTTCTTTTCCCCCTGAGCATGAGGGCGCAGGGACGGAGCTCTGCACATCTGCGCTGATGGATGCAGCTCCGTCCCTTCAAAACAAAACGCACGCTGCTTCTGGGTCTGAAATTGGCTGAAACAACATCTGAGGATGAAGGTTTTAGGAGCTTTTCTCCTTCTTTGTACTTATCACCCGGCTCTGGAATCAGGGGGCATGCTGGAGCTGCTAGATTCTGAATGAAGGTGGATCTGGAGCACAGGGGTGGGTCTAGTCATTTGGAGAGCCCGGGCGAAGACCAACCCGAGGCCCCTCATGACCAAAGGAATTCACCCAAACGTTATGAGCTTACTGTGGAGATTTGTTTATGCCATTTGGAGGCTTTTGTGGTGCAGCACCTCCCAGATTTTCAGTCACATTTTAACCAAAGGAGGCAAAAGGGTTGGCAACATTCGGAAAAGTTCTTGAGCTGGTGAGGAGTGAGGAAACTCTGTGCCGGCTCCGCCTGCTTTTCCAAACGTTGACAACCCTTTTTTGCCATTTCGGAGCTTTTGGTGTGCAGAAACTCACTGATTTTCTGTCATATTTTTAACAAAAAGAGACAAAAAGGTCGGGGACATAAGGAAAAATGTGCAGAATTGATCAAGCACATGAAACTCTTTTCTTAGTCCACCTGCTTTTCCAGTTGTTACGAACTTAGTCTTACTGTTTTGATGGTGTTTGCACAAACATATGCCTGAAATATATGCATCAAAGTCCGAACTGAATATGTTTATTTGTAATGTTTGGTAATGCTTTGACATGGGGTTGAATCTGGTGAGGAAGGTTTCACGTTTGCAATTTGTTAGTGAAAGTTTTGGAGTAAGGAGGGTTTGATTTCAGCTTCAAATTTATTTAATTTTAAGTTTTTAAAAGGGTGAAATAATATAAGTAAAATGCATTAAAAAGTAATGATGCTGCAAAAAGAGGTTGGCCAAAAGATCAAACTTTTGTGTGGTTTCTACAGTTTTTTTAACCAAAAGTTAAATCACTTGCACAAAAAGCTTGACATTAATCGTGTTTTAGAACAATGTTAAAAAGCAAAATAATTTAGACCCAATTTATACACCGAAAGAGACATTCTGAAAAGTGGAAGGAACTAGCAAGAAAAGAGGAAACTTTTCAGTATGTCTCCAACAGTTTTATTTGTGCAGTTTTCCCAGTAATAAAATAAATTAGATTTATGAATAAGTCGTTTAAAGAGAGAAATAGTTTAAGAAAACATGTAGATGTCAAGAAATGTGGTATTTTCTGGTAATGATATGATTTGTTAGCACTTTTTGGTGTTTCCTTTGGAGTTAAATGTTATTTTCCTCATTTAATTTCCTTTAATTTTTAAACAAGATAGATTTAAATAGATTTGCAGCATTTCCAAAACTGGGCGCCCCTCATGGCTTCACCAACCTACACGTGCAATTTAAACCATTTCGACATTGACAAAAATAACAGCAACAGGAGATTTTCTGATTTTTTTCAGGATATCTTGAGAAATAAAATTGCTGAAATGAATTTGCTTTATTAAGTGTTTTTCCTGCACAACTAGAATGGAAATATTTTGAAAAAATAATGAAACTCTTATTTTCTTTGAATGTTTTCAATTTAGTTTAGACCTCGTGGATGAAATCTGATTGTAGAAGTTTGTTTTGACCTTGTAATGTAAGACATAAAGATTATATGTACATATTTATACATGGCAAATTAATAATACAAAAAGTGAACAAGCAAAGGCCACTTTAAAAAGAAAACAACACTAAACGATTTTATTTACATGCCCAAAAAGGAGTGAGAAGAAGCACAAGTATCAAAAGTTGATTATACTTCTTCCTCATTAATATTTAAGTAAACAATCATTAAATCTCATAAACGAACAGTCAACAATTATCTTTGCCTTATGAAGATAAAATAACTGTATTTTCCAAAATATACAATTTCGATTTTGACAACTAAAATCTAGTGTTGTCTTTGCGCAAACAGTTTCTTTTAATTTGATTTATTTGTTTCTTCTGTGTGAAAGACAAAAGTCTGCAGCAGCAGGATTCTCCTTCTGCTCATTTTTCTGGCACCAGCAGCTGTCTTAAATGCCTCATGCCCCTCGCCAAATGAGCCTACCATTGTGATGTCATACTGTTGTTTCATCAGAAACGGTAGATTAACAACAGAATTTACCGGTCGACCACTTTAGAGTGGAGTGGGTCCACTTGGGAACAGGAGAGCACCTCAGACAGAGTGAGAATAGAGGTGGATCAGGGTACTCGGTATGTGAAAACTAGGTATTTGAACACGGGGAATGTCCCAGTCATCGAAATCCAGTCAGTGTTAATTTGACAGCACTTTTTAATTTTAGTCTTTTTCCTTAAGTATCTTTTAGTTTTAGTCATAATTCAGTCATCTAAACTGTTTTGATTTTAGTCTAGTTTTAGTTGACGAAATCTGCTGTAAATCTAGTCGACTAAAATATGAAGTGTAACAGAAACAAATTGAACTTTTGTGTGAAATGCAGTCACCTTTATTTAGGCTACCTGGCAGAGCATCTCAGTTACAATACCAGAACTGACAACAAACAGTGAACCTGCTCTACATGAATATATCAATTCATAAAGAGAGGAGCTCTGATTGGATCGCTCCACAACTTATCCCACCACCACCAAGCTAAGGCAGCTGTGATTGGATATATTCCTAATTTGTCCCTACTTTCTACATGACCAAATTAGGTCTGATTGGATTAAGTCTGTCAAACATTTTAGTCTAGTTTTTATTTGTTGATGAAAATGTCCAGTTAATGTAGTTTGAGTTTTTGTCCATGTGCACTTGTTTTTATTAGTCACTGTCTAGTTTTCGTCAGGGGAAAAAAGGTTGTTGACGAAAACTATGACGAAAATAATTAGCCAACAAAATGAACACTGAGAGGCCCCTTGAACCACAAGGCCCCTTGTAAATATCTTTCTCTGTTTAATGATGCTGGAAAACTTCTGGGCTGAACCCCAACCCTTTTACCCGGGGATTAATTAGAGACAAACGAGCCCTAATATGAGTGAAAAGCTGATGTGTGTGAATTAAGCTCCCTCATCATCGTCGGCTTTCATCACGGTGGCACACGGCTTAGCAGAGGAGAGGGATAATGCCGCTGCCTTCGATCTGACGAGGTGGGCCTGTACGTGAATATAAAGTGGAGGGGGGGTGATATTTGGGTGTGTGGCCCCTCAGAAGAGGAAGACAAATCGAGGCTGAAGAGCCCATGGGTGCCACAGTGGGTAGATGCAAAGTGGACTTGGTGTCTCTGTCAGGTTGTGCGTGGGAAGAGAGGATCTCTCTTTCTCCCACTCTCTCTCTCTCTCTCTCTCTCTCTCACTCTCTCTCTCTCTCCCTCTCTCTCTCTCTCACAGGAACATTTATTCATCGGCTCCACGGGAGAAAAAATAAAAAAGCGAGTTGAGCTCAGCGATGGTTTCAGTTCAAGTGTTGATATTTTGGTTGCACAGACTGATGCGGGGCCTTTTGTGCGGCTGGGATCTCCACTGTTTGTGTGTGGGATGTGATAAAGTTAAAGACAATAGACGAGCAGCTGCCCTCGCTGATAACACGCAGACTTCTGCCTGTTTTTGTCACTTTTTCATGAGTGCTGCGTTATTATGTGCTGCAGATGTTGGAGAATATTGTCGGGGGGGAGGTGGAGCTCTGGTTGAACCCACAGTCCAACACTTCCTGGTTTGATAGAGGAAAGTCCAGACTATGTCTCTGGTTCTTGTCTTGTAGGCTGCCTGGGATCCTTGGTGTAGGCTGCCTATAGATATTAATGTTAATATTAGATTGATCTCTCTATCCATGGTTGTGTTGATTATTCATCCACAGTAACTATCTTTACAACCATATAGACACGAGGACCCTTTATAAAATGAGATGCCACATCTCAAGGGGCTTACCTTTAATACATTTATATTCAACAAAGACACATATGGTGCTATGCAAATACAGACTGACTGATTGAATCAGTATTCAGCAGAGACAAATGTGGTGAGGACAGATTTATGATCTGGGCGTCCACGGGCTTGTCTCTATCGTAAATTCTTATTTTATGTCTCTTTGTCTCTGCCTGGATGGATTCATCTCTGGATGGATGGATGTGTATATACAATTATAGATATATATTTATATATTTATTTAACATCTGCTTTGGTTAGTAAATAATTGTTTGGAAAAGTTGTGGGAATTAATGCATTTTTTTATTATTTACTTGCTCCCACTCCTTTTCTGGCTGGATATTGTCTTGTTTTGTTTTGTTTTGTTTTTTCTTCTGTCTTTGGCAGTGATTTTATTTCAACTCCATATTTGAAATGAATAACAAAAGAAAGAAAGTTTATATGCATTTATGTGCATCTAAAAATGGAGAGTTTGTCTTCAGTCTGCTCCACAGTGGAGTGCTTTGAGATAACACTTGTAATGAGTTGGAGCTGTACAAATACAGACTGGTTGATTGATTGATTGATTGATTGACTATCTGACAGCTTCATGACCTTTCCAAAAGATTTAAGATTTAATTCAGCTTGGTTTTGTAAACTTTAAACTACAAAAGCACAAGCAAGTTAAAATATTAATGCAATGTGCTGGTTAATATTTTAAGACTGATGTTTTAAAGATTTAACAGATGCTTAAATTTACGTCTGACTAACTCTTCTTGAGCTGAGGGGCTGTTTGAGATTTGAGATTAATTAATTAATTTAAAATGGGACAGTATGAATTAATGGACATTTACATGTAAATACACAGGATTATAGCCAAGTGGCTAATTTCTATCCCCTGTCCCACTGGCAGGTTGGTGTCAACCCAGATAGAAAACATCAATAATAAGATCAGACCCACAGAGCATATTAAAATCCATATACAGAAACAGTGAATAACCTAAACGACATACAGTCCAAAATATAACGGGCTGGGAGTTGGGCGACTTCCCCTCTTAACCTTTGAACTTTAGGCAACACATTTATAGCCTACCTGTAAGTTACCTGTTGGCATGGTCACTAATTAAACCGTTACACCTTTTGGCGGTAATGCAGTAAAAATGGTGTGCCAGCATTGCTGAGTGTACGTTTTATCCACTGGTCAACGTTCTGTAATAATCTGATACTCCTATTGATTATTGATTGGTATTTTACTAGCTCTTACCTCTAAGTTGATTTCTTCCACATCATGAAGTTGAGAAATATATTTACAGCTACGTCTAGAGCAGGGATTTTTTAACACAATGGAGAGCCGTCTATTCACACTCTAGTAATTCTAATTGACACACATTTTAATAGAAATGCATTTGTTTATATTTAATAAAAGATACTAAGATAAAGCTACATGTTTTTAAGATAATGTGACAGTAGCTTTACTTTTTAACTTCATGTTCGTGCATGAAAGTTCTGTTGAGTTACTGAAGTGTTTTGTAACAGCCTTATGATCCACCACCAAAGTGAAGGAGAGAAAACAGGCATTTTTACTCTTTTTTACCACTCTTCAGTATTTTAACCACTTTTAACAGCTTTGCTCCCACATTACCCCCAAATAGTGTCCTGTCTCCGACCAGCAGCAAACTTCCCGCTCCAGTTTTGTCCTCACAAAATGATCTTCATACTGCACCTGTGACTCTGTGACTGGTTTTTGTAAACTTAGTAGTTTACCATAAAATCTACGGTTGCCTACTGTAAAATGTCTATACAGTAAATCACTGTAAATAGCAATGGATCAGGAGAAAATATCATTTTGCACAGGAAAACTGACCAATAGCAGGCAAGGTTTCTTTTAGTAAATGTTTCACATTTTTGGGTGAAAAAATGTTCGATTAAATGTATTTTATTGGATAACAAATGTGCAGTAAAATCGTTAAAGATGTAGTAATATAAACTGAAATACAGTAAGTTTATTGTAATTTAAAATGCATTTTAAAAGTTGTAGAATAAAATACAGTACTGTTTTTGGAAATAAAGTAAATTAAAATAGAGTAATGCCACTGTAAAGACATTTACAGTAACTTACTGGCATCTTTTACAGCAACCTTTTGATAGTGTAGCGATGATCCGTGTTTTTAACATTTTATTATTTTTTTTACATATAAGAAAAACATACAAATAACAATGACTACAGCAATAGCAATGAAATGTAAATGTACTTTACAACAAAACTATCAAAAGTTTGAAAGAAGAGAAAAATGAATTAAAAACAAAGTGAAATAATAATAATACAATACAAATCCAACAGAAGTAACAGATATAAATATAAACAAACAACTTAAAAATCTTATAGAATTGATTTTAAGGTTCTTTTATTAGTTTATAAATCTCTTAATGGCCTTGCTCCTTCGTATTTATCCGATTTGCTTTTACCATATGAGCCCTGTAGAGCCCTCAGGTCTTCAGGTAGTGGTCTTTAAACCGTCCCTAAAGTTAGAACTATAACATACGGTGAAGCCTGTTTTCGTTATTACGGCCCTCGTCTGTGAAACAGTCTGAAGACCTGAGGGCGTTCATTTAAAATACTTCTAAAATCAAAGTCAAGACCTACCTTTTTAGTCTAGCTTTTAGCTGATTATATTTATTATTATTTCTTATTACCTTTTTTTTTTTTTTTAATCCTCTTAATCTGTTTTATTTCTATATCTCAGTTTATTATTTGGAATTATATTCTCTGTTAACTGCTTTTCTTTTTACCATCCTACTTTCTCTGATTTTATTACACATCTGGTTTTAGGTAATCTCATTTTACCATATTATTTATTAAAATTTTATTATATTAATTCATTTATTCATTTATTAACTTTCCTTTCCCTCTAGTATTTTTATCTAATTTCTTATGAATTATAATTTAAGAATTAGTTCCTGTGTTTCCTCATTTTTTATTCAATATAGCGTTTCCTCAGTCTTCCTCAGTCTTCTAGTTCTGTTTTCTGTTTTCATTTATTGTTATTTTATTTTATTTCTTATGTGAAGTTTTTGTATGAAAAGTGCTATACAAGTAAAGTTTGATTGATTGATTGTAGGGGTGTCCCAATCCGATATTGATAGCGGATATCGGCCAGATATCTGCAAAAAACAAATATCGGATTATATCGGCCTGCATTTAAAGTATCCGATATAGGCTCTCCGATACAAGCAGTCTTTTCTCATTAATTTTTTAATTTATTTAATTCAGTTGTAGAATATGCTTATGTTTAAGTTAAACACAGTGGTTATTTTGCAATTTAAAAATATATGTTTTTGTTTTATTGGATTTATTGAGGTTACTTTTCAGGGTCTTCTAATTTATTTTTTATTCATTTTATTTAATTGTAGTATATTCTTATGTTTCAGGTTAAAATTTATTTAACCCATTGGTTAATAACAAATGGGTCAGTTTTTCTCATACCTACTATTGCTGACTACTGTTCTCTGTTTGAGTAATCTCACTTCATCAAGCCATTCTTTACAGTCCATACTACAAAATAAGTAATAAAAGTATATTTGTATGTATCGTATCGGCCAAAACTCAAGGCTGCAATATCAGTATCATATCAGAGCTGAGAAAGTTGTATCGGGACACCCCTAATTGATTGATTGATTAAAAAGCAGCAGCAGTGGTAACTTGAAGACCTCAAGTTATGACAACATTCTCGGCCTCCAAAAATTCCAAAAAAGGTTTCCATACTTCAACTGTTTTCTTTTCCCTCTAGCAATATTTATACGTCTTTCCAACACAAGATAAATTACAATCTCCTTCAACCATTACTTTACAGAAGGCACTTGTACATTTGTCCAGAAAGGAGCGATCAGTCTTAGCTTGTTGAAGCCGTAAATCATCAGTACTGATTGTTTAGAGATGTCGAGCAGATTTTCAGGACATTTACCAGGATACAGAGTTTGGCCTGCAGGGGAACTTCTCATCCATCTGGGTGCGACGATTCTTGTCGTTAATGTTCGGCTGAATGTCTGTGAGTGTATATGGCAGAAGCTGGAGGATCCCGGTGATTGGATCTGGGGTCACCTGCCCTCTGTGTCCAACAAATGCCGGTTCGCGACCCCTCCCCCGACTCCCACCTGCCCCGCAGACAACCTGCCACATCGAGCCTGCACCGCTCTCCCACCGCGCAGCAGGAGTGTCAGCGAGTGTCATGCTTACTCACCACGTCCCCTCATCATGTATGCATGTTGGAGAGCTCATGAGAGAGGAGGCCGGGGCTCAGAGGGGAGTGTGAGTGTTTCATTGCGTAACAATGCTGAGGTGAGATAAAATTAGCTCGCAGAGATGACAGAGGTGGTTATTTCTGTTTGTCTCTGTTGGGTTGGATGAGCAAATGTGGCCCTAAAAACTTCCTCACACACTTAGAGAGCGTTCATCCTTCAGAAGGAGAGGATAAAACATCTGGATGTTTGTCCATCTTCAAAACATCGCTGAAATACTGGGCTGGACTCATCATCACATTTAAAGGGAAATGCCAACTTTTTTATTCTTTTCATGTTTTGCCTCGCTCCCAAGTCCATGACAAGCAGATAGACTCCATTCTTTAGACTGTGCTGCAGTAACAAGGAAGAGACCGGCTAAGCTCGCCCACAGCTAGTTAGCTTAGCTAAGACACTGGAAGTCAGTGGGAAGCGTTAGCCAGCCTCTGCCTACAGTCATCAGATAAACTCTTCAGCAACTCTTAATGGTCCTGTGTGCTTGTAGTGACTTGTTTTTTACTGCATTATGTTACGTTACCTTCTACTGTCATCGTATTATCTTGATAGTAATAATAATAATAATAATAATGATAATAATAACTTTATTTGTAGAGCACTTTTAAAAACAGAGGTTTACAAAGTGCTTTGACAAACAGACAAGAACATACGGACAGCAATTACAAGAGCTTCAGCACAAAAGGAAATAAAAACAAAAAGCCCGGTTTAAACCAAGGCACTGTTACAGAAAAACACGTCTTGTCGTAAGAACCCAGACAATACAAGAACCATGCAACGTAAAATGAGACCATGAGGACCGAAATAAAAGCTAAAAAACATAAAACCAATAAGAAAAAGTAAAAATGGGGTGAAAAAAGTAAAAAGGGTTTGAAAAGGACGATATTAGTAATGACAATAAAATAATAATAATAATAATAGCAATTATAGAATAAAACAGTCATGCATTAATATGAAACATAACATAGAAGATGTTAATAAAATAAGAAGGACTTAAAAGAAGTAGGAGGTAAAATGATCAGAGCAATACTGATAGAGAAAAGCAAAAGAAGAAAATAAGACAGAAATAAAAGAGATCATCTTCTTCTCCTTAGCAGAGGCTTTGTTTTGTTGACCTACTTCTACGAAAGATGTGACGTTCGCAAACGAGTCTTTTGAACAGCTCCTTTAAGTGAACAATGAGAACTGATTTGTACTTGAGTGAGCCGTTTGTTTGCGTTTCACTTAAAAGAGCTGTTCAAGATACACTACTTGTTCACAACGTCACATGTCTGGCACATACCACCGTGGAAGTAGGTCAACAACGCAAAGCCTCTTGGAGTAGAAGAAGATAATACGATGACAGTAGAAGATAACGTAACATAACCTGGTAAAAAAAAATGAGTCACCGGGCCGTTTAGAGTTGCTGAAGAGTTTATCTGATGACCATAGACAGAGGCAGGCTAACACTACCCATTGACTCCCAGGATTTGAGCAAAGCTCATTAGCCGTGGTTGAGCTCTGCCCGTCTCTTCCTTGTTACTGCACACACAGTTGAAAGAATGGAGTCTATCTGCTTGTCATGGACTCAGGAGGCAAGACACGAAAATTACCTTGTGAGTGTGTAAATAATAATTATTTTTTATATTTCTAGTCTTTTATATATTTATCATAATGTACATACAGCTTTTTTATACTTAAGTCTATTCTCTATTTTTTTATTCCCCTTTTTCTGCTGTACCACTGCAAATTCCCCAGTGTGGGACGAATACAGGTTTATTCTATTTTATTTTATTCTACTCAAAAAGAAAAGAAGTTGGCAAATCCCTTTAAGGCATTTTTATTAGTCGCCTGCCTCAGAAATAGTTCCCTTCATTCTGATTTTTTGTGTTATTCAGTCTTTAAAGAAGGTCAGAGAAATGCCAAGTACCCAATCATTACCGGATGCTGCAATTTTCCCTCCAGTTTCTGCGTTCAGGGTAAAAGAAGCACATTAGAATAAAAGAAACAGTTTGTGTCACAGGAATGGTGACCCAGCTGTGCCCGGTAATTATGGAAAAAAGCTGAAATTAGCATGGCCACTCGGTCTTCGTTTCAACAGTTTTAAGGGCTGAACACGGATAATTGCAACAGAAAATGTTGCCCAAAGGGGAACTTCCTTGAGTTTTAATGAGTCTAAAAAACATAAAAGCCACAATAGGCCTCATGTTGACAGACCATCCAGGTCAGGGATGGAAAACTTTGATTACCAAGAGGGTCACGTAAATTCTTTGTTGCATACTTGATGGGGAAAAAAATGCATTAACAAATAAATAAATGACCAAAAATAGGAAAAACAAAGCTGTCATAAAAATGATTATACTGCCAATCATATCTTAGAACTCAAACACAAATGATAATGCATAATTAAATATAAAAGACAATGTAAGCTTCTTTTTATCGGTCACATAACACAGAATACTTAATTCTAAATTCATGTCACATGTCGATGTGTCCTTGGGTCTGACACTAAACCCTAAAACACCAGGCGCTGGCCCCAAGAGCTTTGAGTTGTCAGAAAGAAGAGAAAAGAGCTTCATCCACTCAAGTCTGTTTTTCCATTCATATACAGAAATATGTTGAATTAGTTTAAAGATTGATTATGAGGATTTATTCTGTTATGCCTAAATGTTCGGAGGTTATGATTAACACTTACCTAGTCTGAATTAATGATCATTCTGATGGATATAGATCACTTTTGGATGAAAAAAATCAACATAGGGACCTCAAAAACTGGTAGCCAAGCCTTCAAACAGCAGTCCAATCAGCTTGTGACTCTGCAGTGGCGTGTGCCTCCATGTTGGCGATAGTCAGAGGTGCGATGGCGTTTTTGGGTTGTCTGCTTGAAGGTCAGTTCGTGGGCTTTTCTTACCTAGAGGACATCTCAAGAGCACCTCGTGGAATTTTCACCAATATCTGCACCAATGTCCTCGCTGACTTTAGGATAATCTGATTAGATGTTGGAGGTTGAATGACAAAGGTCAAGGTCATTCCTTTCCTATGAATGAGGCGTCTGAAGAATGATTTCAGGGATTTTCTGCAAGCTTTGCACAAATGCCAGCTGTGAATGAGCTGAATATGTTTTGGATGCTCAGTCAGGTCAAATCCCTGTCCTCTTGACCCATCACTGTGCTTTTATGATCCACCGTTTTTGTAACTCAAAACTGTCAGGCCGTGGTTCTTACGTAAAGCCAGCTCAATTTTGGTCAAGTAGTGCACGAGATGACTTTAAGAGTAAAGCAAAAAGTGTAAAAACGTTCACTGGTGCTACAAGTAAGCTTTCAATGCTAAGAAGAGGATGGGAAAAAGCAAATTCAGGCATACCATTGGTTTTTTGGAAATATTACAACCAATCAGGATGCTGCATTGGTTATAATCCCTCCTACTTCATTTGCAATGGGCCTGCTAGAACTACTAGTAAGACTTTTGGCTTCACTAGAGAGAGTAACGTCAGTGTTGTCAGATTAATGTCAGAATTTTGGGAAAATAAAGCTCAAAATTCTGGGATCACATTCAGAAATCTGAGACTGATGTTAGAATTTTGAGATTTAAGTCTGATATTCAAGATTAATCTCAGAATTCTGCTGAAATAAGTCAGAATTCAGAAATTAAAGTCAGAAATAAGAGATTGAAGTCAGATTGCTGAAGAAATAAGGCCTGGATTTTAAGATTAAAGTCAGGATTTTAGGATTATAGTCAGGATTTCTAGAATTTAATGTGAGAATTCTGAGGTTAAAGTCAGAGTTTTATGATAAAAATTGGGAATTTGGGAATATAACATCAGAATTCTGAGATTAGAGTAAACATTTTAAGATTACAGTTAGTACTACCAGTAGACCGAAAACAGTCCACTAGTACTACTAGTGTGATTTTTTGAGTTTACTAGTAGAACTAGTAGACTTAAACATGTTATAAGTAAAAATTCAAAGCTTTACTAGTAGTATGTGAAACACAAAATTGTCAAATAGACGATTGTGCTTTACTAGTAAGGTCTACTCTTTACTAGTAAAACAAAAATTTTGTTTACTAGTCATGCTAGTAAACTTAAAATATCTCCCTTGTAGTACAAATAGACTGTTATACTAGTAGACCTAATGCAAATGAAGGAGGAGGGATTATAGCCAAATCCAGCACCCTGATTGGTTTTCATATTTTCGAAAGCTAATGGGAAGCTTTAATTTGCTTTTCCTCGCACCCTTACTAGCATATAAGGCTTACTAGTAATACCAGTGAACATTTTTAAGCCTACTAGTAGTACTAGGGACACTTTTTGCTTCACTAGTAAAGTCTACTCGTGCACTACTTGACCAAAATTGAGTACATGTGCTCCAAATTTCAGTACTCGTGGAGCTGAACTACAGCTGATTTCACTGATATCAGTTTTATGCTCATACAGCTCTCCACAGGTTCCAGTTTTACAGAGTCAGTAAAATCTGGACTTGATTTGTAAGCACAGATTACATTTCCATTTTTGTGTCCTAACATGCTCCTCACCATCTGTGAGACAGATCTCTTGGCTGAAGCAGCCATCTTTCTACATGAATTACAGCGTTAAAAGTGGGATGACACGTAAGGTGTTACTGCAGCTCATTTGAATCTGCCCACATCCAGGGTCCATCAGGCATTCAGGGCAGCCTGTGAGGTCGCAGCGATGCCCCTCTGATGCTGACCAAGCTTAAATAGCAGCTGACCCGTCTCCCCGTCCTGTCTCCTGTCTTTGTCTCCCAGGGGGGCCTTTTCAGTGGTGCGCCGCTGTGTCAAACTCTGCACAGGCCAAGAGTACGCCGCCAAAATCATCAACACCAAAAAGCTCTCGGCAAGAGGTGAGAATCAAGTGACTGGAGGACACTGAGCATGGCTGTGTGTGCTTCAGCTGCAGCAGAGGATCATGGGGGATTTCATCATTATGTGCATGTGTGTATGTCCCAGATCTAAGAGCTCACATTAGCATATTTTAGCGAGTGTTTGATTCCAGCATGTGAAGCCTCCACGTCTGTTCCTGCGAGAGAGGCAGATGATGGTTACTGTCAGAGCCACAGCTTCAGAAAGGAGTCTGTTTTCCCCTGAATAATCGTCACAGCGTTTTCTAACAGGAGAAATAAAAAACACTTCTCACAGCCCACCTGCTCAGCAGTGCAGACCGAGGGCCCAGTTAGAGCTGAAAGTCAGTGCGAGTCCTTTTTGACTTCAATAAGCCATGACAGTGTCATCTTGGTGAGCCTGCAGGCACAGGTGCTTTCAGGCAGGAAGATTCTGCAGCATTGACTTCAGTCCAGGTTCATGTTGGTCAGTGGAGCATCTTCTGTCCTTCTGCTGCCTTTGCAACAGCAATGAAACCGATAATATCTGAATAACGGAGCTAACAAGGGGCCAAACTGCAGCAGGATGAGCACTAACACGTCCAACAACGCTCAAAATGGAAAACACAGTCGAGGATCAGGGCCAATGAAATGAGAGGTTTAAAAAAAGATCTGGGAAAAAAGTCACAATTCTGAGATTGAAGTCAAGTTTTAAGTTTAAAACTCAGAATTTAATGATTCGACTCGGAAATTTGAGGAAACAGGAGTCAGAATTTTGAGATTTAAGTCAAGATTTTTAGACTGAAGTCAGAATTCTAAGGAATGAAAAACAAAAATTATGAGATTAAAGTCCTAATATTAAAGTTAAGATTAGAGATTAAGGTCAGAATTTTGGGAAAATAAAGCTCAAAATACTGGGATCAAATTCAGAAATCTGAGACTGATGTCAGAATTTTGAGATTTAAGTCTAATATTCAAGATTAATCTCAAAATTCTGCAGAAATAAGTCAGAATTCAGAAATTAAAGTCAGAAAAAAGAGATTGAAGTCTTAGATTTATATCAGGATTTTGATTTGATTTGATTTGATAATCTTTTTTTCAAACATAGGAATAATAAAATATTAAAGTTAGAAAACAAAAAAAAACTGAAAACATTATTTACAAAAATTATCTAAATATAAATGCTGTTCGATGTTTGAAATGGAGTAGGAAGAAGCTGGGCTTATCTTGTCCTACCCCATTTTTCATCAGTGTGTTATGAAATCACTAATCAATCAGCAACACAGGATGAAAAAAATAGTTTTTCATTTGAAAAAGTAAAAAATAAAAAAGTAGAGCAAGAAAAAATAAAACAGTAGAGCAGTAGGATTATAGTCAGGATTTCTAGAATGTAATTTAAGAATTCAAAGATTAAAGTCAGAATTTTCTGATAAAAATGGGAATTTGGGAATATAATATCAGAATTCTGAGATAAGAGTAAACATTTTAAGATAACAGTCAGGATTCTGAGAATATAATCAGAATTTTAAGACTGAAGGTGGAATCCTGGCTTTTTAGAAAGAGAAACAGTTTTCCAGAGGCTTAAAAGATAACTGAGTCAGTGAAAAAGGTCAGAATTCTGAGAATACGGTCCAAATTTGAGATTAAAGTCAGTATTTAACATGAAACTCAGAATCTTGAGATTAAAGTCAGAATTCAGACTTTTTATAATAAAAGTTAATCTTTTAGAGGTTGAAAAACAAAGTCTGAATTCTGAGATTGAGCTCAGAATTATAAGAATAAGGTCAGAATTTTAAGGTTCATTTGGAATCTTGAGATTAAAGTCAAAAAGTAAAAAACAAAAAATCTGAGAAAAAGAAGTCTGACAAATATCTGCAGATGCTGATGTTGTTCCAGTGATCTTGTGCATCCTCCATAAGCCAGAAAAAACTCTAATTTTAGGACTGATACACCCATGGGTGCCCAGGTGTCTTGATTTTAAGATCAATAAAGACGCGGCTGCACCTAGAGCTTGGTGGTTAAGTGCCGTTATGTGACACCAACAGTGTGTCTGACGTCAGAGCAGAGGCTGGACTTGGAGGACTCGGTCTTCGTGTTGTTTGATGCTCTCATGTCCTCCTGGTGTAATAATAGCCTTCAAACAGCGATATAAAAAGCCTCAGTAATGCTCCAATAATAGCCTCATCGGTGTAATCACAGAATAGAAATGAGATCATGTGAATAACTGAACGGCCTCACTCTCGCTCCACCTTTATTAATAACCCGCCTGTCAGATTCACGCTCATGTGTCTCATCCTGTCACGCCGGTCGGCCATCTTTGATTTGACATGATTGACGGAGACGCGTGTGTTTGACCTGAAGGGCAGAGCTTAGTGAAGCTCAAGCCTGGATCAAACTCAGCTGTCATCACCTAAACTCAGCCTCTGTCTCCTCGTTTCCTCTCCTGTCTCCTCGTTTTTGTCCCCTCTTGTTTTAGCCTGTTGTTTCTTTCTTTTCTCTCTTCGTTCATGTCCTCGTGTACCTTGTCTCCTCTCATCGTGTTTGCCATTTCTCACATTTTCTGTCCCTCTCTCCTCCTCTGTTTTTTCCTTTTCCTCTTGTCTTGTCACTGTTCGTTTTTCTGTCTTTCTACTTTCTTTACATTCTTCTCTCCTTCACTGCTCTCCTCTTGTTTCCTCTCATTCTGGTCCATTCCTTAACTTCTTTTTCTTTCCTTTCTTTTCCAGTTGTTTCCTTTCCTTTCTTTTTATTTCCTTTCCTTTCCTATCCTTCCCCATTCTGGCATAAAATCCTGAGGATGATCCTTCCTTTTCTTTTCTGTTTCATGTCCTCTCCTGTTTTTCTTCCTTACCTTTCTTTTCCTTTCATTTGCTTTTTCCCCTCCTTGTTCTCTTTTCTGAAATTTATCTTTTGTCATTTTCTGTCCATTCTGAGCTTTCCTTTCCTCTCCTTTTCCTTCCTTTATTTCCTTCCCCTTCCTATCCTTCCCTTATCTGGCATTAAAAACTGAGGATGATCACTTTCTGTTTCTTTCCTGATTCCTCTACTATTCCTTTCCCTTCATTTCATTTCATTTGCTTTTTCATCCTTTGTTTCCTTTGCTTAAATTCCTTTCTTTTCTTTCATTTTTTTTCTTTTATATTTTCAATCTGTCCTTTATATGCTTGCCTTCCCTTCTGTCAGTTTCTCTCTTCCTTCCTGTTTCCTCTCTTTTTTCCTCTTTTCTTAGATTTTGTTTCATACCCTTTTGTCCTTTCCTTTAATATTCTTCCCTTGTCTTGCACCAAACCCTGAGGATGATCACTTTCTGTCTTTTCTTTCCTGTTTCCTGATTCCTTTCCTTTCCCTTTTTCCTTTCCTTAATTTGCTCTGTACCCACTTCCTTTTTCTTGAATGTCTTTCCTTCTCATTTCCTTTCCTCTTTACTCCCTCTCCTTCCTTTTCTGTAAACCCTGTATTTCCTATCCTCTTCCTCTTCTTCTTATCTCCTCACTTCCATGTTTCTTCCTCTCTTCCTCCTCTCTTTCCCCTCTTCCTCTCCTCTGCTGGATGTGGATCGGGGGTTAAATGGGCATCTGGGACAAATGTTCCCCTCGGGCTCCTCTCACAGATGTGTGTGCAGTAAAGTCGTGTTTGTGTGTCTCTTAACTCCTTGACAATCACCTTGAAAACATCCTCCACTCCTAACTGTATATATTTATTAAAGAATCCATGTCACTTACATAATAATGTAAATTAAACTGTATCTTTCACCTGTTTGGATAGGAGCTGTTTCCTCTGTGCTCTGAAGTGTTGTGGTAAAGCTGGAGTCTGTTGTGTTTTTAGATCATCAGAAACTGGAGAGAGAAGCTCGGATCTGCAGATTGCTCAAACATCCAAACATCGGTACGTGTCTTTACTCTCCTTTAATGTCTCTTCTTTAAGAGAAAAAGTCTGAAACTTTCCACTTCTTAAGGCAAAATCTGAGTTTTCAAGAGCTGTTTTGGGAAACATCGATCCATATTTGAGTATTTCAGGTTTTTTTTTGTTACTAGATATAAACCCAGACTTCCTCTCACGTGCTTTTGTGTCATGAAACTAGGGAAGGATCATTCCTTGACGCGGGTCATTTCCTCGCACCCCCTGATGTTTTATCACTGTAAAGTCAGAGTGAGCTCATCAATGTTTCCAAACTGTTTTTGAGGAGAACATTATGTATACATGTATATAAAGATGCCTGATGTAGAATTATTGATAATATCATAATATGTAGATATTTACAAACTCATTATCACTGATACTGATACTTTGTGTCAAGAGCACAAAGTTTCTATTTAACTGAAATCGACCAGTTTCCTCTCTTATTACAGTCTATTTGTGTTAGAGATCAATGTGAAGCAAGAAAAACAACATTTTATTCTTTAATCAATGACATTTTTGAGTTATAAATGTTGACACTGAGTGATGAGGAGGTAAAGCATCATGGTACATTTGTATATTCTGCCAATATCACAGCTAAAATACATCGAACAATGTATTTAGCCACAAAAATATTTCTGTCTGCCAATGCCGATATTGTTTTGGTAATATCGTGCATCCCTAGATATTCATAATCCTGTAGCTATTATTGTTAACCATGAATTCACAAATTTACTTTAATACAGAAAAAACTCAATAAAAAGGAAAGCATGTTATTTTATGTTGATTAAGATGTCAAATTATGCTTTTTTACTTGTATTCCTGAACAGAAAAAGTTAGGTTTTTTGGTTGAATATCAAGCTTGATTAATTTCTGGCCCAAAATTTGGGAATTAAAAGGGTGAATTTATATTTAATTTGTCATTCCTGTTCCAAAAGTTTTTGAAGGATTTCTCTAGTTTTCTCTAGTCTTTTTAAGTTCTGTATTTTCAAGAATTCTCAAAAAAGGGTACACAGTAAAAAGTTTGTTGTAAATTTTAGAGTAATTTATTGGCAACAAGATGCTACCAAGTTACTGTAAATGTCTTTATAGTATTGTATACAGCTATACAGCATTGCTCTGTTTAAATTAACAGCATTATTGTTGTATTTTCTATAATTGTTTTACTACTGTATTTTCTTTCAAGGGATCAATGCTGTCTTTCAATTTACAGCATTATACTGTATTATCAAAAACAGCATCCTTACTGTTTCTCCATTTACAGTATCATTATTCGACAACTTTTTAAATACTTTCTAAATTACAGTGAACTTGCTGTATTTTAATTTATATAACGATATCTTTAACTATTTTACTGACCATTTATTAGCAAGAAAAAAAAATCACATACATCAATTTTTATCTAATAAAATACATTCACTCAAACATTTTTTCACCCAAATATGTGAAACATTACCTGAAAAAAATCTTTCCTGCTATTGGTCAGTTTTCTTGGGTAAAGTGGATTTTTCTCTTGATCCATTACCATTATCAGTAATTTACTGTATGGATATTTTACAGTAAATTACTGTGGATTTTATGGTGAATGCTGTTAATTTTACAAAAAATCTGAATGTTTTTCCGCAATATTTTGCCATTTACAGTGATTTACTGTATAGGTGTGTTTACAGAAGGTAGCTGTAAATATTATAGTAAAATACTGTTAAGTTTACAAAAATCAGTTACAGTGTAAAAATCTTCCACATGCCGCTTTCCCTCATTTTTTACCACTTGTAGACAAACAAGGCAGCAAATCATGCCTTTGCAGCCTCAGCCCTGTACCCAGAGCCACACAGCTCTGGGGTTTCTTTTTGGCGGGCTGCATAATTGATCATAACATGACATAAACCGAGCCCCGGCCGAGTGCAGCATCCAAAGTGTGGAGCTGCAGTTGCACTTTGCAGATGTTGTGGTGTTTGACAGAACAGCGGTGTGATGAAGTGCTGCAGCGCTGCAGAGATGTCACATCATCATGATTTCAGGAGGGCTTCTCTCCCGTCACTTCATGCTCATTTGGAGTTCTTTGAGGTTTGTTTACTGCAAAATAAAACTGGATTATCCTGATTTTTCCCTTTTAAATGAGATGAATAGGGTTCACATAAATGCCAGGATTTAAATAGGTGGATTATTCTGTTTCTATGGGCTTATTTCTCCCCCTTCCTCTCGCCTCGCTGCAGTTCGTCTCCATGACAGTATCTCAGAGGAGGGCTTCCACTATCTCCTCTTTGACCTGTGAGTTTCCTCCTTTCTTCTTCTTTTTTCGCCGCTCCATCCCTCCCCTGATGCTTCATTCTCCTCCCTCCATCTGTCTCCTCGCTCCCTCTCCTCTCTTTCCTTCCTCATATCTGCATTTACATCATTCCTCTCCTCTTCCTCCTCTCCTTCTTCTCCTCTTCATCCCCTGCTCCTCGCTTTCAAGGCAGTTCCCCCCGTTACATAACAGCCCTCCCCCTCCTCCCCACATCCATCCTTGCGGCTTCCACGCACACACAGATGCATCCACACTCCCCCGCACCGGAGCCAGTCTCCATGGCAACCCAGTCGGAGTGAATCCTGCAGCCGGGGTTTCCCCCTAATGAGGACATCCCCCTCCTGTCTCAGTGTGTGCTGGTGTGTGTGTGTGCGGCCCGTGAAAATAAAGCTTCTCGTCTCTCTCAGGGTGACAGGAGGCGAGCTGTTTGAGGACATCGTGGCCAGAGAGTACTACAGTGAAGCAGACGCCAGGTAAAACCGTAATACCCCCCCCTTGCCTTCTTCTTCTTCTTCTTCTTCATCCCCTCCATGTGTCATTCCTCCAGCCTCTGCAGTCCTCCAGCTCGGTCCAGCTCCTCTCATTAGGCAGCTCTGACACATCGCTGCCGTTTTATTTTTTTATTTCAGCTCTGATGGATAAAACCTCGACGCATCTCTCCGCTCGAGGTCGAGTTTTTTTATTTATTTTTTATTTTTTTCCCCCTCGAGTTGGAACTTACAGACAGATGGAGACACACATGCAGCCACACACATGCCCACGCTGTAACCCCCTCAGGAGGTAGACTTAAATCAATTTGACTGTGGAGGCGGTTCGTGGAGGCGAGAGAGAAGAAAAGAAGGGGACTGGAAAAAAAGGAGGGAGGAGAGAAAGAGGTAGAGAGAGTGATGCAGTGAAAGCTGATTTTTGTTTCCAGCTGTTTTAAACCTCCTTAAATATCGTCAATCTGAGGCCCCCTCACCACAGAGGTTGTACAAACCCCAATTCCAATGAAGTTGGGATGTTGTGTAAAGCATAAATAAAAACAGAAAACAATGATTTACAAATACTTTTCCACTTATATTCAATTAAATGCTCTACAAAGACAAGACTTTTGGTTGTTTACTCAATAACAGAAATCAAAAGCAGAAGCTGCCAGTTTTTCTTTCACACTAAAGGCGAATTTCAGTTAATGCCATTCAGATATTTACATGCAGACAATGTGATTTTGGCCCCTTTTCCCTCGTTGACAATATCCAAATTCGACCTCAAATTAGCTTGAAGCAGTGGTGCAACAGCCAATCAGAATCGAGAGTGACCTACATTGAAATGTATACATTACAAAGACAAGATATTTAATGTTCAAACTGATAAAATTCATTGTAATTTTGCAAATAATCACTCATTTTGAAATTGAATTTCTGTTATGAATATCCCACTCCCAAAAGATGGTACTCTCTGATTGCTCTAAGGCTGATGGTGTCTTCATATCCCATTTTAATACATTTATTAACCTCTGTAGAGGTGATACAAACAAGGGACCAGGTCAACTGGCTTGAAGCAATCATTTTCTGCGTGGGTAGAATAAACAGGACAACCTGTTTTATTATCTGTGAGCACAACTGTCAGTGAGATTTATTTGTGTGTATGTAGAAATTATAAATGTAGCTCTGTGTTTTGAGATAATCTCTAATCCTGTGTGTATTTTTTTTTTTTTTTGGCAAATATTCACTCATTTTGAATATGATGCCTGCAACATGACCCCAAAAAAGCTGGGACTATTATTGAAGCGTTGAATTCTTTCACATTCTTGATGATGTTTGACTTCACTTGCTAAACAGTTTGCTTCACTCCACACATTTTCAGTGGAGACAGGTGTGAACTGCAGCAGGTCAGTCTAGTACCTGCACTCTTTCACTCTGAAGCCACGCTGTTATAACGCGATGTGACTTCATTGTCTCTGAATTAAGCAGGGACGCCTATATAAAAGAAAACAAAGAAAAGGAAACAGGAAAGAATTTAAGCAAAGGAAACAGAGGATGAAAAAGCAAATGACATGAAATGAAAGGAATAGGAGAGGAGAGGAATCAGCATTAATGGAGCCTTCACAGATGTGCCGGTTACCCATGCCATGGGCACTAACACCCCCCCATACCATCACAGATGCTGTCTTTTGACCTTTGCTCTGATAACAGTCTGGATGGTCCTTTTCCTCTTTAGCCCAGAGGACACCATGTCCATGATGTCCAAAAACAGTCTGAAATGTGGACTCATCAGACCTTGATACCTCCTCATACCTGTTCTGCAGTCTGAAGTCAATGGTCGGAGTGTTTTTGTTATTTTGAGGATGCATTCATGAGATTGTCACACATCTGCGAGATCAAAACATTTTACTGAGTTTGTTTCACTCACATGGATGCACAGCAGCACCTCTTCTAGGGCTGGGTACTGTTAAGGACCTCATGATTCAGTTCAACTTCGATTCTTGAGGTTGTGTTCGATTCATCATTGATTTAAATGCTTCAATGTCGATTCAGTAAGAAATAGAAATACACAAATAATTAAAGTACCTGTTAACAATTTTTAGATATTTATTTTCATGCCCATGTGAACATATGTGGTATGTCACCTCACATTTTTGAGCCACAAAACATCTGAAAAAGAAATTTGGACAACAGTAACTTATTTGTGCATAAGGAGTACAAAAGTAAAAAACAGGACAGTTGACCCACTGGCCAGGAGGTGAATCGATTCAGAGGATTTGATGAATTGATATTGAATTTGGGGGTGGGGGGGGGGGGGGGGGTGGGGGGGGGTGGGGGGGGGGATATTGCAATACATAGATGAATCAATACTTTTACCCACCCCTAACCTCTACCACAACATAACAGAGCATTTGTGAAAAGCTCAGTTTAAAGTCCATAATGGGACAGAGAGCTGAGAGACAGGACGGCAGAGCTACTCAGTGTGCTATTCCTGTGTGCTCAAGTGTGTGTAATACTCCCAGAAACAAGAAAAATACACACAGGATTAGAGATTATCTCAAAACACAAGAGCTAAAGTTATAATTTCTATATACACACAAATAAATCTCGCTGACAGTTGTGTTCAGAGATAATAAAACAGGCTGTCCAGTTTATTCTACCCACGCAGTAGAGATAGAGTTTAGGAGAAAGAAAAGAAAATGATTGCTTAAAGCCAGTTGACCTGGTCCCTTGTTTGTATCACCTCTACGGAGGTTAATAAATGTATTAAAATGGGATATGAAGACACCATCAGCCTTAGAGTAATCAGAGAGTATCATCCGTTAGGAGTGGGATATTCATAACAGAAATCAAACCTCTGTCACTGTACTTGTCAGACCACAGCGCACTTTACCACTTTAATTTTATCAGATTGAACATTAAATATCTTGTCTTTGTAGTGTATACAATTGAATATAGGTCACTCTCGATCCTGATTGGCTGTTGCACCACTGCTTCAAGCAAATTTGACACTGAATTTGGATATTGTCAACGAGGGAGAAGGGGCCAAAATCACATCTGCATGTCTATGTCTGAATGGCATCAACTGAAATTCGCATTGAATGTTAAAAGAAAAACACAGACTGGCAGCTTCTGCTTTTGATTTCTGTGTTATTGAGCAAATAAAAAATCATGCTCACCATCATGATCATCGGCTTAAATTTGATCATAATCCTGTTCTGAGATCAGTTTATTGCCCGGCTTTACTTCCACTTCCCTTCTCACATAGATCATCCAAACACAATTCAGCAACTTCTGTATGTTTGAGAGTTTATTGATGATTAAATATACAAGAATGGTGGATTATGACTCAAGCTAGCAGCACATACGAGAAAAATAAGATATTTTATGGATATTAGCAAAGCAGAATTTGCCACCAGGACTCTAATTTTCATTCTCACTTGTCTGTGGATGCTGATTTTCTGTTTTTTTTAACACTTTATTTATACATTTTGTTTTACAGAGCAGTATTACAAAATACCCCCAAAACAAGACTGTACCCTTAATGTTGAGTCTCTACATCTGAAGTTTACAGGTGTAGGAAAGTATGGCAGGAGGCCCCGGTGAAAAGAGAGAATACATTTATATACACATATACAGTGGTGGACAAAGTACTCAACTCCATTACTTGAATGAAAGTATAGATACTCCTGGTCAAATATTACTCCAATACAAGTGAAAGTTGTTCAGTCAAATTTTTGCTTAAGTTAAAGTACTGCAGTTACCTGCTTTTGACAATACTTAAGCGTTAAAGTGCATTTTTGTTTTCATGTCAATGCCTTATTGTGTTGTTGCCACAATGAATTATCAGAACCAAATGACTGAAACAACCTACTGAATGCATTGACCTGCTTGTAGTTCCTGTGGAATAAATAGCTTGTAAAGTATGCTATGAAGACTATAGAAATGCCTTTTGAAACACGATTGAATCGACAAAAGGACAACCATTGTTGTTTTCATTTTTTATTTAACACCTCCTCCCCACCCCCCACCCCCAAAACAACATGGCAGGTTGGACAACATTTTTGTGGGCGGTGATGAAGATTGTGCACGGCAAACAGAGCAAACATTTAAAATGATATGAATCATTCTTCATTTTGACAATCTCAAACATGGACTTCAGCGTCATAGCGTCATTACTGCCAAGACGAACCATTATCTGAGCAACTTTAGCTCAACATTTACCTGCCTGATCAGAGGTGTGCATGCACGAGGCACAGGTACGACATCAACACTTCGACAAATCAAATGCAGATCGCATTTTAAAGCGAAAAGAAATTTAATCAGCTGACTTCAAAGCTATACTTAAAAGTAACGAAACCCTTCATAGAAATGTAGTGGAGTTAAAAGTACACTATTTGTCTTTCATATGTAGTGAGGTAAAAGTCATAAGTTTAAAAAAAAAATACTCAAGAAATGAACTTAAGTACAGTACTCAAGGAAATCTACGTTGTTACTGTCCACCCTTGCATGTATATATATATATATATATATACATATATATGCATACCTACACAATTTCCAGTTATTAAAGTCTCTTGTGCAGCTCAAAGTCTCCCATAAGCCCCTGCTGATGTTCTGGAGTGTTTAATAGGCCTGTGCTGTTCTCCCTTGTATTTTTATGCCTTACTTTCCCTGTTATTTCCTCCTCTACCCTCTCATCTGCCTCCATTCTCTCTTGTTCTCTTTGCATAAATGATGTGTGTAAGTGTGTGTGTGTGTCACTCGGCGTGTTTGCGTGTGGGTGTGTGATTAGCATGGCTTGATTACTGTCCAACAGTATCTCACTGACAGTTTCCTCTCCGTGCTCCATCTGCACACAATCACTCCACCGCTCCCTCTCTCTCTGCCCCCTTTAAAGGGCGAGTTCACCCAAAATACCAAAGGAACATATTTCATCATTGAACCACGACTGCTTCACAGCCATGTGGAGGGGTTTTGGGTTCCTGCGTCCAGGTTTTAATATCTATCCTTCATGTGCGCTCCTGCCCGATAAAAATGGAGGAGGAGGATTTTTTTTTTGATGTGGCGTTTAAAACACTGAGTCATTGGCTCACACTTCCACAAATCTAGGTTTTTATATTCCCTGATTTTGCACAAATGATTCGTTTTTGGCTGCGACAGTTTGCACATTCAGAGGATGATATTATCAAAATTTGCATCCTCTTTTTTTATTCACTTCAGGACGTTATTAAACTGGCTGATTATTTTAAGGATTAAGATGCCATTTAAAGTAAGAATATGACAAAAGTAAGGTTGTTTCCATGTTCATATATTAATGAAGGGAAGTCATCTGGAAGTCTGTCATTCCTTGGAGAATCTCCATGATATTCCCGAGTGCCTCTCGTTGCCCAGATCATGTTTACGGTATCACGAGGACAGATGATATAAAAGTCTTCCTCTTATGATATTTACAGGCACAGTGAGCTGAATTTCAAGATTTTAGCCGCACAAAGGACTCAACAGAGCTGTGGCACGTGTTGATCTCAGGACGTCACCTTCAGCGTCTGTGAGATTAAATGGTGTCATTCTTTTAAGAAGGCCAGGAAAAGTGTTCTCATATGATTGAGCTTATAGCCTGTTGGGTACCCGGCACTAGGGATGGAAATTAATAAGATTTTACTGATACGGATCCCATTAACAATTCCCTTGTTGATTCCTGTGGATTTTCGGTGTTGGCAAACGTCAGTTTACTCAGGTCTGCGGTGGCAGCAATGCCAAACACATGGCACTCCTCATATTTAATGCAGGTGTGCGTAGATGAATGTCTATGAAATTTTCGAGTGTTTCTACTGATTCAGTTTGCATCAAGAATCTTTTTGTCAAAACATTTAGCCACAGTTTTGACCACTTCTTTCTCTTGTCTGCCATGATCATATATTTGATGTCTTTGTTGTAATTTCCTTTATTTGCAAGGCATGCAGGACAAAGAGGAAGGAATTGATAAGGAAAAAGACGATGTTAGAATAGAATAGAATAGCCTTTAGTGTCATTGCACCTTAGTACAGTTTTTTTTTTTGTCTGAAAGCAAGGAGCGGTCAGGCACAAAGCTGAAAAATTTCTAACTTAAGGATGAAGAAATTTGTACTTGAAACCTCCTCATACCTGGTCTAAAGTCTGAAGTCTATGGTTAGAATGTTTCTGCTATTTTGAGGACGCATTAGTGAGATTGTCACACATCCACAAGTTCAAAACACTTTACTGAGTTTGTTTAACTCACATGGATGCACAGCAGCATCTTTGCCAAATAACAGATCATTTGTTGAAAAATTCAGTTTAAAGAGATTTGAGAGACAAGACAGTGTGGCTGTTTTGCAGAGCTACTCAGTGCGCTATTCCTGTGTACTCAAGTGTGTGTAATACTGCCGGAAACAAGAAAAAATACACACAGGATTAGAAATGATCTCAGATCATGGAGCTACATAATATCTGTATACACACACGAATAAATCTCACTGACAATTGAGGCTGTCAAGTTTGTTTTACCCATGCAGTAGATATAGAGCCGAGGATTCCTGCAGTGAAATGAGAAAATCTATTGAATGAGAAAATCTATTGCTTTAAAGCCAGTTTACCTGGTCCCTTTTTTAAAAACTTGTATCACCTATAAAGAGGTTCCAGGGGAGCCAAAAATGTACTAAAATGTCCAATAAAGACATCATCAGCCTCTGAGTGCGCAGAGAGCATCGTCTGTTATGAGTGGCATGTCTTTAACAGAAATCAGACCTCTATCACTGCACTCCCCTGTACTTTTCAATATTATTCATCTCGTTTGTTTGAACAAAACTTGTCACCTTGCTGTGACAACAAGCTGCAGAACAAGAGCCATCTTTACCGTTACCTCCATGTCCTTTGTTGTTTAAGGTCCGTCACTCAGCTCACAGTGATTTCAGCACTGCAGGACCAAAGTGAATCAAATTCATCTCAAATCAAGCTGCCTGCACCACAAATGGACAACTATTTAAAGAAAGATTCAGCCCCTGAATTGGGACACAGCTAATCACAAGTGGGATAAAATACACAGAGGCAGGAAGGGCAGCAACATGAAAGGAAAGTGCTGAATAAATTGAGAGGCGCAAATAACCAAATAGCCCAGAATGAATGAAATCCATGACCAAGTATGAGCACAACAGGACATAAAATGTTTTTATTGAAATAAATAAGGAGTTATAATGCAGAGAAGTACAACAAAATGTTGATGTTTGGATGTAAAAGTAGGTCAAATTGAGCTTTTTTTTTTTATCAGTGTGACATCCAGCTGATATCTGCTGTTACAAAACATGTTTAAAGATCATAAATCCTGCACGAAGTCGACACAGAGGCGAGTTCAGGAGAGATATTCTCAATTACAAATCCATCTCCGACTCCAGCAGCAGGGACAGCGCCCAGGGTTTATAAATACAGGGCGCAGCGAGGCCACTGATGTATCAGAGCCACAATCAGTGCCAGATAACGGATCAATGAGCCGGCCACATTAACAAATTCAACCCAACAACCTCTCTGCCTTTGCACGCTCTCTGTTTCCGCACGGGGCAACATGGAGGGGGAATTCAGGTTAATAGAGGGGATGCATTTCAGTGGATCGTTCAAAGGCCGCAGAGATCGTAGAGAGAGGATCTGAAGGCATGGAAGGAGGGATTGGCTGCTTATATTAAGTTATTATTAAGCTTATTAAGTTTTTAAGACTCACCAGTTTATTCTGAATGAGATGAAGGGCGAGACAGTGATGCTCTTATTGATACAGTTTGTATTGATGTTAATTAAAATAGTGTCCAGGTCAAATGTTCAGAACAAAGATTGATCTCCAACAGGAATGTACTCACTGAGCACCAGAGAACCTGTTTGATGATTCAGTCTGGATCAGATCCACCGTTTTATTTATTTCATTTAGATGGTAATTTTATTAGTAGTAAAAACATCAAATGATATTGAAGTTTGTTCTGCAGCTTGTCTTTTGCAGAAAGTTAAGATAAGAACACAAAATCTGAATTTCTTGCAAACATACTCGAGCAAAAACAAGACGATCGTTCAGAGCTGCTATGATCCAGGGATCGCTTGAGTTGCCTCTTGAGGCTGTCATTTGGCCCGTCAGATTATTAATCAGAATCAGAAATGCTTTATTAATCCTGAAGGGGAGATCTGATTGTTTCAGTCACCCTTATATACAGCATAGCAGTAGGAAATATCAAATAAAGACATAGAAATAGATAGTAGCATAAAAAGTAAAGTAAATTAATGAAGCAGGTTGCAACATACAGAATCTTCAAGTTATATTAACTTTCTTATAAAGGAAAAAATAAGTAAAAGTGAGACTTTGAACAAGGCCAATGAATTTACACTATTAACATGAACAATATTTACAATATGACAGCACTGTGTGACAGTAGATCACATTTGACTGGGTATTGCACTGGTATTACTGTTATATTATATTATATTTTAATTTATTTTTATTGACCTTTAATGCATGCTACTTTACCCTTGTACTTACCCCTGTAATGCTGGAACACCTAAATTTCCCCTTCTGGGATCAATGAAGGACTATCTTATCTCATCTTACCTTATAATGCTTACTTATTAACTATTAACAACTATCAGAGGTGAAACAGTGGAAAAAAAAAGGTCTGCAGTTGTAGGTAATTTGTGACGGTGATCATCTTGAGCTGGGTGAACAGGTGATGGTTCCTGTGAGCTGTCCTCCCTTCTTATTGATTCCCAATCGCTCTGTTTCACTTCCTGACCTCTGAATGACCTCTGCCTGTTACCAGAATCACCTGACTGAGGGTCACCTACAGTGATAACCGTTTGTTATTTCATTTAGAAAAGTAATCAGTATATACAGCTTGTTTTGCTGTAAGCTAAAGAATTCAGATAATACTTTTGGTTGGAAAAAATGGGAAGGCAATACGGGATAAAACTATATCACGATTTCTTTAAGGCAGAATCCTGATTTCATTGTTAACTTTAACTCACAAATAGCATGTATAAACATGATGTTAAATGCACAAAAGCTGAACTTTTAATATCAGTGATAGTCTGTTGATTTAAAATTTTACTTTTCTTTGATAAAAACATGTCAGCGAGTGCATGGAGTATCTGTCATTTCCCATTATAGTTGGAATCATTGGATAAGAGGGTTATGGAGGTCTATCATTAAAAAACACTTTTATTTCCCTGCTTTATGAACAATTTACTGAAACCACTTTCTTCATTTTCTGCTAAATTGTAAAATTATCGTTTAGAATTAAGTTGAGTGTCCTCTTTGTGTTTTTAAACCTATTCTAGTGATTAGCATAGATTTTGATTTAATGATAAATTCATTTGAAAGCATGCAGAATTCACGCTGTTTCTGAGATTATTTAGACACTTTTTATCATTTATACACTGTATGTAATAATGACAACAGAATTAATGCATGAAAAATTATTGAATTTAAAATGTTTAAAAATCATCGAGGTCTGGATCTCCCTGGCATCCTCGCCTCCCTCTGATAAAAAAAAAACTCTGTTTTTTTACCAGAGGGAGTTTGTTTACAAAATTTAACCGCAATTCCACCCTCACATCAGGATGTCCTCGTGGGGAGAGGTTTAGGGGCTTGTTCATCATGTTGTAGAGTTCATAAAGGTAAGGAAACATCAGCTGAAACTAATACAGCAAACAGATTACCTGTGCTTCTGCTGACTGGGTGTTTCTGTCACTTTGTGTTCATTTAGGATGATGTAGTTTTATTAATAACCGCTGTGTGCTGAAACTTTCTTGATCAGTTTGTGCAAATAACTTTTTATGCATCCTGTGTTCGGTAAAATGTGAGACCAGTGCTTCTCAGACTTATATTGCCCAAGGCACACCCAGGATCGAGCCAAAATCTCAGGGCAAAATAGCCTTCCTGACGTGTGTTATTGTGTCTTTCCAGTTTGGCCCATTTGTCTTTTATTAGGTAGATAATAGAGGAGACAGTTAGTGTTGATCCCTTCCATTTGGTGTTTCTATAAACTGCAGAGCGTGGCGCTCTCTTGATGGTGTTTTGAGGGTTTCTAAAAGAAACAAAATTTGCAGCTTTGGATGGAAATGAAAGCTCGAAAATGACCGATTAAAAATCTACAAGTTGTGAAATAGTTGTAGTGATAACCAGTAGTTGCACAAATTCCCAACTAACTTGTCCCTACTTTCTACATGACCACATTAGGTCTGATGGGATTAAGTCTCTGTCAAACATTTTAGTCTAGTTTTTATTTGTTGATGAAAATGTCAGTTAATTTAGTTTGAGTTTTTGTCCATGTGCACTTGTTTTTATTAATTACTGTCTAGTTTTTGTTGGGGAAAAAATATTTTTGATGAAAACAATGACAAAATAATTAGTCACAAAATGAACACTGCTCCAAATGTCTGATTTAAAGCAGAAATGAACACGTTTACAGCCGGATTTTAAAGCAGTTTTGGTAGGATTAGTTCATTTCTTTATGGCACACAATACGAGGGATGAAATATTTAATAATTCGACCATTTTGGTTTTATTTAGATTCAAATAAGTCGTACATGAAGAGTGCTGCTGAGATTACGAGCCTCCATGTTGTAGCTGTTTGTCAGGAGACCTTCCACCTGCCTTAGCTCCACCTCCCTGTCTGATAGGTTGATCTGAAGTTAAGCTTTTTCAACATATCCACCGCAGATCTCACTCCATCTCATACCTCCTCCAGTCCGTGGATGAAATCACCTCTCTGAATATGTGTTTTTGTTATTTTGGTGAACTGATCTTGTATTTTTCTAACATATCTTGTCCTTAAAGCAGCCCCCCCCCCTTCCTCTCTGTATAACTGTCTGACACCCTGTCGTTTTGTCTCCACAGTCACTGTATCCATCAGATTCTAGACAGTGTGTCTTACACCCACCAACATGACATAGTGCACAGGGACCTCAAGGTGTGTGTGCGTGTGTGTGTCCCATCGTGCTGCATTTTCACTGCACCCCCTCCTGAACAAAGAGCTGCCTGTGGTTTAATTTCTGCCTGTGGTTTAAAAAACATCAACAACAACAACAACAACAACAACCTGCCTGTGCCTGCTGTCCGTCTGTCTGTCTGTCTGTCTGTCTCTTATTTGTCTGCCTGTTTCAGGTTTTTGCTTCTGGGACTCTTGTTGCACTATTTTGGATGGTCTGAACTAGATCTCCTTGCAGAATGAGCACCGTGCTGCTGAAGAGAGAGAGAGTGAGAAAGAGAGAAAGAAAGAGAGTGTGAAGAGATGTGTCCAGATAAGGCTGGGCAAACAGCCTGATAATATATTCAGTATATTTACAAACAAGACTTAAGATAAGGAAATACTGCTTATATTGATATAAGTTTTAAGGGTTTAAATAACTCAATAGTTTTTTCTGATGCAACCAGGAAGTGCAGTATTGAATTAATTGAAATAAATACCTGTTCTAACATTAATTAACAGCGATAACTCAAATTCCAGTGAAGTCGAGACATTGTATAAAATGTAAATAGAAACAGAAAACAATTTTCAATTCAATTAAATTCACTACAAAGACGAGATATTAAATGCTCAAACTGATAAACTTTATTCTTTTCTTGTAAATATTCTCTCATTTTGGATTTGATGGCTGCAACATGTTCTGAAAAAGCTGGGACAGGGGCATGTTTACCACTGTGTTACATCACCTTTCCTTTAAACAACACTAAATAGGAGTTTGTGAACTAAGGACAAAAACTGTTGCAGCTTTGAATTCTTTAACATTCTTGCTTGATGTAAGACTTGTCTAGTACCTTCACTCTTTAAAGGATAAGTTCGGTTTCTACAGCTTTCCCATAGTTTATAGAATGAAGTAGAACAATATACTCACCCAGAAGGCTTTCCTGATCCAAACAGTGCTTCGGGAGATATTTAGATCTAAAATCGAGCGGTGGACATCCGTATAAATGGTAGCAGACGGGGCATGTATAGCGCCGCTCCTAAAACTGCATTAATCGTCCAAAAACTCATTCGTTTCACCAACATTTCATCATGGTCCGCTCGCGCTACTCCTCCACGACAGTCCGGTGTCACTCCACCCATGTTTTTGTGACTGTGCTGACCTCTGAACTGAAAAGTTTCTTGCCTCCGCGTCCTCCTTTCGATGAGCTCCTCATCTGTATACTCTGGCTCGAAACTGTAAGGACACCCATCATATTCAAAGTTCTCGTCCACAACATCTTCATCCGATAGATATTCGTCCATTTTGCACAAAACTGGAAGAAGAAAGTTATTGTGTAGCCACCGCTCGCCGCTGAAACAATGAGCCGTACTGCGCATGCGCGCAACCGGAAAGAAACTTTTCAGTTCAGAGGTCAGCACAGTCACAAAAACATGGATGGAGTGACACCGGACTGTCGTGGAGGAGTAGCGCGAGCGGACCGTGATGAAATGTTGTTGAAACTAATGAGTTTTTGGACGATTAATGCAGTTTTAGGAGCGGCGCTACAGATGCCCCGTCTGCTACCATTTATACGGATGTCCGCTGCTCGATTTTGGATCTAAATATCTCCCGAAGCACTGTTTGGATCAGGAAAGCCTTCTGGGTGAGTATATTGTTCTACTTCATTCTATAAACTATGTGAAAGCTGTAGAAACCGAACTTATCCTTTAACTGCAAAGCAACGCTGTGTCTTCATTATCTCTGAAATAAGCAGGAACGTCCCTGATGGCAGCATGTTGCCCCTAAACCTGTATGTACCTTTCAGCATTAATGGAGCCTTCACAGATGTGCAGGTTACCCATGCCATGGGCACTAACACCCCCCCATACCATCACAGATGCTGTCTTTTGACCTTTGCTCTGATAACAGTCTGGATGGTCCTTTTCCTCTTTAGCCCGGAGGACACCACGTCCATGATGTCCAAAAACAGTCTGAAATGTGGACTCAGACCACAGCAGACTTTTCCACTTTGCCTCAGTCCATCTCAGATGAGCTCGGCCCAGAGAAGCCGGCGGTGTTTCTGGGTGTTGTTGATATTTGGCTTTGTCTTTGCATGGTAGAGTTTGACCTTGACCTTGTAGATGTAGAGATGAACTGTGTTAACTGACGATGGTTTTCTGAAGTGTTCCTGATCCCACGTGCTGATATCCTTTACAGAATGATGCTGCTTTGTAATGCAGTGCTGCCTGAGGGATCAAAAGTCATGGGCATTCAATGTTAGCTTTTAGCCTTTCTGCTTATGTGCAGAGATTTCTCTGGATTTTCTGGTTCAGAAACGTTGTTCCTAAACCTCAACTGTCCCAGTCTTTAGTGTCCCCTGTCCTAGTTTTTTTGGGAATGTGTTTCAGGCCTAACATTAAAAATCAGTTTGAACATTAAATATCGTGTCTTTGTAGGGTATTCAATTAAATATAACTCCAACTACAACGTCCCAGCTTCATTGGAATTGGATGTTTATTCAGGGTTAATTCATTTGAATGCACATTGATAAATGAATAAAATGAAGGATTTTTAAGTTTGTGTGATAAAAAAAATAGTTCAGCTGTGAATTATTTGGAGTTATGACAGTCAAAACATCAGTAAAGCAATATGTTTAAGAAAAAGAGGAATGGTTGATTTTGTATAATTCATACAGTGTGAAGGAGTTTGGTATCACCCTTGTATATTATAAAAGTAATTAAAATATGACATGTAGTCCTCATTGCCCATCTCTAAGTTGATGAAGCGTTTGCTCAAAGGCAGCGCTTGTGAATAAATTAGAGGCGAGTGTGCAGGTTAGACGTGGAGCCGCCCACACGGAGCTGCAGCTCACTCCCACGCCGACTGACTAATGTTTGGTAAAAAATAACTCAGAGCACACCTTCTCCCTGCTCGGTTCACAGACAGGAACACTTCACAGCCCTCATATTCGGAACAAGTGTGTGAGAGCGTGTGCATGGGCGGATTAACCAGAGGATGAGAGAAACAATTAAATGGGGCCTGGAGCTCCAAGGGGCCTCAAGATATGGTCTTTATGAGCATCAGATATGAGGCATACATCTTAAACTACCTGTAGATGTGTAGTTTAAAGTGACTGCAGGCTCTCTTCATGCACAAATATGTTTTCATTCTGGATCCTCGCCTTTTCAGGGATCACCAACATGTCTGTGCACTGTCAGGAGAAATGGTTGCAGTTTTTAGTGGCCTCAAAAGTTGGCAACGTTTGGACAAGTGGGTGAAACTGGTGAGAAGGGAGGGAAACCCCAAACAATTCCAGATATGAGTGCAGTCTACGCAGTGATCTGGTCCTGGATGCAGGCAGCATAGGCTCAGGTCTGACTTCAATCAATCAATCAGTCAATCAGTCTTTATTCGTATAGCTCCACTTCATAACAAGTGTTATCTCAAGTCACTTTACAATAGAGCAGGCTTAAGCTGTAATCTTCATTTTATAGATACATATGTGTATATATACAAATACATATGATAAATATATTTGTATATACACATACATACATCCAGAGATGTATCCATCCAGGCAGAGACAAAGGGACTAAAATCACATTTGTCTCTGCTAAAATAGGTTCAATCAATCAATCTCTATATGTATATATAACACCATATTTGTCTTTGTTGAATATAAATTTATTAAAGATAAGCCCCTTGAGATGTAGCATCTCATTTTCAAGAGGGACCTCATGTCTATATGGCTGTAAAGATACCTGACTTGCAGCCTTCCCAACTCTTTCTGCAGGATTTAAGATTCAGTGATTCAGTCAGCATCCTCTTCCTGTCAAATGAAGGCAGAAAAGGCCCAAAATTAGTCCCTAAAATTCAAGATGGCAGCGAAACCTTAAAATAACTCACTTACCAGCTTTGAATCTTTAAGCTCAGCGTGAAGGGCCTCATATTGGGGCCTCATAAGCACTGTAACCCCTCGTACATGTTTTTTTTTTTCATTAAACTTTTTTTATTCATAGAACACACCTAAATTTAACTTTCTAGTATTTGCTGAGCTTTAACCTGGAACATTTAAAACATTTAATATGAAAAACAATGTAGTTGCAGAAAAATCTGTCAACTCTGTTGCAGACAATTTGGGTAGAATACAGAAAGTCAACAAACGTCAAACAATTTAAAAGCCTGTTTTTCCTTAAAGAAATGATGTCTCTAAATCCATTAAGTAAATGTTTGGTCTGATAAGATAAAAACTCTTTGTTTTGGAGTAAAAATATCAACACATTTCATTGAAATGCTGCCTCAGGGGTGTGCATTTTCTGTAAACACCTGAATTAAATGAATTAAATACTTTGAAATTTCATTTAGGAAGAATATCAGTCAGGGCACAGCTTCTAAAAAGTTTGTTGATAATAAAACATATTTGATAATCATTTTTTAAAGCAAAACCTTGAACAGAGTTGACCTGATGTTAATAGAGTTGACGTGAGTAACAGAGTTGACCAACCATAGTTAAAACCAACATCACAACATTTCTGCCTGACTCTGAAACCTTTAAAACTTTTCAAAACGTAGACAGAATTATTTAATCCTATCAAACACGTGATTTTAGCTATTTCATGGATTTGAGTAATAACTGCGTAGAGTTGAGTGTGTGTAGGTGTGTGTGAATGCAGCCTGCACTGACACCGTGTCGCTGCCTCTGCATGGATGTGACTGTGGGGGCCTGAATGTGCTCAGACTAACCTGCTCCCCCTGCTGTTTGCGTGCAGTCATTGCATCCAGCAGATCCTGGAGGCCGTGCTCCACTGCCATCAGATGGGGGTGGTACACAGAGACCTCAAGGTGAGTCACCTGCAGGGGCGTGTGCGTGTCTTTGTGTGTGTTTTGGGAGGGATGTGAAGTTGTGTTTGTCTGCACTGTGTCGATGGTAAGTAAGAGACTTGTATTTAGAGCCAGCATGTCTGTGCACGCCTGCAGGCCTGATCTTCACGCACATGCATGAGTGTGAGCCTGCTTCTTCTTTAACTTTGCATTTTCTGCATTGACTCTGCATTTGACTCCAGCTGCTGCATTTGATCTGTTATGATGATGTTTTAGTGACTTTTTGATTTAATAATATCTCACAGGTGCTGTAAATATTGATTCTTCTGATCTTTAAGGGTTTATATTTCACCTCAACTTTCTGGTCCGCCTTAAAATAGTCTTATTATTTGGAACATTTGAGGGCCACTCAAATATAGTAAATATCATAATTACTGTTATTTTGATTGATAATGAGATCATTATAATGAGTTATAATTACTGAGTAAGTTTACAATATCTGCAGCAAATACAGTTTTAAACTTAAACCCTCTGAGCACTAAATAAATGACAAACAAAACAAGCTCATTGCTCCATGCTGCACAGTAACAGTTTAATTAAATTATCTTGTTTTTATGATTGTAGGAAAACCAGCCGTGTGATTGAAGCTTATTAAGTAATCCAACTAAAGTAGTTTAGTTAAATATTTATCACTTTAAAAAATGTAAATATCATGAATTAACACTTCTCCCACAGAGAGGAATTCTTCTACAAGTAATATTTCACTTCACAAGTTTAGATATTTTACCATATTTGTCAGGACAAATTTGCATCTAACTGAAAATTAATTTTATGTATGGCTATTCACATAACTCTCTGAGATAAATGCACATTTTCACACAGGTTTAGTGTATTTTATCCCTTTGACGTTCTTCTCAACCAATTGGTCAAGCACATTTTAAGTCACTATTTATTTTATGCACTTTTACCATAAAGTGACATCTCTACCATTTGGTAAAGGACTAAATTTCAAAAACTGGTGGGTGTGCTCTAACAAAAACAATTGATTATTGTTATTGATGCCCAAAGGAAATAAAAAATGCAAAGAAATATTTTTTGACTGCATTTTTCTTGGTTGGAACCTTAAAGGGTTAAAACAACACAAAAACACCAATAGACCAAAATATTAAGATATTTTTTGGAACTGAAAATATTCTATAGAACAATAATTTAATTTTCTATATCAATAATTCAAAGAAATGATGACATTTGCTTTTTTATTGTAGTTCAGCCCCATGGCCAGATGAATGGATGGATGGATGGTTGAATGTAAAGACGGAGGGGTGGGTGGATGGATGGATGGGTACAAAGATGGATGAATGCGTGATATATTGATGGATGTATAGATGGACTGTTGTGCAGATGGATGGATGCTTTTTGAAAGATTTATAGATATATAGACAGAATGATTGATTGGTAGATAGATAGATGGATGGATGGATGGGTGGATGGCACAAAGGTGCATGAATGAATGGATGGGTAAAAAGATATGGATGGATGTAAGGATGGATGGCTGTATTACAGATAAATGATTGGACAGATAGGTGCAAAGAGTGGTGGATGATCATATGTAAAGGTGGTTGGGTGTATGGTTGTGACTGATGGTAAGTGACTTTATAATTCATGAAACAGCTCAACCAATTTAATTTCACCAGTTTAATCATAAAATGTGTGCTGTACACCTCTGTATATCTATATCTGAATGCATAGATAGATAGATAGGTAGATAGATAGATTAAAAGTGTATCTTCATTAGCCATGGTCCAGTCTTTATGACGGCCTCAGCTCCCCTGACTTCAGCTCGGAGACTCTCCAGAGAACTTCACATTTACCCTCAGAGGAGTTAAAGTTTATCTCAGAGCAGAGCAGGAGATAAATGTGAGCTCGTGTGGAGATGATTTCCCTTGAGAGGGTTTATAAAGTTTCCACAAAACAAAGACAGAGAGCTGTTGTTGTCAGGGACTCATGAAAAAGGGTAAGAGGGATGGACTTTTGATATTTATTTATTTAAAAAAAAAGTTTATCAGTTTGACTTCACTGGAATTGAAGTTTGTAGAATTTTGTCAAGAATGATCCAAAGATTGTCTTAAACAAATCAGAAAGAACAGTCGATTTTTATGGCTTTAACTTGTGGTTTCAGGTTTGATTTTCTCCTTATGGATTATTTTCTGTTTAAATCAGTTTTTCTTCCTCTAATTAAGTTTAGGAGTCCGTCAGCAGAGGGCAGCATTCAGACTCTCCTCAGCTGCTGTTGGCGAGCCGCTGTGCCGGGATGACTTTTGGTTATTAGTAAAAATCAATCATCATCAGGGTCAGCGGCTTATACAAGAGGGAGCTGCTGGAGTGTGTTTGTCAGCTCAGAGCGAGGCACGACTCAGACCAGACCAGAGGCTGTTTGGTTTTTCTCCTCGAGCAGCAAAAAAGCTCTACACACTTTTTTTAAAGCTTCCCGTCTGTCTCAGCCTCAGCGTGAGTGTGAGCATCCTGGGCTATTCTTAGTCTCCTGATCTGGGTTTAACTGGTTTATCTCTGCTACACTTTCTTTACTGTTTTCTTTTTTGGGCTTATGGGGCCAAAGTTTCCTCCTAATGAAAGGACGGAGCAAGAAAGGGATTAAAAATTGACCAAATTTAAGTCTTATAGGCCCCCCAAACAACTACAGAGACCAGCACAATAAAAAAAGAGATAAAATGGCCTCAAGTAGATAAAATATGGCATTAAAGGTATTTAAAAATGTCACAAAAAAAGATCAGTTACTGAAAATAGACACCAGACGACGGCAAACAGACACAAAATGACCTCAAATCAAACAGTAAAAACTAAAAATAATGACAAATACTGTGCAGAACAACCATGTTTAAGATGATTATAGTATATTTGGGAAGGAGAAGTGCTCAGTGAAGAATAATTAAAGCCAGTTTTTTGGCCTCAACATTGCAGACCAGGGATGGGCAACTGGCAACCCCTCTACTCACACAATACAGCCACCGGTCAACTTTATATTTAATTTCTAAAAGTGTCAAACCAGTGGTTCTCAATTACTTTTCTGTCGTGCCCCTTCTTCAAATAATATATTTCCCCAACAAAGTCAATTAAAGTGCGAAGTTAAGACTTTCTTAAATGCATTTTAAAATACGTGAATGCCAATTTCTTCATCAGGTTTTAGCATGCAGACTTATAATCAATAGAATTTATTTGCCCTTGTTATATCTACACATGAAATATTATTCATATTCTAGCCCTCATTCTAGGGCTGGACTATATGGCCTAAAAATACAATCCCAGTTAACAGAGTTTGAATACTTTTTAAGATAAACAACTTTTCTTTAAAGCACAAAACAAACTATAATAGCAAACTTAAAGGTAACAATATAGATTATTTGCTCTTCTTAGATGTTTCAAATGAAGAATAAACATTAATATTTCTCTTTAGTGTAAGATTTACCCTTTATGAGGATGTTTACTGATGTTTTTGTGTTTTAATGTTTGTGTTGAAAATGCAGCCTGAGAATCTGCTGCTGGCCAGCAAGTGTAAGAACGCCGCGGTGAAACTGGCCGACTTTGGACTCGCCATCGAGGTTCAGGGAGACCAGCAGGCATGGTTCGGTAGGTCACCCTCAAACACAGCTCATCAAGTATTGAAGTATCTTTACTTTCCTACATTGATTTAAAGCCAGGTACACACAACACAACAATCAGGCTTACTTTTGGCTCGGATCCCTGCTTCTGATCAAACTATCCTGTGGTGTGAGGGGTGTTCAGAATCCTTTTATCCTCTCTGAAGAGGATCGGGGCCCCGACTGTAAATCATAAATATTAAACATGTTCAGTATTTACGACCAGATGTCCTGATGTGTGTGGAGCACTGAGGACGGCCGAGGACGTCCTCTGTGTTTTGTCACATGGACCAGAGCAAAGCTGGTTGAAGCAGGAAGCAAACGTAGCCATGGCAACAATAGTAAAGTTAAAGTCAAATTTTGGACCTATGGACATGAAGTTGTGTTACTCTAAACCCTCTAAGCTCCTCAGGCCACAGGCTGGTGCTGCAGGCAAAGGTGAAGCTGCTGGAATTTTCTGCAGATCAAGCAGTTAATTGAAACCAAAAGAGTACTCAGAATAGTCCGATCATACCTTCATAGTCTCCAGTTTGTTCAGATGTGTTATGAATATCCAATGCTAATCTTACCCATATATTCTTTATCAGTATGTTTTGTGAGCTAACTTTGCAAAATTTGATGAAAACTCCTGAAATATTCACAACATTCTTTTGTTTAAACTCCATTTTTATTTTATTTTTTTAATGATGAGGACAATTCGCAGTTGTAAGTGAGCCATTCGTTTGTGAGCAATTCTTAAATGCAAATTGCCTGCAAATTACAGAATGGCTCACTCACAGCTGCAAATCGGTTCTCATCGTTCTCTCAAAAGACTCGACTCGTTCACGAATGTCACATCTCTCGGAAAACCACCACAAAGTACTTCAACAAAACAAAGCCTCTGTTTAGGAGTAGAAGAAGATTATGTGATGATCGTAGCAGATAACGTGACTTTACGCAGAAAAAAAACGAGTCACAACAAGCACGCAGGACCGTTTAGAGTCGCTGAAAAGTTTATCTTCAGGCTAACAGTACCCACTGACTCCCAGTGTTTGAGCTAAGCTAATTACCGGTTGGTGAACTTTGCCCGTCTCTTCCTTGTTACTGCACACACAGTTGAAAGAATGGTGTCTATCTGCTTGTCATGGATTCAGGAGTGAGGCAAGACAAAAAAAGAAAAAACAAGTTGGCATATAGCTTTAAACAACATCTTTCCTTTACAAGAACGCAGCATAACTATGTTCTTTATTTACTCTACTTTGTGGCCTGTAGTTTGTCAGTCCAGAAAGCCTCCTTTTGGTCCAGTTTTCTTTGTCTGTCAGCCAGATGTGGTCAATGCCAGTGGTCTGTAATGAAGTTTTGGATTAAATAAAATAAAGGCATTTTAATATTATAAAGAGAGTGCCTTGGAGTCCCTCCTATTTTATTTATTTTAATGCACCAAATCACCAAAACCTTCTAGCCAAGGATGGACAAACTTTTGTGATTTTAAGGTGCTACTTCACAATAAGTAAACTGTTTTTCGTGTTTGATTCTGAGCGAGAATCTTCGAAAGTGATTTTTTACTGAAATGTCTTCCAGTCTGTCCTCGTCCTCCTCTTTCTCTCTGTTCATCTCTTATATGTGTGACAGCCGTGTGAGAGCTGTCCCTCTGATCTGAAAAAACATTTTGATGGATAAAAACGCACACAGCTGCTCCTCCATACTGTCATTTGATTTATTTGTCAGCGAGCCATGAATTGAACAAACAGGAGGAAGGTTTGCCTTCTCGTCCTCAAATATCACTTATATAAAAGCAGAGAGACACTGTTGTCGAGCTGTTTGTTTCCTTTCAAACACATTTTTCTGCTGGTGTATGTAATCTCCTTAAGTCCAGGGAGCTAACAAAGACAGGAGTTAAATGGTACGACATCTTTCTGTAGTTTAGTTTGACTCGTAGCCAACATGGTGATCTTCTGTATAATAAAGAGGCAGCAGGACACTAACAGCTCTGACATTACTTCATTAAATCACATTTTCATTATGGACTCAGCGGGCTGCATCTTTAATAACTCCATAATTACCGCCTTAAAATCTCCAACATGGACTCTTTCTCATGAGCAGCTGAAACGTGCTGAAGCTGAAGGAGACACTGAAACATGCTAAATAATTTTTTAAATGAAAATTTGCCAAATCTCCTCAGCCAATGCCGATCAGCTGTTGCTGTTGACTCTTGTTTTGAGCCTCTGGTACCTCCAGGTGAAGACTATCAGGTGTCAATCAGGCCGATGAAGCTGTCGGGCATCGGCAGAGAGGATTTGGCAAATTTTTCAACCCACATGCTTAGCTCTGCTGCTCAGCTCACACCAGCATGTTCCTTATAAGTGTGGCTCTGTTATAAATGAAAATAAACAGGCTTTCCAGCTGTATGAGATCTATCACCAAGAAACACTGTTACAGCAAAGAAATGATCGGCCAAACAATCTTTTCCTTACTGTTTGTTCTATTTTATATGTATTTAACAGTTTGAGTCAATCAGTGACTAACATAGCCTTTAATGTGTGTCTTATGGTTTATTATATTTACCTTCTAATGCAGCCTTTCCCAATCTTAAGTACACTGAGACTTAACAGAACATTATGTGGGGCCCAACAAAACCCTCGTAAAACCATAAAATGAGACCTAAAGTCATTATTAACCTCCTAATAAGGTACTTAATTAAATATGTCCAGTTAACTTTTATTTATTTCTATCTGATGATTCTTGATTTAATCATTTCTTTTACTTAAGCTTCTCTGGTGTGCATTAGTCTCCACATCCTCTTGACATCTGACCTACTATCATTACAATTACAGGGGAATATTTCTTGGTAGATGGACCTCTGCTGATTTTTTATTTGCTGGGTGGTTGTAAGAAAGACCATGGTTATTATCATTATGTACATATATGTATGTATATTCATAATTTTGCTGCCTCAATGTAAGGCACTTTGAACTGCTTTTTTTGATATTTTTTGTAGGTTTTGCCTTTTTTCCTTAATGTTTACACTGAAAAAACTCCGATCTAAGTGAGAGTATTTGTCCAATTTCAAAACAAAAAGTCTTACTAGACTTATTCTAATCCACAATTTCCTGACATGTCTGATATTAAGATTTTATTTGAAGATACAAAAACTAAAAATAAAGCCTGAGTTGCTTGTAAAAATGACTAAAATAATCTGCCAATAAGACAAGAGAAATTTAACTTGAGCAGATAATAAACCTTAATTTAAGACCCTAGCTGAGTCAAACTTTCTTTGTTTCATTGGCAGATATTTTCTCTAAATACAAGCAGTTCAATACCTTATTTTTGCCTTTCATTCCTTAAATTGACATTTTTATCTCTACTGGTTAAGTGAATGTGGATTAGAATAAGTGTTTTGGATATTTTTGACTGGAAAATAGACAAACACACTTGCCTAGATCTGAGTTTTTGCATTGTGCAATTTATAGATATTTATTATAATATCACAGGGCAGGTATCCTTTTATTAGGGCATTGAAACGTGATAATTGTGCATTTTGGGCTTTAATTGAAGTAGGGCTGAGCGATTTCAGGAGAAGATCTAATTGTGATTTTTCTGGCAGATATTGTGATTTCAATTCGATTCACGATTTTCTTCAAATGAAGCTTCAGTGCAATATTCACTGTGTTTACAGTATAGACAACAGTAAGGAAATCAGCGATCAAAAGCACATAACACATTATTCATCATCTAATATTGATGATAAATAATCTGATTTCATTATTTATGTCTCCTCCTAAACAGAGGCTTTGTGTTGTCGACCTGCTTACCAGCACTTCTGTAAATGCAAATTTGTAAAATAGTTGCCACAACAGATCCTGGGATTTCACTTTTGATCCAAAAACGATAAATCTTTCGGCCCTAAATTGAAACATCAGGCGAGTTTGTTATTCCTAAAAGGAAATAACAGTGATCTGTGTTCTTGTGTGTTTCCTGTGTGTATTTAGTGCATTTCCTGGGTGTTTATGTGCGTTTCCTGCTTGTGTTTCCTCAGGTTTTGCAGGGACTCCTGGTTACTTGTCCCCGGAGGTTCTGAGGAAGGAGGCGTACGGCAAACCTGTCGACATCTGGGCCTGCGGTGAGCTCTTTGTGTCGCCTTCGTGTATTCGTCACGCCGCCTCCTCGCTGTCTTTGTTGTCACTTAAACAAAGGTTGTGTATTTTGGTGTGTAGGTGTGATCCTGTACATCCTCCTGGTTGGGTACCCTCCGTTCTGGGACGAGGATCAGCACAAACTTTACCAGCAGATCAAAGCTGGAGCGTACGACGTGAGCCGCCTCCGTTACCCCTCTCATCCCACGTCTCTCTGTTCAAACCCCGCCTTGTGTTTACTGTCTGTGTGCATGTTTGGGTGCAGTTTCCCTCCCCGGAGTGGGACACGGTGACTCCAGAGGCCAAAAATCTGATCAACCAGATGCTGACCATCAACCCGGCGAAGAGAATCACGGCCCAGGAGGCTCTGAAGCACCCGTGGGTCTGCGTAAGTGCACACAGACAGGAATCAATATTTCACGTGTACCACAGTTTGTAAATCCTCAAATGGCAACTTTGTGAACATCTGCCGGAAGCTGCCGAATATCAGCACCATCTGTTTCCAAACATGCGATGGCAGATACTCGCTCGGCTTATCTTCAAAGATTTGTGGAACAGGAGGACAAGAGAGCAACTTATCTGGAGGATAAGCACTCCTATTTGCTCCTCATCAGCTAAAATATCAGCTGAAGGCGCTCCCTGAGGTGTGCTGGAGAAGCTGAGACGGTTTGAAGTTTAATTGGGGGAAAATTTCACTTTTTACTGACGTTTATTAAAAATGACAAGAGTTTGAAATTTAATAGACACCAAGCAGTCTGAAAAAGACTCCTGAAACTGTATCAGTGCCAGATCCAAACAAGGTGGCGACCTTGACAAAGACTGCGAGCAAAACCGTCCCACTCATCAAAACAAAGAAATACTACGAGCTGCTTTTGTTTGTACGGCAGCATTATCATTCAGAGGCTCCTCATGAACAAAACTGTGTCAGGGCTCGCCTTTTTAACCTTTGAAGCAGCCGTTAAAGTTCTTAAAGGTGAACTGGCTTTTAGAGTAAACTTAAAAATATCACTGCTGCACAGTTATGTGTCTCAACTGGAGCCTGCGGCCCTCTGAGGGCCCAGACTTCATGCTCATGAGGACCACAGGAGAGTTACTCTGATACAAAAGGGGATTAGCTTGCATGTCCAGGTCAGTGTCGTAAAATAAAGGAATTGAATCCTCATCAAACTCTAAAATGACAAAAACAGCAGAGTCTTTAAGTCTAAACTGATTAAATCTGTACTTCAGCAGGTTAGAAACTGTCTTAGAAAAGATTGTAAAAGATAACTATTTCAACGACTACAAAATTAATTGATTTAAAACTGAATTATATGAAACTATTGATGCTTAACTGATTTAATTAGTACTTCAGCAGGTTAAAAACTGGCTTATAAAAGATTATGAAAGATAACTCTTTCAAAGATTATGAAAGATTACTCTTTTAAAACCTGAATTATATCAAACTTTTGATGCCAAAATGGTTAAATTAGTGCTTCAGAAGGTTGAAACTGGCTTATAGAAGATTATATAAGATTACTCCTTCAAAGATTACAAAAGATTAGTCATTTAAAATCTGATTTATGCAAAACTTTTGATTCTAAACTGGTTTAGAAGTACTATAGCAGGTTAAAAACTGTCTTATAAATGATTATGAAAGATAATGCAATAAAATCTGAATTAAATGAAACTTTTTATGCTTAACTGGTTAAATTAGTACTTAAGCAGGTTAAAAACTGTCTTATAAATGATTATGAAAGATAACTCTTTTAAAATCTGAATTATATGAAACTTTTGATGCCAAAATGATTAAAAAAGCACTTCAGCATGTTAAAAACTGGCTTATAAAGGATTGTGAAAGATAATGCATTTAAAATCTGAATTAAATGAAACTTTTTATGCTTAACTGGTTAAATTAGTACTTAAGCAGGTTAAAAACTGTCTTATAAATGATTATGAAAGATAACGCATTTAAAATGTTTCAGTTAAAAACTGGCTTATAAAAGATTATGAACTGTTTGTAACAATATCCTTGTGTTGAAATCTGTGCTCAGTGGAATAAATATCATAGAATTTGTCTAACAGGAGCTTTAATTGCTCAGTTTTGACACTTAAACGAGTGTTTTATATACCTGAATATCAACTGTTTTTCTGCCTGTTCCCCTCGGTCTTCTCTTAAAGCATCAGCACGTCCTCCCTCTCTTGTCAGGATCTGTACAGGTTCACTGTCTGTCAGGACGACTCCGATACGAAGGTTTCGAGCTGCAGGGCTTTTTGGTTTTTTTCTTCCCAAAGATGTCGTCACCTAAAGAGCCTCCGAATCAACACGTTTTCTCAGGAAGCGAATCTCAGCGACAGCTCCAGCCCACAGAAAGCTGTCACTGTCAGAGCTTCTTCTCTTCTTCTGTTTTATTTTCAGCGCCTCTTTTCTCTTCTTCTTCTCTCCCTGCAGCAACGCTCCACGGTGGCCTCCATGATGCACCGACAGGAGACCGTCGAGTGTCTGAAGAAGTTCAACGCCAGGAGGAAACTCAAGGTGCAGAAACGATTTAAGTTAGATCCTCCTCCCCGTCTTCCTTCAGTGACGTCCAGAAAATCAAAACTGCACTTTTAGTTCAATTTGCCCCAATTTAAATCCCCTTTTCTGACATCCTAGTGATTAGACACCGTATTTTTGTTAATCTGACACTTTTTGTTAATGTGTCTGTATTTGTTTGGCACATTTACAGAAAAAGAAGCTCCAGTTATCTGTAAAATTTGGAGCCTTACTCGAGCACAAATGAGCCCAAACAGTGAGATAATGTCTGCTCTACTGTGTGACACTTATTTTAGCTTTTTAATAATCAACCCAAACACTAAAGCTGCATTTTTACAAAGCAAAAAGGAAGGAAGAATATTAAGTTCACTCTCAGGCTGCTTCACGGATTAATTTTGTAAGTTCATTTCCCTTTTTGCTCTGATTCAATGATACGTGTCAGTTTCAGTTTCATAATTTGATGTTATTAGAGACGTAAGAGGCTCTCTGTTTTACAAGCCCATTTGTGCAGAAGCTTAGAAGAATAATATGCAGGAAAAATAAAATGGACAGCCAGATAATAACATGAGCAACAGGGCAGAACAGAAGATAAGTTGTGTGATTGTTGGCATGAAGCAATAATGGTAACAAGATGGAGATTTGTGAACATTCAGTTTTGTATCATTCCAAACAATAGTCAAGCGTGTGATAGTGCAAATAAAGTCCGTCTGGAACAAAATAAAACATTAAATGGCAGAGAAATGAAGAATATGAAAAATGATATGCTACAGTATATTTATTACATGGAAATTCAATTGAAGACAAAATATTTAATGTTCCAACTGATAAACTTTGTTTTCTTCACTCATTTTTAATTTAATGCCTGCTACACGTTACAAATAATCTGGGACAGGGGCAACAAAAGACTGGGGAAGTTAAGGATAAGCAGAAAGCAGAAAGGCGGAAAACCAACATTGAATGCCTGTGACCTTTGATCCCTTCAGACAACATTGCATTATAAAGCAGCATCATCCTGTAAAGGATATCAGCACGTGGGCTCAGGAACTCTTCAGAAAACCATTGTCAGTTAACACAGTTCATCTCTACATCTACAAGGTCAAGGTCAAACTCCTCCATGCAAAGACAAAGACAAATATCAACAACACCCAGAAACACCGCCGGCTTCTCTGGGCCGAGCTCATCTGAGATGGACTGAGGCAAAGTGGAAAAGTCTGCTGTGGTCTGAGTCCACATTTCAGACTGTTTTTGGACATCATGGACGTGGTGTCCTCCGGGCTAAAGAGGAAAAGGACCATCCAGACTGTTATGAGAGCAAAGGTCAAAGACAGCATCTGTGATGGTATGGGGGGGTAGCTGAAAGGGACATACAGGTTTAGGAGCAACATGCCACCATTTCAGAGTTCTCAAACTCTTATTGAATGTTGTGACAAGGCAAGGCGATGCAACACAGAGGTAAACATGCCCCTGTCCCAGTTTTGTGAAACATGTTGCAGGCTTTAAATTCAGAATGAGTGAAGATCTGCCCAAAACAGTAAAGTTTATCAGTTTGAAGATTCAACATCTTGTGTTTGTAGTGTGTTCAGTTGAATACAGGCCGAAAAGGATTTGCAAATCACATCATCCCAACTTCATTGGAATTGGGGTTTGTAGTTGTAAGGTGATACTAGTTTGGGCCTGTAGTGTATAAAATAAGACTTTAAACTGGAGATAAAACTTTTAGATCCTTGGGAAAATGTTTACAAAGGCCCCACATCAAGTGAGGAAGATTTTAGGGCAGCATTATTATCCAAATATCAGCCTCACGTCCTAAATCACTGTCAGATAATCATAAAAATGTATCCTCAGAGATCACAGGCAGCCCTGTCACTCCTCTCACCCTCGCCTTTTCTCCTTTTACCTCCGCAGGGCGCCATTCTGACCACCATGCTCGTCTCCAGGAACTTTTCTGGTGAGTGTCACTCGTTAAAAAGACTCGAGAGAAAGAGAGAGAGAGAGGGCAGGATGACGCACCATCTGTCTGCTGCAATCTCTTCACACGCAGACACAAACCCACAGCAGGTTGATGGGCGGCAGTGTTAAGAGGAAGAAAGAAACAGCAGAGATGTTTGTTCAGTTTTTAAGCCGTCTCATCAAAAATCTCACTTAATTTTGAGTTTTCTGCTCTGACAGGCCAGAAAATATCATCATCAAGTCCAGAGCTTTTGTTGCTCTTTGCAGTTACAATAACACATTAAAGAAAAACAGAATTAAAAGAGCCATTACAGCCTTTTTACCCTAAAGCAGGGTACACACATGAAGATTATCAAGCTGTTTTTGTCCCCACTTTCCCCCATTCCTGACCAAGGATGGCAAATTCCAGATTGTCTTCTGTCTTATAAGATTATCCTGTGGTCTGAGGTGTGTTAAGAGTGAATTTGTCCTGATAATCGGCTCTGAGACGGGTCGAGGCAGACAATCGTAAATATTAAACTTGATCAATATTCATAACCAAAAATCTTGATGTTAATTTTGACAGCACTTTCTAATTTAGTTTTAGTCTTTTGCCTAAAATATCTTGTAGTTTTAGTCATCATTTTTTCATCTAAACTGTTTTAATTTTAGTTTTAGTTTATTAAATTTCACAACATTTTAATCAATGAAATCTACTGTAAATTTAGTCGACTAAAATATGAAGTGTAAAGGGTAAGGCATTTTTTATGTTTCCTTGAATTTCTGAAGTCATGTTTTACTCTTGGATAAAATCAAACATCTAATAACCCTTTATTGAATGCTGGTAAAGTCTGCATGTATAAATGAACAGAAACAAATTGAACTTTTTTGTGAAATGCAGTGGGTGTGATAATAAAAACATGTGCACTTGTTTTTATTAGTCACTGTCTAGTTTTCGTCAGGGGACAAAAGGTTGTTGACGAAAACTTTGATGAAAATAATTAGTCAACAAAATTAACACAGTTTACAGCTACGTCCAGAGCACAAGGTGTCACAGTTAGTTTAGCTCAGGTTGTACTTTTATGTTCATCACAGCGATGACAGAGAGCCTGAGAGTAAAGTCTGCACACGCAGTCAAGCTGCACAGGCAGAAATGGGAGGATCTGGTCATCCTTTCAAAATAAAACACTTTTCAGTCTCAGAAATCCAAAAAAAGGGAAATTAAATTGATTGTTTTCGTTTGCCCAGTACTGGTCCTTGGTACATTTTTTTTTTGATGAAATAATCTGAAATTTGCTTGGAAATGGATTCAAATGATTAAGTGTAACCTAGAAACAGCTGATGAATATGAAACACTAAGTTAAAATAAAAAAGCTTGATTATTGTCGTGTTGTTTTAAGTACCTTAAAAAAAAACCCCTTCCCTACAGTGGTGTTGATCCTCCTCCTCTTGGTTTGTGTTTCAGTGGGTCGTCAGACTACAGCCCCCGCCGCCGTCAGCGCCGTGGCTGGAACCACCGCCGGCATCGTGGAGCAAGGTAAACCCATTGTCCCTCTGACCTCTCCTCTATTAAAACTTTAGCTCCTCTCCCTGAACTTATGTTGGACATGATTAAATGGAAATCCCCCCCAGAGCCTCAGCAGCGTCGAACACTCCCCGACGATCCCTCGGCTTGTTTTAATCTCTCCCTCTAAATCTTTCCTCCTCTCTAATGCCTCTGAAATGTTTGCCAAGGTAAGCAGCCTCCTCTCTCATCTGTATGAAGATTCCTTATCGGGGTCAGGGATTCTCGCCACATGCCCTGCAGGGAGTTAGGAGACCCACTGCAAAGGATGGCATGTGGCACACAGGAGGTCTTTAAAGGGGAGTTCTGGTTTATATTCAGACCTGGGCGTGAATTTTATTCACACCTCGAGGTCTTGAAAGCAAATCAAGAGGATCTGGATCAGGCTTCAATATTTGATCCAACATAACGATCAACTCAGGCATGCAAGATGGTATTTCCTCCTAATAAAGATCATTTTTTAACATAATTGTCCCTTTTTGTTCATCACATCAGTGACATTTAGAAAGCACGTGTAGTCAAAGTGCTGCACATGGCATTAAAACAGGGACGACCAACTTTAGTCTGCACATTTACTTTATCCAAGAAGGCTGAATTGTTGCAATTCAGGATATACTCTCAACATAATGGTTTAATTACCAATTTATTTATTTTTTTTTACAAGCGATTTTATTGAACAAGATTAACAAACAAACTAAGGTACACAATTTCTCATCGCTGTGTGGAACCACAGGCACAGGAAGGGGAAAAAAAAGTTGTTATAATAAAAGTAAATAAATAAAAATAAAATACAGTTAAAAAATAAATCAGTAAAAGTGGAAACCCTGCCATCCTTGGATCCAATCGACAATTTTCAAATGACCAGTGTATACTATTATCTTTTGTATTGACATCATCCATAACAACACAACTGCACTGCACTAAGTCCAAACCCTTAAACAATAGTGTCTCTTTATGAACGTTAATCATACACCAATCATACATTAATCATGTTATAGTTCACATCTACAGGGCCTAAATGCATTGAGTTGCTGCTGTGTGATTTCCTGATTTGCATACATAAGCAGTTGACTAGCCTAATAAAGTATTTGATGTGTCACCATTAATCCAAACCATACTGAGGCATCATTTTAGTCCAAGTCACTCAGACCTTAAAACTTATCAATTCAGCGTCCAGGTCGGGGTCACATGACCCAGATTTCCTCTCTAGTGACCTCCGGATGTTTCTGTCCTCTTATATCAGGGGTGGGCAACTGCCGGCTTGGGGGCCACATGCGGCCCTTCACATCAGTCAATCCGGCCCACCATCATGTACAAAAAATGTATATATTTATTTTTTCATAAACTATTTCTACTAACCTTGGATTGCTAGTTCATGTTTTGTTTTTTACAAGTCATTAAATAAACCACTTTGCTATGGTTGTATCTCTAAATATCTTTTATAAGGGAATTAAAATATGATTTGTAGTGTTAGTAAAACTGAAATATATTTATGTTGGTATATTACTCTTTTGAAGCTTTATATTTGCTATTTTTTTTATTTATTTATTTATTTTTTAATCTTATTTTATTTTGCAGTTTTCAGTTATTCGAGAACAGTACAACTTATTCCCACTAAACTTATTAAGTCATAAGGCAAAGGAATAACAACAGTAACTAAATAAAACAACAAAGTAATTTGAAGGAAACAAATACACATTAAATTATGATACACGTCACCAAGATGTCTGAACCATTGTAGTTGTTTATAGTCAGACCAGTTCAAAGTTTAATAGTCAGACCGAGTCCACGGCTGGTGGCGGTAATGTTTCTATATATTCAATAAAAGAGGGCCAGAGCTTTAAAAAGGTATCATATTTAGCAGCAGTAGTATTAGCCAGCTAGTAGCCAAATTACATTTTATTTTTCTTTCATTTTAATTTTAATTTTTATTAATTATTATCTAGATTTATTTATATATATATATATATATATATATATATATATATATATAAATGTATATATATATACCTTTGTACAATGCCATGCTACTGGAAGGAGTCTTCACAAAAATAAATAAAATTCTATCTAATCTAATCTAATATTTGTTTCTCATGACTTAAGTGATCTTCTCTAAAGGCAAACAGGTCGTCATTTCTGATTTCCATTTTCTGGAGACAGCAAGAGCTGGATCAGTATTTTTGGTTTATTTATGTATATTTTTAATGCATATGGATCCAGTATGGAGCAGTTTGCCCCTCAGGCACTGAAAGAACATTTCTGTGGCCCTCTTGGTGATCGAAGTTGCCCACCCCTGCTCTGATATGAACTCTGTATTTACGTCTCCGGCTCATCGATGTCCCCCGATCCGTCCCACTCCTGAGATTAACAAACCCATTATCGCGTACCTGCATCCCCGCTCCCCGTCCCTCATCATTCCTAATCCCCGCTCGATCTGGGCCTGCATGTGCGTGCGCCCGCTGTGTGAGTGTATTTGGATTATATGGAGAATTAGTTCGACTTTTTTTCCTGCCCCCCCCATGGCCGATGTCCTCTGCTTATCTAATGCTCTGGGCAGTGGATGAGGGTTAGGAGGTGCCAGTTGGATGGAGGTTTTTAATGTGGGCTGTGTCACTGTGTTTATTCATCGGGGGGGTTTAGTGTCTTTTTGCAGGACGGACTGAGGGAGGCTTTCCCTTTTTTTTTTTTTTTTTTTTAAGAGGGAGGAATGAAATCTGCACGGGGTTTTAGTTTCTCCCTGAAGGCCGGAGAAGGATGTGTAAAGACTGTGCCTCCGTTTGCCGTGTGCATGCTCCGTCTTTGACCCTCTGACTGTTTCTGCTGTGCATGCTGGAGGCTGCAGACTTAGAGCTGAAGGTGTATGATGTGTACTCTTCCATCTGAGGGTGTGTCGTTCTGCCTCTCTGCAGCAGCCAAGAGTCTCCTCAACAAGAAGGCTGATGTCAAGGTAAGCTCGCTTCATAACCCTCTTTAATATCTTTGGCTGCCCTCAAATCTCTTGGACGCCCTTTTTTTGATCTTTATTAATCCATTAATATTGTGATTGAAGGCAGACATAAAACATTCAAGGTGGTCTGAGTCTGTCAGAGCTGCTGTTTTGTTTTTAGTCTGTCCAGTTTTGTACCAAATGTTTCACGTTGAACCTCACTGATGAATTTAAGTAGTTTTGTAATAAAGTGTTATCATTAAGGTTTTTTATCCAGACAGTTTGGTTAAGCAAACAACTTTAATAATCCCTCATGAGTCCTTGGTTTTGGGGCAGATAAACACAACAGCAAACAACAACAACAAACATAAGAGCCAAAATAAAAACAAGATGAAGGATTAAGAAGGAGCACCGATGTAAACCAGAGAGATTTGTGAAAAAGCAGATTTTTATAATCGACTAGAAGTGCTCCGAGACCACAATCCTCCGCCAAAGCATCACTGACAAAGGCTGTGTTAAAAACCGTTCCCTATCATGGATATAGTGCACTATATAGTGTGTTCGCCATTTTGTATTGTTGTTCAAATTCTCAGTGGTTAATTTCATTCACTATATAGTGCCCTATAAAATACCCACAATGCACAGCAAATGTGAGTGTACATACGATGTACCCTATATGTACTCCCATATACCACAACGCAATGCAGTCATGTTTTTCCAGAGTAGAAGAAGAAGAGAAAGAAGGCTGCTACGGTGCAAATTGGTGCTGCTTTCATTTATTAATGTAAGAAATGGTAAAGTATCTTTAACACGTTCGTAGGGTAGCTTTTTACGTTTTTTAACGGTTGTAAACAGCTGCAAAATTTGTTACTTATCCTCCTGAGTGCCCGGTTTGTTTATGTGATGCTTGGCGCATCCACTTCTGTCACAGGAATATCTGGCACATCTACTGACACAATGATGTTTAGTGTTCGGTCATTCCCTATGTAGTTCACTATTTCATTAACTCTACTTTGGGAATAGTGAGTGAGTGAGTGAACAGTTTCGAACACAGCTAGTATCTGCCCGATCTCGAACTCTGAACAAATTCTTGAAACCAGTTCCTGGATCCACATCTGGATTCAGATCACCACCAAACTTGAATCACCTCTTCCTTGTTCTGCGATTTAATATTCCCTGGAAATTTCAACAAAATCCTATTTTTGAGTTATTTCAAAAAAAAGTTGAACAAGCGCTCACAAAAACTTAACCTTGGTGGAGGTGATAACAGGGTCTCCATGGACCCCTAAAAAGTCTTAAAAGCTCTTAAATTAGATTAGGGATACACAATATTGGATTTTTGCTGATATTCAATATGCTGATTTTTCCAAATGCATTATTGCCGATATTTTTAAGAGCACAAAATCTTTCCTTTACAAAAACTGACCTGTTGCTTTCAGTGCAAGAGTCTATCTGTGTGAGGAATAGAAGAAAATAAAAAACAACAACATTTAACTCTTAAAACAATGAAGCTCTTGATTTTAAAAGTTTCCAGGCATGGATGATGAGGTGAAGAAATAGGGTACATTTGTGTATTTTACTACAGATATATGAGATATGTATGGCTGATATATCAGCTGTAAAAATCTGCAAAAATTTCAATATCAGCCGCTACCGATATCGGGCCAATAATATTGCACATCTCTAGATTAGATTTAGAGGAGATAGAAATTTATAGTAATTTAAAACTTCAAAAACTATCAGACATTCTCCCAAGTAAAAAAAAATTGTCAGTTTGAAGGACCTTTTGCAAAATGTAAATTAAGATGAATATTGTATTTTATACCATTAGAAAGCTTCTTTGGTCACCTTCACAACAAGGTAGAACCTTTAAGTATCGTGCATTTGTGGGATGAGCTGCACAGCTAAACGTGTGGGTAGTGCCCCAAAAAACTGTGCCAAAATCCCCTCCTCCCCTGAAGAAAGCCTTCAGTTCCTCAGTGAAGCAACGACGACGTTGCCGGCGTTGGTTTGTTTGTCTGTTTGTTTGTGTTCAAGATAACTTGGAAAGTTGTGGACAGATTTGGATGAAATTTTCAGGAAATGTGTGGAATGGGAAAAGGAAGAAATGATTACATTTTGGGGGTGATCCAGATCACCATCCAGATCCAGGAGTTTTTTGAAGGATTCTTTAACATTGCGAGATAGGACCATTTTCGGCATTTGTGCATATAACTCCACAAAAAAATGGTCAGGGCACTTGGTAAAAAACCTACCTTGGTGGAGGTTTGCGCTCTCCGAGTGCTTTCTAGTTTATGAAAGTGGAAATTCAGTGATGATGATAAAATATTATGTCACATCAGACATTATGCGAAAATCACAGCCAGTATGAGAGATATTTATGGCTAATTTGTGTGCAGCTGTAAATATTGGCAAAAAAAATAATATTTGTCAATTCAGACACTAGTCCGATGTTATTGTGCTTCATAAAAATAAGATCCAAAAAGGAAAAATTTAATGGTTAAATTGAAAACTCATGCATTTCAATTGAAAATAAAGCATTTATTATTTTCCTTTCTAGATTGATATTTCTCCTATTTTGGCAAAAACCTCACAATAACCATCACACAGGACAAAAATATTGCAGTGTTTTTTCCAGTATCATCCAGCCCAAGTTGGCTGTATGATGAATGTCTCTCTGCAGATTTGAAAAGGTGATTTGTAAAGTTAGATGGGACTGTTTGTCAGGAAGCTTAAAAGTTTTTAATTATGATGAAAAGTCATTAAATGGCAGAAAATGCGTGATAAACAATCAACCTACAAGAGCAAGCATGCTTCTAAATAAAAGGCGTTAAAATCCTTCAACTAGAGTTAAAAAAACTCAACAGCTAATCAGATAAAGCAGGACAGGAGAGAAAAATAATCAGTCTTTTATGCAGATAATACAAGCCTCTGTGTTATGTATGTCCAAGTGATCCTAAAGTTAAAGTTATGAAGGGAACAAAATTATAAAAATATAAAAGTCATAGTGATGGAAGACACTTTCCCCGAGGGGATGATAAGCTTATAACAATAAGGATGTGCATTTTAGGGGGAAAACCTCAATGGAAAACACTTTGATGAAGAAAATTACAATCTCCAACAGATGGAACATCTAGGTTTGTTAGCTTGATGCTAACACATAATGGAAATTGCCATTAACAGGCTAACAGATTTAGCCTTGCAAAATGTTGATTTGACTTGGGTAAAGCTCCACGTAGCTTCACAATAATGAGCTAAATGGGTTGTTTGGTTGATCATTTACAAAAGAATGAAGATTAACATAGCTCGTTTCTTATTTTTAATAGAAGAACAGTCCCCAGATGTCACTGCTTTCTTCTTCTTTTGTTTTTAATGGTGGTTTGCAACCAACTTTCAGAAGTGCTGCAGCCACCTTCTGACACAAGTGCTCCATTACATGTAGATGCTAGTGGAAATAATATGAAAAAAATTAATTAAATTAGTAACTGCATGAAATCTCCAATGACTTTCAAAGTATTGATTGTAAAAGTATTTGAAAATCATTGCTCTTGATAGAATTTAATCACAAAAATTAGGTAAAATAACCCACTGTCTTCCATAAAAGGGGAAAAAGTTCAATATTCTTGCTTGAATCTTTTATTTTGAAAGGCTAATGGTAGCATTTCTACTCTAAGGCAGCTCTTTCCTCCTCTTTCCTTGGATGTCTTTCTTTCTTTGGCACTTTTCACGTCTCTCAGCTCGAGCTTTTCCTCGTGTCAGTCTGAAGCTCAATAATCGAACACCTCATTTCCTTATGTGAACTCCGAGGCTCTGAATCTGCAGTGACTCTGACAGATTGCTTTTTGTCCTTAGTCCCGTCGCAGTTGTAGTTTGTCCCTCTGTGTCGAGGTCTTCGTGCTGAACGTGATGAATCCTTCAGTGTTGAATTAGTGTGTTGTCTGCATGTTTGCTGCATGAGGTGGTGTGAAAAACAGAACTTGATGTGCAGAACTTTAAAAAAACAAAAATTTAAAGTGATTAGCTGTTGTTAAGTCAAGATAAAGACTATCCAGGGGTGGCAAAGGGCTATTGTTTAAGGAGACATATGTAACCTTTTAACCCTTTTAACAAGCTTGGCACATATCACCTCTCAATAGTTTCCTCGTGAGTATGCCCTGATGTGGTGCATGTCTTTTTAAATGCAAATGAGCTCCTCATAACCCCGCCCCTCTTTGTGTCTTTATGAGCAAACACACAAAGGCAGAGATGTCACTCGCGTTGCTCCTGTCTCCCGCCAAGTCCTTGTATCTCCCTCTCTCCAATATCACACCTCTGTTCCTACATCCCTTTTTATATGTGACATTGTTGGCCTCAGCAGTGTGGCTCTGTCTGCAGGGGCTTGGGAAGGAGACCAGAGGGTGGCTGGTTCAAGTCTAGATAGAAATATACTTACCTGGAGGTTGGTTTGGTAGCTGAGGAGATGCAGGCTGACTTCCTGGGGCACTGTTGGTGCTAATGGACGCCTTTGTTGGACGTCTACGAATGAAGTAGGGTTAACGTTGCTGGTGGTGCAGACGAGTTGTCAGGAATGATGAATGATCAAGTGCCGACCCGGCCTGTGCTCCCAAACCTGACCTGATTGACTGATTGCCTGGAGCCAGATAACTCTGTAAATCCATCAGAAAAATCACATATACCAAAATGGAAAAACAAGAACACCCTGAAAATGTGATTCATACAGCTGAACAAGAACACCCTGAAAATGTGATTTATACAGCTGAACAGGAGCACATTAATATGATATTTGTATTTTCAAACATTTATGACTTCTTCTCATTGTTTAAAACAGTCAGTAAATCTAAAGGGAATCATGAATCTGTGCTCGATTTTTCTATCAAACATTAAATCTCCCCTTCCCTCTCAGTCTCTGTTTCTCTTTCTCTCTTTATTAACCTGAATCTCTGTGTTTCCTCTTCATCCCCTCCTCTTCTTCCTCTCTTCTTGCACCCATCCCCTCCTCCTCCTCATTTGGCCCGATGCTAATCTCAGATTATTTCCCACCAGATGATTAAACCATCATTACATAATCACAGCTTCTCCTTTCTGCACTCTGACGTCACATGAATGCACACAAACCCTGGAGCGTTTTCACTCTCTCTGCTTTTTCACAATCTCCCTCTCTGTTCTCGCTCTTTGTCCGACACACTTGCTCACTTTCCAGCAATTTTCAGGAACACACTGCTCTTTTTTATTACTGCTGAGGTGCAAGTAGAGTGAAGGAATGACAGGAAACAGGCCGCCCTCGCCTTCCATTGCTCCTGAATTAACACCAAACAAACTTTCTTTCAGATATACGCTTTTAATCTGCTGATAATCAGGGCTGAAGTAAGAATAAAATCATTATCAGAGGCTTTGATAGTTCAGATGTGTGTCAAAGACCTTTGAGTTAAATGTTTAATCAGATGTGTTGAACTCTTAGGCTGTTAATCAGCTGCATACTGAACAGTTTACAGCATTTACTCTCATTCATGTTTAACCCAGAGGCTGTGAAACAGTCTCAGTGACGTCATCCACTGGTTTCTGAAAAAGCATTTTGAAGCTGAATGATGTCAAAAGTGTGCTTGATTGAAAGAGAAGTTGGGACTTTGTGTAAAACATAAATGAAAATGTTGGATTATGCCTGCAGCATGTTCCAAAAAAGCTTGGACCGAGGCACCAAAAGACTGGGAAAATTGAGGAATGCTTAAAAATCACCTGTTTGGATCATTCCACAGGTGAACAGGTTAATTTGAAACAAGTGATCGGGTAGAAAAGGAGCAAAAAATTAGGGATTCATCATCTACAGTGCATAATATCATCAAAAGATTCAGAGAATCCAGAGACATCTCTGCACATAACCAACAAGGCTGAAAACCAACACTGAATGCCTGTGACCTTTGATCCCTCAGGCAGCACTGCATTATAAAGCAGCATCATTCTGTAAAGGATATCAGCACGTGGGCTCAGGAACACTTCAGAAAACCACTGTCAGTTAACACAGTTCATCTCTACATCTACAAGGAAAATCAGCAATAAAATAAAAAAAGTTTATCAGTTTGAACATTAAATTTCTTGTCTTTATAGTGTTTTATAATTGACTGTAGGTCCAAAAGAATTACAGATCATTATATTCATTTAACTCCTGGGTCATTTTCACACCTAGAGTTGTTCATAATTTAGTCTGACTTGTTGAAGGAGGAGAACTTATCCTTTTTAAATCTGCTCTCTGCTTTACTACATTGTGTCTCTAGCTGGTGTTATGTTATAATAAGTTACCATGCTATCTAGTGTTGTCCTGCCCTTGGAAGTTGAGAACTATAAAACGGTGTTTAGCACCTCCTAGTGGTTGTTTTGTTAGAGCAGCAAGTTGCATGTTTAACAGGAAGTTGTCATATGGAAGCAGCCATCTTGTCCTCATGTGCAACTAGGAGCAGACGTGTGTTTCCATCTGCAGCCATCCTTCCGTTTACGCTAGCAAAAGCATCATCTTTTCACTCTGGTTTATGAATGCATCATCAACGGCATCTTATTAAAGGGCAAGACTAAGATGATTCCTGACTCCTCTGCATTTATTAAACAGAGTTTGGCTGGCTGTTAATTTGTGTTGCCACGCAAAGAGAACAGTACAGTGAAAAGATGATGCTTTTGCTAGCGTAAACAAAAGGATGGCTGCAGATGGGGACACACGTCTGCTCCTAGTTGCACATGAGGACAAGATGGCTGCTTCCATATGACAACTTTCTGTAAAACATGCAACTTGCTGCTCTAACAAAACAACCACTAGGAGGTGCTAAACACCGTTTTATAATTCTCAACTGCCAAGGGCAGGACAAATGTCCTCTATTGCTCACCGTAAAGCTCCTCTTCTTCCTGCACAGAGTTTTTCAGCTCAGGCCTTTTGTGGGACCTTGCCTGCTTCAAAATGCAGCCGTGTGAACATGAAACCATCCAAAGTAAATGTGCAAATTGTAGGATTTGTTTGAGCTGAATCGGCTCCAGCCCCCATGTGACCTCAAAGGGACACGCTGTACGGATGATGGATGAATATGAATCAACTCCAGGTCTCGCACAGGCCGATCACCAGAGTTTTTATAGTCTGTTTTCCATTTTTACCCCACGACGGCCTGAGTTTGATGTACTTCTCCTCTTTACTGTCAATCCAACGTCTTTATCAATGCACTTGACAGCCCTTGGCAAAAGTAGTATACTTGAAGTCCATTTTATTAAGTATGCTTGAGTATAAGTATAGCAAATATACTAAGGACCATGTACTTGTAGTGCACTAGAAATTATACTAATTTAATACTCCTTTGGACTAAATTAGAACATTTTTAAGTTTATAAGGTCATTTTAAGTTTGCCAAAGTACACTTTCAAGTCTACAAGTACACTTACCTACATACAACTAGTTTACTAGGTATATACTTCTATTCAACATTTTAGTTTATTGAAGTATACTTTAGGTATACCCCAAACCCTTATGAAAGGGACTAGAACTTGATCAATAAAGTCAAGTCAAATGCTTCTCTGTTTTTGTTTTTAAGGTACATAAATATAATCCAACTGAGCACAAATACTATTTACTGTAAACTTTTAAACTCCAGCACTATATGATCTTGAACCTGTACTTTTATAACAGGGGTAATACCTCAAAGCAAAAGTGTGTAGAGAAAAACATTTTTATTCTGCTAAATTAAATGTAAGCACAATGACTTGACCTTATTCTGTCCCTGGATCAAGATATACTAAGTACTTTGTGGTAAAAAGAAGTAAAAAGTTTACTTAAGTACAAGTTTTAGTATTAAAGTATAAGTCTTAATATTAAAGTACTTATTCTTAGACTTTTCTTTATACTTTTCAGTATGAGTAAAGTATACTTCACTATACTATTCTTAAGTATATGAATTATAGTATATAAAAAGTAAACTTCAAGTATACTTCCTCAGTTTTAGTATAAAATAAGTATATTCGTAATACACTTGAATAAACTACTTTTTGCTTAGGTAGGCCACCTTGCTGATAAAAAGATCATCAGCTCGTTCTGATATCTTCAGTTTCGAGCATGACTTGTTGCATCTGTGTTTGTGCATGCTGTCGTATCAGAGCCGTTGGTTGCTTGTATGTGAATCCTCATGAATCTCCTGTATGTGTGTGTCTTTGGCATGTTGTGGGCTGTTTAAAGCATCGTGTGTGTGTGAACGGCCTGTTTAACCTCTGATAAGTGCTGCGTCTCTGCTGTTTGACCTCCTCGTCCTCCTCTGCAGAAAGAGCTCTCTGAATGCTCTGGAGGGGATGCATTACCGTGTGCGTTTGTCAAAATGGATGTGATGCTTATTTGGTTATCTGTGACAGATGCTGCAGATGTTCACAGCTGTCGTGGCTTTAATTTACCATCTGCTGAGTAACATCATCGGCCGCTGTAGGGATATGAAAATGAAAGCGTTGGAGCTCTGAGAGGATTGATTTTACTGCAAAGTGAGGTGATAAATGGAGTCAAAGCTCTCTGTTTAATGAAGAGCGAGGTGATAAACCTGAAGAGGATCTGGTTTTAAAGTTGGACCACACCGTCTGTGGAGCTCTCTAAGTCTCTCCTCTTTTTTTAATTTTATTTACTGTTTTATTTAATATTTATTTTTACACACTAACCACCCACTCTGCACCCAGCTGAAGACTGCCTCCCAGCACTAACGTGGCACTTTGTGTTTCCCGCACAGCCGCAGACAAACAGCACGAGAAACAGCATAGTCACCAGTCCCAAAGGCAACGTCCCGTCTGCTGCACTGGTACGCGGCTCTGTGTCCGTCTGTCCGTCTGTCTTTACGTCTGTACACTCATGCACAGTCTGTAGGTGTGTGTGAAGGAGAGAAGCTGGTGCATTATTATGAATTTAATGTTTTAATGACACTGTGAATTAAGTTTTTGGACTGTTGATGTAACTTTAAAGGTGCTTGTTCAAGGGTTTTGTTTCTTTATAAACTAGGGCCATTTTTGGAATATTCTGGATAGGGCTGGGCGATATGACCTTGAGATTTATGATTTTTGTAGATTTTTTTTCCCCCTCAAAAAACTCCAAGTGACACAAATATTACATTCATCATTCTTTAAATATCATTTATGTTATCAAAATATCTTTTCAAAACTAAACAGAATTTCCCTCTTACAGTCAAATAGTAGAAATTAATATATAGTAGAAATTAATCTCATTGGAGCAGTGTTAATTTTGCTGACTAATTATTTTCATCATAGTTTTCATCAACAACTAATAAAATATGTAAAAACTACAAATAAAAACTAAAGTAGGGACAAGTTAGGAATATATCCAATCACAGCTACTTTGGTTGTGTGGAAAGGTTGGATGAGTTAAGAGGGACATCCAATCACAGCTGCCTTATCTTGGTGATGGTGGGATAAGTTGTGGAGCGATCCAATCAGAGCTCCTCTCTTTATGAATTGATATATTCATGTAGAGCAGGTTCACTGTTTGTTGTCAGTTCTGGTATTGTAACTGAGATGCTCTGCCAGGTAGCCTAAATAAAGGTGACTGCATTTCACACAAAAGTTCAATTTGTTTCTGTTCATTTATACATTCAATAAAGGGTTATTAGATGTTTGATTTCATCCAAGTGTAAAACATGACTTCAGAAATTCAAGGAAACATAAAAATGCCTTCATCAACTGAAACTAAACTAAAATTGAAACAATTCAGATGACTAAATTATGACTAAAACTAAAAGATCTTTTAGGCAAAAGACTAAAACTAAATTAAAAAGTGCTGTAAAAATTAACACTGTTCTGATCGATAATCTCATTTAAAAAACAAATATTAGCCTAAACGTGCACTGCTTTCCATCATTAAAACTGTAAATTTTCAGCATTTACATTTCAAACATTGCAACAACTTACAATTGGAGTAAATCAAGAAAAAAAATCTTGCAGGAAATAAATTCAAATCAATCGATTTATAGGATATATTGCATAGCCTTAATTCTGGAGACTTATTGACCAAAATGGTAGCACCAGCTTAATTGTCAGTTTGGAGACAGGCTGTGGTGGCTACAGTGATCTACGAGGCCTCATTGTCCAGTTGAGTTAATGCCTGTGTCTAAAGATTGACTCCTCATTTTCAATACAATACTAAAGTATTATAGACCAATGTGCTGATAAATGTCAGATCCCAGGGATGCAACAATTCTCAATAAGTTATTGAACAAAAAATCACGTTCAACATGCACATGCGAGCTGCAGTAGTTTGGTTGTCAGTACAGAATTATTTTATTCCTTATTGCCTCTTTCTTTCCATATTTACTCTGCTGCATTTGTGCCTGTGAGTCAGTGAGCAGGGGTGAAACGCCCGCCACTAATAGCAATGTGCTGATGTTGCGCTAAGATATTTTATATGTGAAAACTAAAAATCAGTACAGGACATTTTATTTACTTTATTTTTTATTTGTTTTTTTTTTTATTTTTATTGTGAAATATAAGAAGAACAACATAGTGGACATACATTGGTGTAGGTACAAAGTGTGAACAAGGTGTGAGTGTGTCGACATGTTTGATTCACATTTAATTTATAATATAAATGGTGATTATGGCAGTAATACAAAGAGGAAAATAATGAATAATAATGGTAATATCAGTTATAATAATAGCAATAGGAGTTAACTAAAACTCTTCCTGCTTGTATTGAAACTAAGAGAAGGAAAGTATCATTTAAGAGGTGTGCTTATCTTTGAAACAAGAAAAGTTAGAATAAATATTAAACACAGATGTGTTTCGGTTTTGGGGATAAAATTTGGAATGAGCTCAGTGATGAACTAAAATGATGTTAAACTCTCTTAAAGTTCAGAAAAACCTTAAAGCGTAAATTAACGAATGCTTACAAGGTATAATGATCGTACAGTATTATGATTTATATGTCAAATTTATGTTGGATTGTACAGGAGAGGCAAAAATAAGCCACAACCTTCAGCCTAAACTATTTTCAGTTATTGATAAGTTTGTGTTAACCCTTTAAAGCCTGTTATGATACCTCTATCTAATCAATGTGATCAACAAATTACTAAGAAAAACATCTGAATACAATCAGAAAAATGATAAAAATGTCCTCAAGTGGGTTATCGCATACACCTAATGTATCATATGAAATTAAAAAAATACATAAAATATATTTTCTATTTTTTTAGGTATCAGTGGAAAGTGAAATAAACATTTCAGCTCCAAAAAAATAGAATTTTCTGGCTATAATTGAGTGTTCAGGCTTTAAAAGTTTAAATGAAATTAATGAATGAATTCATATTGTCAGGACAGCAATAGTAATAGAACTAATAATGGTGTTAATAACAATAATTTAAAAAATAAGACAGAAAAAGAGGAAACAAAGGATGAAAGAAGGATGTGGGAGGGGAAGAAATTTTGCGAGAGGGAAAAATAATAAAACAAGGTAAATAAAAAGGAGGTAGTTTGTATGATGTCACATTCACAGGATGCCTCAGCAGGGGGTATTTATTTATTTATTTATTTATTTATTGATTGATTGATTGATTTAGCCGTCATCCGTCATTAACTCTTCCAGGTTTTTATATTCATTACAAAAGCTGATGTTTTCACTCATTTCTTCTTCTTTACATGTTTTACTCTCATCCTTCTCTTTACTGATCTCTCATTTTGTCATCATGAATCATCCCTTTTTCTTTCTTTCTTGCTCTCTCTCCATTCTTCCTGCAGGAGCCTCAGACTACTGTTATCCATAACCCAGTAGATGGGACCAAGGTACATCCTCCTGCAGTCGCTCCATCTCTTTCTTTGTCTTTTACTCCATCTCTCACCCTCAGTTCCTCTCCATGTGGGTTCAAGCGTCAGGAGGGGCGTGTTTCCTGCAGGACTTTGTGTGTCTGTCTGCATGAGAGGGATGGAGAGAGCTGGAGCTGGAGCTGTGCGGTGTCTCCTCGTGGTCTTATACCGCCCCGCTGTGTTCAGATTATTGAGGCTCAGTGCTCTCGCTGCAGGCTGTGGCCAGTCCCTGTGTGTGTGTGTGTGTGTGTGTGTGTGTCAGCAGATTATCGGTGTGTGATCAATCCGTAGGTTGCAGTCCGTGTGCTGCTCAGTCAAACCTGCAGCTGTGTGCGTCCTGTTATTTTTCGCAAACGTGTTGCAAAGATGGAGTCATGTTGTAGATTTTGCTGTCAGAGACTTCAGTGTGCATGCACTCTTTGTGTGTCTGTTGCAGAGATTAGACGTGCATGTGTGCTGGAGCTGTGTCAGTGATCGGTGTTTTTGTTTGTGCATTCTGCAGGAGTCCTCTGACAGCAGCAACACCACCATAGAGGATGAAGATGTTAAAGGTAGGCCCCGCTCATCATCACCTGCAGACTTTATTATTCATATTATACATACCTGCAGACCTTTAGGGTCCAGGGGGGCGTGAGTCTGTGGGAGGAGGATACAAACCCCCCTATGTCCCAACATACTGAAGATCTAAACACAGGAGCTTTGTGGAGGAAAAGTTAAAGTTCTACACTCTAAATAATCTTTCTGTAACTTACTGTCGAGCCAGCGTAGCTTTATGAGCCTGTAAGTGGGTTAGATCAGATTAAATAAACTTTATTGTCACAGCATTGACAGCAGTGCTACTGGCCAGGGGCACGATATACATGAAAATCAATAGACGATGTAAACAAATGTAGAACTCTTTCAACGCAACCTAAAAACTCTTTTATGTAGAACTTCAGAATTTTAATGACGATTATAATTAACTATTTTTTTTGTGAGTATCACTTTTTCCCTTTATATTATTATTACACTGAATTTTAAAGTTTTATTGGCTGATGTTTTGTTCCATTTTAGTATTTGCTTATTATAGTGATAAAGTTTTTATCTGTTTACACTTAAAAATTTTAGATTTAATTTTAATCTTTTAACATGATTTTTGTTTTTGTTTTAGCTGTATCTTTAGCACAGGGTGTTATTTTTCTTGAGAGGGAAAATCAGTTAAAATCATAAATCAAATTTTGTGGAAAAAAAAAGCAGAGATTTTATTTTAGGTCATATTGCCAAGCCTGGTATGTACCTCGGTCTTGCTGTTTTCACTATTATAACACTTGCTGTGTTAAATTAGGGTTGCCCATGTCTGAATGTCTCCAAAGCAGGTCAGAAAACCTTGATGCTTCAAGCAAAACAAATGAGCTCTGAAAGGAAGTGGGTGTTTACCAGTCAGGCTGTCTGACTGCATCATGGTTAATGTAGGATTTAGTGCTTCTTAGAGAACTTCCTCCAACAGCTTGTTGTGTTTTTAAATCTGCAAACACTTTTACACACACTTTTTATTTATGATTTATAACGTTAATGATAAGGATAAAACTTTGGAGATTTTATTTCTAACCCATAGCCTCAACACACCACACATCAAACAGTATAAACAGTGATTTACTGGAACACGTATCTGTCACAATCATTCATTAAGGGTACATTATATCAGTGTGTAACCTTGCGCAGCAGCTGGATCCGCCTGATTCAACGACTGTAATCAGGCAGATCCATCTTGCCAAGCTCCAATCTACGAGTGTGGATGACCCAAAGTGGGACGGCCCAATCAGAGCTGACGAAAAGGGTTGAGGGTGGAAAGATGATCTCCAGAAAACACACTTCAGCCTTCATAAAGAGCTGATAATTACCTCCACCAAGGAGGTTATGTTTTTGCTTTGTTTGTCTGTCTGTTAGCAAGATTACATAAAAACTACTGGATGGATTTACATTGAAATTTTTACCAGAGGTGTGGTTTGGTCCAAGGAAGAAGCCATTACATGTTGGTGGTGATCTGCATATTTGTCTGGATGCAAAAAGTTCCAGAAATTTTCTAAAAATTCAATAAGATAACATTAGCGCCAAAATTAAAAAGCATATCTCTGCCATCACTTAATGGATTTGCATCAACAGGATGTATAAAATATTTCTCTATCATCAAGGTAAGTTTAATCTGGATCCGATCCAGATTGACGTCACAAAAAAACTTGACGTTTATAATGGGAAATCCACTTCTCCTCGGCTGCTGTGAGGGTTTCGCCTGTTTGACTTCATTATGGGAATTTTAGTTTATTTGCAAACTGACGTCCAATCGGAGCGCATGGTGATCCAGAATTGTATCTCTAACAGGGACTGTGGAAAAGCCACTGCCGTAACTGAGCTGTGTGGTGGAGGTCTGCACTCTCTGAAGGCTTTTCTAGTATTTTACGTTTATTGAGTTGTTATACAGACTTTATTCTAGACCAGTGATTCTCAACTGGTGGGTCGCAGACCCTTTTTCAGTGGCATTTGAAAAAAAGTGTCAGGACAAAAAAAAAAAAAAGATGTTCTTTTATTTTGAAGGGGCTTTTTATGCAGTGGAGTGTCATCTGTTCACTATCCTCATTGTCAAACTTTGCCTTTCGGACAAACAGTGCTGTCGTATTTATATTCATATTGTAAATATCGTTACTGTTAATAGTGTGAATTCCCTCTCTAGCATCAGCACATGCAGGTCAGTTTGGATTCTTATTAAACTCGTTTTTTTTGTGTTGGCACACTGTGATATTCTGGACTATCTCAACTTCAAACTGCAGCATCATTTTATTAAAGGAATTTGAGAAGCTGAAAATTTCTTCGATTTGGGTCGCAGCTTGTTATTGAATGGATGAATTATTTCAAACATGCAAAAACAAACATGGGTAGCCACCATAAACAGACCCATGCATAAACCTAAAACAAAAGAAAATAATCAAGACGACATCCTGCATGTGCAGCAAGTCCACATGCTCAAAAAGGAGTAGAAAGAAGTATAAACTTATTTAATCCTACCCCTTTTATTACCACGTCCTGCCGTGATGTTTTTAATTTCTAGTCCATATTTATAATATTTACAAGATTCAACTACCTAGGAGCCAATGTTTCTTATAATATGTTGGCTATAAAATGTTAAAAGCTACTTATACACGGTTACAAACATAATATTTCACCTATACATATACTTAATTTCTATACATATAATTCACCCCTACTCAAACACAGAAAAAGACATTACATAACAAGACAATATGTCTGTATTTTCTTAGACTCTGCCATTACTGTCCCGGGTTAAACTGCTGCTTTTCGTCCATATATTTATCTAAAGTTTGTGTTTTGAAAATTCTTTTAAATTTGCTTATGTTTTTACTTTTCTTTAATTCATCTGTTAAACTGTTTCATAATTTAACCCCTGAGATTGACATCCATACTTTTTCATGTTGTTCTGACACGATGTATTTTAAAGTACGGTTCCCCTCTTAAACTATAGCCTCCTTCTCTCTCTGAAAACAGTTTCCTCATGTCGTCTGGGAGTAAATGACTTCTTAATTTGAATATTATCGCGCTGTTTTGAACTAGACCAGGTTTTGAGGTTTTAGAGTTTGTAGTTTTAAGAAAAGTCTATTTGTGTGGTCTCTAAATCCTGCTGTATTGATTAATCCGATGGCTCTTTTCTGCATTTTAATTATTGTTTGAAGATTACTTTTATATGTGTTTCCCTATATGTCTACACAGTAGGTCAGATAAGGCCAAATTAATGCACAATATAAAAAATGAAGTTCTTTCTGGTTGAAGATTTGCCTTGCTCCGTGCCAACTTTAAAGGTTGATGGTGGGTCCTGAAGCCACAGTTGAGAACCATTGCTCTAGACTTCTTTATCAGAGTAAAATGACTTTTACTCAATGGTTTGACGCCTGAATATCTTCTTTTTCTAAAACATTTTGTGACTTTTACAGATTCTGCTTTCTCAGCAGGAGCTTAAAGTCGATCAGAGTCTTTTTACAGTGTAGTATAAGTACTTTTAGATAAGTAGAGGATCTAAATACTTTCTCTATCACTACAGAGAGATAGAAAGAGAGAGAGGGTGCATCAGAGCGAGCTAAGCCTTCCTCTCAGTGCGGGGAGGAAGCGAGGAGAGAAGGACGCCGTAAATCTGATCTAAAGGACTGCGACCAGAATAGCACGATGAGCTCAAGCAACCTCACATGCAAAGCAGGAGATATGATGGATGATGGATGGAGGTAGAGAGCAGCGGGTCGAGATTTATTCTTGTAAGGAGATGGAGGAGTAGGCGAGGAGATGCTTAGGCGAAGGCGAAGGGGACAACTTTTTGGATGGGAGCAGAGTTTGTGAGTGTCGTAGCAGGGAGGAGATTCACTCCCAGGTGAAAGAGAGATGACTGATAAGACTTACAATGAGTAACAAAGTCAGAGGTGAGGCTCATGGAGCGTTTTTTTATGCTTTATGTGAATTTTGCTGCTTTAAAATCTGAACTTCTCGTCTCTTCTTCACAGCTCGCAAGCAGGAGATCATAAAGATCACGGAGCAGCTGATCGAAGCTGTCAATAATGGAGACTTTGAGGCTTATGCGTGAGTCTGCACCACTTTATTTATTCTTTTACACACAGTTAAATATCTCCAGTGTGTTTTTAGATCCTTCAAAGTGAACAGTAAAGCTTGTCAGAGGAACCATTAATATGATTGACACACAAATGTTTGGTCCTTGCATCAGGAGATTACAGCAGAGTAATTCCAGTCATTGTTTGATCCTCTCTCTCTCTCTCTCTCTCACACACACACACACAATTAAGAATAATGCTTTCAGATGGAGCGTGCCGGGGGAGGGGTGGTGTAAAAGTGTGTCCGCGGTGATGGAGGCCCATTTCCGACAGTAAAAATAGCCCAGAAGAAAGGTCATGCATGATGGAGAAGATAACAGATATAGAAGAGAAAGTGGAACAGATGATCAGGGCCCAGATAAACCATTAAACACGGAGGTGAAACCAGCAGATAGCGACTCCTTTTAAAGATAATTAGTCCAATTTTTGAAGGTCAGATCATCGGACTTGTAATCAACATTAAGAATGAATAGGGATTTAATTTAATTAATCGACAGTCACTATATCAAGAGACATTACTTTCATGGAATAGTAAGCAGAAATTTTTATTTTTCGTGGAATAAGTCAAATATAAAAGTCAAAAGTTAAAAACTTGGTCATTATATTCAGATTAATTACTTTATGAAACAGGAAAATATTTCACAAAAGCTTAGAAATGGATCCCACGTCTCTAGTGGGTCCCGAGTGGAAATATCAACAGTGCTACTAATAAAAGGTTATTCCACATTCTTTCTTTTGCTGCTGAAAAACGGATTATTGCAGTGGATTAGTGATAAAAGCCATTTTGTTAAAGGTCGGTGTAGAGTCACGTTGGAGATGGTACCTCTGGACAAAACAAGTTCTGTACATGTGACAGGTGTGGCCAGGCCCCAGCGAGCCATGTGCATATGTTCTGGTTCTGTCCTGTTTTACATTTGGATTTGGATAATCTTTATTTCTAACATAGGAATAATAAAACATTAAAGTTAAAAAACAAACAAACAAACAAAAACAGCAAAAAATGAAAACATTATTTACAGAAATTCTTTAAATATTAATGCTGTTGGATGTTCGAAATGGAGTAGAAGGAAGCTAAGCTTATCCTGTCCAGCCCCAGTTTTTCATCGATGTATTACTTAATCACTAATCAATCAGAATCAATCATACAGTCTAACTAGAGAGAAATATTTCAAACTTTATCAAAGTTTTCTCTAATAAAACTTAGTGCAATGAAGAAGCTGCTCTTGTTGCTTTTGTTATTAGTGAGACGCATGATTTTGTTGAAATTGAAGTCACCAATTCCTTCTTCACACACATTATGGATTAAAGAAGTCCTTAATTTTGTTAAACTAGAAAAGATTAGTCGTGTTTTGAGGGGTTCCCTTTGGAAATTTTCTAAGACGTGGGATCCCTTTTTTGCATACATCCATGAACTGGAGCTCCCAGTTATTCCCGAGTGACCCACTAGGTATATCAGTGATATGACAGATCCTGAACTGACCAGCAGTTATTTACTTATTTATTATTATATTTTTATTTATTTTTTATTTTATTTTAACTTATTTTATTTATTTATGTCTCTGTCTTGTATTCGGTTCCTTGGATTGTAACATTTGTCCTGTCCTTTCTCTTTTTATTTAGTCTTGTACTCTCTTATCTGAAAATATTAATAAACAGACTGTGGAAAAATAACAAGTACTCCACATGCAAAAACAGACCAGTTTTACAAAGTCTGGCAGCCCTACGTGGACTACCTGACCACACTGGGACTATCTCAAAAGGAGCCTCTTAGGCCTGGACTATTTATGAACATTGATTATGCCAAACCTTTTCCCTTTTTTAATTTTGCTTATCTGAGCTGTTGTCTTTTTTCTTGTTTTTGTTTGTTTGTTTTCATCACAAAAATGAGAAATTAGACCAGTATTGTGAGTTATTACACCAGATGTTACAAGTTTTACAGTGTAATATTAACCGAGGCTTGGGGAAACACTAGTAAAGCAGGAGCTTCTGTGAAATTTTGATAACTGAGGCATTATTTTACCTTATTAAAGATATAAATCAGTGGTTTCCAAACCTTTTTTGCTGGGCCTCCTTTGGCATCTGGGGTCCAGACCCGGTTTAAAGATTTTGAGGTTTTGATACAAAAATAAATTTTCCTCTACAAAGAATTTACAACAGCTTGAAATGTTGCAGCCATTAAAAGTGATACCACAACATAAAAGATCACAATTTTAGATTAGGATCTATCTGATTCATTGTCTGTAATCAGGCAAATCCATTTTGCAAAGCTCCGATCTACAACAATTGTGCTCCACCTGAATCAGAGTCCTTTGAAGCAGGAAGAGGTGGAGCTACGAGCGAGACAGCAAGAAGTGACAACTTCAAGAGATTAGCATCGAGGCTAACAGCTTTGCAAGCAGTTTTAAATTAGATCTGGACCACATTTCTTCATTAAGTAAGAATGAACAATTAGTAAATTAGCAAATTTAGACCAAAACGCACCAATCTAATGTGTGCCATGAGAACATGCTTTACGGTGCCCAAATAAGGCTCTTTGTGTGGTCTTAAAATGCTTAATAAAGAAATAAGGACTTAAAAAACTGCGGCTGCATGTATGCCTTTAAATGGACATTTTATTATGAACTCTTCCTTGGCCACCCTTAAACTAATCCTGCTTCTCCTTCCAGGAAGATCTGCGACCCCGGTCTCACCTCATTCGAACCCGAGGGTCTGGGTAACCTGGTGGAGGGAATGGACTTCCACAGATTTTACTTTGACAATCGTAAGACAGTAATTCAATCTGATATTGTTGTTTTCAATCAACCGATTTTGTTTTTGACGATTTCAATGTTTTGCTCTAAAGATCCCTCTCTCCCGTCAGTCCTCTCCAAGAACAACAAACCCATCCACACCACCATCCTCAACCCCCACGTGCACATGATCGGGGACGACGCCGCCTGCATCGCCTACATCCGTCTGACGCAGTTCGTGGACGGGCAGGGCCGTCCTCGCTCCAGCCAATCAGAGGAGACCAGAGTATGGCACCGCAGGGACAGCCGGTGGCAGAACGTCCACTTCCACTGCTCAGGAGCCCCCGCTGCCCCCATGCAGGGATGAGGTATATCAGAAATAAATGAATGAATGAATACAGCAACAGGAAACCACTTCTGTTGGACTCTACGGAAGGAAAACAAAGTCTGATATTTAAGCCGTCTATCAAAGGAGTTAGGGCAACCACACGGGCTAATCACCAATGCAGTGTCAATTTGACATCACTTTTTTAATTTAGTTTTAGTCATAACTAAGTCATCTAAATTGTTTTAATTTTAGTCTAGTTTTAGTTGATGACATCTACTGTAAATTTAGTCGACTAAAATATGAAGTGTAAAGGGTAAGGCATTTTTTATGTTTCCTTGAATTTCTGAAGTCATGTTTTACACTTGGATAAAATCAAACATCTAATAACCCTTTATTAAAACAAAGAACAGGAAGGAGCAGTAGCCAGCCTGTAGACATATTTATATTATTTATATTTTTGTCTTTTTTATATATCTTTTTATCTGCTAACTGCTACTGGAATCTTAATTTCCATGAGGGAGTATCCAAAGGGATTAATAAAGTTCTGTCCTATCTAATCTATTGAATGCTAGATTATATAATTCCATGTCAATTCGAGTCATGATTTTTTTTCAAATTAAGCTTCAGTGTAATATTCATTATGTTTACAGGAACATTTACAAACATGACGGAAAATTAAATCATATCATCAAACACTGAAAGCTATTACCTTAATGCGAGGATAAAAATTAAAGGTAAAAATTGCTTTCCAATGTATTTAATAATAACAATAATAATAATAACTTAATTTGTATAGCACTTTTAAAAACAGAGGTTTACAAAGTGCTTTAACAAACAGTCAAGAACATACAGACGAGAAAGCAAAAGCAAAAAGCTCAGTTCAAATTAAGGCACTCTTACAGAAAGTCACAAGGTGTAACAAAGGTGAATTATAAATTAGATAAAATCTGAATAAAACATAATAACTGCATTAATATGTTAATAAAAGAGGAGGGACTTAAAAGTAGTGGGAGGTAAAAAGATAAGAGCAATATGGACAGAGAAAAGCTAAAAAGACAGTAAAGCCAAAATAAGATCGAGATAAGAGAGAAAAAACATATAAGAAAAAAAAAAATTAACGTTTCAAAGTCCTTGACCACCAGCAGTTATCGCAAATGAAGAACTGAAAGAGCATCTTTGACTGTCTTAACTTAAAAAAAATGTACTGCAAAAAATCCTTAATTGTGTTAAGTTAAAAAAGTTAAATAAAATAAAACGTTAAACAAAATTCATCAATTCCACAAAAGGAAAAAAGCAGCCATGCCAAACCAGCACGTCAACCTCTGATGGTTTTGGACATGAGCGCTGACATGTGACAACATCGCCACGAGAAAATAGCGACACAACAGATCCTGCAGAAAATTGAAACTTCAGTGATCACATGATTACGTTGTCTGAAATCGCGATGAGAAAACGATAAATCCTTCAGCCCTAAGCAGCAGTGATGGTAATAGATTTATTGCACATTGTATGTTATATTGATGGTTGTTGTTGTCCGAATACACAGAGCATCTCAGTTTTTTGAGGCAAAAGAGGGACTGTTAGAGCCCGATGTGTAACAATGACCCGAAATGTAATAACTGCTCGATAATGTAACAAAAACGTAATAACTTTTTGCCCATAATGTAATAGTTTGTTACATTTTGGGTCAGTTATTACATTATACCCCATGATGTTATAAAGTTATTACGTTTTGTGCTCAGCATCTTGTCACATTATCGACCAGTTCTTAAATTTTGGGTTTTATTACACTTCTTTTATTACATTTCGGACTCAACACTTTTGTCACATTATTGACCAGTTATTACATTTTTTTATAACATTTTGGGTCATTGTTAGATTTGGGGTCATTGTTACATATCAATATTGTGCATGTGGTCATAATGATATTCCTGATCGATGAAGGTCCAGTTCACTTCTTCTTCATCCTTCTTTATTCTTACACTGACCCGTGTCTCTCCTTCTTTTCCAGAGACTTGTGAGGAGGTAGAGAGGAGCAGCAAGGGAACAAGCGGATAATCCATGAGAGCGAATCAGCACCGAGAGAGAGGTGCAGGTGGATGGAGGGCAGCTGAAGGTTTTACAGGGTGGTGGACGTCCACCTCGCTCTTCTCTCTCCATCTCTTTCTTCTTCTTCTTCTTTTATTTGTCTTTACAAACAGACTGACACTCCCATCGCCAAATCCCACGCTACAGCAGAGGGCATATCAGCCAAAAAAGGAAACTCTTTAGCCCGCGTTTTGTCTTCAAGTCTGTGGCTACGGACGCCCAAAAATCTGTGGACAGCCGATTCCTTTGTCCCTGCTGAAGATCTCCCCTCCTTCTTCTCTGATTATCGTTCCTTACTCTGTCTTATTATTCTGGCTGCGGTCTGTTGTTGTGCTCTTTACACTGTACAGTATATTTACTAGTCCTCCTGATATCTTCTGATTCTGTTTTTTATAACAAGCATGTCTCTTACTATGTGGCTGTTTTTTCTGCACGACTACCGTAAGGCTGCCTGTGAAACGAACAAACGGCACCACGTGTCTCACAGAGGAGAGACCAGTGGGTGTGTTTAATTATACCTTTTCTTTGTTATTCAGTGGAGCTTTTCATTCCCCTCCTCCTCATCTTCTTCCTCTTCTATCGGAGAATATTTGACCCCCAAACGGACGCCTCCGCGTGTCCACCCAGCGCCCTCTGAGCTGCTCTGTGAGACCGTGAAAACCATGCAGCATGCTAAGATATATCCGTCGTTCTTGACTGATTCTCTATGTACCAAACATTTGCAAGTTAACTACTGAGGTAATGACAATGGTTGAAATTATAGTATCACGCTGTTTATGTACATTTTACGGTTTCATCGTGGTGACTTGACTACAATTATGCTGTAGATGGTATTTATTGATTGCATGATATTCCGAGTTAATAACATTGCTAAGTTGGGTGTTATCGTGCAGTTTTGTTTTGTTCTTTTTCTTTTTTTTTTGGACTGAGCTGTTGGTGATCTATTGCCTCTATTTTCTGGGCTTTGTAAGTGCATAACCTTAAACTTTTGTGTTTATATAACAGTGTAGTATACGAGGATATGTGAGGAAAAATGACAGAATATGCCTTTTAAAGATACTGCTGGTTCCAGACAAGTCTTACAAATCCCTCTTTTACTTTATCTAAGACAAGAGCCTATATTTACTCAGCTTTTATTTTTGTTAGAGCAGATTTAAGTGAATATATTTAAGTAAATATAGAGAATACATATACAGCTTAATAGATTTTATTTTACAAAGTGAGACAGTGCAGTTGAAACAGGGATGTTCAGCCAAGAAATGTCTAAAAAACTTTGTCCAAATGCACATTTACAGCCTCAAAGTAGTTCTGAGTTATCCAGATTAAAAAAAAAACATTGATTTATGAAGCAATATCCACATACAGAGGTTTAAGGTTAATGAAATGCATCAACTGTTTATGAGAAATGGACGTATTCACCTTAAAGTACATCACTGGTTAATGGATTACTTCTCAGAAGCCACAAACCTGGTCCCCAGTTTCCACATAAACCCCAGCAGAGAGTCAATCTTACTTCTTGCTCGTTAACCAATCAGAAAAAGAAGCAGGCAGGATATTAATTTTGCCACCAAGAATGGCGAAGAAGAAGCTGATCGGACTTGTCTTTTCAAGGAGTCAGTCTTCAGGCCTGAGTCACTGCTAATGCAAAGAGGGTGCTCTTCTGCTTGGGTGTAATTTCCTCGACTTTAAAGTTCAGCATTCACTTGTTGATAAGCAGAAGTTGTCTTTAGTTGCTTAGTATAGCGCTGCTCACAGGCTAAAAACCTCAATATAACTCCAGATGAGAGCATAATTTACCAAATGAGCGTTATGTTGTTTTGGAGAAGCTTTCAAACCAGAGATTGAGCACACAAAGCCAAAAAAACGGATGTTAACTGAAGCGCTGAAGCCCTCTGCTACAGTCACAGACGACTCGATGAGGTTCAATAAGAGGAAAACAGCCGCAAGAGCAGAAACACACCAAAACCAAGTACAACAACAGAAGAGCTCCAGGCCTGCAGGGGGCAGACAAGAGAAAATGTGGTTAAGCCAGCTGCTCCTCCATTTTGCATGGTCAAATCAGCCGCTCCTAAATTTAAAGTGCTCATGTTTTTGAACCTTTACGGTAAATGGTCCATGCAGAGCGACTTTATCAGGTTCCTGTTTTCCTTTTACCATCAAAAGTGTGAAATGTAGGAGTCTTGCCTTAGCGTTGGCTCTTAGACACCTCTTTTTCCAACATGAATGAACAGAATTTGTCATTTTTTAGCGTACAAAGGTCAATAAATGCATGGCGAGGTTTATTTTGAGCCCTTTAGGCAGATGTTACAATGAAATTAGATCATTTTCTTCATGTTCTACCTGATGAAACTGCTATCGTAATTTATTGTCTGCTTTCTGAGTAATTTACTTTCAAACTACACAAAGATATTTCAATGAACACACCTTTTCACTTGTTTAATTAGTGAGAAGGTCTGAACTTTGTAGTTGTTGCCTCGACCACAGTCTCTCTCATCTGTCTCTCCCGGCCACAGTGCCCCCTGCTGGCCTGGAGCTCTTCCGTTGTTGTGCTTGGTTCTCCTTTCATTGCTCTTGCATTTATTTTCCTCTTATTGAACTGCATCCAGCCATTGTAGGCTGTTTGCCCTCATCAGCCACCGTCCTCTGCTTGTCACTACAAGTCGTGCAAGACAACAGAACATCTGCAAAGGCCTCACTGTTTGACATGAAGGCTGCGTCCATTTCTTATTTACAGTCATGTTCATGCAAACAGGTGAAGATGACCTGGAACTTTTACCGTCTGTATATTTTGTGATTTTCTTTTAGGCTTGATAAAGTCAGGGTTTTTCTCCATAAAGCTGCGATAAATTCAGCTTTTAAAATATGAGGCTTTATTGTGAAAATGATCCCTACTTGATCTCTTTTACCCAGACAGTCCAAATTGATAAAAAGACCATAAAAGTCAATTATAACAATAAAATTGTGGGCACAACAGCTGAAATACACAACAAGGTAGCACACATGCAATAAAATACTCTATGGTGAGTTTATCTGAAAAGTTAAGAGCCAGATATTCTCCTCACTGGTTTGTTTTTACTGTGTAAACACATTTCCTAAAAGAGTCTCTCATCTGAAGCGAGGCAAACACATCCTCAGTGTTACTCTGAGGACCCTCGTGGTGCAGGAAAATGTCCACAAGAGGACGCCAAACGCCACCAAGGATAAAGTTCAGGGTCAAAGTACTTCTGTCCGGTTTAAGTTGGGCGTTGGTGACAGAGAGACCTCTGAGGCTGATAAGGAGGATGTGAGAGCAGAGAGATAAAGACAAACTTATGCAGAGGGTCAACCCAGGCCTTCAAGAACACTGTTTAACTGTAAATAAGTGGTTTTAGATGATTTATTGGGCTCAAACACTAACTTAAAATCAAAATAACAGTAAATACTGGAGCTAGGCTGCTTGAAAATACAATAATTAATGCCTCTTGACGTTTCTTTAAAGTAAAATGAAATGAATAGCTATAACTTAAAAGCTTGTTTTATGGCTTTTTAGGTGGATTTACAACATTTAAGGGGACAAACTTTGCAGTTTTAAGTCGGATTGTAGATTGTTTCAAATATATGGTGCAAAAAACATTAAGACATAAGGCATTGCAATAATTATAGCCATGGTAAAAACTGCTTTGCAGGAGAAAAATCATTGAAACAAGGGCATTCAATTCAAATGTTTAAAACCACCCAAGCACTACATCTGAAATACAGAAAGGTGTTTGAGAAATTCTTAAGAAAATTGGAAAATAAAAATGATTGATTCTTGGAATATTGTTTAAAAATAGAAACTTCTTGCACAAAGGTTTTTAGTCCTGAAAATGTGATCTTTCTTTGTGAAAAAGAAGACATTTTTTTTTATTTTTGATCATTTTCTGGTTATATACAGAGGCAAAACAGTCTAATAATCCTACAATCTTAAATGCAAGCTGTGATTAACAATCAGATTCCATTGTTTAGGGCCATATAGCTGTTATTAATAATTGGAATCCATCACGTAGGGCCTTTAAGCTGTAACTCACAATAAAAATCCATTGTTTAGGGCACAAATATTTTGATTTAGGGCTCTTAAACTGTTACTCAATATGAAAATCTATTGTTTAGGGTATTTAAGCTGTTATTAATAATGGAAATCCATTGTTTAGTGGCCATAATTCATTTTGAAGGGCCATCAAACTGTAATTAACAATGAAAATCCATTGTTTAGAACCCTTAAGACATTATTAACAATGAAAACCTGCATTTCAGCACCCCCTAAATGACCAAGTTGCACATTTTTATGCCATTTGTTCTTTAAACCTGCCAAATAGAAATGTGATCTTGTGGGGTTTTTTTATTGAAAAAAATAGGAATTTTAAGTCTATTGTGGTAATTTGCGTACTTATAAAATGGTCAAACCCGTCATACAATTCTTCAAATTTAAATTCAAGCCTTGATTCACAATTAAAACTTGTTTTTTGGCCCAATGAGTAACTTTGTTACAAATCTTCATTAGAAAAGCCCACTGCAGGATCTGTGTGGTGTTTTCTCTTATTTTATTCTCTATTCTTTTAAACCCAGACCCTCAAATCATCTCTTTAACAGGATTATTGGTCACTTTTGTCATTGTCCTTTTTGGAAAACAATCTTCAGGCCACTTAGTGACCTGGCTGTGACTTTCAGGACCACAGAAGAACGTCATTATTTATTTTCTTAATGTGAACGATGAGATGATTCAGGAGAACGCTGCAGAGTGTAAAATAAAGATTCTTTCTGTTTTTTTTACACTTATGAAACTGATAACGATGACAATGATTCCTCTCTCTGGTGTGCATTCCAAGTCTTTTCAATATTCAGATGTGATCAGATGTAATCAGTGTGTGAACCAATAAAAAGACAATGCAGAGAGCATGTTAGTCCTCTCTCTTATCTGCACCTTCAGATACAGGACAGAGCGCTCTGCTAATGATTGTTTTATGTGTGTTTGGGACACATTATTCTGTCCTTAAGGCCAAAGGGCCATATTACATATAACTTTACAAAAGGAACAAATGAATAATTTAGAAGTTATTATATCAACATTCATATTTTTAAACTCAATGTCACTGTTACCACTTACAATGCAACCTGTTTAATGTAAATTAAAGTGCATTTACCAGTTGTTAAATTACATTTTGCTTAAATAATATTCTTGTATTCACACATGCCATTAGAAATGCATAATAGAACTTTAACAGAAACAATTACAGCTGATTGTAATGCTGTTTTCTTAGGAATATTGCAATTTCCATCTATTTAATGCAGGTTTTCTGTCCTTTAATTATGTAAAATATTTCTTTTTTGATATTTAGAATTGACTGGCAGGTCATAATGAGGGATTTGGGGGCTGCAGGGGTCGCACTTGGGCCACTAGTTGCACACTCCTGGTCTAGGTTGTCTGATTTTCTGCTTCATAGTTCTTCTTCTCCACTTGAATCAGCAGTAGAGGCTGACTAAACACAAATGTGGTGGCCAATATTTTGAATTTTGCAGCTTTAATGAAAAACAACGTTTATGCAGATGATACAGTGGTTTCCCACCAATATGAGAAAACAACCTTTTATTGATTTACTGCTGCTTTTTTATTTTTATCTAACAAAGATGATTTAAGAGACTAGCAGCACTATCTAACAGCTTTTCTCCCTCATTTTGTCATAAAAACACTTAAAAACACAACAGTCATTTAAAATTTAGCTAATAAACAATTAAGGGTGCAGCTTGAATTGAAAAAGGAAACCAACTCATGACAAATAGTGAAGTGCATGGAGTGATATTTGTGAATGAATCTGGCTCCTATTTGAGAGACGATTTCCTTTTACCCATTTATGGAGTAGATTAATAGATGTAAGAAAGCCTTAATGGCACTAAATGGAAAGCAGTTTGAAAGCTGAGCTCTTAATCCTGAGCTCAGCCTCATGATCAGATCTCTAAAACTAGACACAACTCCCATCACCATAAGTAAGGCTGCTCGATGTCAATAAACCACACTCTATAGCTATTTTTAACCCTTTAGTGGACTGCTGCAGCTTATGTCAGTTGATGGGATGTCTTAAATACATGTTAATACAGGTGAAGTCTACACATGACCAGCCATCAGATTATAGGCATCCAGACCACTTCTGTAGTCTACCTATTGAATATATAACATTTTCGTTACCCACTAAGACATGCAAAAACAAAGCGTTGAGGATGATCACTGATCTGAAGGCACAAAATGGATGTTAATGCATCATAAAAATAGGACCTAAGATGCTCGGTTACATACTGTCAACAGAGTGGCGTAGGGATGACATATTTTTATAGGCCAACCCTGAAGTTAGCACACTATAAATCCCCTCGACTGAAAGCCAGTGGGATTATTCAACTTGTTTTTGGATCTTAGCTGAAAATACAGTTTGCGGAAACTGTTAATCAAACTTAAATAATCGTTCACCATGATAATCTTCATCAACGAATCCAACTCATGAGGGTTTCTTAAGCTTTGAAGTAGTCATGGCGGTTCCATGTTGAAGCAGCAAGGTTTTTGTTGCTCTTATTAATAGCTTTTAATAATCAAAACAAACAAAAAAGATTATCTTTGCTTTAATTCATGACAGACCATGTCTTTGTCTTGACTCGGGGTGACAGAATACTTTACCCTTTTTAACCTCCTGGTGTCACGCTGTAACCTTGGTTTACTAATAATCTCCTTATCCAATGATCTGATCAAGTTGGTGCTCGTGGCTGTAGCTATCACGTATATTCATTCATTCATTCATTTTCTATACTGCTTATCCCTTTCGGGGTCGCGGGGAGGCTGGAGCTTATCCCAGCTGTCATTGGGCCAGAGGCAGAGTACACTCTGAACAGGTCACCAGCCAATCACAGGGCCACACCGAGAGACAGACAACCATTCACGCTCACACTCATACCTAAGGGCAATTTAGAGTCACCGGTTAACCTAATGAGCATGTTTTTGGTCTGTAGGAGGAAGCTGGAGTGCCTGGAGAGAACCCACGCATGCACAGGAAGAACATGCAAACTTCACACTGAAAGGCCCTGCCCGACCCGGGGATCGAACCAGCGACCTTCTTGCTGTGAGGCACGTGCCACCATGCCACCCTATCGTTATATCATTGTTTATTAAAGAATAATTAGAAATTATTTTACTGGGGCTCCTGGACATTTTTCTGTCAGCAGTCCGGTAGCGACCATTCCTTTAAAAACACAATGCTTCGAAAGTCTAAGTCTAAGGATGCTGGTTTGGCTGATTGGTAAGTAACCAGGCATGACCTATATTACACATTTTTTACATTTTTCAATAAAGGCCTATAGAATGCCCAAAAAATACTCTTTAGATAAAAAAGTCTATATCTGGCTGATGCCTGATGCATTTCATGTTACAAAGTTAAACATTCAAATCCAGTATGCATGCCTTTTTTTATATCACAGACCTTTTACTGAGGAGCACCATTCTAAAATCCCGAAAGACTTTTGGCCGAAGTGCTGAAATGCTAACTCACTTCTAGGTTTTATGACTTGAGTTTTCTGGCTCTAGAGCGCCCTCCATTGGACAAACCATGCTATGACGCCCCCTCTTATCACTCCCTGTATTACAGTTAAGGTTTGTGTGTTTGACAGTACGACTGCACGGTGTAGCAGCAGGTAAGGGAGGCACCTCACAGCAAAAAGACCTTAGGTGAGTGAGTGTGTGAACAGCTGTCTGCCTCTACATGTCAGCCCAGTGATTGGCTAGCTAACAGTCCAGGGTGTACCCTGCCTCTTGTCCATTTTCAGATGGGAAAAACACCAGTCTCACATGGCCTAGAAAGGGACAGGAAGTCCTAAAATGGAAGAATGGATGGATGGATGGACTTGGCTACAAGTGCTGCAGAAGTGCTTAACTATTGTAATCAATGAGGTTAGAGGTTTATTTCCTGTTTAATGTTTTCTGATAGAAAGTTATGAGCTGGCAGAAGCCTTGTAATTTAATCCTGGTGACCCATGAAAGTCAAACAAGGGGCTGCAAGCAAAAAATCAGTAGGTGTGATTAGTTTAGAATAGAGGACAGTGAGAACATTACACTGCAAAAACTCAAATCTCAGCAAATGTGTTTGTCTATTTTTAAGTCAGAAATATCTGAAACACATTGGGCTCTAATCTCCTGGCGCAGCCTGGTGCACCCCCCCCCCCGCAGTGGTAATTTCGTCCGCCAATTTGACAATTTGGTGGTCCGGCTGCGCCGAGATGGGTGTGACAGCGCACCAGGAGGAGGTGTCGAAAGATTCAGCTTGGCGCAGTGACAATTTCGTGCCATAAAAAAGCGCGGAAGGTGCGCTGAAAGCTCGCCAGCTCCAACCTGGTCTATTCTGGGCGCAGAGGAGGCGCACCCCGGGCAGTGGTATTTTGGCTGACAGGTGCGCAGTGCGCACACGTCACTAAAACCTCACAGGCAGGTGTCCAGAGTGTCAGGCACATTTCAATGCAATAAAGAATCACAGCAACCACTATTTAATGTAACCGTCTGAACCAGCACATACATTTGTATCAATATTAAATTTCCCGTCACATCTGATGTCAGATCAGAGACGTTTGTCATAACTAACGAGTTCACATCTCTCAGCCAACCACAAACAGCCACATCATCCAATACGGAGTATCCGGCTTCTCTCATCTCATGAAATTTAAAAGAAAAGAAAAAAGAGAGAGACGCTCGCTGAATAAATGTAAGTCACTCGGTGTCTGAAGGATTTACCTAATTGCCCATATTTCTCTGTTTTAATCTTTATTCTTAACGTGATCTAAAAAGATGGAGAACACTATTGCAAGAATGATGAGGAGATATAATTTCACCAAAGGCGCTGCTATTTGACAGACCAGTAATGCAGGTGGATCACAAGTATGATGAATGGATTAGCCTGCTGCTGTGTTTAAATGTAATTATCACTTAATTTTGTACTCCTATTATGACACAGGAACAGATTACATCTGTCCCGTGAGGTGGTCCACATGGTGATGCGCATGGTGTCCTCCGATGTGCGGCCCGGTGGCCCCTGTGCTCTCCCAGATGCTGTAAAAGTGACAGCGGCTCTGACCTTCTTCACCACTGAGGTGAAATTGTCACTGCACCTCGCCCGCGGCACATTCAAAGGCGAGGAGAGGCGTTCATTTGATTGGTGAAGATTACACTCGCCTGTGTTAAACCCACTCACGCCTCCTCTCCTCCCTCTCTGCCATTTGCGCTGGTGGGAGAGATGGTGGCATGGGTGCGCCTCCCTGCGCCAGACTGCGCTGTGCACGAAACTTGCAAAATGCACCTGGACACACCCCGTTGGCGCGGCGCAGGGCAGGTGCGCCCCGCCTGCGCCTGGTCTACGAAATTAGAGCCCTTATTCTTACCCATAGTTCAGATAAACATCTTACTACAAGGAATAAAAGGCGAAAATCAGGCATTGAACTGCTTGTTATGATAAGAAAATATCTGCCAAAGAAACAAGGAAAGTTTGTCTCAGTAAGGGTCTTAAATTCAGGTTTAAAACCTCCTCTGGATAAAAATAAATAAAAAATAAATAAAATTATTCAAGACCCTTCAAGTTACATTTGTCTTGTCTCATTGGCAGATTATTTTACTTACAAGCAACTCAGGCTTAATTTTTAGTTTTTATATCTTCAAATAAGATCTTAATCCAGACATATCAAGGAATTATGTCTTAGAATAAGTCTAGTGAGGTATTTTTTACTTTACAATGGACACATACTCTCACCTAGATCTGAGTTCATTATAATAAGCCTGCATGCATTAGATTTCATCAGATATTTAATAGTATAATTTTCTTTGCGTTAGAATCTGCAGAGTAGCCAGTTGTTCCTCTGATTTGTGGACTAAAGTCCTAATCTTAACTGTGTGTTTACCTGAATGTGTTCCTGCTCTGGTGACATTGATTTGATAACCTTTACTCCTACAGGACGAGACAAACAGGCTCCCTTTAACGACCTGATTATGATTACAGCATATATAAGACAATAAAAGCAGATGAAATTTGACTATTGTTATCAACAAATTATGCAGTCAAGAGGCCAAGGACAACAGCGTGGAGGACAATAAAGAACATAAAGTCAGATAATTATAGTTCACTTATAAATATCATGAAAAAGTATGTTTCAACCGCAGAAATATGGATATTTCTAATAATTCATGCTAAATTTTGTCAATAATGAATCTTAACTTCAGAAAAAAGTAGATATTGTGATATATTGCAGGGGGTTATTATAGAACTAAAGGATCAAAAACCATAAAGTGTCTCTCGCCTGTTCCCTTTGTAAATATGGGAAGGTTATTAAGTTCATCTTTACATAATCAGTGAGGGGACAAAGGTCAACATTTATGGCTCTGTCCTGTGAATAAAGTACATCAGGCGACTGAGGCAGAACATAAAGCAGTTTGCTGTTACAGACCGTGTTCCTCTCAGAGTTTAACACAGCGACTGAAAAGCGACAAGACTTAAATTTGAAGATATTAATATTCTTTTCTTCTGGTTTGATTCCCATTCCCTGTGACTTTACTCTTGAAACATAAATCTAATGGGGGAAAAGCAATGTTAAAAGAAAACGTGTTTTTTAGCAAATTAGAAAAAAATCCTGCTTTACTTAAGTAATGTTATTTAATGCAACTTTATGCACAACTGTCAGCCTCTATTTGAAAATATAGGGCTCTAATTTCGTAGACCAGGCGCAGGCGCGGCACACGGGATGTGTCCAGAGCATTTTACAAGTTTCCTGCAGGGCGCAGGGAGGCGCACCCACGCCTCCGTCTCTCCAATCGGCGCAAATGGCAGAGAGGGAGGAGAGACGGCGTGAGTGGGTTTAACACAGCCAAGTGTAATCTTCACCAATCAAATGAACGCCTCTCCTCGCGGGCGAGGCGCAGTGACAACTTCACCTCGGTGGAGAAGAAGGTCAGAGCCGCTGTCTTTTACCGCAAGTGGGAGAGCGGCGGGCTGCGCCTTGCAGGCCACGATGCGCGTCACGGGACAGATATAATCTGTTCCTGTGTCATAAGAGGAGTACAAAATTAAGTGATAATTACATTTAAACACAGCAGCAGGCTAATCCATTCATCATGCTTGTGATCCACCTGCATTTCCTGGTCTGTCATCGCCAAATAACAGAACCTATTCCCCGATATCTCCTCCTCATCATTCTTGCAATAATGTGCTCCATCTTTTTAGATCACGTTAAGAATAAAGATGAAAACAGAGAAATATGGGCAATCACAGGTAAATCCTTCAGACACCGAGTGACTTACATTTATTCAGAGCGTCTCTCTCTTTTTTCTTTTCTATTAAATTTCATGAGATGAGAGAAGCTGGATACTCTGTATCGGATGATGTGGCTGTTTGTGGTTGGCTGAGAGATGTGAACTCGTTAGTTATGACAGACGTCTCTGATCTGACATCAGATGTGACGGGACAATTAATATAGACACAAATGTATGTGCTGGTTCAGATGGTTACATGAAATAGTGGCTGCTGTGAATTTTTATTGCATTGAAATGCGCCTGACACTCTGGATACCTGCCTGTGAGGTTTTGGTGACGTGTGCACACTGTGCGCCTGTCAGCCAAATTACCACTGCCCCAAGTGCGCCTCTCCTGCACCAAGAATAGACCAGGTTGGAGCTGGCGAGCTTTCAGCACCTTCCACGCGTTTTTTTTGTCACGAAATTGTCACTGCGCCAAGCTGAATCTTTCGACACCTCCCCCTGATGCGCCGCCACACCCATCTTGGCGCAGCCGGTCCACCAAATTGCCGAATTGGCTGCGCACTGCGGTGCGCCGGACGAGATTACCACTGCGCGGGGTGCGCCAGACTGCGCCACCCTGTGCTGCGCCAGGAACTTAGGGCCCATAGTGTCATTAAGCTTCAAAATAGGAATCAAAATTTTGCTTTTTATTATTGTTATTATTATCATTATTATTATTATTGTATTTCAAATGTTGCCAGCCCTTTTAACATCTGTATCTTGATACTGGTCATATCTATGGCTGATGTAGAATTTATTATTCAGAAAAATCAAACAACATATTGGCTACTATTAATTTTACTATTGCAATTACATGTAAGTTCTAATAGAAAAAAAAAGATTATTATTTTGTTACTGTAATCAGACTTTAGTCATTAATTGAATAACAACAACAACCACAGCAATAATAATAAACAACCATAAACACACAAATGGGTGTGAACCCACACACACACACACACACACACACACACACACACGCATAAAGACATAGCTGATATTTTATTATTTTAAATCGTAGACACACTCATGCATGGTTAATTTGCTTGTAAAATTATTTTGTTTCCTGCCACTCAAATGTTACCAGCCCTTTTGAAAAATAAAAGATTTGTCTCTTTGTCTTGGTTATCCAAAGTACTTAAGTGGCTTACCCATCTACCTATCTATCTATCTATCTATATACAGTATCTATCTATGACTGAAGAATATATTATTATACAAATCAAAAACATTTATTCCTTATTTTACAGCTGCAACTACTTATAAGTCCTTAACAAGACTAAATATGATTATTATTTTAATCAAAGTTTAGTCATTAATTAACTGACAACCACTGATGGAACAAACGTAAACCTGTTTTTCAGTCTGTCCTATCAGCAGATTGTTCTCATACTTCTTTGAATAGATGAATGAAATGTCCTTCTCAGAAAGATTGTTTTTGTTTTGTTCGCTGATTGTAAACTGTTGTTCAACCAGTTAGTCGCAACCACCTTGATGTTACGTCACGAACGTCATGACGTAGATCAGCACCAGAGTAATTAGACAGTGCCCCTAGAGCGCGAGACCCTTCTGCAGATGACAGCTTCAGTCCACGCGCTGCATCCTGCTCGAGCTCAGTACAGGACGCCACAGCACAGAGCTACGGTAGCTTATCTTTTACTGCACCAGGGGCTGTGAGGTGGCAGCAGGAGCGTCAACAAGTCTGCTGAGAAGGTAACGAACCAGGAGAGTCAAAATTTAATAAAAGTTTGAGTGAAGTTTCGAGAGATCCGACTTTTACCGGTTTGTTCTGTGTGTGAGCTGCACGTGACGGTAGTTTTAAAAACATTTCGAATGCGCTCGAGCTCTCAACGGTTGGTGTTTTAAACGAAGTTTGAGTGTGTTTATAATGTTGTGAGGACATTTGTGGGCAAAATGTCGAACCATGGGTACAAACGACAAACAAACCAATTTAACAACCCTAATTTCACGAACTTAACTTGGCTTAAGTCTCCGTTTTTGTCGAAGGTGAACGTTAAGGTAAGGTTAAGATGGGCATTTGATCGTAAATGTCGAGGTTTCTGAGGAAAATAGTAGAAATCAAGCTTGACGTGATGGCTGTAACTGTCTGTGTTAAACAAAAATACTAGGATTTGAGGGATAAAATATTAGGATTACTCCTGTATTTTTAACCGTATGTATAGATTGATAATAATTTTCAATTTGTCAACCATATCTGCTTAAGTGTTGGTATTTTAGCCGTCTTAAACACAACAATAGCTAGGTTTGGGTAATATGGATCAAAAATATTTCTCAGTATCATTTAGCTTTTATGGCGATGCTCTAATTCAGAATTAGCATCCAACACCAACCAAATGTGGCCACAATCGTGGATGAATAAAGGTAAGAGTTATTTTTGAAAAAATGTGACAAATGCTACTTTTCTGCCTTTTATTTTCTTTTTCTTAATGTGTCATAGTTAACAAGAATAGGCTTGAAAGGTCTGCATTTTGTGTCACTTGAAGATAACTGTAGCTCAACTTCAATAAAGTTATTTTCACAATAATACCAATCTTATTTTTCTCTCTGTAAAAGTACCCAATCTCTATGTTGTGTAAGTGCCTTTGTTTTGGAACTGCCGTATCAGGAAATTGGATGTTTCAGCAGTAGCAAATCAACCTAACTCAGGTGTTTAAAATAATATGCCTCATAAAACTTTATTTTTGAATCCATTTAAAGTATTTTATGAATGTATGACTCCTTCAGATACATCATCTAATTTTCAAAGAGGGGCCTTTACAGAAATATGCAGACAAAAACAAAACATTGCAAAGAAACAAACATTTACAGTACAGACATCACTTTAATAATACAATACTGAAATACTCAAAACAAACACAGAAAGCTCTCCCAACCCAACCATTCCCTCACCTGCTAGCCCATCATAGATTTATAGCTGTCATCAGTAACAAACATTTACATTATTAAGTACTTAATATACATTTTGACACAGTAAAGTATTTCACTCATAAATTCTGAAATTAGAAGTGAGGTGTTTGTAGATGAATAAAGGCAGATTTCTTGAAAAAAGTCAGATGAAATGGATCTGAGGGAGTCAGGCAAATTGTTCTGTTATGATGAGTCTTTGAGTTAAAAATCAGAACTACCAATTTCTTTATGAAGTCTCAGAATAAACAAAAAGGTGACTTGTATGATGTAGGTTGTACTGGCATCTATATGGAGTTAGACAATGCGGCCATCTGAAATAATTTGGGATGTGTGATATTATTGGACCAGTACTGGTATTGGCATATAATTGCTTAAAAAGCGGATTATCAGTGTAATCAGGTATTAAAGTTATTGCAGATATTTACAAGAGATATTTTGGCCATACAAATTGGTATAGAATACCTCACATACTGGCTGTGATATTGGTAAATGTACAACATACAATGACTGTTTGACTCATAGTCATTCAATGTCCACTCACATAAATCAAAAGTATATTTATTAAAGAATATAATTTAGTTCTGCTTGCCTCTCATCTGTTTCTGAAAAAAAAAAAATACTATCACCCTAAAGGACCAGGTAAATTTCAATTAAATGAAGACTTTGCGAAATAGCAGTATCAATATTGGTATCAGGCGATAATGAGTTTGGGAATTTATGGTGTCGAAAATAATTATTTAAACGATACAGACATATACGAAGATGCACCTATGCAGAGACAGTCATTAATTGTTTGCACTATCAGTTTTGTTTCTGAAGAAGAATAAATCAAGTATAAGAAGATGAAATCTATTAAGTTTATTTTGGTTCAAAAAAAGGCATTTTTGCTGCAGTTGATCACAAAAGCGGTTTTTCATTTATAAAATATGTTCATATTTATCTGGCTGCTTGTATTTTTTATTTAAAAAGTAGCCTGGTGCAGAAATACGGAAAATTAAGGATACTACTCACTTCTTTGCGTCATGATTCTTCATCAAATCGTTTACTTAATAATCAAATCGAATCGTGAGACTAGTGCAGATGCACAACTCTATTGGTAATATAAGATATCGAGAGAAATCCAATATCTATGATAGCAGTCATGTCAAAGCACAAGTAGGGCTGGAAGATATGGTCTAAAAATAAAATCCCAGATTTTTTTTCACAAAACTTGATTTATGATTTTAATCGATTTTTCCCTCACAAGGAAAAAAACCTCCAAGTGACACAAAAATACGAAAATCAAGTTTTGCTTTTATGATCTAAAAATATATTCTGAAACTAAACAGAATTTCCCTCTAATAGTTAAGTCGCGTGCTGGTATTTTTTCACAAAATGTTGATAATGTAGTTTGAACGTAGACAGGTTTTATAAAACAAGTTCATATTTATCTGGCTGCTTGTGTTTTTTTATCTAAAAAGTAGCCTGGTGCAGAAATAGGGAAAATTAGGGATACTACTCACTGCTTTGCATCATGATTCTTCATTAAATTGTTCACTTAATAATCAAATCCAATCGTGAGACTACTGAAGATACACAGCTCTATTGGTAATATAAGATATGAAGAGAAATACAATATCTTATCCCTAGTCACAATGGTAGGTTTGTATAACCTTGTGATGAAGTAACAAAACCCCAGTTTCATGCCACACATGCACTTTACAGCCAGAAGCACAATGTCAGTATGTAAATGGAAATGTCATAAAAATGTCATAAAATACACCACCTGCTTATGATTGATAAAATAATTACACAAGACATAAAAGAGATTATCTTTTGATTACTGAGCATATAACTGCAAGGGATTCATGCTGTAAACAGTTTATTTAGGTAATGGAGTTTTGAAACAATACTTGAATTACAGCTTCTTTTATTGTACTAATTATTCATTTAAACTCAACAGGGTCCAGTGTGTCATCAGCAGAGCAGAAGCAGCAGAAATCGTGAAGAAGCCAGCCTCACCGGTTCAGCTGCAGTCAAGAGGAAGTACTGAAGCTGCTGGGAAGCCTGAGGAATCTGCTCAACTTGGAAACTGCATTATTCTTCCACTGAGGAGGAAGAAGAGCAAAGGAACTGTGGCTGACCTGCAGCCATGCACCGCTTAAGGACTACAGTGTCAAGGCTTCGGCCTTTGACGGCTGCACAGACAGCACAGAGCCGCTCGCAGCACAGACTCTTAGTGACCAAAGGAGGCTCAAGGACGTTTCAGCCTGTGAGGCACCTGAACACATCAGTGGCCTCAGAACCTTTTCTTAATGGAACCAGCACAAACTATGTAGAGGAGATGTACTACGCATGGCTGGAGAATCCCAGGAATGTACACAAGGTAGCATGCATTTTTGTTTTTGCTTGGTGTCATACGTGGGTCATGTTTTGTAGGCCTAGAATGTGCCTTAAGGGGGTTTGCAAGAACAGAGACCAAACTTCAGCTATCTAAAGGGCTGTAGAAGATAAACACAGACCCCATGCTAACAGTTAAGCAGGTTAAAGGTAGATACAGTAGTGTTTGTACTGTATGTGTTTGCGTGTTTGTTTATGCATGTTTGAATAGTGCAGCAGCAAACTGTAGAGACAGGAATGAATGACAGACAGTTCATAGACTGTGAATGGCTTTAGTCCAAATTGCAGCAGCCAGTTTGACCTCCAGTCAAAGGTCTTCAGAGAGGTCGACACAAAAATGCTCTCATGCTGTTTTATTTTGATTAAAAGTCTAGTTAATGGGATATACCGTGTTTTCCGGACTGTGGAATATAAGTTGCACCAGTCAAAAAATGCATCAGGAAGAGGACAAAAACATATGAGTCGCACTGGACTATAAGTCGCATTTATTCAGTGCGCTCTAAAAGAGAGGCAGTTGCGTTGCATGAAGCGGTAGCACCAAGAAGGTCCGCCTGCAAAGTAATTTATATTCATCTCCTTGGCAACTACCAGGGCGTGGAGACGCAATTGCTTTGTTGACAAGCCTCTCCAGGCAGCGCGTTGTTCAAGCACTCATCTGTGGACTCGTCACTCCAGCTCTGGCATCTTGCTTTCAGCCCTCGATTAGCATTTTTTGTTTTCTTCATTGCAGTAAGAGTAACCTCTGCTTTTTGCCAGTCCCTCACATGTTTCTCAGTCACTCAGAACTTTCTTTCTGCTGCTCAATTACTTTTTTCCTCTGCATATTTTACCACCTGCAGTTTGTAATCTGCAGAATAGGATTTTCTTTTTGGGGGCATTTTGTTTGTGTTCAGTCTTTCTCAGCTGTCTTTAAGTTGATATTTCAGTACATTTTTTCAGTGGTAAAGAGGCAGCATGTAGTTGTCACAAGCCAAGAACGCCCTCTCGCAGCTGTAGACAGTAATGTTTACTCCTTGGGTCATGTCAGTCAGTATGAATTAACATTTAAAAACATGTTAAATTATACATATTTTGATATATAAGTTGCACTTGACTGTAAGTTGCAAGACCAGCCAAACTATGAGAAAAGGTTCAACTTATTGTCTGGAAAATACGGTAGATGGCTAACATGTACAGCCAAATTAGCAGCTGTAAATATCTGCTAAAATGTTCATATCTTCCCATAGAAATAATCAACTTTTAGGCTTTTTTTCCAACAATATCTTGCATCCCTAAAAGCAATATTATTGAAAAACATGACAAAGCAGGATGACTGTAAGAATGTCAAAGCACAAGCAACCTCATAAACACTGTTCACCCTTTTCCAACCTATATCACTGTTGTCACGGCAGTAGCTAGAGGCAAAACAGAGCAAAACTGGAGTCAAACATGAACCACCACCACAGACAGGTTTACTGTATTAATGTGCACGTGCATCAGTGTCAGTCACATGACTGCCATTGTGTTTGATGGAAACCAAATCCACCAATTGTCCAATTTACCTTACTTCATCTGCAACAGAAGTCGCAGAGTCCTCATGTTTCCTGCACGTTAAAAGTTCAAGCGATGGACAACACTGACACACTGTCGCGGATACAGCAGTGTTACAGTTTAATGAGTTACTGTGTCAAATGGAGACATTCGGCAGGTTTTCTTTCTTGAATCTTCTTTTGATCTTCTTCTAAAAATACTATTTATACTGTATGAATCTTTAGTGAACAGCTAAACAAAGACGAGGGCGGCACGGTGGTGCAGCAGGTAGTCCACGTGCCTCACAGCAAGAAGGTTGCTGGTTTGAGCCCTGTGTTGTCCAGGTTCTTACTGTGTGGAGTTTGCATGTTCTCCCTGTCCAGTAGTGAGTTCACACGGCATTTCGGGCCAAAAGCAGATCACAGACATGCTTGTTAGGTTACTATTGACTGTACATTGTCCTTGGGTTTGAAGCGTGTGAATGGTTGTTGTTTGTCTCTCTATATGGCCCTGCGATTGGCTGGCGACTTATCTACGGTGTGACACTGTTAGCTGACAGTGATGGCTGACACACCTATCCAGCTGAAATGCGTCTCATTTCTGACCTGGACCTCTTCAAATCTAGACTGAAAACCTATTTATTTAGGATGGCTTTTAATACCCAGTAGCGTGGTGGCACTTTTACTTTTACTTTGTTTTATTGTATTTTATTCTTTTTTATTGCTTTTATTACTTTTATTGTTTTATTTAATCTTTTTTATTTACTATCTGTTTGTAAAGCACTTTGGCTCACCGAAAAGGTTGTTGTAAAGGGCTGTATATATAACGAACATTCACATTTGCCCCCTGCAAGGAATAAGTAGTAGAGCTGGGCAATTAATCCAATTTTAATCAAGATTACAGTTACTGCCTTTCACATTGATGAAAATTGAGCAATCAAGATTTAAAGATTATTCAGCCTCATGACATACTTTACTTTTATTTTTAATTTTCCACTAATATAATTTACATTATTTTTACAAGTGAGTATTTTCTATGTATTGCCCAATCTTCAACGTTAAGAATGATAGTGTCAAATGCATATCCAATCAATGAATGCATGTACTGCTTGTTTTAAAACCAGCAAGTAATCTTTTTTCATCGTCTTGATCTTGATCTGAAAACGAGATATAAACCCATCCCTAACTTTTGAAGCTTAAAAGCAAACACACAGGTTTCAAAGTATGATCTGCCTGAAGGTAACTCGAATTTCAGTCAAAGTTTGTTTGCCTGGGCAAAATTTAAAAAATGTAACCTAGAGACAAGGCCAGCATTTATGACTAAATCCAGAATCACAGGAGGACTTTTGTAGAACATTAAACTTTGCTTTTATTGGGCCAAGTAGAGCAACCTCCTATTTACAATCATTAACTTGATAAACTTCCACAAACCAGAAAAATAATCAGGTGCACTTGGCCTGGACAGAAAAGACGTCATTAAAATGTTCAAACAGGGTTTTCGAGATAGCAGCTTTTGGAGTTCTGTCACTGATGCCAAAAAGAGTCCAGTTAAGGGCTGATTATCTTCTATAACTTCTCCACGAGGTCAGCCGTGGGTTTTCTTTGTACAGTAATTATCTGTCTGTTTGTTATCATGCTGCCAAGTGTTGTCGTGAAGTGTTGCACAGTTGTAGTAAATCTGTTATGTCACATTGCACCTTTAAGCAGATCTCCACCACACAGGAGGAAGCTTCCTTTACGTCTAATCTTCAAATCCTCTCATGGACAAAAACCAATTACTCTCCCCTGTGGTTAGAAAGTGAGACTCAAGGTCACACACAAGTGAATGAGGTTTTATTTTAGACACACCAGTGACATGATTCCAGCGCTGGCACTGACTTTATATCGGTCAGTCCCTCATCTTCATCCAGACAGAATAATCTCTGCAGCTGTTGGATTTATTCTCCTAAAGTTTTATCTCACACTGCAAACTGTATGAGAGAAGTCAGCTTTTTAATGCAGAAGTGTCAGAAACTGCAATTTATGGAGTTACTGCCTGAGGCTCGCTGAAAGAAAACCGGAAATTAAATGATTGTGTGCAGGGTGTGTGATTTTTTTACAGCCTAAATAAACGTATTTACTGCCTGGTAGGGCTGGGCAATATATCGATTAAATCGATTAATTCAAATTATTTTCTGCAGAAGATTTAAAAATTAAAAATCAAGATTTGTTTCTTTGCTTACTCCAACTGTAAGTTGTTGCAATGATGGAAAATATCAATACTGGAAATTAATAGTTTTTATGATAGTATGCCCTGTCAGGTTTAGCACAAGAGAGAGATAGAGTGAGAGAAAAAAATCGATTAAAATCATAACTCAAGTGGGATTTTATCTTTGGGCCAGTCGCCCAGCCCTGCCTGGTACAGCAAACCACTTCAGTCTAACTATGTACTTTATCTAAAGCAGTGGTCCCCAACCTTTTTTAGTACCGCAGCACATTTTTTTTGTGATACAGAGCCATTTATTGTAATTTTAAACCAGTGAAAACCCATTTTTTACTATGCAGTTATTCTGTTTAAACCAACCATCAAGTTGTTTCGATATTTAACCAATGTAAATCCAGTTATCACTGAACTAAACCAGTGAAAACCTATTTGTGACCCTAGTAACCAATGTAACTCAAGTTATTGCAATATCTAACCAGTGTAAATCCAGTCATCACTGATTTTAACCAGTGAAAACCAAACTGTGACTCTGTTACACCAGTTTAAATTCAGTTGTTGAAATACTTAACTTGTGTAAACCCAGTTATCACTGATATAAACCAGTAAAAACCTAGTTGGGACTCTGTTAAACTGGAGTAACTCTCGTTATTACAATATTTAACCAGTGTTCACCTGGTTATTAATGAATTAAACCAGTGAAAGCCTAGTTGTTACTCTTATAAAAGTGTATCCCAGCTATAACTAGATAGTTATGACTCTGTTAAAGCAGCGAAATCCAGTTGTTAAAAATATTTTCCTTGTAAAAAGATATTTTTTACTGAACTAAACCAGTGAAAACCTAGTAAGGACTCTGTTCAGCGATTGTTTATTCAGTTATTTCTAATTTCACCAGTGAAGAGCAAGTTGTGACTCTGTTAAACTGCAGTAACTCTTGTTATTACAGTATTTAACCAGTGTTAACCTGGTTATCAATTAATTAAACCGGTGAAAACCTAGTTGGGACCTTGTTAAAGCTGTGAAAATCCAGTTGTTAAAATACTGAACCAATGTAAATCCAGTTATCACTGAGGTCAACCAGAAAAAAATAGTCAGGACTCTGTTAAACCAGCGTTTAATAAGTCATTACAATATTTAACCAGTTAAAGCCCAGTTATTACTAATTTAACCAGTAAAGACCAAGTTGTGACATGGTTAAGCTGGTGTAACTCAAGTTATCACAGTATTTAACCAGTGTTAGCATGGTTATCAATGAATTAAACCAGTAAAAACTTAATTTGGACTCTGTTAAAGCAGTGAAAGTCCAGCTGTTAAAATATTTTTCCATTACAAAGCTAGTTTTCACTGAATTAAACCAGTGAAAACCCAGCTGTTACTCTAATAAAACTGTGTTTATCAGCTATAACTAGATAGGGCAAATTCATACTATTTTTTCAGATAAAGTAATGTCTTTCAGTCTCACATACACATATAGGTACTTTTTAGAACAAAGTGTCACATTTGTTGAAAGTATTGAATAATTTCTCTCTTTCCTTCCTGCAGTCCTGGGACATATTCTTCCGTAATGCTAACGCTGGAGCTCCTCCTGGTGCGGCCTATCAGAGCCCTCCACTGCTCAACGGGTCTTCTCAGGGACTTACTAATATCCAGGCTCTGGTGGGAGTTCAGCCCAACGTGGAGAAGCTGGTGGAGGATCATCTCGCCGTGCAGTCACTCATAAGAGCATACCAGGTAAAGTACAAACACATCTGAGCCAAGCTTGTTATCACAGATCTGGATGTGCATTTGTTGAGTATTAAACTGTTTTTTGTCCATGATACTGACTGTGTGACTGTGGTGCAAACATGACATTTATCATCAGTTCTCTTATCAGAAAAGATATTCAGATGTTCTATAACAGAGTCATGATAGGAAAGAACAAAAACAAGCCAACAATAGTTGGACTGGTTAAAAAAAAACACTTTTCAAGCCCATATTAAAAAAGCAGGCTTGCCTTGATTTGCTGAAAACTTCCAGCATTTACTCATTATTATAGGAAAATGGACTTCAGTAGAATATATGGATTAATGTTAAGGCTGGGCGATATGACCTGAAAATAAAACCCCAGATTTTTTTCCACTAAACTTGATTTACGATACAAAAATTACATGAATCAAGTTTTGTCTTTATGTTATCAAAATATATTCCAAAACTAAAAAGACCTTCCTATTATAGGAGGCCTTTCTACATAAACACTGAAGGATGAGCTATTTTCACAGAATGATAACATGGATCAATATTTAATCTAATTTAAGAAAGAAATAAAAGACTGAACATGTGCTTGTGCAAAACCTGACAAGGCCTATCATCATGAGAATTGTTTATTTTCAGCTATTATATTTTCAAACAAGGCAACAACTTATGATTGGAGTAAGTTGAGAAAATGCAGAAAATAATTCAAAATAATTTATTTAATTGATATACTGCCCAGCCACCAAACTTTCAAGAAGAACAAAGCTGTAAAGAAAATAGTGGAATATCTAAACTATAGGATGCGGAATAAGTGACATGTTTGCATCTGAAAAGCATTTGAGAAAAGGAGTGCTTTTTTACATGTGTAAATGCTTCTTTGTCGATAAGCTAATGACCTGTAAAAACATTGTCGCTGACTCGTGTGCTAACAAGGACAGATGTTAGGGAACCTTTGAGGAAGTGGTCAGCAGTTTACAGAGAGCAGACAGACGCTAATCTGCTGAGCTGATAAACTTCGACCTGTAGAGCACAAACACCGAGCTGCTGCTTTTGTGCCTCCGCAGGTACGAGGACATCACATCGCCAAGCTGGACCCTCTGGACATCAGCTGTGTAGACTTTGACGATACGCCGTGTGCTGTTGGTTTCCAGAACGTTGGTGAGAGATTTAATCATGCTTTTGTTTTTGTCTTTTTCTCCCTTTTGTCCATTTTACAACTGGCCACTATAAGTCAGATCAGTTTCTTCACTGCACCCATCAATCCCCACATCCTTAAACGTCCTCCTTCACTTATTGTTTACTCCTACTCTTCACTTCACAAAACAATATATAAGCTGTTGGTCTGGCAGTCTCCACATGGCAGGTGTTGACTCTCTCTGTTTAAGGCTGTAAACCTGTCGCTCACACCCTTTTATATCATCAATTCCTGCAATAAACCAGGTGATGAATAAATGAGTAGATATTGATATCCAACCAGTCTACATAAAACAAACAAAGCATTTGACTTTATCAGTACTACAATTAAATCGCTCATGTTCTTCTTCATAGCATCATTTATCAATATTTGCAGAAATAAGCTGTCACACATCAACATTTTCCATCAACATAAACTCAAGAGTCAAAGTCTACATTTCAATCATCAGATTTAGAATAAAGTGCTTGAAAGCTTCACTGTTGCTGCAGGCAGCATAAACACACACACACCTGTCTGCAGCAGGACAGACGTCCTCCTCACCTGCTCTAATACACCTTTGAAAGTACTCACAAACTTAGATGTGGACCCTGTTGGTAAAAACATGCAATGTGCGATAACATTCAATATTGTAACCTCGTGCCATATCCTACACTGTCTGCACTTGATGAAATCTAGATGTTTTTTTCTAAACTTATTTTTTTTCTGAATTTGATAGCATCCAAGAAACTTTTTCTCGAAGAAAGTGGCAGACATAGATTTAAAAGTAGCTTGAAGCCAGCTTTAGTGTCATCTAACTGCATGAAAAGGTGTGACAGCAGGGCAGTTAAATCATTACACTCTGCTTTACTGCATTAGAAAAGATATTCATAATTTATTTGGTGCAGTTCTTGTTGAAATTATTGATCCAGGGTAGAAATCCATTTGGAAGTTGACAGGAAGTCAGTCAATCAACAAACTAAGTGAATGGTTATGTTTTATTATGATGTGTTCAAGATCTGCTTGAAATAATTTACGATTGGTCAAATGTTTTTTTTTCTTTAATATGTTTATTAGCGAGTTTGGCATAGAAATTGCTGAAACAGTTACACTGACATCTTTGTATACATGTATAAAAAATAAAAATAAATAAACCTCTAACAAGTCAAGTAACATTTCATCCACAATATTAAAATTAAAGACTATACAATTTCTTACGGCACCGAATTTTACTCCCCTTGAAGGTCTTAATTTTTTTGCAACACACAAAAAAGAAAAGAAAAGTGAACAATTGTATGAAGCGGTCAAATGTAGGAATTGTTTCCATGATGCTTCTGATAAAAGAAAATTTAGTTATTCATGAGTATCTTAATCCTCCCCCCGGCCCGGCTGCAACACAGACACAAGGCATTTTCATAAGATCATTTTACAGTTTATCTCTCTTGAGGTCTAACAGCACAGTGTTAATTTTGTTGGATAATTATTTTGGTCATAGTTTTCATCAACAGCATTTTGTCCCCTGATGAAAACTAGACAGTAACTAATAAAAACAAGTGCACATAGACAAAAACTAAAACTAAATTAACTTCATCTTTATACTTCATCAACAAATAAAAACTAGACTAAAATGTTTGACAGAGACTTAATCCAATCAGACCTAATTTGGTCATGTAGAAAGTAGAGACAAGTTAGGAAATATCCAATCAGAGCTCCTCTCTTTATGAATTGATATATTCATGTAGAGCAGGTTCACTGTTTGTTGTCAGTTCTGGTATTGTAACTGAGATGCTCTGCCCGGTAGCCTAAATAAAGGTGACTGCATTTCACACAAAAGTTCAATTTGTTTCTGTTCATTTATTCATTCAGACTTTACTAGCATTCAATAAAGGGTTATTAGATGTTTGATTTTATCCAAGTATAAAACATGACTTCAGAAATAGAAGGAAACATCAAATATGCCTTACACTTTACACTTCATATTTCAGTCGACTAAATTTACAGTAGATTTCATCGACTAAAATGTTGTGAAATTTCAACTAAAACTAGACTAAAATTAAAACAATTTAGGTGACTAAATTATGACTAAAACTAAAAGATATTTTAGGCAAAAGACTGAAACTAAATTAAAAAGTGCTGTCAAATCAACACTGATTCAGTGCTTAACATTATTAATTGGATCCCAACATATGTTTCTGTAACGGTTAATACACCAGGATGTAGAAGCTTGTGGTGCTTTTCTGCACTGCTACTGTGAACAGGGCCATTTTGAGGTTTTCCTAACTCAGAATCATGGCTCCGTGAACCCAAAGTCAGATAAAGATCTGGGATATCAGGGCTTCTTGCTTTGGTTTGACTGATTTTAAGAAAGTGTCCTTTAGTCTGTTCTCGTTATCTTGTCATGTCTCTGACATATTTGTACGACCAGCCTGCGTCTCATTCACGCTCACTTTCATGTCATGTTTGTTTCTTTATGCCCCGTTGTTCTTATCAGCTCACGCTGTAAAGTGAGTTATTGTTCCTGAGAGAACAAGATAGCACAACATGCCATGTGGTTGTCAGTTTGAGAGCTGTTTTGACTGAGATTGTTAGCGTGTTAGCATGCTGACATTGACATTGATCTTAAAGAGAAGCCTCCCACAGCTGCTAGAGGACAGAGGGAGTAATCCTGCTCATCTGTACTGACATGTTAAGATGTTTTTCTTGTGACTTACTCAGATGTTTGTGTTTAAGGGTCACCTTTGGCCTTCCACATGAGCATCCTGGTGCTCTTATCAGGAAGTTTTAAGTTGTAAGTTGTAAAGAAACGAGATAAGACATGAGCTTTGTAAATGCACTGCTCTAGAAAAGCTTTAAGTTCAAAAGTTTTGGACGGACTGTGTTAGGGCTAGGGATGGGATGATTTCAGATTCTGATGCCACAATTGAAGCCAAAGAAGTTATCTCGGTTTTGATTCCTCCAAAAGTCAACCCTGTCAAACTTCAAGTTCAGTTGATTGAGCGTCCTCTTGAAAGCTGAATGCTCCCCAGCTTACCTAATTTTAATATTGTCTCAAAACATGCTTTTACTTGTTGGCTTTTAAGTCAACTTAAGAGTTGTTAGTGTTTTTTAAGTTTGGCTTTAAATTTTATTCTAAATTTTAAATCATATTTTTAGTTTTTCTTGTGTTTTATGTGATTTTTTATGAGTTTTTATATGATTTATAGTACTCTCATATTTGGCTTTAACTCTTAGTTTTTATTGTTATTTTCATTTTATTCCGTTCTTACTCAGGAGTCTCTGTGCAACGCTTTGGTAAACTTGATTGTTTTTTTTAAATCTGCTGTACAAATAAAGTGGATTATAGTGGACTGTAAATAATTCATCACTTATGTGATGTCACTCTGTTAAACTAGAAGTGCTCCGAGAGCACAACCCCCCTGCCTAGGCATGTCCAGTGTTGTTGGGTGAATTATTGTCAAAAATGCAGAAAACTGTCCTATGTCCCACTGTTGACAAATCTTTCAAACTATTCCTGGATCCACATCCATCCAAAATGGTATCACTTCTTTCTTGTGCCATGACAAACATTGCCTGAAAATTTCATTAAAACCCGTTGATAACTTTTTTGAGTTATCTTGTTAACAGAGAGACAAACGCTGGCAAAAATATAACCTCCTTGGCTAAGGAAATTTATCAGTGGCATCATAAAGAACAGAAACTTCATCATCTTCAGTTATACTCTCAACCAACTGTAGTACTAGTAGAAAGCCAGAAGCCATATTATATTTTTATTTTTTGTTTAGATTTTATTTTATTTTATTATTTGTATATGTATTTTATATCTGTAAATTGTTTTATTTTTTTTTCTTTTCGATATCTTGTGTTCTTTTATACCTTTGTACAATACAATGCTACTGGAACCTTAATTTCCTGGAAGGATTCTTCCAAAGGGATAAATAAAGTTTTATCTAATCTAATATATCTAAAAGGTCTAATCTAATCTAAGAGAGAAAAAGCACTGACATAAATTGTGCTTATATGTTGAAATTTTTGTTAAAACTCAGCCTAACATCACATTTAAAACCAAAATGTTATAAATAATATCACTTCTTTCTGTGAGTTTGTCAGATGTTTCACATTTTATCGATGAAATATGTTGGTGAGTTTTGTTCAGATAGTTTGTCCATGTTGAAATGTGTCTGTCTGCATGTGTCCTGCATGCCTGCAGCACCCTGTCATTGTACCTAATGAAAGGTTCAGGCCTCTGTGGCTAAAAGCAGGTGATTGTTATGAGCCTTTAAAGGACCTTTCCACAGTTTAACGTGTTATTGTTCAGTTTCACTGAGTTCCCCTTTGTCCTGATGACGTTCGGGTTCGCAGAGGTCAAACAAAACGTCAGCGTCAAGCTCCAAATATGCTCCAAAAAGAAAAGATGAGAAGCTGTGAGCGATATTGAACCTGCGGTGTGTGTTTGTGTCTCTCCCCTTGTCCAGAGTTATCTCATTTTAAGGACTGTCTGTGTGATCTGACTCCCAGAGGTAGGACCAGAACATGAAACTTTCTCTTTTGACTTGGGACTAACTTTGAATTCATGGAGTGGTATTTTTGGCTTTGAGGCACTAACAGGCTAATGTCAGGTTTCCTGTGGTTTGTTATCACCATATTAAGTGCTTTCCTCTCTCTAAATGAAAAATTAAAGAAGGGATGCTTAAACAAAGCTTCAGGAGCAGGACAACACCTCAACCTCAGTGCTCCCTCTGTTCCTATAAACTCAAACAAGGCCCTTCTTCCCCTTTTACTCACTTATCACACCTCTTCTCTCCTCACCTCCTTCTTTCTTTCTGTTCTTAGGGGTCTTAAGGGGGTTCCCCCTGCCTGGGAGCTACAGCGGTCCCCTGAGAAGTTCCCCACAGTTGATGTCAGAACATGTGAAATATTTCCTAACTCAGAATCAGTATTACAACATAACTAATAAATTGCTGCCAAAATGCATCATGTTGATGGTTTGGTGCATGCTAGTGAAAACGTATTTTCATACTTATTTTTCTTAAAGGGATAGTTCAGTATTTTTTAAGGTTTGTGGAATGTAAGATCGCTTTTTTTTTTCCTCCAGGATGTCTCTGTGATTGGCACTATTTTATGATGCAGAAAATGGCTATGTGTCCTTCGACCTGTACACAATGATTTAACAACAACAGCAGAGGAAACTAATACTGAACCAAATCTGAGTGATTTTGACTCAAGTGATGATGTCTTCCTTTTACTGTGGATGCACGAGGTTGTCTTTATGAACCGGAGAAAATGGAAGAAAAATTCTTCAGAACAAGATTCAGTGGACTGAATCAATGCACTCAGGCGGAAGAACACATGGACATTTGCTGCATCATAAGATAGTGCCAAACAGGGTTAAACAATTTTAGGAAAACATGTACTTCATTATTTACAGGATACACCAACTTCAATCCCCAAACAGAGGCTTTGTATTGTTGACCTGCTTTCCAGCACTTCCATAAATGCACATTGCCTGCAAATTTTTAAAGTACTATGTGTAAAATAGTTGATACAACATATCCTGGGTCAGTCAGGAGCACTGCAAAAAATTGCAGCTGTGGTGATCACATGATTTTGTTGTCTGAAATTGCGAAAAAACAAATGAAAACAATAAATCTTTCAGCCCTAGTGCCAAACACAGAGACGTCCTGGAGGAAAAATAAAGCACTCTAAAAATTTTTTGCCCAATCCAACATTCAACCTAACAGTTTGTGTTTTTTTTTCTTTTTATGTAGAACTCACACAATTACACAAATTACTACCTGTTAACAGCAGTGTACCTTGCTGTTAGTCTCAGGTAGTACCTGATACAACCCAGCTTCAAAAATACTGTACTATATCTTTAACATTGCTCAAAAATGTTGCCTTTATCGGTGTATGCTTGGCATTTTAGGTCACTACGACATAAAAATCAAAGGTGATAAGACATGACAAATGGGGCTGTCACTTCTCACAAAAATCAAACTCGACTGGTTTTCGAGCAGGTTAATAACCTAACATCTCTGGTTATTAACGTGTATAACACACAAGGCATTTCCATTAGATCATGTCTATATTTACCCCTCTGAAGCCATATGTCCTTACATATGAAGCTTACAATCTTGGCTGTGATGGCTTCTTCCCCCACCTCTGGCACCGCTGGATTGTGGTGGCTGAAAAGCCAAAAAAATTGACCTGTGGATTTGTCATTGTGGCCCATTTGCTTTGCACATAATCAACGCACAGAGGAGCCCAAAGTGCTTCCACCTTGCAGTCCACCAATTCCTGGAGGTGTCTGCTTCACCTGTGTCTTTCTTGCAGACTGGATGCAGCTGTTATTGAAGTCAAGAGAGCGCTAGTTTACTGCTCAAGGCACCGTCATGTGCTGTTTAGGTGTTAACTTTATATTCGAATGTTTATTGAGACTTTGAGTATGGATTTTTACCCTCATGCTCGATTCGATATTCCAATAGCGAGTATAAGGTGACAGCCGTGGAGGTGATGAATAAAAAACATAAATGTGAGCCTCCTTGCTCTCCTGTTTTTACCCCTTGTGTTACAGGTTTAATAGATGTTTCTCTGCACTTCTGTAGTTTTTACCTCTTCTACTGCGACCAAAATGAAGGGAGGAACTTTGTAAAACTTAGGCAAACTGATGGTCAGGCATCTTAAAGGCAGACAGACGGATGTTTTTAGATAGGTTATAACCTCGGTGGTTTTGTTGATCTTTCTAAACATTGTGTTAGTGTAACAGTGGTCTACAATCAGGATGATACTGTTTAAAGTGCTCCAGGTTCACTATTAAGTTTTCCTCTCGACCTGCAAAGTCACAAAGCGAAAGCATAAACACCAAGACTTTCTCATTACATTGGATTAAGGGCTGCATTTACTGTAAACTAGATCAGTTATTATTAAAACAAGAAGGGTTTAAGGAGCTCGAGAACTTTTACTGATGTTTGGGGACCTCTGCTGTAGAGGCTTTTTCAGGGTAGATGCACTTCAGCTGAAACTGGTTGGTTTTAATACTCTACAAGTATCCATGTTTACACTTGGAAAGTAACTAAACAAGCTGACTAAAACTTGGACTTGGTCTGACAAAAAGTGGTATTTGTGCATCAGCACTGAGAGGGGATAAAAATATTGGAAGGGATTGAGAATCACTTTGAATCTTATTCTTTTGCAATTCTTTATTAAACTAAGGATTTATTAAATAAATTCCTTAAGATTTTGTTGTACTCCCTCGTAATGCCTTATTTGTCATACCGTGAGGAAACTTGGGGAAATACCTACAAAACAAATTTAGACCCAAGAATCAAACTATAGTCAATAAATTTGGATATCCTGAGCCCACTATTCAGTTTTTCATTGGGTCTTCTATTTTAAAATTTAAAAAACACTGTAGAGTAAATACAACTCTTCCTGTTTGTGTTCAAACAAGCCTAGATTAAGGTGTAATGATCGTTTAGTATTATGATTTAAAGAAAGATTTCTTATGTTTTTTTTTACCTTATATGTCAAATTTATCTTGGATTGTACAGTAGAAGAAAAATAAGCCACAAGCTACAGCCTGATACCTTTTTCAGTTATTCAAGTTCACGTTGAATGATTGTGTTCTGTGTTTGTTCTCAACATTTATGTAACTGAAATAAAAACAATATATATCAATATATAATTCTGCAAATAAATTTAAATCTTCTTCTTTCAATAACTTCCAAAATGTAGCTACAGTTAATCTTAAAATCTGGGGTAGCTTTATCAGGCATATATTTGTGTCATGCTAAATGATTATGTCTTTATTTTACAGTATCTTTGAACAAATCAGGTGATGCAGCCAGCTCTGTCTCTCTCTCTCGGGGTAGTTGCATTGTTTTTAAGGCGACTCAACTTTTGCTTTTGTCAAGTCTGTTATTACAGCGCGGCTTAAGCTGAGGTAGACTTCTGTGCAACATGTTTTTATGTCTTCCCTGACGCTCACAGGAGTGCACATGGCTTCAGAAAACGCTGACTCAGTGTATTGACCTGCACAGGTTGTGCTTCTTCGACAGGCGGTTCTTTGGTGTGTAGTTTGTGTGCATTTGTGCTTTTTTGGCTCCTGCTAACCTTTGCTCAGCGTCCAGCGGGGTCAAACGGGACTCATCCGGGCTTATCTCTGCTGGCTTCATTCAAATGTTAGTGTGATTAGATTGCAGGCTGACTCTTTGACTGCTGCCTTGGATCGCTCGGCCTGTGCTTTGTGCCATCAGGGAAAACAATTTATGTGGTTTTCTGTGCAGGAGGAGGAGGAGGAGAGTCTAAAGATACTTTGCTGAGAGCTGACTCTGCCATATTGGATTGAAAACCTCTCGTCTTCAGCACTAACTTGGCTGAACAAACACAGACATACATCCACCCCTTCTTCCATGTTGTCTTATCTCTGTTTGGTGCAACCAGGACGTCCCATGTTAAAGATAAATACAAGCTGATCTATAAATTCTCTGACGGCTCTTCATGCCTGTGTATACGTACCTTAAAAGCAGCAAATACGCCCTCAGTCCTGTCCTGTTTGTTCTCTGCACTGCAAAAACTCAAATCTAGGTGAGAGTATTTGTCCAATTTCAAGTCAGAAATACCTCAATACTCTTTTCTTCTCTTTCACTTTTTCTCCTACCATATATTTCTTGATTGCCTGTTGTTTCATTTTATTTATTTATTTATTTATTTAAATTAATTAATTTAATTATTTAACTCTTTATTTTTTATATCTTTACCAAACATGCCACTAAATCGTCTGGATACAGCTGGAAATTGTAAAAGGAAAAGCACAGATGTCGAAATGCATGTTTTTATGTGTGTTGTCAGATCTGTGATAAAAGTGAAGTAAAAAAAAAAAAAAAACTCACTAGACTTATTCTAAGACAAAATTTCCTGACCTGTCTGGATTAAGATCTTATTTGAAGACATAAAAACTAAAAATAAAGCCTAAGTTGCTTGTTTACTAAAGTAATCTGCCAGTGAGACAAGACAATTTTAACTTAAAAGTTCTTAAAATGATTTTATTTTTATCCAGAGCAGATTTTAAACCTGAGTCAAACTTGCTTGTTTCATTGGCAAATATTTTCTTATCATTACAATCAGTTCAATGACTTATTTTTGCCCTTTTTCCTTGTAGTAAGATATTTATCTGGACTTGCTTAGTAAATGTGGATAAGAATAAGTGTTTTAAATATTTCTGGTTAAAAAATAGACAAACACACTTGCTGAGATTTGAGTTTTTGCAGTGTGATAACAGCCTCAACTTAACAGTACATTTACTGTCTTGTGTTGTCTTGGCTCATACAGATCAGCATATTTAAGTGAAAACCTGAATTTTTGGGTGCTGGGGATTGCAAAGTTTAGACCAGGGTACCAACAAGGTGCCAATCCCTAGTGAAAATGCTTAATTATTATTTTTTCAACAGCAGAAAATACCTCAAACTCTGGCCTGCTCTCTAAACTGCTGCACCTTTATGTGATTGAAGGAGTGTGCCGCATCAGGATTTGCTGTCTTTAGCCTCCGTACCAGGCCAACAACAGCTGATTTGATTTTACCCAGCACATCCCTCTGTGCTTTTCTGAGCTGTTTTTTATTTACATGTACCATTTTGTTGCAGCACCTCTTTTAGTAGCTGCAACATTCCCATTTTTTGTAATTTTTTGGAAAAGCAAACAATACAAAACTTCCCTTTTCGTATGCAATTCAGTGACCACGCCAAAGACAAAACTGACAACCACACAAAATCACACATGACATTCAAATAAAACAAGAAAAAATCTTTTCAAATTGGTGTCTGTAAAATAAATATGAATTCAAACAAAAAGGGGCGTTTAGGGAGGATATAGATTTTCCATTTTTCCCACAATTATTGATTTTTTTGGGGGGGGGTTTTAAGCCGTTATGAAAATCATGTAAATTGTTTAATATAACTGTCATATTCAATTCATGGAGATTACAGGTTGACATATTCTGTCCATTTTGACCAGATCCTGAAAAAAGATTCCCTTTGACCCTTTAAAGGAACTTATTAGCCATGAGCATGACCAACAGGATGATTATTGTTTATGGATATATTTGTTGAAGTAAATGTTCAGGGGTCATTTTAATCAGCCAAAGGGGGGCCCGGCAGACAAAGTCCAGGAACCTCTGCTCTAAGTAAAGGCCCATCTGTTGGTTAGCTCACAGCCTCGGGGTCCTGATGAGGAAATCCAGACTATCTCAAGGTTATCCCGAGACAGTAGGAGATAAAATTAGAACCAATTAGACTCAATTAGACACCCTGGAAACGTTTCCTCAATGGGAACATGACCAATTCTACTCACAAAGGTCGTTTTACTACTTTACGAGAAGTGAAATTGGTTTGTGAGCATGTGAAACAGACTCAAGAGGAACTCTCACAAGGAAACTTCAGCGATAAAGCAGTGATATTTCAAGGTTAATCGAGACATCTCCTTTTTAGCTATTAGAGGGTTCAGCTGATTTAAGGTCTTATCCAAATGTGTCTGGGATTTTGTCCATAGATGGATCAAATGTTCCAGTTTTAATGTGGAAATGTAAGATGACATTTTTACTCATACAGCTGCCAATTCTGTCTGAAATTTGCAAAACTTTGATATATGATTGATATATATATATAATTTTAATTATTTTTTTATTTATTATTTTGATTTATTAATGTATATACATATATATATATAATACCTGCTAATTGTTTTTACTTTTTTACTTTTTGATATCCTGTGTTCTTTTAATGAGGCCTTTAATAATTTTAATGACTATTATAATTATTTATTTATTTACGAGTATCACTTTTTACCTTTCTTTATTATTAAATTTAAGTTAAATATTTTATTGTCTGTTTTATTCCATTTTTAGTATTTGCTTATATATTTTGATATAGTTTTTACTGTGCTATATATATACATTTTTCTATTTAAATACATTTTTTGATTAATTGATTGATTGTTTTTATACCTGTGTACTATACAATGCTGCTGGAATCTTAATTTCCCTGAAGGAGTCTTCCCAAGGGATTAATAACGTTCTGTTTAATCTAATCAAATCTAATTATATCACTTTAGAGTCTGGCTACAACAATTCTATATTAAATATTTATAAAACAGAAGTGATTTCACTCTTCTGTGAATCATGGATTTATTTATTTTTTCTTTGTATAATTTGATACAAAGTTAAATGTCACCCTGAATCTTTCCATCACACTGACCTGGTTTGATTTCCTCCGCCTCATTAAAAAATGTCTTTTTCAGGCGTCTATGGACTGGCAGAGTCAGACTTGGACAAAGTTTTTCGTCTCCCCACCACGACCTTCATCGGAGGGAATGAGAGCGCCCTGCCCCTCAGAGAGATCATACGCCGCCTGGAGGTACCACAGAACACATACTTTTTATATTTTTTATGTAGTTTGAAGGTGTTAGAAGTTTACACCAGAATCAGAATCAGAAGTTATTGCCAACTACATTTGCACATACTGGAATTTGCCATTGGTTGGACAATCAACATATACTTAGAATAAGAGTCAGAAGGGATAAAATAAAGTTTAAAAATAGGTAGAAAATAGCGCAATATTGACTTAGGTTAATATCAATAATATACAAAATATACAATAGGTGCAAAAAGGACAAAAACACAACCCAACAGTATATACAAAAGGTTCGGTGAAGGAGCTGTACAGGTGAGCACTGACCTTTTTAACAGTATAAATATAGATAAATGTGTATGTGTATAAAATGATATACTTATATGTATATATAAAACTTTTCATTCATATATATAACTTTTTAGACAACAATGTCTGTTTCTGAGCACCTTTAATGTGAAAACTGTGTCCAGAAATCAAACTAAAATGATGGAAATGATTCATTAACACGCTGAAAAAAGTTAAACTCCAAGGTATCCACATCAAAAAGATGTTGGTTAAAAAGTTGTTTTTGTTTTTCTAAGGTCAGTTTAAAGGAAAATGTTGAATAAATACTTTGATTATTATGACTTGATTTCTTAAATATGAATATATATAAAAAGGCTGAACAATATACAAGATAATCTTAGAGCAATAAATTATAAGAAGGGTTTGTGTTATGTTTGTGTCTACATAGACTGCTGTAGCGTTCCCTACATGCAGTGCACTCTGCAGCTGCTTCAGCTTTTGCAGTAAACAGGTCGACCAAACTCATGAAAACAAGCGATGAGAGTTTCCTGAATTTTAAAATATGTCACTAAGTGGGAAAAATATTGATACAGACTGCAAATTAACATCAGGCAGGCGGTAAGATCTGTCGTTTTTATGTTGCTGTTCCTGTTTTCTCATGAAGATGTAGTTCTTTTGTGATCGTATGATCTTGTTTTTCAAGCTAATCTGGCTGCGCTCCAATGTGCAGTGGTTTAAATATGCACCCAGTAGGGTTGCAAAATACCAGGAATTTTCTTTTTTTTTTTTTTCATTCTTTATTTTAAGGATAATCAGAAAAATCCTTTTACAGAAAGACAAGGTCTTAATAAAAAAAGGCATTACAACTTTGCATCATGTAAACCATATGACTTCGCATACTTTCCTCCTCATGATCCCTTTTTATACATTTATGTCTTTATATATGCATTATGCATTCAATATATTTAGAAGTAACTTTTTACACTTTAGAAAAGGGATGTATACATTGAAAATATAAAAAGCACTGACATGCTGGAAGGCCTCTATTCATAGGTAAAAAAGGGGTTTGGAGACATGGTTATCTTATCAACAGAGAAGAGTCAGTAAAATTATATTATTATTTTATTTTATTTTTGTTTATTTTCTATTTTTATTTTATTTTATATAATTTTATTTACATCTCTATGTATTATTATTATGATTATTAATATTTTATTGTTATTTTATTTTTATTTTAATTTATGTTATATATTTTTTCTGTCTACTTGCAGTGTTCTCAGTTTAGATGATGTTTACAGCTATTGGTTGTATTGTCTTCTGTCTATTTTGACAGGGAAAAGTCAGTAAAATGATTGAAGACACAGTGATAATCTGTCATATTTCCTTATTTGTTTGAACAGAGTGCTAAATACTGCGATCAGCTTGTAGGTTATAAAAGGGTGACGAATGCCCACGATAAGACCTTTAAATTACTCTGTTTTTAACTTAAATCATGCAGACAGCTTCATCTGTCTCTGTCCCACAGATGGCGTACTGTCAGCACATCGGCGTGGAGTTCATGTTCATCAACGACATGGAGCAGTGTCAGTGGATCAGACAGAAGTTTGAGACCCCGGGGATCATGCAGTTCAGTTTGGAGGAGAAGAGGACTCTGCTGGCCCGAATGATCCGGTCCACAAGGTCTGTTTGTGTTTCCCACATTCCTCCGCACACCTCAGTGCCTAAAGGGGGAAGCATGCAGAGCTGATTGATGTTGATTTACCTGTCAAATATGAAGCCGCGGCTCCCTCTGCTGTCCACAGGTTTGAGGAGTTTCTGCAGAGGAAGTGGTCCTCGGAGAAACGGTTCGGTCTGGAGGGATGCGAGTCGCTCATCCCGGCCCTGAAGACGATCATTGACAAGTCGAGTCAGAGCGGAGTGGAGAGCGTGATCATGGGAATGCCTCACAGGTAGGGCTGAAAGATTTATCGTTTTAGATAGAAAAACGCGATCATGTGATCACCAAAGCTGCGACTTTGACTGGCCCAGGATCTGTTGTGTCAAATATTTTCCAAATTTGCAGGCAATTTACATTTAAGAATGGCATGCAAGTCGGGCTGGGTACTGTTAATAACCTCACGATTTGATTCGATTCAGCATTGATTTAAATGCTTCGATGTCGATTCAGTGAGAAGTAGAAATACGCAAATAATTTGAGTACCTGTTGACATTTTAAATATTTATTTTCAAGCCCATGTGAACATTTGTGGTGTGTCACGTCACATTTTTGAGCAATAAAAGATCTGAAAATAAAAGCTGCACGATAAAAACTTATTTGTGCATATGCAGTACAAAAGTAAAAAACATGACAGTTCTGGATAAACACTGAAAAAGTGCACAGCGCCCCTCACTGGCCAGGAGGTGAATCAATTCAGAGGATTTGCTGAATTGACATTGAATTGGGGGGAAATATTGCAATACGTTGATGAATCAATATTTTTATCCACCCCTACTTGCAAATTAACTGTTTACTCACAACTGCAAATTGGCTCTCATTGTTCACTTAAAAGAGCAGTTCAAAAGAGTCGACTCGTTCGCAAACGTCACATCTCTACCGCGGAAGTGCAGGTAAGCAGGTCAACAACACAAAGCCTCTGTTTATGAGTAGAAGTTGGAATATCCCTTAAATAATGAAAACAGATTATTTATAATTAATATTAGATGATGAATAATGTGTTATGTGCTTTTGATCATTGATTTCCTTACTGTTGTCTGTACTGTAAACTTGGTGAATATTGCACTGAAGCTTGATTTGAAGAAAATTGTGAATCGAATTGAAATCACAATATCTGCCAGCCCTACTCACAGATGATCTAACATTACACCACAGGTTAAATGGTGTCTGCGTTTTCTGTTTTCTCTGGCATTATAAATAAAGCTGTAATGTGGCAGCTGTGATTAATACTGGACTTTTTATGATGGATAATTTGTCTATTATAAGGCTCTGTCAGCCTTATCAAATGATTACAACACACTGAATAGCCATAAGCCTGATAGCCCAACATTAATAACATGCAACAAATGGAATAATCATGACTGTACTAGATATATAGATCTTGCTTTGTTAGCCACGAGGAAATGCATGGCTTTAAAGTGGAATACATCTAAAACACCATCAACTGTCCAGTGTTGGAATGAACTTTTAAGCTACGTCTTCATGGATAGAATTTACTACAAAAGCAAAGGCAGAACCTCAGACTTTACAAAAATATGGCATCCTCAGATGAATTTTTACTCTGAAATAGTTTACACTAATCTACGATCAAGGGACTACGATAACAGTGGGGTCTGACTGCATTACCTGTGTTTTTTGTGTGTGTGTCAGTGTAATTTTGTGATTTTGTATGATGTGTTTTCTCTGTTTTATTTTGTCTTATTCTATTTTATTTGCATCTGTTTTGTCTTTTTTGTGGGAGACATGAATTATGAGGTATGAGATTTATGTATGTGTATTTCCCATATTTCTATATGTAAAAAAAATGAATTAAAAAAATAATAATAACAATAGCATGCAACAAACAATCAACCAGTCAGGTCAGATTTTTATTTATGAAGCGCCAAATGATATTGTTATCTCAAAAAGAGTTTGCGGTAACCTTTTTGGCTGTCTGTCATTTTGACGGACAAGGTCGTCACTTTTCTGTCATGCCATATTTTTATCCTTCATTTTTAATTTTTCTTTTCTAATTCTAATTAAACATAATCTAAATGACAGCATTCACATTGTTACACAATAGGTACACGGATAATATTTGGTTAATGCAACCTTTGGTCTCAAGACACTTTACGAAAGAGTAGGTCAATGTCATACTTTTTATCCAGCGGATCCATAAAAGTGTTAAGGGATTTGTTGATGTAGTGAGATAGGAAAGTTTTCTACATTTTCTATAATAACTCATTTGAGAGTATCAGAAATGCCTCAGCTGAGGTTTCTAGTGTATAAAGCTCAGAATCAACTTTGGAGCAGAGAAAATCTTAAACCAAGCAGTAGTGAGTCTTATTTTCAGAAGATATAGACTAATGACTCTTTTGTCTTATTTAAAGTTGTGCTATAGTGTTGAGTTTTGATTCATTTGTGACTGAAAGTTTCTTCTGATTATCTTTCATCTGCAGAGGGAGGCTGAACGTACTCGCTAACGTGATCCGGAAGGAGCTGGAACAAATCTTCTGCCAGTTTGACTCCAAGCTGGAGGCTGCAGACGAGGTTTGAGAATGAAATTTACTAAATACTCGCTCTTTTCTCGACTTGACTGGCTGTGCTAGGGATACACTGCAGATCTTTTCAATACAGTACCTTTAGTTGATTGATGAGTTGATTGTGCTCTGTACCTAAATGGGTTCATTTTAATTTTTTAACTTGATAATGTCGAATGTGGAGATAAACCTGTTGTTCATGTGCTCTTATGAAAAGATTCTTTGAGGAATTGTTTTTCAGTGTTAAAAATATCCCTCTTAAAAACCACAGAATTAGAAACAAACATATCTCTTAATGTGTTGATAAAAAGAGACAAAAGTCCAAATGTTCTGAATTAAAAGATTAAACAAAAGCTGAATTGTGGATAATCACTTTCTAAACTGTAAAATTGGTCGATAACTGGTTTAAAATTCTTTTATATGATAATAATAATAACTTTATTTATACAGCACCTTTAAAAACAGATGTAAGAAGAAGAAAAAGGCAGAATTCTGGAGACAATAAACCAACAATCAGGTCAAACTGAGACCAAAAGAGATCCACAAAGGTTCATGTAAAATAAATCAAATAAAGGAAAGAAATGTTAAACTGGAGACGACTGAAGTGTTACAGGAATTAAAAAACATTAGTTCTTCAACTTCAACTTTGTTATTGTCCTGTGGTAAATTTGTTTTGCAGCAGGCATCAGCACACGAGTACATGCTTAAACACGAAACATGCAGGCATGAGGAAAATCAGGAAAATCCACAACTGAAAAGGGAAGGTACAAAACCACAAGATGTGCTTTCAGTCGACAAAGTGCTGTGCAGTAGATAAATAAACAGTAAGGATGAAAAGTCGAGGTAGAGCAGAGAAAAAGAGAATAAGTAAATAATAAATAGTCAAGGATTACAATCTACAGGTTAATATGTCAACATATACATATGAGCTGAAAAGAAGGTATTTTGTTTTATATATAATAATAAGGAGACAATAAGATAATAAATAAATTGTAGATTTCTAGATACATAGATAAATTGATGACGGTTGATAGTTAACAACATCACATCAGTAAGAGAGAAGATAGACAACGGCGAAAAAAGGGAGGATATTAAAACATGAGAAGGTGGTAAAAACAGGGCTAAAATGATGAGAAACTGTGAGGGGAGTAAGAACAGCCAAGATAAAAAATAGTTTAATGAATAAGTAAGTAGATAAAATAGAATAAAATAAATAACGAACAGGGTTTGTATAATCATCCTTATGACCATCTACGTCAGAGGAGGGCAACTTAGATTACCAAGAGGGCCGCACTGTTACGTATTGTCAGGCACTATCAATGAGGTAAAAAGTATTTTTAAATTAACAAAAAATAGCAAATAAAAGCTTCAAATAAGTATTATATCAACATTAATGTATTTTATCTCAAACAAAATTAAAAATTCAATTTAATGAGCTTGATACAATTTAAGCTTCTTTTTAATGCTGCAAAAGAATGAATGTTTACCAGTTTTTAAAGCACAAATATATAACCTTTATCATTGTTTCCAAATTTAGTTTTCACTAACACTATATATCATATTTTAATGCCTCATAGAAGATATTTAGAGATACAATCATAGCAAGTGATTTCTTTAATGACTTGTAAAATTGAACTACTAGCAATCCAAGTATATAGAAATATTTTATAAAATGATTTTTTTTTTTTTAAATAATTGGTGTGCCGCCAGTTGCCCACCCCTGATCTACATAGTAGTAGTAGTAGTAGTAGTTGTTTCTTTCGAACATTAAGAAATCTTCTATATTATGTACATTTATACAAATGTAGCAAAAAAACTAATACAAAAGTACGCAAACAAAGATCACCTTCAAAGAAAACAACACCATTTGATTTCATTTACATGCTCGAAAAGGAGTGGGAAGAAGTACAAACTCATTAAATCCCACCTTCTCTCCATTAGGTTTCAAAAGTCAGTTATTCCATGTCCTGATTGATGTATATCCTATTACTAAATCTCAAACAAAATAATCAACAATCATATTTGCCTTATTGTAATTTAAACTTTATTGTAATAAATTAAAAATTTCTATCAAAAATGAGCTCTTTTGATTCTTTTGAAATCATAAAGACTAAACGAATAACTATTTCACAGCACTACTTCAGCATCACACATGCAGTCCTGTCCTTCTCTCCTCAGGGTTCAGGTGATGTGAAGTATCACCTGGGGATGTACCACAAGAGGATGAACCGCGTCAGCAACCGGCAGATCACGCTGTCCCTCGTGGCGAACCCGTCTCACCTGGAGGCGGTGGACTCGGTGGTTCAGGGGAAGACCAAGGCGGAGCAGTTTTACTGCGGGGACACTGAGGGCAAGAGGGTACGCAGAGTCAGCGCTGTTAAAGATTCAAAGACGTTCCTCTGCTCGTGTTTTTTTACCTGATCAATGATTTTCCAGGTGATGTCCATCCTGCTCCACGGTGACGCTGCGTTTGCAGGACAGGGAATCGTTTACGAGACGTTTCATCTGTCTGACCTGCCGTCGTACACGACTCACGGCACCGTGCACGTGGTGGTAAACAACCAGGTACGAGCCAGCAGGTCAAACTAAAAAAAAACAAAACAAAACATACTTTTTTTCATCCTTCATAACAAATTTGTTTGTCTCTACGTGGACAGATCAAAAAATAGTGGTTAAAATAAAAGCAGCAAAATCTGAGCTGGATTTTATCCTTTTTTGGGGCTTCCCTTTTTATTTTAAAATCATATTTATTCCTGTCGTTCACACAGATTGGTTTCACCACAGACCCCCGGATGGCTCGATCCTCTCCCTACCCCACTGATGTTGCCCGAGTCGTCAACGCTCCGATCTTTCACGTCAACGCAGACGACCCCGAGGCCGTGATGTACGTCTGTAATGTGGCGGCCGAATGGAGGAACACCTTCCACAAAGATGTGGTTGTAGATCTGGTAAGTAAGAGAAGAAAAGCTGTAAGTTATTTAATCAAAGTATGTTTTTATGATTTAACCCTCATACCTGATACCAGATAGACCTCAGTATCTGAAAGGGGGGCATTTGTGTCCCCTTCAAAATCTCCTAAACATTTTATATGCTAATATTTTTTTCCACTTTTTTTCTTTATAAACCATTTTAACCCTTTAAATGCCAGTGTATGTGATGACATCACCAATTTCTGTACAAAAAAATAATAAAATCGAAATATTTTCAATATATTGAACATACAGGCACCTAAACAATAAATTGACACTTACATACTTTTTCATTGGCATCTAAAAGGTTAAAACTGTGAAAATAATTGAATGCTTTGTAGTTATGACCAGGTCTGAAGTGGATTAAAATATTAATGAAGAAAAAGTTGAAAAAATATTAACACATTATATTTTTAGAGCATTTTAGAAGAGGACCAAAATGTCCCCTTTAAGGCTCTGTGTAACAATTATTAGATACACAGTGAAGAAATGTGTGATGGGGGATTTGTATTTAAAATATAAAGATTAGTGAAAAAAATGCTCACCTGTAACAAATGTGTTGAGGAAAAGAGGATCCTCTACTAAATTATTAAAGAAAGTGCACCATCAAGGGGACAGAAATGCCCCCTTCAGGTATGAGGGTTAATAATTCTTTAGCTCCCGCTCCTCATAATTGTTTACCTGCTCAAATCCAGGTGTGCTACAGACGTAACGGACACAACGAGATGGACGAGCCGATGTTCACTCAGCCGCTGATGTACAAACAGATCAAGAAACAGAAAGGGGTGCTGAAGAAGTACGCCGAGAAACTGATCGCCGAGGGAGCCGTCACCACACAAGAGTATGAGGTACGAATCAGAATGGAGTTTAAGCTGCCTTTTGATAAATAAAATGATGAAATAGTCTACTAAAAATAGTAAAAATAATTTGCTAAAATAGTAAACTAGGTTTACTTTAAACAGTTTAAGTGTTGAGAAGCCAAAACTCATTTAGCAGCTTGTTATTATGTTGTGAGAAGTGATTAGCTCTCTGGGTCGAGCATTTACAGCCTCACAACCTGCTGCAGTCCTCAAAAGTGAATCTAAACTTTCGTCCATCTCCTTAATTTTATTGTCTGATGATTTATTCCATTTTTAGTATTTGCTTAAATATCTTATCATGTTGATATAGTTTTACAGTTCAGATTTATTTTTATTTTTTGACATGCTTTTATTTATTCATTTATTTTAAATATTAATAAAATAAAAAGTAAAAATAAAATTAACATATATGGCTACTGGCTGGCTACTGCTCCTTCCCCTCCTCTGTCTTCCTGCTGCTCCTCATCCCCCCAAGTGAGGAATTGTACAGTCTGATGGATGTTAGAGTATTTATTTTTTTTTTTTTAGAGTTTTATTTATCTCTGACTGATTATTCTCAGTTTTATTGTTTTGCATTTTCTCGTTTCTTTTATTTTACATTTAATCAGTCATCATGATTTTATCATTTCTTTTACTTGAGCTTCTCTGGTGTGCATTTGTCTCCAAATCCTCTTGACATCGACCTACTATCATTACAATTACAGCAGAATAACACATAGTAGATGGACCTCTGCAGGTAGTGCACGTGCCTCACAACAAGAAGTTGGTTTGAAGTTGGTTTGATCCCTGGGTCGGGTCAAGGCCTTTCTGTGTGGAGTTTGCATGTTCTTCCCGTGCATGCGGGGGTCCTCTCCGAGCACTCCGACTTCCTCCCACAGACCAAAAACATGCTCATTAAGTTAATTGGTGACTCCAAATTGCCCTTAGGCATGAGTGTGAATGGTTGTCTGTCTCTCTATGTGGCCCTGCGATTGGCTGGTTCAGGGTGTGCCCCACCTCTTGCCCAATAACAGCTGGGATAGGCTCCAGTGTTCCTGGGACCCATAAGGGATAAGGGATGTAGAAAACAAATGAAGGAATGGTTTATATATATATATATCTTTTGTCAACCATTTTTTGTCCCAATGTAGAGCACTTTAAACTGCAGTTAAATCTGTATGAACCGTGCTTTATAAATTAAGTTTGATTAATTGATTGATTATTTCAGGAGGAAGTGGCGAGGTACGACAAAATCTGTGAGGACGCTTACACTCGCTCCAAAGACGAGAAAATCCTGCACATCAAACACTGGCTGGACTCGCCATGGCCCGGTAGAAGCCTGATCAGACTAATACGTCCTGAATACTCACCTGAGGGTATTTCTTAAATATATTAGTGTGTTCTGTTTCTGTGTTTAGAGTTTTTCACTCTTGATGGACAGCCCAGATCCATGTCCTGCCCTCCCACTGGTATCACCGAAGAAGACCTCGGCCATATTGGAAACATCGCTGCTTCTGTCCCAGAGGAAGACTTCACCATACACGGAGGTACGGTTCGCCTTTACCCTCCTCTCTGAATGATCTTCACCTGCTGGCAGCCATTTTATGAGCTGTGCTTCTGCTTCTTTTCACTGTTCAGGTTTGAGTCGAATCCTAAAGGGCCGAGCGAACATGGTGACGGAGAGAACGTGTGACTGGGCTCTGGGTGAATACATGGCCCTGGGTTCTCTGCTCAAAGAAGGAATCCATGTTCGCCTCAGCGGACAGGACGTGGAGAGAGGAACGTTCAGGTATTTATAGGAACAAAGAAGCAAAATCCAGACTGCTTTTTCTGGACATTTGTTTCTCAAGCCCTTTTCACACATGCAATCCTGATATCAGGATAACACTCGAGCAGCCTGCCTGGGTAATTCCCTGACATGGTCGTTCACACTTGCACCTTTCAGGGAGTATCAATCAGTCAATCAAACTTTATTTATAAAGCACTTTATATGCAAGAAAATGTAGCACAGACTGCTTTACAAACAGTTAAATCAAAGAAGATTACAGAAGTATGACCCAAACCCACTTCATCCACCACGCAATCCAAACAAAGTATCAGCAAAATACATCAGAAATAAATAATAGAACAGGAACAGAAGAAAAACACTAGAGAGCAACGGCAATATGTATATATATCTTATTTCTGTATTACAGTCTTTTTAGCCTGTTTCTGTCAGTATTGCTCTTATCATTTTACCTCATACTGCTTCAAGGTCCTTCCTCTTTTATTGATTTCTTCTGTGTTATGTTCACATATTAACATCATTACTTGCTATTAATTCAAATTTCATTTAGTTTGTACTTCACCCATTATACTTTTAATCTTTTTACAGATTACCTTTCAGGCTTTTTTATTGTTTATCCCCTTCTCATGTCTGTTCTATTTTATTATTACATTTATTATTATACTTCTTTTACGTTTGTTCTCCTGTTTTCTGTTTTCACCCCCTTTAATTGCCTTTTCTTTTTCTTACAGAATTTATGTTTTTAGCTTTTATTTTCATCCTCATGGTCTCATTTTATGTTCAGGGTTCTTGTATTGTCTGGGTTCACTTCACAAAATTAACTTGCTCGTGTCTAAAATTTCTTTTGTGTTTGTCTGTAAGGGTTCTTTGATTTAAAGTGAACTTTTTGGTTTTTATTTCCTTTTGTGCTGAAGCCTTTTGTGCTTTGCTATCTGTATGTTCCAGCCTGTTTGTCAAAGCACTTTGTAAACCTCTGTTATTAAAAGTGCTACACAAATTAAGTTATTGTTATTATTATTATTATTATTATAATATGTTCAAACAGGGTAAAAAACACTAAAGAAGAACAAGAGGATAGAATACTAAAAGATAATTCCTAAATTACTAAAACAGGTTTAGATAAGTACATTAAATTCAGGTAAAAGCCAGACTAAAGAGGTAGGTGTTGAGTTTGCTTTTATAAACATGAACCTGCTGGACAGGGGAGAAGTATTGGAGGACGTCAGGCTAGTTTGCAGGGCAACGTCAAACATACAGAGAAATGGAGCAATCACAATTTATGTCCCGACTTCAGTGATACATGTTAAAAAGTGAATCAAAATCACTTTTTAGTGACTGTAGCACACAGAAGTGAATATGAAGCAGCCTCACTACGTGCACGACAGTCACACCAGAGATAAAAAGCTGCAGAGTTTCAGCTCCATATCCCAGTGTTGCACACTTACTCGGACGAAACATTAGGGGTGTGTGAGGAAATAACCCGAGTAAAGTCATCGTGACAAACTTTAACAATGTTTTCTGCTTTTATGACATATTTATAACCTCAGGTTTAACCCTTTAAAGCCTGAAAACACAAATTATAGGCAGAAAATTCTAATTTTTTGGAGCTGAAATGTTTAGTTCACTTTCTACTGAAATCCAAAAAAATCAAAATTTCCATAACATTTAATTTTTTGTATCTTATTTGATACATAAGGTGTTTTTGGCAGCTGATAATCCACTTGAGGACATTTTTAATCATTAACTGATTGTATTCAGATGTTTTTTATAGTAATTTGTTGATCATGTTGATTAGATAGAGGTATCCTAAAAGTATGTATCAAATATGACACAACAGGCTTTAAGGGGTTAAAAAAGACGTAGGTGTGTATGCATGTCCCAGTCTTTAAACACAACACCTTTCTTCAAAATACTCCAAAATTAAATTAACTCATCTTTTTGCTGCATTTGAAATGTTTTAAAATGTAATTTTGATCAATTAAGTCAATAAATTTACAGTTTAAAGGCCATCTTCTTCCTGTTGAGTCATTTTCTTCCCCTGATTTCCCCCACAGCCATCGTCACCATGTCCTCCACGACCAGAACGTGGACAAGAGAACCTGCATCCCGATGAACTACATCTCCCCCGATCAGGCCCCGTACACCGTCTGTAACAGCTCTCTGTCTGAGTACGGAGTCCTGGGTGAGAGGCTCACACAAACATCAGCACATAAAGCTTTTGATCCAGAAAACTATGAAGCACCTGGACTGATGCCGTCCTCCTCTGTGCAGGTTTTGAGCTGGGCTACGCCATGTCCAGTCCCAACGCTCTGGTCCTGTGGGAGGCTCAGTTCGGGGACTTCCACAACACGGCCCAGTGCATCATCGACCAGTTCATCAGCTCGGGCCAGGCCAAGTGGGTCCGCCAGAACGGCATCGTGCTGCTGCTTCCCCACGGCATGGAGGGAATGGTGAGGAAAATTAGTGTATCATTATTTTTACTATGAGAAGATAAACTGTCATAAGAGCTTTGAGTGAAACATGTTTTTATGAATATTTCTGTTGTGTTTTCTCTCTCTCAGGGCCCAGAGCACTCGTCTGCCCGCCCTGAGAGGTTCCTGCAGATGTGCAACGATGATCCAGACGTGTTCCCTGTGAGTCTTTGTCAGCCGCTGTTTTGATTCAGGAAGACTTCTACTTTATTTCAGATATTCATGGCAGATAAACTGCTCTGCCACAGGATATAAGGTACAAAGAAATAATGACAAATTTGTGTCCAACTTTATTCAAAACATTTTAGACAGACAGTGTTAAAGACAACATAAGGTATAAAAATATTGAATAAACATTAATTGTTGCATCTGAATGTCACCTCCCTTCACTGCCCACCACCCATTACAAGGTCAACCAACTAGAAAAAAATAATAAAATATAGAGAAAAGTAATAATAATAGTAGAGAGTAAATAAATAACATACCAGTGTTAATTTTGACAGCACTTTTTAATTTAGTTTTAGTCTTTTGCCTAAAATATCTTTTAGTTTCAGTCATAATTTAGTCATCTAAATTGTTTTAATTTTAGTCTACTTTTAGTCGATGAAATCTACTGTAAATTTAGTCGACTAAAATATGAAGCGTAAAGTGTAAGGCATTTTTTATGTTTCCTTGAATTTCTAAAGTCATGTTTTACATTTGGATCCCACCACCATGAAGCTAAGGCAGCTGTGATTGGATGTCCCTCTTAACTCATCCAACCTTTCCACACAACCAAAGTAGCTGTGATTGGATATATTCCTAACTTGTCCCTACTTTCTACATGACCAAATTAGGTCTGATTGGATTAAGTCTGTCAAACATTTTAGTCTAGTTTTTATTTGTTGATGAACATGTCAGTTAATTTAGTTTGAGTTTTTGTCCATGTGCACTTGTTTTTATTAGTTACTGTCTAGTTTTCATCAGGGGAAAAAAGGTTGTTGATGAAAACTATGGTGAAAATTTTTAGTTGACAAAATTAACACTGTAACATGCAAGCACATGTCAATCCTCCAACTCGGAGGACAAATCTAGAGAATGTGTATAGGTCAGAAAAGGATCCCAAGTAACATGAAATGATTTCCCCAATGATGATTTCACTTAAACCTGAGCTTCTCAAGCTTCAAATTATGAGGCACCTCATGGACCCAACGAGAATGTGAAGGCGGACTGGGGAGTTTCCAACTGAGGAGAATCAACAGGGTGGTGAATGCCAAAGCAGGAATAACGACAATTTTAAACACTCCTGAGAACAAACTTTGGAGACTTTTGTGTAATATCGGCTATTGCAGAAGGCAACATCCCCAAAAGTATTCACATGTACGAGTCAAAACTGAATGATCAAAAAGTGTTTCTATTATTTTAGACCTGGACCCTTTTAGTGCATGTATTTGGACTGTTAGACCTCAACATATTTTTTTTACTTTTATTGTTAAAATTAACTGACAATGTACATCATAACAGTAATTGTCCTGAGACTGGGCCCTCACACACAATTAGTAATATATCATTACAATGCAGAGAGAGGAGAGAGAAAGAAAAGAAAGAATTGAAGGAATACGTATCCTATCCAACAAGGCCTAAGACTGGTCTCCATCTTCTTGCAAAGGACGGAGTCTTCAGCTGTATACTTGTCTAATTTTTTTGTGGTTCAGGTTTCAACCAGCAAATTGTTATCATTTTTCTTGCAGTCATTAGAAGGAGATGTAGCAAAAATTCCTGATTGTGGGACAGACCATCAGGAAGAATGTCCAGTAAGAGCATTAAAGGGTCCAGATAGAGGTTCAGTTTAAGTAGATTTTCTAATATGCCTTTACATCCGTCCAAAACCGTTGTACAATGGGGCAGTTCCCAAAAGTGTGAGTTTGATCACCTACAAGTCCATAATTTTTCCAGCATTTGTACTAACCTGTCTTTTAGGGAGAAGAGTTTTAATGGAGTTCTGAAAAATCGTAATTTAACCGTCCAGTCAAACCAGAGCAAATATTTCCACAGGAATCATCAAACTTCAGCGTATTTTTACTGGATGCATTATGTACTCAGTTTTTATTCTAAATGAAAAAAAAAAAAACACTCACAAAGAAGTTAAGTAAACTCATGAAAACAGTTAGTAATGTTCTTTTTTATTTTTGTCATTTTCCATCCCTCTATTTTGTCAGAAAGTGACGGAGGACTTCGAGGTGCATCAGCTTTACGAGTGTAACTGGATTGTCGTCAACTGCTCGACTCCGGCAAACTATTTCCACGTCCTCCGCAGACAAATCCTGCAGCCCTTCAGGAAGCCTGTGAGTTAAACTGCAGAAACCCGATTAAAGACGAACAGTGAAGATGTTCTGACTGCAGTGTGTTTGCATCTTTGTCTGTAGCTGATTGTTTTCACTCCAAAGTCTCTGCTGCGTCATCCTGAGGCCAAGTCCAGCTTCGATGAGATGCTGCCAGGTGAGTTTTAAGTCAGTCTGAGCTGAAGAGGAAGAAACTGGCAAAAGTTCAAACCTGTGCACTTATCATAATGAAGCCCATTATGAATCTGAGTCAAGGCCCATTTAATGCCCGTCTTCTCCTGCTCTCTACCCTCCTTTCCAAGCCCACAGTATCTTTATTGTTTTATAACATGCCCCACTCCATACGTGTTAAAAACGTACATAAAATCTTCAGACATACAAAACAACAGTACTTACCAACTGTAAGTACAAACAAACGTATAATACACAATACCTGACCCAATGTAAATGACAAAATTAATAAATAAGTGGATATATATTTAAAAAAAGGGGGAAAAAAATCCACAAACATGTAAATAATACATTTTTTCAGGATTAGTATTTGGTTTACCCAGGATAACTGACTTATAAATTTAGAGATATCAACACCAGTGTTACTTTTGTTGACTAATTATTTTCATCATAGTTTTCGTCAACAACCTTTTTTCCCTGACGAAAACTAGACAGTAACTAATAAAGACAAGTGCACATGGACGAAACTAAAACTAAATTAACTGACTAGCTAGACGAAAATGTCAGATCAGAGCTCCTCTCTTTATGAACTGATATATTCATGTAGAGCAGCTTCACTGTTTGTTGTAAATTCTGGTATTGTAACTGAGATGCTCTGCCAGGTAGCCTTAATAAATGAAATTCTCGTAACTTTTCGACTTATTTCTCGTAACTTTATGAGATTATTCTCTTAACTTTGAGATTACTCTTGTAACTCTTTGACTTTATTCCCGTAACTTTTTTGACGTAATTCTTGTAACCACGGTTTAAATCTCGTAACTTTATGAGATTATTCTCGTAACTCTTCGACATAATGCCTTTTAACTTTTTGACTTAATTCCCGTAACTTGACGACATTATCCTCGTAACTTTTCGACTTAATTCTCATAACTTCATGAGATTATTCTCGTAACCTTGTGATTTTATTCTTGAACTTTTTGTTTTTCTTTTTTTTTTTTTAAACAAACTTTTTTTTTTTACGTGACCCTAATCCTCCATCGTAGATACGAGCCCATTTTGTATCAGCTAGAGTTTTGTGTTGCTCATTCTGCAGGAACGAGCTTCAAGCGCGTGATCCCAGATGACGGTCCTGCAGCGTCCAGTCCAGACAAAGTGAAGAGGGTCGTTTTCTGCACCGGGAAGATCTACTACGAGCTGATCCGGGAACGTAAGAGCAGAGGAATGGACGACTCTGTGGCTATAGTCCGCATCGAACAGGTAACATCAGAACAGATAAGAGTTGACCAGGAGGGCCAGGTCCAGGGGAAATTCCTCAAATAGAAACAGACGCAAGCGCTGCTGTCCCCAAATCAAAGATCTCCCAGCATCAAAGTTGTCTCTGTTTCAGCTCTCACCTTTCCCCTTCGATCTGGTGAAATCAGAGGCCGATTTGTACCCACACGCCGATCTGGTTTGGTGTCAGGAGGAGCACAAGAATCAGGGATACTACGACTACGTGAAGCCCCGAATTCGCACTACGATCAACCGCAGCCGCCCCGTCTGGTGAGGCTTTGCTCTGTTTGTCAGTTTAAATTCCAGGTAGTGATTTACATCTTAAACCTTCTCATTATTCATCGTCCATGTGTTTGTTTTTCTTCGTAGGTACGCGGGTCGAGAGCCGGCGGCAGCCCCGGCAACGGGAAACAAACACACCCACCTGACGGAGCTGCAGCGTTTACTCAACACCACCTTTAACCTGGACGCCTTCTCCGACAAAGTCTGAACACCACTTCATACCTCTCTCCATCCTCAAACACACATCCAGCCTGCCTGCTCAGATTCTGCAGTTTTATTTTCGTATCAGATTGTTTTTATGCAGTCAAACGAACGCACAATGACTCACTGACCGCTCACTGTTACCGTAGGATGTTCACAAAAACAAAAGTGAATGTATGAAGCTGATTTTAAAGTTTTAACTCGTTTTATTTTTGCTCTTGTGTTTAAATTGTGAAGCTGCTGCTCAATGTGCATCATGATCCTTCTGGAATCACGTAAATGATGAATTATTCAAAAAATTATTTAATTAAATTATATAATTATTTATTGAACATTTAAACTGATCATTTTAAGATTTTCTCGAGAGTTACATCTAAGAATCAGTTTATTTAGGGCTGGATGATTTGGCAAAATATCACGAATTGATGTTTGGGGGGGGGTTAGCTAAAATGGCAAAATATGACACAAATTTATGTATTTTTTTCCAGGAAAGAAATAACAGACAATAACAACGTCTAAACTATTAATTCTTCATTTTTTGATAATTTTGGCCGTATTCATGCACATGGCATAAATCCTGGCACTGAGTACAAACAAGTGTTACACTCGGGCTGTTGGGAGCAAAAAATGACCCATTGAAACCCATTGAAACTGCAATTTTTTGTCTCACTCCTATTTAAGCATAAGACGTGCATTTTATTATATCTGGGTGTCAATCTGGGCTTTTGCCTTGGAATTGATCATTTTTGTCCACCAGGTGGTGCCATTTTAATTGTGTGAGTATTTGACTGAAAAAGAAATACGGATGCATAAAATCAGTGTTGCTGCTAAAAATTCATACATTCAAGGTTGCAATAATTAAACACAACGAATCAACTTTGCACATCATGTATTGAAAATAATTCATTTTTTCTGTTTTTTTTTTTCATCTAAAAACATGGCAGCATCATGACAAAACTTTGGCATTTAAAGGGATAAAATATTTAAAAGTTCATGAATATCTGATGTGTATAATTTGGACTGATGTAATTTTAAGAAATACAGCCTTAAAAAATTCGAAATAAAGTCCATATGCCATGTGTTTTTTAGCTACGTCATGAAAAGTTATTGTTTTGTTTTTTAAGCAAAGTATTTGACACTACACAGAAAATAATAATGCATACAATTAATTGTTGCTGCTAATCACTGACACATTCCGGGATGTAATAACTCAAAACAGAAGAAATCTCCTTTTTACGTGGTATATTGTAAATAAAAGTTTGCAGCATTTTCATCTAAAAACATGGTGAAAAAAACAACAATAACTGGGCTTAAGTGTTTAAATCTTTAAAAGGTCATGAATATTTGATGTTTATGATTTGAATGGACCTTAAGCATTTATGTAAATGCGTTAAAGGTTTCTTAACCTGCTCCTTTAATAAACTAACTCATTTGTCTCTATGACAAAAGATGTTAGCCTCCAAAAACTGCTGTAATAATAACATATGACTTTTTTTCCACTTTGAATAACTCAGTCTTTTGAAAATACAAAATGCACCAGCCTGAAATGTTCATACGAAATATTAGTTATATTTTGGGGTCCTTTTAACCCTTAAAACTAAAATAATTTTGATAAAATACATTGACCATAATTATTATTCGGCCCTGAGATGGTCAGTGAATGGCAGCAACATTGGTTTTGATGCAATGTTATTGTTTTGCAGGCACCCTCACAGAAAAAAGTAAAAAGTGTGAAATTTTGCTGCATGATTTGAATGGGAAAAAGCACCATCTAGTGGACAAATGTGAAAATTAAAGATTAAAGCTCTGAATCCAAAATGAAACCTTTAACATGAAGAAATTAGTTTATGTTTAGATAAATGTAGGATCAAACATTTTATTTTCCTCCTGCACAGCTTTAGTGAGTGGAAACACCAGCAACGTGCCAAAGCATCAAATATCAGGAGTGATGAAACATGTTGACCCTGAAAACCTGCGAAGGACAATTTTTGTCCACGCAGGTGTCAAGAGGGAATCAGATCAATAACAGAATCAACAAAAGCACTGATATCAAAACAATCTTTTCAATGCCCATCCCTAATCCAAATCTCAAAAGCATCAGCACATCAAACACACGGAGAATCCATCCATCTTCTACACCACTCTTCCCTTTCAGGGTCGCAGGGGGTGGAGCCTATCCCAGCTGACATTGGGCAAGAGGCGGGTACACCCTGGACCAGTCGCCAGCCAATCACAGGGCCACAAAGAGAGACAGACAACCGTTCACTCTCACACTCAAACCTAAGGGCAATATGGAGTCACCAGTGAACCTAAAAGCATGTTTTTGGTCTGTGGGAGGAGGGAACCCACGCATGCACAGGGAGAACATGCAAACCCTACACACAGGAAGATCCCTGACCAACGGAGATCAAACCGGCAACCTTCTTGCTGTGAAGCACGTGCACTACCTGCTGTGCTGCCGTGACACCACATGGGAGAATACTGCAAAAAAATAAATTTAATAAATAAAATGAAGTAAAATAAACGTCTTTATTTCATCATCTTATTGCTATTATATGTCTTTTTTTTTGCAGTATTCTCCACATGTTGGACGTGTATCTTCTGTTTCGTTGTTGATGGTCTACCTGGCAGCTCACCTGGTGTTAATTATCTTAGTCAAACACGCGAGTGTGACAAATGCTTAACTTTAACAAAAGTCAGCATCGACAAGTGATTTGTTCCTGAGTTGATCATCCCTGATGCTGACAAATGTTCAGATTTAATAAGTAAAACTTCTTTAACACAACCATGTAACCAAATAAAAGGGACTATTTCTATTTTTGCACTTTAGCAGTGACTTTACAAGACTGAGATCAAACTTTCTGAATTAAGGTGAAAAACTCACCACCTTCTTCAGTTTAAAGTGTAACTCATATTTTAGCATCAGTTCTTAGAGATTTTTCCTCCGTGCTTCACCTGCCTTAAATCATCTGTTTGTGCCATATCTAACCAATCACTTGAAATTATAAATTATAGTATAAAGAAATCCTGCCTGCAGTCGAATGTGAAGAAATGATGAGATTTAAAGGATGTATTTATTTTCCTATATTGTTTATTTTTAGAAAATAAAGTCGCTGGTGCTCCTGAGCAGTTCTGTTGGACTTTTTTAATCATTTGCATCATTTTTTAATTAGTAAAAACATGAGTGACAATTTATTACACAGTTTAAAAGCATCAAAGACTTTAAATCAAAAAAGTCTGAATTACAGATAATCTTGGTCCTTCGTTTGGTCTCTCTTTACATTCGTGGTAGTTCAGCGTTAAAGTGCAGCAGAGTGAAGGAATGAGACGTTAGCGTTGGTGTGCTCACAGCAGACTCTTGGACGGTCCCAGAGTGTTGACGATGAACTCGAACAGGTCGATTTGAGCTCCTCCTGACGCCTGCTGAGCCGCACAGAAGTCACTCAGGAGCCCAAACAGCTGATCTGTGACGGCAGAGAAAAAACAGACATGACGGGAAATTAAAACATGGGACTGCACAAAGAAATGAAGGTCCAGAACGTTACAGAAACCGGGGTTGATATGCATGACCATCCAAAATCAAACTTTTTTTGAATATCACTTTTAATACAAAATCTTGTAGCACAAAATGCTTTACACAAAAAAGAATAAAATAATAAAAAGAAGACTTAATACAATGAAAATAAAAGACCCTACCCACCATCATGATCCACCTCCAGCACAAACTCAAAGACATTAAGAGGAGATTCTGACAGAATACAGAATCAGAGGACTGAGGAAACACTATCTTCGATTAAAGAAAAGGAAAAATGGGAGCTAAGACTTAAATGAAATTAAAAAAAATCATGATAGGAAATGAGATAAAAAATACTATAGGGAAAATAAATTAATTAGTTAAATCTAAAATAATAATACTGTTAAATGAGATAGCCAAATACCAAATGCAAAGAAAAATCAATTAACAAAGAATAAAATTCCAAAACATAAATCTGAACTGAAATGTAGAAATAAAACAAATTAAGAGGATTAAAATCAATAAATCTATAAGATGAAATTATATATTTTTTTAAAAATACATAAAAATAAATAAAAAATGAAATAAAAAGTAGAAGATTGAATACAATGAAAACACAAGACTCTACCCACCCTCACGATCCACATCCAGCACACACAAAGACATTAAGAGGAGATTCTGACAGCCTGGTAATAGCAAGGTGTACCTAATAAAGTGGCCTGTGAGTGTAAAGGTCCCTGACAGTTATATAAGAATGAAAGGTTCTTAATATTCCACAGGAAAAAAAAAATTAAGCTTCACTCAATCAATCAAACCTCAGTGATCAATCTCTTTAACTGTTAAATGACTGATAAAATCAATAAAGCTCTCACCGACTGTAGTTCCCTCAGTGACCAGCAGGTGGTAAACCTGAGCCAGCTGCACCTTCAGCAAATCATCACGAAAGGTGAAGAAGGCGAGTCCCCTCCTCGCCCTCGCTGCCGCCATCAGCTGGATCACAGCTGGACGAGGAGAGAATCAAAGACAGATAAATAAGAGCTGGAGGAGCTCCAAACCAGAATCAACATTCAGACACCTTAACCTGAAAATATCCAAACATGAAAACTCTGGAGCGATTGACCTTTGTTAGGAATGATTTCTGGATGAAGGTGAATGTGGGGCATTCACTAATGTATACTTTTTCACACAGCTGTCCAGAGGCTGGCATTTTTTGTCATTAGGGATAAATGCATTGGGATATTGAAGGACCTCAGAGGGGTCAAATGTCAGAGTGAGGGCGGTACCTTTGAGTTGAGGGTCTCCGTTGAACGCTCCACAGCCCCACTTCCCTGTGGCGATGTCCGGCTCGTCTTGTCCTGTACCTTTAAACCCACAGTACGCCTTCAAGGATGAGACAAATATAATGAAATAACAGCTGATAAAAAGAACTCCGAAAATACTGAGTAATGGACTTGCAAGTTTTTGTTGTAAGAAATATTTAGAGATAAAAAACTTAAACAGGAACAGAGTGATTTGATGATTGAGAATACAAGACGAAAAATAAAGATATTAAACATCTAGAAGAGTATTATACTGATGGAAATAAAGCCAAAACATTTTATTTATAATAAATATTTAAAAGATCACCTGAGCTGACTTAAAGAAAGTAAAGTTCACCTTGTTGAGCTCTCGTGTGACGTTAAACATGGTGTACTGGTCCTTCCGTTGTTTGAGGTTAAGGGCGTCGATGGCTAAGATCTGTCTCTGAAGACGACTCCACTTGTCTCTGCAGGACGTGAGAATAAAAATATGACAGTAACTAGAAAATCACTCAGAGAGCGAAGACCTCCACCAAGCAGCTCAGGTCCAGCAGTGGTTTTTCCACAATCCCTGTAAAAGGTACAAGATCCAGACCAAACTCAGCACATACACGGAGGCTGTTATCCTGTATGAACACAAGTTTTGGAAACATCGCTTAAAATTTTGATTTTATACGAGTTACTGAATGTCGTCAATGGGATTTCCCATTATAAAGTTTAATGTTTTTTTGTGACGTCAATCTGGATCAGATCCAGATGAAATTTACCTTGATGATAGAGACATGAACTCCATATTATCCTGTGAAATCGGAGGTGAATCCATTAAGAAATGGCCGAGATATGACTTTTTAAAATTCCGCCCAATGTTAACTCATTGGATTTTTGGATTGTTTTTCATCCAGACAAATACAAAACCCAAAACCAGTGAAGTTGGCACGTTGTGTAAACCGTAAATAAAAACAGAATACAATGATTTGCAAATCCTTTTCAACTTATAATCACTTTAATACACTGCAAAGACAAGATATTTAATGTTCTAACTGAGAAACTTTATTTCTTTTACGAATAATCATCAACTTAGAATCTAATGGCAGCAACACATTGCAAAAAAGTTGGCACAGGGGCATTTTTACCACTGTGTTACATCGCCTTTCCTTTTAACAACACTCAGTAAACGTTTGGGAACTGAGGAGACCAATTTTTGAAGCTTTTTGGGTGGAATTCTTTCCCATTCTTGCTTGATGTACAGCTTAAGTTGTTCAACAGTCTGGGGTCTCCGTTGTTGTATTTTACGCTTCATAATGCACCACACATTTTCAATGGGGGACAGGTCTGGACTACAGGCAGGCCAGTCTAGTACCCGCACTCTTTTACTACGAAGCCACGCTGTTGTAACACGTGCAGAATGTGGCTTGGCATTGTCTTGCTGAAATAAGCAGGGGCGTCCATGAAAAAGACGTTGCTTGGATGGCAACATATGTTGCTCCAAAACCTGTATGTACCTTTCAGCATTAATGGTGCCTTCACAGATGTGTAAGTTACCCATGCCTTGGGCACTAATACACCCCCATACCATCACAGATGCTGGCTTTTGAACTTTGCGCCTATAACAGTCCGGCTGGTTCTTTTCCTCTTTGGTCCGGAGGACACGACGACCACACTTTCCAAAAACAATTTGAAATGTGGACTCGTCAGACCACAGAACACTTTTCCACTTTGCATCAGTCCATCTTAGATGAGCTCGGGCCCAGCGAAGCCGGCGGCGTTTCTGGGTGTTGTTGATAAATGGCTTTGGCTTTGCATAGTAGAGTTTTAACTTGCACTTACAGATGTAGCGACGAACTGTAGTTACTGACAGTGGTTTTCTGAAGTGTTCCTGAGCCCATGTGGTGATATCCTTTACACAGTGATGCCGGTTTTTGATGCAGTACCGCCTGAGGGATTGAAGGTCACGGGCATTCAATGTTGGTTTTCGGCCTTGCCGCTTACGTGCAGTAATTTCTCCAGATTCTCTGAACCTTTTGATGATATTACGGACCGTAGATGATGAAATCCCTAAATTCCTTGCAATAGCTCGTTGAGAAATGTTGTTCTTAAACTGTTGGACAATTTGCTCACGCATTTGTTCACAAAGTGGTGACCCTCGCCCCATCCTTGTTTGTGAATGACTGACCATTTCAGGGAAGCTGCTTTATACCCAATCATGGCACCCACCTGTTCTCAATTAGCCTGTTCACCTGTGGGATGTTCCAAATAAGTGTTTGATGAGCATTCCTCAACTTTCTCAGTCTTTTTTGCCACTTGTGCCAGCTTTTTTGAAACATGTTGCAGGCATCAAATTCAAAATGAGCTAATATTTGCAAAAAATAACACAGTTTACCAGTTCGAACATTAAGTATCTTGTCTTTGCTGTGTATTCAATTGAATATAGGTTGAAAGGGATTTGCAAATCATTGTATTCTGTTTTTATTTACAATTTACACAACATGCCAGCTTCACTGGTTTTGGTTTTGTATATATCACCACCAAAATCTAATCATTTTTAAGTTGTGCATTACCGACATCTCCTGAAAATTTTAGCAAAATTCGTCCTGTACTTTTTGCGTAATCTTGCTAACAAACAAACAAACATACCCCAGCGAAAACATAAATATTTAAATCAAATCATCATGGAAAAGGAGCGGATGTGGAACCTTTGGAGTCTGTCCTCGTGAGGGCCGTTCCACACAAACTCGTCCCCAAACCCGGAGTAACAGCTGAACTGCTGAGAGCCTGAAACAGGAGGACAGGGTGAGGCTGCAGACGTCCTACAGTCTCTAAAATGACTGGACAAATCTCTCATTTCTGTTGATTAATAATAACAATAATTACTTCCTTCATACCCGTGATGATGAGGCACTCGTTGTGGTCGAGTTTCTCCGTGAAAAGTCGCGACACGATGAGCTCTGGATTTATCGAGAACAAAATCTCCTCCTGGACGAGACCAGAGCTCAGAACTCCTCCACCGATCCAGCTGGATGCAAAGTCCACCTAAATTAAAAAATAAATAAATAAATAAATAAATATGAGTCGTGGTAAATCAGGAGGGTAACGGCTGTTCCTTTGTCTGGTTTCTCACCTGCAGCAGACCGGTACCTTCACTCTCGATGCTCCCCTCTGAGCTGACGTGAAGTTTGGGCATCTTCTCTTTACAGCTGCGAGGAATGAAAGATGGTCATTTTAAAACATTACTGCAGCACCAAGGGAGTTCAGTATTCTGTTTGAAACAGTGCTAATTTAGACAGCACTTTTTAATTAGTTTAAGTTATAGTAATTTTCCTAAAATATCTTTTAGTTGCAGTCCACACCTGTCTCCTCTGAACATGCGTGGAGCATTATGAAGCATAAAATATAACAACACAGACCTTGGACTGTTGAAAATCTGAAGTCGTACATCAAGCAAGAATTTGAAAGAGGTGAACCTCCAAAGTGGTGAGCATGCCCCTGTCCCAGCTTTTTTGGAACGTACTGCAGGCATCAAATTAAAAATATCTTGTCTTTGTAGTGTATTCTTTGAAATTGCGGTTTAATATTAAAGCTTGTTTCAGGGGTTTAGGACAGGCTGCAGATCATTTGAGCTGTTTACATAAATGTTTTGCATGTTAAATAATCAAATCTTACTTCTTCCAGTGAGACACGTTGGGGTCTTTGAGGACTCTGCGCTCAAACGTCACCAGTCCTCGGGGTTTCTTCTCTGTAGAAACACCAAACAGTCACAGATCCTCTCTAAGAGTCTCACAAACATCATTTAGCATCGACTCTCACCTGTCACCTCCTTAAAGTAATGCATGATGGCCCTCAGCTTCTCCCTCTTCCTGTGACACCAGTTTCCAAACAGGCTGCGATCAGAGGACAGTGAAGGGTTAATTAACTCACGCAGGGCCATTCAGTGAAAATGATCACCGTGTGTGACGTCCTGACCTGTTGAAGTTGATGGAAGGGTATTTGTGGTACTCTGCTTTGCTGTCGGTGGTGTTGCGGTGAGGAAAGGTGCAGAAGAAAGCGTTGGCGAGCAGGCAGGAAATCTGGACCTGGGACAGGGTGATGGACGCGGCCTGTCCTCTCTGCAGCAGAGGGATGGCCTGAAGGCATCAACACAGCGTGTTCAGGACTCATCAGACCAGGAGACAACTTCAGATCTTTGGAACGATTTTTGGGCATAAAACTGATATCAGTAACATCAACAGTAGTTCAGCTCGACTAGTACTCAAATTTGGTCAACTAGTGCACCAGTAGACTGTACTAGTGAAGCAAAAAGTGTCACTAGTACATCTAGTAAGCCTTAAAGTAGGAGGGATTATAACAAAATCCAGCACCCTGATTGGTTGTAATATTTCCAAAAGCCACTGGCAAGTCTGAATTTGCTTTCCCCCGCCCCCTTATTAGCATATAAGGCTTCCTAGTTGTACTAGTGAACATTTTTAAAACAGTCTACATTCACCTGTTTGAGATTTTTTGTTTGTACTGAATCTTTTATTTAATAAGTGAATGAAATTAAGTCCTAAACTAAAACTAAAACTAAACTCGTAGTAATAGTGACACATTTTGCTTCACTAGTAAAGTCTACTTGTGCAATAGTTGACCATAATTGAGTACATGTGCTCCAAATTTGAGCTGAACTGCTGTGGATATCACAGATTTATGCCCAAACAGTTTTCCATAGTTGCCCAGTTTTGATGAAAATGCAAATTTCACTGCAGTAGTAAGCACTTGTGTACCCACTGAGATGGCTGGTTAGTGGATCTCAACTGGATCCATTTGCCCTCCATTTTAACCCTGAAGTTACTTTTGGTCCTTTTCACACCTCAATTGTTTGGGAGATGAGTTTTCAAAAATTGTGCCTTTTCGTGTGGACGAAACGCCCATACGGTTAAAAACCTGTGTGGATATGCCTGAATTCATAAAATACTGCAGTGTGAGCATGAAACGATCCAAAGGAAATCTGCTAATTCACTGAGTTTCTTCCAACTGAATCAGAACAAAGGGACTGAGCTGGCGGTGCTGCAGCTGCTGGATCTCTCTCATAAATACCCATAAATATGACCAAAACTGGACCAGGGTTAGCGACACAGGATTTACCCTCTTGCTCTTACCTTTTTCACATAATCAGGCAGCTTCAGGGCCAAGGCAGCGATCTTTGGAAACAGGGTCCCGTAGTAGTTATCCTGCTCTGGGACGCACTGAGAGGTGAAATATGGGACATTTTAGTTTAAAGCTTTAAATATTCTCTCTAAAAAAATCATTTCAGGTGATCACTGACCTTAACAAAGGCGGCGAGGGCATCGAACGACCACTGCGCTCTGTACTTCGGGTTATATTTCATGATGGCTTCCTAAGAAGAACGGATATGGATTAAGACAGGGTGGGCAACTGGAGGCTCGGGGCCCACATGTGGCCCTTCACCTCACTCAATGCAGCCCACCAATCATTTAAAAAGAAAATATATATATTCATTTTATATAAATATTATTTCTTTAACCTTAGACTGCAGGTACATGTTTTGTTTCTTACAAGTCATTAAAGAAATCCTTTGTTTTGATTGTATCTCTAAATATCTATGATATATATTGTTAGTAAAAACTAAATTTAGGGACAATGGTCACGGTAATATATTTGTCCTTTAAAAACTGGTAAACATTCTTTCTTTTATTGCATTAAAAAGAAGCTTAAATTGGCTTTAGTTATGTGCCATGCTCATTAGATCGAATTTTTATTTAGCTTGAGATGAAATATATTAATGCTAGTATAATACTTTTTTGAAGCTTCATATTTGATATTTTTGGTTTATTGTGTTTTTTTTGTAACAGTGCGGCCCTGAGGCACTGGAAAGAATGTAATCTAAGGTGCACACCCCTGGATTAAGATGTAGAATTAAAGGCTCTTTCTTCTGAACTTGATAGATGTATAGATTTACTTTTTTACATGCAGAGTAAATATAGTTTACACGGCGTCCCAACTTAACTGTAAGTGCATTTTTCCTGCAGCTGCTGACATACCTCCACATCTGCAGCACTCGCTGTTGGCCTTTTAGACAGAGGGTGCAGCTGTTGGTGGATCGTTTTCCATCTGGGAACCCCGGGTTTGGTCTACAGAGAGAAAAAGATCATTTAACAGGTTATTATGTTAAGGAAACAAAAATATTTAAGAGATGATGTTGGTCATCACCCCAAAGTATCCAGTGACGGCGACGACGCTCGACCGTGAAGATGGCAGTTTCACAAAGTCACGGTGCCACATGTCTCTGCCCGGCTGAGCGATCAGCTCTCCATGACGGTTAAAGGCTTCCACCTGAAGTCAGAAACAAGAAGGAGCATCTGGTTCAGCTGCTTTTACACTGACAGAGGTTATGTCGTGCTGTGTGGCACAATAAAGAAACACTCAGATTATTATTGACTTGAAATGGAAAAAAGCCTGATGTTACACTCTTATGTGATCTGAAATAAAATGGATATTTGGATATTTACAGAGACAAAAGGGTGCAGGCAGAAAACACACTGGATGGATGAATGATGGATGGATGGTTAAACTGATGGATGGTTAGACTTAGAGAAGGATGTACTGGTGGACGACAGGACGATGTCCAGATGGATGGATTATAGAACGAGCGCAGATTCTTCTGCTTATAGATTCTGACTCTCTAGATTTCCACGTACGATATGAGATGACAAAACCACGACGGTACCAGAAGCAGGTTTTCCATTGGATGTTATTACATCCTCATGAAGCTTTAACGTCCCTCACATGAAGTCCCAGAACCTGAAACTTCTCTAAAGTTTATCAGTGAAAGTAATCACGTCTATGAGGACAGCATGTGTTGGGTTGAATCTCAGTTGTCCCAGTTTGTCCTCACACTGAGGGATGGTCTTCAGGCCTTTCAGAGAGCAACATGATGAAGGCTCGACCCCCCGAAGGGTCTTCCTCAGCATTCCACCCTCTGTTCCTCCAAAGGCCCCTCGGTCCCCAGGACCAGAGGATCCAGGGGAAGGGGGGGAGGAGTACTTCCAGCCATCTTTAATGAAGTCTTCTTTTCTGTTGGCTTCTCTCTCGCGATCCCGTTCTCCGTCATGATCACATTTTTTTTCACGACCACGTTCTCTCTCGTGATCACGTTCTCCATCACGATCACGTTCTTCTTTGGGATCTCCATGCTGAAGACATGCCTTCACTTGGGAGCTGTCATTTTTGCCGGCCATATCTGGGAGTCCAGAAGAAATAAAAAAGAAAGTCATGTCTCTAAATCAGACTGTTTGAGTGACATGAATAATATTGAAGACTTCAGCTAAAAGTTAGAAGCAGAAACCATAATCTGTATGGTCCAAATATCTACTGTAACTATCGGCATACCAATAATCAACTTCATGGGCAGTTATCTGCTAATACCTGTATTGGTCCAATAATATCGTGCAAACCTGTCACTCCTCTGCTCGTCATCTGTCTAAACAAGGGATGGGAACTGATAAGAATTTATTGATACCGATGCCATTATCCATTCTGCTTATCGACCCAATTCTTTATTGATTCCTGATTTTCCGCAGCAACAATGCCAAGCACAGGACACTCCTGACATCCAATGCCGTGCTGGACGAATTTGCGCCTTCTGTTTACATGGCAAACTTTTGAAACTGGGGTCCAGAGTGAAAGTTTTCATTTTGTTTTCCGTCTTCATGTTAACAAGAATCTCCGTTGTCAGGGAAAACAGGGACACGTGGCGGATGCACATTACTTTTTCAGATAAAGGTAGCGCGCGCCCCTAGGAACAACTCGGTTGTGCTCGGTTTGTTGTCGCTTCTCCAACAAAATGTGGATGTACGGCGTCAATTCTCTGAACCAGTGAAGACGCATTTGTCATATTCGCCAAGAACACTATAAACTTACATCGCCAACTACTGGCCTGGCATGCACACTACGGCGTTTTCAGTAATTTTTGCAGATCCGTGTGAGTTCGCATCGTTATCACACCGTCTCTGTGTGAACGTGGAGTGCTTTTGAAAACACAAAGGAAAAAAACTTTCAGTTTCTGGTGACAATGTTGACATGTAATCGGCCCTAAATGCCTCTTCAAGTTGCTGATGTTTCCAAGAGTCTTTTTGTCAAATAAAGGCACAAATTTGACCGCCTCTGCCAAGACTTTTGACATTTTTGTTGTCGTCTCTGCTGACTGCCTCAGATGAGAGCGTTATGTTTTTAATTAGCAAAGCATGCAAAGCAAAGTGAAAGGAACTGGTGAGTGAATTAATACCAAAAAGACAACTTACATCGATTCTTTGGAGAAGTTGCTATCGATTTTTAACTGCAATTGGTTTTTGATTCCCATCCTTACTCTTGACTAAAGTTTCTCAACTTTTCAACACCATCAACCATTAAACTAACTCAGATTTGTTTGATTTAAAGCACAAGGTATAAATAATAAACTACAACTATGTCGTAAACTGCGATTCACAAAACTGGACATACAAAGGAGTAAACATGAAATACTGCCCTTAAGGCTGTAAAAACAGCTGCAATCAAAAAGCTGTTTTAGTTTCAGGGTTAAAAACAGCATTTAATGAAAGCAGGTTATTTAATGAACCACCAAACTCCGTACCTTCTCTGAACCTTTGGCCTCTGATTCACGAGGTTTTATGAGTTTAAGCGCATCAACAACAAAAATTAAGAGATTTACAGTTTCATGAGACACTCACCTTTGGCCAGAGGAGCTCAGGTTTGATCAAATCACCAATAATCTGCACAATCATCGATGAAACAGTCCGTCTGAGGGCAGGTGTCAGAGTTAAGTTTCACTTTCACAGAAAACGAAAGTAAAGCGGAGACAGTCTGTGACAGAAGAGGCGTGTTCAGACTTTCATAAACTAAGAATGAAACAAACTGATTATGTTTTAATCTACAAAATGCAAAGACTGTGGAACAATTTCTATTTTTAAAATGCATTTATAAGAGCGATATGTAAGTCATTTGGCTTTTAAATAGTGTTAACATTAATGATATTTGCACAGCTTCAGATTAAAATAGGGCTATTAAAGCCTATATAAACTGTTTCAGGGGATGGATTAAATAAAACTGCTCATATGTTCTGCTCTATTTTGCAAAAAAATCTAATGTCTCATCAATATATTAATCTACTCTCAAAATGGTGATGTTTGCCTCTGTAAATTAGAAATATTTCCAAATACTTAATTAGAATATAAAATACAAAACAGCTTCTTTTGTTATTGAGAACATTAAAATACATTTAATTAAAAGCAACTTTAAAAACAGGTAAAATTTATTTTTATCATAGTAACATTTATGACCACAAGATGGCAGCAAAGAGCTGGTTTAATTACTGAGTGACAGGATTTCTGATTATTGATCTAATTTGATCAGTTTATGGAGTCAATCATATCAATCATGTTGAAGTACAAGGTAATTAAATACAAAATAGTCCAAAAAGTTCTCTTTACAGCATGAATGCAGGTAAATCTGGTGTTTCAGATAAATATGCGTTGGTCTGATGAGTTTGTCATATTATTTTAAGCTTAATCCTTCAAATCCAACAAAAAAATAGCCATGATAATTTAGTTTTTTACTAATTGGGGCACTAATGCAACAATTATTTTTTTTTAAATCCTAAACATTTATTAATTATTGACCTTGACCAAATGGTTGAGCTGGGAGTTTATAGTTGACGAAGTAATTCCATTGTAAAAGTGGAAAGAGAGCAGAAATTAAGTAAAATGTCCTTTTTGATAAATGCTTTTAACTTTATGGGTGTCATATTCATTTCATGTAAGCCATTTCTGGTTTTTATGACTGGTTTTATAACTTACAGTAACTTACTGACAACGAGACATCAGTAAGTAACTGTAAATGTCTTTACAGCATTACTCTATTTTGACTCACAGCATTATTCTGTATTTTCTATAATAGTTTTACTACTGTATTTTTTATTGAAGGTATCATTACTCTTTCAATTTACAGCATAATTACTGTATTATCAACAACAGTACCCTTAACTTTACTTTATTCAGCTTTTGTTTTAATGTATTTTAAATTACATTCTACTTACTGTATTTTACTTTATATTACTATATCTTTCATTATTTTACTGATCATTTATTAGGAAGATATCATTTTCTAAAAAAAAAAAAAGAAGAAGAAATATACATACATATTTACTCAAACATTTGTTTCACCCAAACATGTAAAACATTTATAAAATGAAATCTTACCCGTTATTGGTCAATTTTCCCGAAAACAAAAAAAAGAATTGTCTCTTGATCTTTTACCCTTTTCAGTAACTTATTGTATAGACATTTTACAGTAGGTAACTGTTTATTTTATTGTTTCATCGTTTTAATTTTATAATAATAAATATGTTTAATAAATATGTCATTTACAAAATTTTCCTGTATAGATTTTTTTACAGTAGGTAGCTGTGGATATTACAGTTAAATACTGATCAGTTACTAAATTGCTCTTAGGTATGAGTGTGAGCATGAATGGTTGTCTGTCTCTCTATGTGGCCCTGTGATTGGCTAGCAGTATAGATAACAGATGGATGGATGAATATCTAAGTTTTACTGCCTGTTTTACTTGTATCATTTTCTTGTTGTGATGCTTTTACTGCTTCTGTCTCAGTGCTTTCACCTTTTTTATTCCCTTTTCCTTGTTGTTATGTTTTTTTTGCTCATCTTGGTCCTCGTGGTCTCATTTTACTGGACTCGTTTCTTGGTCCGGTTGAGCTGCTCAGTATGGTTTTAGTGATATGTGATGCTTTATGGCAAAGTTTCAGGAGCAGGTCCACACCTCAACCACCCCTCTGACCATTTCCTCCTTTTGTTTCGTTCACATGATGTTCTCCTCCCTCCAACTCCTTTTTCTATTTCTTCTCTCTTCCCATCGTTCATCGTGTCCTGGAGCTTCAGCGAATCCCCCAAGAACTTCCCCAAAGCCGTGAGCGGCTACATTTTGTGCATTTCACATTTCAAAGTCATCCTCTAACATTACCGATACAGTCGAATTCACCTCGTTTAAGGTGTGGTCCTTGGTCGTGAAGGGGGGCCTCTGATTGGTGGGGCTGCCTGGGCTTGCACCTTGGCCTCATACATGTGGGTGTGGTCTCTTTTTTGGACTACGTTGGGGACCTGGGTCTGGATTGTTGTGTTTTTTTGATGGGACGTAGGTTCCCTCACCATCCTCGATCACAGTTTGTCTGAAGGACTCAAGAGGTGCTGATGTTTCTTCTTCGGTTCTTCGGGCGCTTTGGTTTATTTTGACATTCATGTCTGTTTGTGAGGGAATCTGCTGATGCAGCATTTCTACTCGATAAGACCGCTAGATAAGGCAGTTTTTGACATTTTCACAATGAACTTAGTCCTTAGCAAAGGTTAGTGCACCTATTGTTAAAGGGATATGCCAACATTTTTGTTGTTTTTGTGTCCTGCCTCAATCTCGAGTTCATGACAAGCAGATAGACACCATTCATTTGACTGTGTTTGCAGAAACAAGGAAAAGACGGGCAGAGCTCACCCACTGCTAATTAGCTTAGCACAAACACTGGGAGTCAGTGGGTAGTGTTAGCCTGCGTCTGCACACAGTCATCAGATAATCTCTTCAGCAGCTCTAAACGGTCCTGTGAGCTTGTTGTGACTCGTTTTTGCCGTGTTATGTTATGTTATCTATTTTTAGACTAAGATTAGAACTTTATGTAATTTTCCAAAGTAATACATATGAAAGTAAACCTAAAACATTAAACTAAATTAAAACACGTAGCTCCTCCTCCATATATTCTAGTTCAAATAGGTAAGGTGGTGCATCTTCGTCAGTCCGGAGTAAATCATCCTCGTCCACTCTTACAAAGTCGGTTATAATCTTTAGTGCCAGTCTTCTTCTACTCCTAAACAGAGGCTTTGTTTGGTTGACCTACTTACATACATGTCCCAACAGTTTACGCATGCGCCCTGCGGTTTAGTTTCATATGTATTTCTTTGGAAAAGTACATAAAGTGCTAATCTTAATCTAAGAATGGATGACGTAACATAACACAGTAAAAAAAACAAGTCACAACAAGCACACAGGATTTGCTGAAGAGTTTATCTGATGACTGTAGGTAGAGGCAGGCTAACAATACCCACTGACTCCCAGTGTTTGAGCTAAGCTAATTAGCGGTGGGCAAGCTCTGCCTGTCTTTTCCTTGTTACTGCACGCACAGTCAAAAGAAGGGAGTCTACCTGCTTGTCATGGACTCAGGAGTGAGACAAGACACAAAAACAATACATTGAGCATGTGCTTCTTTGCTCAAATTCCTTCCATTTTAATAACACGATAACATCATGAATTGCAGCACATATTGAACAGTTGCAGCTCTGTGTTGGAGTGAACTCAGCGAGTCGAAGGTCATTAAGGTTTCAGGATGAAAATCAGGATTAAACATGGTGCGAGCAGAAGACAACGGAGTCATGGAGCAGCTGGGGCCGAGCGCTGTCATGAGTTTGAGCGATGACGGTCATGTGCGATGATATCTCTGCTGCATTTTCTATACTGTGAGAGTGAGCGTGTGCCCCCCTCTGTGAGATGTCATGCGTGCGTTGGGAAAGAGATGTTTACGTCTGAAAAAGGGCGGAGGCCACCGTCCCGGGCCTGCGTACATGTGTGAGTGTGTGTTATTCTGGGTCAGCCGTTTCCCTGGAATGTTCCGCCTCCTGCCAAAGAGAAGTCACTACAATGGTATGCACACACAACAGCAGAAACACGAGGATGACTTAAAAAGGCCTGAAAGAGAGGAGACCACAGGCAGGACGGTGTCTCTGCTCGGCCTGCTCACCTCCTCGTTTCTCTGCAAAAATATCAAAACAACACCCGGAGCTCTGAAGAAGGTGAACATCAATCTGAACCATCTGCAGCTGTCCCGGGAGCTTCATCAGCTGAGAAGAGGAAAAGCTCTTCACTGATAAACTTTAATAAATGATCAAGCATGATGCTGCCAGGGTAAAGCATCTGTCTCCTGTCAGCTAAACAGGTCACAACACATCTAAACTGCATATTTTTATTTTTTATTTATTTTACTTTACCTTTATTTGATGAGAAAAATACTCAGAGAGCGCAGACCTCCACCAAGCAGCTCAGGCACGGCTGTGGCTTTTCCACAACCCCTGTAAAAAATACAAGATCACCAGATCCAGAACAGAGCCAGGATCCAGACCAAACTCAGCACAAACATGGAGGTTGTTATCCTGTATGAACACAATAAGTTTTGGGAACATAACTTGATATTTTATTTTACTGAATAATTCAATGCCGTCAACAGGATTTCCCATTATAAAGTTATTTTTTATGTCAATCTGGATCAGATCCAGATGAAATTTACCTTGATGATAGAGACATGGACCCCATATTATCCTGTCAAATCGGAAGCGCATTCGTACAAAAATTTCTGAGATATGAGTTTTTAAAACTCTTCCCAATGTAAGCCAGTCAAATATATGTATCACCACCAAAATCTAGTAATTTCTAAATTGGGTCATTCAGGATTCAGGATTTATTTATTTATTTAAAAATTGGACAGTATGCATTAATGAACATTTACATTTAAATGCGTGGGATTATAGCCAAGCGGCTAATTTCCATCCCTAGTCCCATTAGCAGGTTGGTGTCAACACATAAAACCAAAACAATCAATAATAGGAATAAAACAAACAGAGCGTATTAAAAGACAAAGCAGCAATACAGATGACATACAGTCCAAAAATAAAACAGGCTGAGAGTTGGGGGGCCATGGGAATGATACACAATGAACTATAAAGTGCTGGAGCTGCCTGGGAACTCAGGTCCCCTTTATAATGCACATTGCCCATTAGTGCCTGTTGCATTGCACATTACCGTACTGTCCAGGATTATAAATGCCAGATTGAATATAATATTGCACGATGCCCATAGCACACGGTTGCACATGCAGATATGTGAGTAAGAAAGCTCACAAAGAAAGTAGTTTTTGCGTAATCTTGTTAACAAACAAACAAACAAACAAACAAACAAACTCCAGCAAAAATATAACCTCCTTGGCGGAGCCGACCATGAAGTCCCTTTGAGATTAAACATCGCTTTTACAAGAGAGACCTGGCCAAAGTAGCAGCCAATGCAATAATAAAAAATTAAAAATATGTGTTCCTGACCTTTTGGACAGAACTTATCGTAAGTGAAGGTTGATTAAATAAAGATGAAGAAAGAATTGCATCGATAAGCTGAATCGTTGGTGTCATTGTTTTTTTCTTTGTGGATCGGCAACTTGGATAAAATGAAACATCTAATAACCCTTTATTGAATGCTAGTAAAGTCTGAATGTATAAATGAACAGAAACAAATTGAACTTTTGTGTGAAATGCAGTCACCTTTATTTAGGCTACCTGGCAGAGCACCTCAGTTACAATACCAGAACTGACAACAACCAAAGTAGCTGTGATTGGATATATTCCTAACTTGTCTCTACTTTCTACATGACAAATTAGGTCTGATTGGATTAAGTCTCTGTCAGACATTTTAGTCTAGTTTTTATTTGTTGATGAAAATGTCAGTTAATTTACTTTTTGTCCATGTGCACTTGTTTTTATTAGTTACTGTCTAGTTTTCGTCAGGGGAAAAAAGGTTGTTAATGAAAATAATAAAACAAAATTAACACTGCTTCACAATGAGTTGCAGCAACAAGAGGCTCGTCCCCTCCGGCTGAATCACTTCCTCTATGATCTGAACCTGGAGTCAGAATCAGATCAGGGAGCCCCTCTTCGCTCTCCTCCTCTCTCCTCGCCCACAGGGAGACTCGAGGAGCCAGATGAAGCACATTCTTCCACCTGAGAGAGCAGCCAGCTTTGTTTTTACTCCCTCATTTCTCCCCTCTTTGTCTCCTCACCCTCCTCTCCTCTCCTTCATCCTCTTCCTCCTCTCCTCCTGGAGGTCAGGTTGTTGCAGCAGCCGTGGATGTTCAGCCTGAGAGTCAGAGCAGGGTCAGGGCTTTCTGCTGTTCACTGAGTGCATGTGTATCCCCCTCTCTCCGGAGCAGACTGTGACATTGTGAAATGACTGCAGTAGATTGGAAACCGTGTGTGTGTGTGATTGTACTATGCGGCAGGTCGTGGGGGAGGAAGCAGCAGCAGCAGAGTAGAGGTGGTGGTGGTGGTGGTGGGGAAGAGGAGGGGGAGTGATATGGATAGTGTGGAGGAAAAAAAATGAAGAAATGGGAAATCTCAGCACCTGTTTCCAGGGCAACAGAGGTCTGAAAAACACAGGCAGGTTGGACTTTTTATTCTCCACGCTGCGCTGCCCTCTGGCAACACACTGCAGACGCCTCTAATGACTCCAAAAAACCAGACCGCCGCTGGAGGAACACCGAGCCACACCACCTCCCTGCTGCACACATGTAGGAGCCGAGGATGCAGGAATGTCTGCATGCATGGATCATACATACGTGATCATTTACAGGTGACGTCATTCTCCATGATACCCCCCCCCCAACCCCTCTCTTTTTCAGAAATGATCGGCTGCTCTTGGCTGCAGTCAGTCAGCCAGCCGCCTGACTTGTAGGAGGAGGAGGAGGAGGAGGAGGGACAGGAAAATGCCTTTCTCTGTGGGAGACATTAGCCCTGTGATCTCATGAATATATTATAGAGGGTAGTGATGGGAATTCAGGCTCTTTTCAGGGATCGGATCATTTTACACAGCGGAACAATAGGAGCAGTAATCCTGGATTTTATCACTCTTTGAATTAATCATGAATCAGTAATCACCTGCTCTATAAACAATCGAGAGTGGTGGTTATCATGTGAGGGTCAGGACCCCACAGAGGGTCGCAAGACACCAAGAAGGGGTCCAGAAATGCTTTTCCAAAAATAATACATTTGTTCACTTAAGTGCTTGATTGAACACAAACTTAGGTGCAATTTACGCTGATATTCGGATAATATCAAGGGTGTCAAAAGCAATATTTTGGTCAATGCATCATTCTGCAGATGCAAATAATTTTCTATATATGATATCATATTTCAGGCTGTAAATTCATTCCTTCATCATGTAGCCTACCTCTTAGTGTATCACTCTTGATGTCATCGACAAAAACAGGACTGACAGCTTCTTCTCATTGATAAACACCCACAAAAAAACTAACATCACTCTTTAACGATAAAATACGGCCCCATTAAATATAGTTACGGTATATTTAAGATGGGAATCTTAATTTTACTCTCAAAATTCAGACTTAATTTTATTATTCTGACTTTATCAATTAATTTTTTTCCAAAAATTCCGACTTTTAAAATTCTGAGTAAAAAGTCTAAAAAAAGCCAAAATCTTGACTTTATCAATATCTGGTTTTTATTAAACTTACTTAAATCTCAGAATTTCTTTTTCAATTCTGCTGAAAAAAAATCAAAATTCTAAATTTGATCTCATAATTCCGATTTTTTCTCAGAATTGAAAAAGTCAGAATTCTGAAGTAGTAAGAGTTCAGAGTAAAAATAAACAAATTCTGACTTTACTCTCAGAATTTTGACTTTTTCAATACTAAGAAAAAAGTCAGAATTTGAACATTGAAGGCAAAAAAGAAATCTGAGATAAAAAAAACAAATCTGATTTCCGACTTTAATTTAAGGTTTTTTTAATTCTGAGAAAAAAATGTCAGAATTAAAAAAAAAAATCTGAGTTTGCATCTTATCGCAAAATATAGATTTTTGTAAGTCGAAGAACAGAACAGAATTGTAAGATCAGTAATTCTGACTGACTAAAAAAAAAAGACTTTTTTCCCCTCCGATTTAAAGAAGTCAGTTCTTAGATTAAAGCCTGAATTCTTAGAAGAAAAAAAAATTAGAGTTCAATCTCAGATTTTTTAAATTCAGTCAGAATTAAAAAAAAAAAAAATCGGAACTTTACATGTAGTAAAAGAATACTGACTCTCTTAATTCTGAGAAAAAAGAGCCAGAAATCTATGTAAAGGTAAGATACTGATTTGAATGTCAAAAATTTTACTTTTCTCTTTCAGGATTAAAAAAGCGTTTTTAGATTAAAGCCAGAATCTCGGGGAAAAAAATCTAATTAACATCAGGATTCTGATTTTTTTTTTTCCTCAGATTTAAAAAACATGTTCAACCTCTAAAAATCTTTCTTTTTATTGGCCACAATCTTCTTCCTTTATAACCAGCCCTAACAGCAGCATCATCTTTCCGATTCTTTTCACCTGCGCTGGTCGACACTTAACAAATCTCCGACTCTCCTGATTGAGCCAAATGTTCCGATCGCTGAAACGAACCGAACTCCCCATCACTATTAGCCCCGACTGCGACACTGGCTAGCATAGTTAGCCCGCCAGCTAACTTCTACAATCAAACGGCTCTACCGTCTGGCAGCTGGAGCAGGCTCAAGGTAAGCTCCTGTTACGGCTTATCACGGTCGAGCCGGCATGAATGGCCGTTCGGCTGGGCGCTACCGTCCCCGTGTGTGTACCCGCTTACTCGGTGTAACGGAAAAGGAGCTAATGTTGTAGAAAGTTAACGCGAGCTAATTAGCATTCGGTGGCTAACGGAGCCTCAGCTGCAGCAGCAGCAGCAGCGTGTTAAAGAGCCTCCACAGCTCTGCTTCAGTCAGAGGCTCTAACAAGACAACTGGAGGGAATCACAACTTACAGGAGCGACATCACCACCTTTGACGGACATTAACGTTTTGTTATTAACATTCTTTATTATTGCATTTAACGGACAGCTGCAGGAACACTCCTGGCTGATTATCCTGCAGCTCAGGCAGGTGAGACAAAAACATTTTCATTTTTTAGTGATGATGGAAACACTGATCAGGCTGCAATCCTGCACACAAGATCACCACTGCTGAAATGCTTTGTTCTGTTTCTGCTGCAAATCTGAGCTGCAAGTTTTAATGCTGCTGCAGGTAGATATTTGCATGATTTGCATGAGGACTGGCACTTTTATTTACCTAGAGGCACAAATATATCTAATAATCACTGCCTGATAAAGGGCTGTGCTGGTACAAATGCAGGATTACCTCTGTTAAATAAGTGTATTTATATATAATATATAATTAATAAATATGGAACTGTCAGCTGATTTTAATGAACCATTAATGAAACTGTCAAACACAAATATAAGGTACAGTAACTTTATTCTTAGAGCTCCATTCTAGGGATGTACAACATTGGATTTTCACAGATATCTGATATATCATAACTGATTATTCATACTGATATTTTACACTAAATGCCTCAATCCTTTCCTTAGCTCAAATTTACCTGCTCATTTCATGGTTAAAATAAATTTAATGCAAGAAAAATAACTCAATATTCTTTGGTAAATGACAATTTTCATTTAAAATAAAAGATATTCAGGGATGACTGTGTAAAAAACATTATGCTTGTGCCACAAGATTACAGCCAGTATATGGGATTAAATGGCCAATATGTTGGACCAGCAGTTATGTTCATGTCTGCCAATAGGGCTGCTCGATTTTGACAGAAATCAAAATCGTTGTCATCACTGATTAGGGATGCACAATATTGCATTTTTATCGATATGCCAATATTTAAAGACCTATTTTGATGGATTTTGTTACGATATATAGAAATGGCTGAAGCAGTTCTTTTTAGAGCACACCTATGTCAGATATAAAATGTTTTTTTGACAGTAATAGTAAAATCAAGCTTCACTTTTATCAGTAAAAGCTTAAGCAAGTGCTTTGACCAACAGAAACATAAAGCACAAGAGTTGTAAAACAATATTAAATATTTATCATATATTTCTAAAAACCATACAACAATATAAAACTGTCCATTCAGTAGTATTAAATATATTGAAGCTTTTTAACATATACAGGAAGAGATTTTTAACTCGGGGCTGCAAGAGTTTATTGACATTAATTTTTTTTCCAAACTCAAAATTGTTAGTCTTTTTATTTAATTTTTTAAGTTCATGATCATGTTCTAATAAAAAATTAACTTTATCTAATAATGAAAAGTGGTTGTAACAACCATCCTGAGTTTACTATTTGAAACAACAAAACCCATCTATATTCGAGGTCTGTTTACAAAGTGATTATTTCTAGGGATGCACGGTTTTGAAGTTTTTCCAATATACCGATTCCTCTGGATTCATCACTGCATATATTTTTTAAACTAAAGTAATTAGACTTCATCTAACTAAAATTGAACTGTTTATTTGTGTTGGGAACAGAATAAGAAACAAGAAAAACAACATTTTTTTCCTGAAAAAAACGATAATGTAGGTGTCTTAATGTAGACATTATGTGAAAGTGAGGTAAAGTTTTATGTTACTGAGACATTCTGCTGATATTTCAGCTGATATAGAGAATATATATATGTCCAATATATTGACTGTAAGTATTTTTCATATCTATAGATGCTGATACTTGACTTTTTAAGCTACTGTCTGCCAATACTGACATCAAACCAATAGCATCGGGCATCCCTAGTTATTTAATCCGTGTCACGGTATTGAAGCAGGTATTGATTTCTGAATGTCTTTGCTGGTCTTGTGTTGAAGTTCACACTCCTGTCACGGTGACAGCCGTCTGATGCTCACTCGTCCTCTTTGGCCCCGTAACCTGCTCCAGGTGACTCTCCATTGACCTGCAGTCTTCAGACAGCTCCGTGTCCTTATGGCAGATTCGGTCCTGTTTTCATTGTTTTTATAATTCATCGATTTGAAGTCGACTTGTAGGCTGTAACCACTCCTGACTTAATCCGTGTTATCAGGATAGTTGGCCTGTTTTGGCCTGTTTTTTTTTTATTGTTTACGCCGGTTTGTTTTTGCCTGTTTTTCCTTTTTTCCCCTTTTTTTCTTTTGTTTTGGCCTGTTTTGGCCTGTTTTTTCCCTGTTTTTTCCTGTTTTTTTCTGTTTTGGCCTCTTTTTTTGCCTGCTTTGGCTGTGACTTCCTGGTTGTATCACGGCTACAATAACATCAGTCTGGGCTCAAAGCCAGGCAGAGAGTTTGGGGTCAGTGTTGGTCTGAAAAAGCATAGATAGAGAAGACACTGAAGAGTGTTAAAGCTGCAGAATGGACCATCCAGGTGTTTGATTTTTGTCAAATGAACATTTATTTTTAATGCTGCAAGGCTGTTAATGTTACTGTATGTTTAAAACAATATAACAAACGATGATGGGATCAATATTTATCAGACGGGTGCACAGGAGGAGAATGACAGGTAAACTCTGAATGAGTTCTGAGTCGTAGAAATGATTTAGCAAAAGCTTAAGCACCAAACTATTGTCATTATGTTCAGTTTATACATTTTGTAGATGTTTGCCTGCAATTCTACTCATTTAAAAGTAGAAACTAGAGGGATGCACAATATAATCAGAGCAATATGGGTGTTGGCAGATAGGAAATTATTCACTGATTTATACAGCTGATATTTTTGCAGTACATATATATATATGTGTGTGTGTGTGTGTACATATATGCTAAAAGTCGAATATACCATCATTGTGTATATCACTGAATGTCAACATTTATAAATCAAAAATATAATTTATTAAAGATTAAAATGCTGTTTTCTTTGCTTCAAGTCTATTTCTAACACAAATAGACTCTCACAATAAAAATAAACAGGTCAGTTTTGGTATTGGAGAGGTTTTTAGTCTTGACAAAAATATAGATATCAGTATCGTCACTTCAATATTGAGCTCAGAAATGTCAGATCTTGGCAACAAGTCAACAACATGCATACCTAGAAATTACCCAAGACAGCATATTACCAGTTTTTTTTTCCCTGTTGCATCAAAACAGGTAATTAAAGCGTTTTATTTTTACTTCTAATCATGTTAACTGTAAGGTATCGGGGAGCAACTATACTGCTACTAATGAACTTCTTGTGAATCAAGATTTTTAAAGTAAAAAACACAATAATATAAAATATATTAAAGCATGGTTATGATTTTCTTATTCCTGTTAAGACCTGACATTAGAGTAAATGCGTATGGACGGATATAACTCTATTATTTTAAGCCTCTTGCTAAAGAAATGCAAAACTTTTATACTTTTGTACGTTTCCTCCATGTGATAGAGCGCTTCTGTGCTGGATCCGCCTGCTTCACTGTCAGGTCCATCTTGCCAAGCTCCAGTCTACAACGACTGTGTTCGGCCCAAAGTGGGACGGCCCAATCAGAGTCTTTTAGAGCAGGAAGAGGCGGAGCTATGAGAAAGACCACAGCAGGAAGTGACAAAGACTAGCATAGATGCTAACAGCTTCAGTAGCAGTTTTGTCAGATTTTGACCGCATTTATTTAATAAAAGAAAAACAAACAACACTCCAAACTTCTCTGAGTAAGGATAGTTTCACTCCACTTCTGACATGTTTTGGTGAAAGTTAATTTTACAAAGTGGCTCCCGTTCTGTAGTGCAGTAGCTCCCGCCTTCTACATTATCTGATTGGCCCGTGATGAATGTAATTAACAGATCAATCATCCAATCACCTGCCCGATATGCTTTAATCAATTTGGCATAAAATAAATCTCACCAGTCCATCTGGGAAAGAGCCCATAAGAAGTGTTTGAATTATATTATATTACATTGCCATCATTACCTCCCAAATAAGGAAATGCTCCAGGAACATTCTGACTCTGTAAATAAAAAATAAAATAAAATAGTGGACCTGTTGGTAAAACCGAATGGGATAAACAATTATTTATCCCACAAGAGAGAAATTATTATTTCTCCCAGGATATTTCATTTGATCTCAGGATTTTGCATTCTCCCCCCAAAATATTAACTTAATCCTAAAATTTGCATTTTGCCCCCCAAAAATATTACATTTCATCTCTAAATTTAACATTTTCCCCCCAAATACATATTTTAATCTCATATTTTTTTTTCCACAAAAAATTCAGAATTTTTATTTTTTTCCCCTCTGGAATTCTTACTTTTTTTTCCACATACTCCAAAAACGAGCGCAAACTTTAATTCTTTTATTCTTCCTTTTCTCACAAACTAAGCTTCTCTATACAAAGAATATTTTGGCTTCACTTCCCACATGTTTTGACGAGAGTTTTTTCTACAACACGTTCTGTAGTGCAGTAGCTCCCGCCTACTACATGTCTGATTGGCCCGTGATGAATGTGATTGACAGATCGATCGTCCAATCACCTGCCGGATATGCTTCTCAAAGGTTCTGCCCTCCCCAAACACTTCTTATGGGCTCTTTCCCAGATGGACTTGTGAGATATATTTTTGCCAAATTGATAGACAAGTTAAATTCCTTGTTAAGACAGGATGGAATAAACTTTCATTTATCCCACAAGAGAGAAATTATTGATGTTTACTGCAGAAAGGTAAGCAGTACACAGTCGAAGAGCAGAAACAAAGCAGCAGTTCCAGCAAAGTTTGGACACAAAAACATGAAAAAATGAAGAGAATCGGTCAAAATGTTTAAAATATTGATAAATGTTAAACAAATCCGATCATAGGTGTAGGTAAAATAACTTCAAATGATATCATTATCTCAGTCAGTTTCTTTCTTTTAATAAAGTCTAATCAATGGTTCCACCTGTAGCAGCGATCAGGAGCTCTCGTTATCTCCTCCAGATGTTTTATTTCACTCTCCTCAGCGTCTCCTGTCTTTTGTCGGCTGTAATAATATCTTGTCGTCTCATTGTTGTGAGCTGACATTTGGCTCTCATTAAATCTGCTGCTCTTCTGATTGAAGAGGCGATTAATTGTTAATCTGTCAGATCTCGTTTAGGCTCCTAATGAGTGCTTAATTAAAAAAAGGTACTCCGCACACCAGACTGTTGATCTTGTTTATTGTGTTTAGCTGCAGAATCGAACACTGAAGTCCTCGTTTCTGTTCACCAGGATTGAATAAAGGATGTGCTTTTTAGTGAAAACCAGCATAATGAGTCCCCTCATTAGTATTAATTTTTATATCATTATCATAATAATCCTAATGAGTTAACTGACAGCATTTCACTGATTTTTCATTTTAAGATTCTCAAACATGGTAATGATTTAGGAATGAGGTCATTTTCACAATCTGTCCAAGTAGAGATGTAACTCAAAACTCTGTTTTTGAACTGTTTTATAGGCATTTTCTCATTTTATTTAGAAATATTTGTCCTTTTTAACTTAATAATTTTGTTATGCAAAATGTCCTGTAATAACTGCAAATCTGGTGATAATTCTTGTACTTTTGACTTACTAGGGTTGTTATGGTATTAAAATGTCAAACTCGATATCGATACCAATAAAAATATAAGATACTTGATACCATGTTAGAAACTGCTAACATGACAAGTACTTAAAAAGGCATAAAAAATGTTTTTATCAACATGGAAATCTCAAAAACACCTTTTCAATCTCCACATGGAACATGCTTTCTCAACAGAACTACAGATGCTAGTTAAATAATCAGAAAATGGGAAAAAACAATAAAAAACAAACCAGTCACGATTTTAAATAACCCAAGTATAACACAATTTGACAATATTTTACGGTTGTCTTAGATATTTTTTCTTTTAACTTAGTGCAAGTAATCCAAAAATCTATAATTAACAATAGCAAACATATGCAAACACTTGTCTGAGATAGTAAATATGCTATGGCAAATTAGTGTTGTATCCGGATACGGCATTTGAGTGTCAATACTTTTGACAACCATATTACCTACCATACATTTCAACATGAACTTTATAAAAGGTTGTTATTTTTAACTAAATTTTCACTACAGTGTTGAGAAGCATTTACCACGGCTGCTTTAAAGAGGATGATGGACATGCAGCAGCAGCAGGCAGAGCTAACCAAGCTTCCTTCTTTTATTTCAAATGTCTTATTTTGGACATATAAATTGATAAATGGATTAATTTGTTGTGTAGGTACTTAGATGGAAGGATTGATGGGTGGATGAACAGATATTTTAATTGATGAAAATACAGTAAATGGATACATAGACTGATGGATGGATGTTTACATTGGTGGAAAGATCAGTGGATGGTTAATAGATACTAGATGATGGATTATGAATAACAGATAAATGTGGATGGATGAGTTAGAAGATGGTTGATAGGTAGGTGATGGATGGGATGGATAGATAGAGAGATAGTAGCTCTATGGATAAATGGCATGAATACCTAAATGGATGGTGAAATGAAAGATGATGGATGAAAAAATAAATTGCTGGATTGGTAAATAAAAATACAAATGAATAAGTGGGTGTATAACGTGATGCACAGTGCTCCTTCAGATGGAGGTTTGTTATCCAGACACATTTGATGTCCAGACAGGAAACTCCTGCGTCTTTGTACATCCACTCGCCATTGTTGTTTGTGAAAAGTTTGTCTTCACTGGAAAGCGTACGCGTGTTGTAACGCCGCTGTTTCGCTACAAACCTACATCGCCAACTACTGGCCTGGCATGCACACTACTGCGTTTTTAGTCGTTCCAGTGGATCCGTGTGAACGCGCATCGTTTTCACTTTGTCTCTGTGTAAACGCAGAAAACGTGAAGGAAAAACCTTTCTATTTCTGGTGACAACGTTGTCATGTAAACGGGGCCTTAGTGACCCCCTCAGAGCATTTTCCCGAGAGATACGTTCTTTTTTATTCTGGAAAAAAAATCCCTGTTTATATTGAATTCTGCTTTAATGTCCAATTCTGTAATTCTGTCTGTGATTCTGTGAACGTGGATTTTATATCGGCCTAGACTAAATTGAGAATAAAAATCTTGATTTTTCATCTTTAAATCTTCTTCAGAAAATAATTTGAGTTCATTGATTTAATTGATATATTTCCCAGCCCTAGTTTAATGTGAACTTGTTTGATTATTAAGGTGTAATTAGAATTAAACCTAGAGTCCAGAAGTTCCTCAGTTTTCTTGTTTTGTATTAATAAGTCTGTAATTGAACCATTAGGTCTTTGCTCTTAGATCTGGAGCTGATCCTCAGAGAAATATTAAGAGACGATGAAAACATGTTTCTGTTGATCAGCAGAGGGTCAGGTGAGGCCTCGTTGTGTGGCTGCGGTGTGGTTGTCCGTCTCCGTGTGCGGTTTTGTTCCTGCGAGTGTTTTTCTGTATAGAGTCGGAGGAAGAGAACATAAAGAACAGACGGCCGTCAGAGGACAAAGAGTCGAGGAAGCTGAGGTCAGAAAAGGCGAAGAGAGGGAGCGAGAACAGAGTGTCTTAATCACACTGCAGCAGGTACAGTCTGTGCCACTGACGACGCCTGTGTTCAATTCATCTGACACGCAGAAACACGGAGCCCACACACGTGTTACATGTTAACCCCCCCCCACCGCCCAAACTAACATGCTGCTTTGTGTCATGTATGGAAGCTACGAGCTGTTTTCTGTCTGGAGTTTTACAAACAGAACAATAACGCAAGTCCTAAACACTGCAGTCTGATATATTAATGATCTTTGTCTTCAGAAACAGAAATACAGCACACATGTTTTAGTACGACTGAGACAAACAGTCATGGATGACCTGCTGCTGTGGACCTGCTCCACTTCATGTGCTCTATCCTGCATCAACATCAACAGAAAAGACATCATTTAACATAAATTCAGTTCAGCTAGATATTGCTATATTAATCAACATCATTCCTCTCCAGATTATGTTAATTTTAGGTATTAATGTTAATATTAGTTTGATCTCTCTTTCCATGGTTGTATTGATTTTTAAAATTATTTTATTACTGTAATTTCTCGATGAAAACACGCACTTTTTTGCTTTTAAATAAGCTCTAATTTTTCAGGTGCGCATTATACACGAGTACAAGCAAAATACTTAAAATATTTCGTCTCGCCAGCATCTCAATTGCCACACATCTGATACAATAAAGCCCAAATAGTCTTGCATAATTCTTATTAAATTTACTGTTAAGATGTTCTTATGAAATATTTTGGGTCTTAATTAGTTGTGTAATCATCATTTATGGATGATAGAGAGATCATCTGGTGAGCAAGGGGACCAAAATAGCTGTGCTGTGATTGGTTGAAGACATCGGCATGTTGATAGTTGCTCTCTAAATGGTCGGTACACTATGACTGAGCATGCTCAGGCAGAAATCGAGTAATTGCGTGAAGCAAAAGGTGTTTTCGCATCCGGTTGAGAGAAAAAATCGTGTATTTGTTGTGAAATTACTGAAATTTCACTGATTAAAACTTTGAATAAAAGTCATTTTTGAGTTGTCTGAGAGTAAGGTTTGGGCAAAATTTAGGCGCATGTTATATTCGAGTTCAGTGTTATTCAGGGAAAAATCAGGAAAATATGGGGTGCGTGTTATAATAGAGAAATTACGGTAATTATTAATTGACACAGGCACCAAAGCAGCTTCACTGTGTTTCCTCTCTAATTGGGGAGCAGTCGTTAATCGCCCTCATCTAGAATTGATTTTAAAATATTACTCCCTGTATTTAAAGCTTAAATGGCACCTCAATATCTATCTAATCAAAGCTGGATATTTACTTTGACTCGTTTCATGTTCACACAGCAGTATTCTGAACCAGGCCTAAACCAGGTCAGATCTTTGCTATGAGTTCAAGTTGTGCAGTGCAAAGCCATAATATAAAAACTATAATAGCAGATATTTAATGTGCTTATATTATACAGGTGAGCATATTTATCAGTGTTGGACACGCCTCTTGATATAAGTGTAAACAAATTCAATTAATGCTTACTGACAGACTATAGGGGACACCAGATAGCATGGTGACTTATTACAACATAACACCAGCTTTAAAAAGGATAAATTCTCCTGCTTTAACAAGCTGGACAAACTTATGTGAACTAAACCGGTTTGTGAGGCAGTCCATTACAAGTGGTAATCTTAGTCTAAAAACAGATAACACAACATAATGTGTATTATTTTCAGCATAGTTTTCATCAACAACCTTTTTTCCCCTGATAAAACTAGACATTAACTAATAAAAACAAGTGCACATGGACAAAAACTAAATTAACTGACTTTTTCATCAACAAATAAAAACTAGACTAAAATGTTTGACAGAGACTTAATCCAATCAGACCTAATTTGGTCATGTAGAAAGTAGAGACAAGTTAGGAATATATCCAATCACAGCTACTTTGGTTGTGTGGAAAGATTGGATGAGTTAAGAGGTTTCATTTTATTTAAGTGTAAAACATGACTTCAGAAACTCAAGGAAACATAAAAAATGCCTTACACTTTACACTTCTTATTCTAGTCGACTAAATTTATGGTAGATTGCATCGACTAAAACTAGACTAAAATTAAAACAATTTAGATGACTAAATCATGACTAAAACTAAAAGATATTTTAGGCTAAAGACTGTCAAAATTAACACTGGACTACATAACGCATAAATTAGGATAAGTGATATAATATTTCTACTACCGTCAGTTTGCTGGTACTTGCTCTGTTTTACAAGTCATTAAAGACCTTATTTAACCATGATCTAAATATCTTTTATGAGGCATTAATATATAATATATAGTATAGTAAAAACTTTATTTAGAAACAACAGTAAAGGTAATATATTTGTGCTAAAAACCAGGTAAACACTCAATCTTTTATTGCTTTAAAAAGAAGTCTAAGTTGGCTTTAGTTATGTGTCATGCTCATAAATTCATGTTTTTTTAATTGTGTTAAAATATATTTATGTTGGTAATACATTTTTTGAAGCTTTATATTTACTATTTTTTCTTTATTTATATATATTTTTTTCAGTTTGGCCTCTTGGTAACCAAAGTTGCCCTCTCCTGGTCTATATATCACAAAGAAGTTGGGACAGTTGAGCTCTGAAGTCGAAGTTGAATGAGTTTTTCTGTCACGCCTGAGAATTAAATCATGAAACAAGCCTTTTGTTAGGTTGCCCAGGTCTTCTGTCGTCACTGCCGTGGCATCATAAAATTTTTAATAGCATCGTATCAAAGCCTTGAATTCTTGTCTGGAGGCTGTGAAAATCAGGTGCGACAGTGGTGATCACAGCAAACCCCCTCCCCTCCTTTTCATGCTCCTGCTGCTGAAGATGTGTGACCCAAATCTGCAAAGTGCAAGAAAGGAAACCGAAGAAGACGAAGACGAAGGAGAAGGAGGGGGGTGCTGGAGAATTAGCATGTCAGTCGGTTCCCGTCTGATAAAGAAAATCATTAGCGAGAGGCGGCGGGATTCGCGGGGAATAATGCAAACATCTGGTGCAAAAAGGCGGGAAATCTGCTGAAAAACACACATGTGGAGGGGGGGGTAGTGTTATTAAGGGGCCAGAAATGGAGGATAAGGTGCTGCGTGTCTTTGTGTGACTGTGTGTTTGTGTGATTGAAGCTGCCTCCTCACATCTCTGTTCTCTTAAATTCCTTTTGAAATCAGACGGCTAAATTTAGCATCCAGCACCCCCCGCCCGTCCTCGTCTTTTTGAGAGGTATCAGAGCTGCAGCAGTCAGTGATAGGAGAGCGTTTTGATGTACACACACACACACACGTACACAGATTAAAGTAAGTGGCTGTGAGTGGGAGGGCGCTGTGGCTTTTGTGCGAGCGCTGTGGGCTGAAGGTAGGGCCGGGAAATTTAGACTGAAACACTCCTTCATCAGAGCTTCTTAACTCTTCATGGCTCAGATTCAACAAGGTGAAGGGATGAACGTTGTCAGATCGAAATCGCACCTTCAGACAACGCCAAAGCAGTGTTGGTTTTGTCTAGGGTGGAACGATTTCAGGAAAAGATCTAATTGCGATTTTTCTTGCAGATATTGTGATTTCAATTCGATTCACAATTTTCTTCAAATCAAGCTTCAGTGCAAAATTCACTTTGTTTACAGTATAGACAACAGTAAGGAAATCAATGATCAAAAGCACACACCACACTATTCATCATCTAATATTCATGATGAATAATCTGTTATCATTATTTAAGAGATACTCATCCGTCCAAACTCTCCCACTTCCTCTGATCTTTTGCACTGTCTTTGTATTATACTGTTTGTTTTTATACCTGTTTTATGCACTTTTTGTAAGGTGACCTTGAGTGTCATGAAAGGCGCCCTTAAATAAAATGTAATATTATTATTATTATTATTATTACTATTACACGTACTCCTAAACAGAATCTTTGTATTGTTGACCTGCTTACCAGCACTTCAGTAAATGCAAATTACCTGCAAATGTGTAAAATAGTTGACACAACAGATCCTGGGTCAGTCAGGAGGGCTGCAAAAAATTGCAGCTTTGGCGATCACAAAATTGCCTTGTCTGAAATTGCGATTTCGATCTAAAAACGATAAATCGTTCAGCCCTAGTTTTGACAGCACTTTTTAACTTAGTTTTAGTCTTTTGCATGAAATATCTTTTAGTTTTAGCCATAATATAGTCATCTAAACCTACCTTTCTTTAATTGTTCAGCTAAATTGCTTTAAAATTGACATATACTGATAATTTAGTATCAGGGACGGCTGGGCAATATGTCAATTAAATCAATTAATTCAAATAATTTTCTGCAGAAGATCTAAAAATTAAACATCAAGATTTTTTTTTACTTAGTCCAACTGTAAGTTGTTGCAATGTTTAACAATATAATAACTGAAAATGTTCAGTTTTCATGATGGTGGGCCCTGTCAGGTTTTGCAAAAGCACATTTTTAGGCTTGTATTTGTCTCTTAAATGAGATCAAATACTGATCAGAGAGAGCGAGAGAGATTGGATGTCCCTCTAACTCATCCAACCTTTCCACACAACCAAAGCAGCTGTGATTGGATATATTCCTAACTTGTCTCTACTTTCTACATGACCAGATTAGGTCTGATTGGATTAAGTCTCTGTCAAACATTTTAGTCGAGTTTTTATTTGTGGATGAAAATGTCAGTTCATTTAGTTTGAGTTTTTGTCCATGTGCACTTGTTTGTATAAGTTACTGTCTAGTTTTCATCAGGGGAAAGAAGGTTGTTGTTGAAAACTATGCTGAAAATAATTAGTCATCAAAATTAACACTGCACCAAGCCTGTACATTTTTTACTGCACTCCTGACTGACCCAGGATCTGTTGGGTCAACTATTTTACACATACTATTCACAAATTTGCAGGCAACTTGCATTTAAGAATGGCTCACAAATGAACGGTGTACTCACAAGTGCGAATCGGCTCTCGTTCATTTAAAAGAGTCGACTCATTCGCAAATGTCACATCTCCAAAGTGCTGGTGAGCAGGTCAACAACACAAAGCCTCTGTTTAGGAGTAGAAGTTGGAGTATCCCTTAAATAATGAACACAGATTATTTATCATCAATATTAGGTGATGAATAATGTGTTATGTGCTTCTGATCACTGATTTCCTTACTGTTGACTGTAAACATAGTGAATATTGCACTGAAGCTTGATTTGAAGAAAATCGTGAATCAGATTGAAGTCACAATATCTGACAGAAAAATAACAATTAGATCTTTTTCTAAAATCATTCAGCCCTTATCAGAAGCATAACTCAGGTCAGCTGTGGAGTTTGAACCATGCTCAGGTGGTACCAAAGGGTCCCAAAGTGTGCCAAGATAATGTCCAACCGCTGGTCCAAAGTAGGATGGATCCATGCTGTCATGATGTTCACACCAAAGTCAGACCCCACCATCTGAATGTGGAGCAGAAATCCAGACTGTTGTCTTATTTTGATGAGCTTGTGTGAACTGCAGCCTCAGTTTCCTGTTCTTAGCTGACAGTAGTGGCACCAGGTGTGGTCTTCTGCTGCTGTGGCCCATCTGCTTCAAGATTTGACATGTTTTACCTTCATCTGAAGTCACCCCTTTGACATGTGCTGGGCGATATGGGTGAAACTGAATGGCAAAACTGATATATAGTGCTTATATCTTTGATATCAGTAAAATACACAAATACACCATAATGTTGCACCTCACCATCACTGCATGGGTACATTTTAAACCAGAGTTTCCTTTTTTAAGAGTTAAAATGTTGTTTGTTTGATTTTTTTTGTGACTGTGCTCTCAACAAAATATCAGTATTGGTTATAAGTTAGGAAATATTGGATATTTGCAAAAATCCGATATCGTGCATCCCTATTCAGTATGTATTTCTTTACTTCATATTGTTTGTTTTTGCTCAGACAAAGAGTCAGAATAATTATGGAGAAACCAGTGATTTTTTCACATTATGAACAATATGGATATTAAAAATATTGCCCTTACCTATGTCTTGTTTTATTCACCAATAAGTGCATACAAATGAATACATGTGAACAGACAGATCTGTGCGTAGCAAGTTGTGGTGCTGATTTACAAAATTCTGTACATATAATAAAAACAATACACAAATTGACAAAGAAGAAAAAAACAAGGGGGTAAAGAAGGAGGAGAGAAAGCAAACAAAAATAGAGAGATAAGGGCAGAAAGAGAAAGAAACAAGGCAGAACTGTAGCAACCAAATGATCCTGAATGAAATGTTGTGATATATTTGGCAGGTATTTCTGTTTGTTATGGTCAGGTTCCTTTGAGATTGAAATAAATTTCTGTTTTCAAATTCCCATTATTCTTTTCCTTAGTTTGAATTATAATGATCCGTCTTTAGCAAAAGCTACCAAAGACATTGACCTTTGACCTCCATTATCTCATCAGCTTAATGTTTAGTCAGAGTGGAAATTTGTGCAAAGTTTGATAAAAATCTCTCTTTAGGTTTCACAAGAGTTCACTGTTGTGTCACTGATACTTAAAAATCAATAAGTCGCCCGGCCCTAGCTGCAGTGGTGATGAATGAAGCTCTGTGTTAAATCAGCTCTCTCTCTCTCTCTCTCTCTCTCTCTCCCTCCCCCTCGCTCTCTCTCTCAGGGCGGCTGCCTCTCGACGACAGCGGGGGCCCTCCCATGATCCCCCCTCCATCAGATGAACCCCCTCAACTCCATGAAACCCTCGCTGCCTCCCACTCCACAGAGGTATGCTCGCTCGCTCGCCCTCGCTCGCCGCTGTGACATTATGGCTGTCCTGGTGTGACCTGTGAGCGACTCACCTGCTCTGCCCTCTGGTGTGTTTGTGACGGTTTGTTGTCGACCTCGGAGGACTCGAATGCCCCCTCGGGCTCTTTGAGTCACCTGGATTCACCTCAGCTGTTTGCACACATGCACGCCTGGAAAAATCTGGAATAATTCAGGGTGGGCTGCCCCTGAAACCCTCCTAAAGGCTCGTTTATGCCCCATGAAGCAGACACACATGGATGATAGGGGTGCATGTTGGGGAAGGCATCTGCGGTTCAAGCACAGTAATGAATTTAGGTCTTTATTGTTTTTGCTGATTTTCTTATTTTACATCTGTTTCTCACAAAAATATACTGCAACACTGAAGGAAACAAGTCAATTTTTGTTAAGTACAGTACAGATAGTAAGCTATCGGTATTAGAAATATCGGTATTTATGATGCTAAATTAAAAAATATCGGCATATAGGACATGGGCAAAAATCCAATATCGTGCATCCCTATATCAAACCATTGGAGCACAAACATCTTTCAGTCATGGTAGGGAGGACATAAACTCTGAGCACATCAGCACTGAGCAGCAAGTTAACCAAAATGTCGCACCTTTAGATCGTCGGCTTGAAAACAAGCAACAAAAAACCCTAACCCCCCCCCGCAGCAGACTCTTCATCTTACGAAATAGTGTTTTCTCTAAAGAAAAAATGTGATATGTAAAGTACAGCAGGTAGTGCTCGTGCCTCACAGCATTAAGGTTGCTGGTTTGATCCCTATGTCGGTCAGGGCCTCCTTGTGCATGCTTGGGTTCTCTCTGGGCATTTCTGCTTCCTCCCACAGCTCTGAAACATGCTTGTTAGGTTGATTGGTGTCTCCAAATTGCCCTGAAGTGTGAACGTGAATGGTTGTCCGTCTCTCTATGTGGCCCTGTGATTGGCTGGTTCAGGGTGTAGCTCTCGCCAAGTGTCAGCTGGTGTAGGCTCCAGCCCCTGTGACCCTGAAAGGCTTAAGTGTTTTAGATAATGGATGGATGTGGTATGCAGACTTTTTTCTAAATATCTGATTTCACTGCAGATTTTTTCTTATGAGTGAAATTTAGTTAAATGAACAAAATTGGCATTTAAATGTAGTTACTTACATTTACACCAATTTTATAAGAATAAGGATAGAATATACATTTTTGGTTTCATTGTTATTACAGTTTTTTTTTTCCAAACTTTTTTTTTATTGAAGTTTGCTGAAAAATACAGGATAAACATGAGTGTACAGACAGAGCTTGATATAAAACACGAAGCACACTAGAACATAACAACATGAAAGAAAAGTTCTCATTTTTAACCCAGTTGGCCCACAGTTCAACAAAAACATCTTTTTGCAGACGTAAACAAAAAGTAATTCTTTCCATTGCATAAATGTCATTTACAACTTTTATCCACTCCTGTGTTGTGGGGAGTTGAGTAGCTAACCACCGTCCAGTGATAGCTTTTTCACAGGCAGAGGTCGATATTCTGAAAATGTTTTATCTCTATTTTTTAATCTGAAAATCTACATTTTCTAAAAATAAAGTGGCAAACTGTAGAGGTATGTCTGTTTCAACAATGGATTTTTTTCAATAAAGAGAAGTTAAAAAAGAAAAACCAGAAACCTTGAGGTGGTGGTGTCAGGGCTCTGATCTGCTGTTATTTCACTTCATTTAAAAGAAAAGCCATTTTATCCTGGTGTAAAATCATCAGTACTACATGGTAATACAATCGTTGACATGCAATAAAACAGTAACTCTGAAGAGGAGGGTGATATTTATGAGGTACAATATCATGTGTACTTTGAAATGTGGTGCATCTGAGCTCCAGTCCGATGTTTCTCCCTCAGTAGATTAAAAACAAAGAATTAGTGCGAGTAATGATCCTGAAACGATGCAGATAAATGATATTGACAGCAGCAATGACTCAGAATCACTTGGGCAGGTGGTGCCACGACAGCGTGTTCCCTCTGTTTACTGTTGTTAAATGACAAAGACCATATCTGAATAAATTCCCCCAGACGGGCTTCAGTCGCCTCGAACCGGTAATCAGCGACTGTGGAGTCAATCGACTGTTGAGTGTTTCTGTGTTCGGCCCTTTTTGGAAGCATCTTGATCAGGTTTACTCAAGCCAAAACACTCTTTAATTGAGTGCAGCCACAAAAAGCCTCCTGACTGCTCTATTTCTCTGCAGAAAGCAAAGAGACGAGCTGCCAGCTCACTGACACGACAAACAGCCTCCGAGAAACAAAAAGGAAGAACAAACAGAGCTCGGATTAAGTTTGATCTGCTTTGTTTGAGAGAAATCTCCAGATTCTGCCCTCCAAAAAATGAGAAAATGGGGTTTAAATGGGCAAAAGTGGAGATAAATATGTCTCAAAAGAGGGTATTTTAGACCGTCTTTAACTGTGATATATTTAATTTCTATATATTTTTATCTACAGGACGTAAAAGTCTGGAAATGTTCTGGAAATGCTCCAGTGGAGTGCTTAAGCCAGGAGCTTTGAAAAGCCGGGAAAAGCTGCAATTTACTGGTGATTGTTGAGGAAAACGCTCCACTAACAGTTGTGTTTTCTCACAGAGCGGCTCAGATTGTTACTTTAAGTGTCTGAAAACATCAGACAGGGACACGTACAAAAGAAGAGGGCTTCTGTTCAGCTGAGATCCTCGTTTTCTAATCAGACCTCTTCTTTATATCAGTCTTTTTAAAGATGCCAGGCTCCATTGAGAAAACAGTAATTTTTACGTTACAGAGAACTGAAATTGCTCTGCAGAAATCTTTTTGTTTTATTATTGCCTTAAAAATGGGTTCACATCTAACATATTTTTCTGTTTCATTAAATAAATATCTGCCAAGTTGAGTCGACAGAAGACGAGAAAATCCTTTTTTTGACTTTAGAGGAAGAGCAGAGAGCATCTTTAAAGGATTTTACCTCAAACTAAAATTCTGTCTCTGTAGGAAGTCTGAAGCTGTCAAAGAGAAGAAAATAAAGTCTTTATAATAACTCCTCAGGAGCTCATGGCTTTTATAGACTTTACCTCCGCTGATAGATTTGCTAATGAAGTCGGTCAGTGGTCAGGAAGAGCCTGTTGGTATTATTGACTATTTTGAATGCACAGAATTTAAGGAACCAGAAATTCTTTGTTTTACAGACAGCACAGGCTGGATAATTGTGACTGTTTGTTGATGGTTGAGAACATATAATGATGCGTGAAGGCTGCTGGACTGTATTTCTGTGATGGAGCTCCTGAAGCTCTGCCTGTTGTCTGCTCCGTCACCCAGACCTCGTCCTGGAGCAGACTCAGAGCAGCTGACTGTCTCTGTGGGCGCTGCGCCTCATTCAACCCCACTTTAAAAATCACGAACTACCCCTTTAAGACAACAAACAAGGCAGCAGATCTCAGTCCAGTAGGACGTGGACTGGGGACAAGAGGGAGGCCAGTTTAAGTCCTGACCGGACCTCCTCCTCCTCCTCCTCTCCTTCTCGTCATACTTATTCTTCATCTTCTTCTTCCTCAAACGTTCTGCTTCAAATCTTCAAAAGTCGTCCTCTTCTGCTTCTGCTTCTTCAAATCTTCCTCAAATGTTCTTCTTCATATCTTCTTCAAATCTTTTTCTTCTTCTTCTTCAAATCTTCTTCAAATCTTCTTCAAATCCTCTTCCTCAAATCATCTTCTTCAAATGTTCTTCAAATCTCTTTCTTCTTCCTCAAATCATCTTCTTTAAATCTTCAAATCTTCTTCAAATCTTCTTCCTTAAATCTTCTTCTGCTTCTTCTTCCTCAAATCTTCCTTAGAACTTCTTCAGATCTTCTTCAAATCCTCTTCCTCAGATCTTCTTCTTCTGCTCCTTCTTCCTCAAATCATCTTCTTTAAATCTTCAAATCTTCTTCAAATCCGCTTCCTTAAATCTTCTTCTGCTTCTTCTTCTTCAAATCTTCATCAAATCTTCTTCAAATCTGCTTCCTTAAATCTTCTTCTGCTTCTTCTTCCTCAAATCTTCCTTAGAACTTCTTCAGATCTTCTTCAAATCCTCTTCCTCAGATCTTCTTCTTCTGCTCCTTCTTCCTCAAATCATCTTCTTTAAATCTTCAAATCTTCTTCAAATCTGCTTCCTTAAATCTTCTTCTGCTTCTTCTTCTTCAAATCTTCATCAAATCTTCTTCAAATCTGCTTCCTTAAATCTTCTTCTGCTTCTTCTTCTTCAAATCTTCATCAAATCTTCTTCAAATCTGCTTCCTTAAATCTTCTTCTGCTTCTTCTTCCTCAAATCTTCCTTAGAACTTCTTCAGATCTTCTTCAAATCCTCTTCCTCAGATCTTCTTCTTCTGCTCCTTCTTCCTCAAATCATCTTCTTTAAATCTTCAAATCTTCTTCAAATCCGCTTCCTTAAATCTTCTTCTGCTTCTTCTTCTTCAAATCTTCATCAAATCTTCTTCTCAAACCTTCTTCAAATCTTCCCAAGTCTTCTTCAAACATCTTCTTCGTCTTCCTCTTCTTCCTTTATGTCCTTTTCTTTCTTCATCATCTTCCTCTTCCTCTGCCTCTGAACCCTGTAAACATGATCCCAGTGATGTGTGGTTGAATTAATTCTGAGGTGTTTTTTGAGGAGCTCACAGGGTCGGGGGGAATCATGATGATCAGATCAGCGTAGACGATGAATTGACTCATTCCTGCGTCTGATTGGTCGGCCTGAATCCTCGTTAATGAGCCGATATAAAAACACTCTCTGTGTCTCTGCTTTATTATTCATCTCTGATCGACTGCTCTCTCCTGAACCTTCCAGACCACCCCACTAACTCCGCTCCGTCTCTCCTCTCCTGCAGCACTGACGGCCCCTTCCTAAATGACCCAGTCTCCTGGCAACCAGGAACCAATCAGCACGCAGGATCTCTCTCTGTAGTAACCACCGTGTGGGGCGTGACCAATCCCACACACAGCCAGGTGAGCTCTAATCCAAGCCTTTATGAATCAGATTATGGGAATAAAAGAAGTGTTTCTCTTCTTTATTATTGGAAAAATGATCCTGCACTGGCCACTTCATTAGGTACACCTGGCCAGCACATTCAGAGCTCCTTAATTCAGAGATGCTGCTCCATATCTTTATGACCGCTTCAAACAGTTGCTGCACATCCCAAAGGTGCTCTAATAGATTGAGATCTGGAGACTGTGGAGGTCACTGGAGCACAGTGAACTGCAGGCAGTCTCCATGACAACAGGGGTGGGCAAATGCCGTACTCAATGCAGCCTGTCAGTCCTTTCAAATGGGATTCAACCTGAGTAACACACAATTAGGACATGTACTTCCATACTTTTCTTTAACTGTTCAGCTAAACTGCTTTTAAATTGACATGTAATTTAGTATCAGGGACGGCTGGGCAATATGCCGATTAAATCAATTAATTCAAATCATTTTCTGCAGAAGATTTAAACACTAAAAATCAAGATTTTCTTTTAGTGACTTACTCCAATTGTAAGTTGTTGTGATGTTTGAAAATATAAATACTGAAAATGATTCATGATGGTGGGCCTTGTCAGGTTTGCAAAAGCACGTGTTTAGGCTTGACTTGTCTCTAAAATGAGAATAAATATTGATCAGAGAGTTTCATGTTAGTATACTGTGAAAATACCTCAGCCTTCAGTGTTTATGTAGACAAACCTGCCTATGTTTGAACTACATAATCAACATTTTATGACACACACTTTAGTTTTAAGAGGGAAATTTTGTTTGGTTTTAGGACATATTTGGATAAGATGAAGGCAAAATTTGACTCATGTAATGTTTGTGTCACTTGGAGGGTTTTTTTCTCTTGAGAGGGGAAAAAATGATTAAAATCGTAAATTGAGTTTCATGGAAAAAAATGAGGATTTTGTTTTAACAACCATTCTCTGTAAAACTATCCCATCAAATCAGCAGTTTCTAAAGTTCAGAGTCACTTAAATCACCTTTCTTCTCCAGTCCGATTCAGTGTTAATGTTGACAGCACTTTTTGATTTAGTTTTAGTTACAGTCTTTTGCCTAAAACATCTTTTAGTTTTAGTCATAATTGAGGCACTTCATGACTAAAATATGAAGTGTAAAGGGTAAGGCATTTTTTATGCTTCCTTGAATTTCTGAAGTCATGTTTTACACTTGGATAAAATCAAACATCTAATAACCCTTTATTGAATGCCAGTAAAGTCAGTAAAGTCACCTTTATTTAGGCTACCTGGCAGAGCATCTCAGTTACAATACCAGAACTGACAACAAACAGTGAACCTGCTCTACATGAATATATCAATTCATAAAGAGAGGAGCTCTGATTGGATCGCTCCACAACTTATCCCACCACCACCAAGCTAAGGCAGCTGTGATTGGATATATTCCTAACTTGTCCCTACTTTCTACATGACCAAATTAGGTCTGACTGGATTAAGTCTCTGTCAAACATTTTAGTCTAGTTGTTGATGAAAATGTCAGTTAATTTAGTTTGAGTTTTTGTCCATGTGCACTTGTTTTTATTAGTTACTGTCTAGTTTTCGTCAGGGGAAAAAAGGTTGTTGAGGAAAACTACATGAACACTGGCTTGTTACCTATTTGCATTAAATGGTTGGATGGATTCAAGTGTCTGGTGAGTGTATTCCCCTTGATGAAGTGCTTTTTAAGTAAATATTCACGTTCTGGATCAGAGCTGTTTATAGATGCTGGATTCTCATCATATTTGAGATTTTTCTTATTTTCTAAAACAAGCAAATAAAGGCTCTAGTTATCTCCGTCTGCCCCTTTATTGTTTGACCTTGTTCCTGCTGGAGCTAAATTCCCACAGATCATGTTACTGTCTTCATCCACAGAGGAGCTGTCTCTCATGTAGATCGTTAGGACTTAATTAAAGTGCTCCAGTCTTTCCAGGAGGACTTCATAACCAGCTCAGATAATAATGGTGATAATAATTCATAACCAGATCAGTGATGTAGCTGCAGGCTAACTCCTCGCGGCTGTTTCTCTTCCTTTAATTCCATGAAGTTGTAAATAAAAACCTGAGCGCTGCTCTTAAAGGTCACTCCTCCTCTCTGCTGAGTGTAGGAGGGAGCTGATGATAAATGCGTCTCATTCTTCACTTCAAGAAAAAAAAAAAAAAACACTTTTACTCGTCTTTCGGCTCCTTGGAGCATTTCTGAGTGTGATTCTCACCGTTTATTAAATCAAAGTCGTACATATTTGGTTCTTGTTGAAAGAGTGGGAGTTAGAGGTTTTTAACGACTCTGCTGTCCAGGGAAATATCTCCTGAACTAAATCAGAGAGGCGGCTCATAAATCAAACAGATAAGAGTTCAGCATAGGGCTGGGTGATATGACCTGAAAACAAAATCCTCATTTTTTTACACAACACTCGGTTTACGATTTTAATCGTTTTTTGACACAAAACTGACATAGATCAAGTTTTGTCTTTATGTTGTCAAAATATGTTCTGTGTTGATTATGAAGTTCAGAGGTAGGGATGTCTGCCTACATAAAAACTGAAAGATGAGCTATTATCACAGTATATTAACATCTGATCAATATTTAATTCCATTTAAGAAACAAAAGACTAAACATGCTTGTGCAAAACCTGACAAGGCCTATCATCATGAAAACTCAACAGTCTCAGAATTTATATTTCTTAGAACATTGCAACAACTTATGATTGGAGTAAAAGTAAGTCGAGAAAAAAAATCTCAATTTTTTTCTTTTTAAATCGTCTGCAGAAAATAATTTGAATGAATCGATTTAATCGATGTGTTGCCAGCTCTGGTTTAACATTCTGCTGTCTTCATAACAACACTTTACACATCTGAATGAGCCTGCTGTTCTCAGAAAGAGTTTCAAACCATTTTATCGTCTTTGACAGCAAATTTTAATCATGCAACCAGAAATCTAATCTGACACGTCTGATTGACAGTTGAATCAACAGTAGGGATTAACCATATTAGCATAAAATGATATGGCTGTATTTTTTTTCCTCTTGTGATTCAGTCAATCTTCAAAAGTCTGTTTCAAAGCGTAAACCAAAGAATTTTGAAGAATTAAAGGAAGTAATTCAGTAAGAATGGGACAAGGTTCCCGCTCAACAGTGTGACAAAGTGAATAAACTCACAAACTGGTTTGACATGAACAAATTGTCACTTAAAGGGATACACCAACATTATTTTGTTTTCGTGTCTTACCTCACTCCTGGGTCCATGACAAGCAGATAGACTCCATTCTTTAGACTGTGCTGCAGTAACAAGGAAGAGACGGGCAGAGCTCACCCACCGCTAATTAGCTTAGCTCAAACAGTGGTAGTCAGTGGGTAGTGTTAGCCTGCCTTTGCCTACAGTCATCAGATAAACTCTTCAGCAAATTTAAACAGTCCTGTGTGCTTGTTGTGACCCGTTTTTGTTACCGAGTTATGTTACGTTATCTTCTACTATCATCGTATTATCTTCTACTCCTAAACAGAGGCTTTGTTTTGTTGACCTACTTTAATGCAGATTGCCTGCAGATTTAAGAACGGGTTGCTCAAAACTGCGAATCAGTTCCCATCGTTCACTTAAACGATCTGTTCAAAAGACTCGACTCGTTCGCAAACGTCACATCTGTAGTGTAAGCCACCGTGGAAGTAGGTCAACAAAACAAAGCCTCTGTTTAGGAGTGGAAGAAGATAATACAGTTTGTTGTTCAATGTTGAGAACTGACATGTTGAAACTATCAAGGATTTTATCTTTTATTTCTCTTGTGAACAAGTTAACTGTCTGATGCAGCCACACCTTTTGAAACACAAAGGTTTTTCTGTCAATATTTCATGATATTTTAGAAGTTTGAGGGTGTCTGAAGACTTTTTTCCACTTCTGCTCTCAACTTTTAGAGTATTAACTGGTTAATAAAATTAATTTTACCAACTTTTGCCCTTAACAAATTTGGTAATGCACGGTTTTAGTTACAGCCAAGTATAGCTCTCTTTCTGGAATATATTGTGTTTGATGTTTACTTGCTTGATTTTGTAATGCTATATTCATTCATATGCTTTTTTTAGATATTTCAATTTAACTGGCTAGCTCCAGTTGCCTATCTCTGGTCTAACATGTTTGATTTTTTTTCCCACCGTGTCAGAAATGTTGACCAATGAGTGCCCTGAGCAGATGTAAACAAACCAAATGGCAACGCAGAAGGATGACATAAGGATGTTTTGAAGCTCTGGAAACAAAATTTCTGCCTCCATGATTTGGTGCAAAGAAAAAATGAAAGCCAAAAAAATAAGATAAAAAAGCACTTAAGACTTTTGATAAAGACTCATGGAGAGACTTTTTTAATCTCTTGATTGGTTTTCACTTTGGATCAATTCAGAAGGACCCCTCCTGCTCGAGATTCTTGGTCTTTGTCATTTTAGTTTCACTTTCAGTTTGACTCGTGGGAGTAGAAACGATGAAAATGTGGTTTCTGCTCACTCTGATAACACCTCTGCCTCCCTTTGGTTCCCACGCAGGTGTTCGGTGCACCCATGGGTCCCGGTGAGAGCTCTGGAGGCCACATGATGCCCGGCGGCAGCCCTGGGATGGGTCCCGGTATGGGCTCTCAGTTTATGGGGCAGCAGTCGTACGGAGACGCCGTCTCTAAAGGATACGGACAGCCAGTGATGTACGGACGTCCCGGCGCTGGTTACAACCCGGCTTCAGCGTACGGGGGAAGGTACGCTGCTTTTCTGTCGTCACACTCCGGAGTTTCAGTTTGACTCAATTCAGACCAGAACTCCCTCCTTTAGCTCTTGAAACAAAACACCCACAGGCAGTTGAGTTAGCTGGGGCGTGAGGCCGTGTGGCGGTCTCTGCCTTCTGCAGGAGAGTTTTTTACATTATTGTTTTAAAAATATTCTGATAAAAACATATAAGAGTGAGCTAAACTTACATCAAGTGGCCAAATTTATCAATCAGCATTTTTTTTTTTTTTTACAAATCTGGTAAAACATACATTTGATATCTGTGTTTTTTCTTTTAGAATTTCCAGCTGTATCAATAAGATTTAGTGGCATATTCAGTAGAACTATACAAAAAATAAATAGTTAACTGAATTAATTAAAAATAAATTGATAAAAAAAGGATATAGGGAATCAAGAATAAAGTATGTGGTAGGAGGAAAAGGGAAAGAGGAGGAATGAGTCCAGGGAGGTGTTGTGTGGTGTGTCCTGGTATAAACTCTCTGCAGGTCTTATGCAGCGTTATGTTTAGAGCTGGGTATTGATTCAGATTTCCCAAATCGATTCGATTCACGATTTAATTTGATTTGATTGATTTCGATTCAGTTCAGGATATTTCAGCCAGAGCACCAGTTTTACTTGAATATGGAGGAGATTCTCAGAGAACTGATGCTGTAAATAGTAGAAACTGATTCTAACTTTGTGCGTTATTAAAAATATTAATGTTTACATTAAGAATTGAGCCCAAAGCAGTTACAGTAATCATGCACTTTTTATTAAACATAACCTGACCGAAACAAAAATGTAATAATTTAAATCAAATCAAACCACAGGGCAGACAGTGTAAATAAGGAGGCTACAAACAGCGCTGTACAGTCGTGTGTCCTTACGTATGAACGCTGCGACAGCCTTGGTTATTTTCTGGGCTCGTGGAGAGTTTGCTGGTGACTTACATACAAATGCCTTCTTAGCTATGTTTGCTTTGGGTCAGACGTCTTTGCAGACTGCGTTTCCAGGTGGTGTTGCGTTAAATTTCGGAGATTTGTTGTGTTTCCACAGTATGTCACCTGCACGCTGCATATCTTGCATATAGTTTTGCTCTTGTCCAGTTCATTGCTGCCTTCGTGTTTTTTAATCCAAAATGCATCCAGACATCTGCCTTAAAGTTTGTTAGTGGTGCCTTCAGTGCTCCTGCCATAATGTTTTGTTTAACAATGCTCCTCGCCGAGTGACGAGATCTTGCGAAATCTCCGGTCTGATCACGCAAGAAGTGACATGGCATCATGGGAAATGAATGGCTGGTCATGTGAGACTACTGGACATTAAACTGCAGGCTGCATTACACACTGAGAAAAAACGTATTAAAAGATCGATTTAAGGACTTCATGAATCGCTATTGGGCCATTCAATGAAAAATCGATTCAGATCAATGAATCGATTTTTTTTACCCAGTTCTAATTATGTCCATAACTGGACTCCATCTTTTGATGAAGATGATCTGTTTGGAGTCTCAGAGAGTTTGTGATCTTTTACATGTTATATATTTCCCATACTATTTCAGCCCACATATTGTATGTTGGGGGGCTGGTTTTAACCATTTGATCGTGATGCATTTGATGGCTGCTGTTAACAACATATGGAGTAAATATTTTCTAATCCTTCGCTCTATGCCATCAGGTCTCACCCTCAGTAGTGCCTCCCTGGGATCCTCCTCAATCAGCATTTTAATACTTTTTTAAACCATTTATTTGAATTGAATATATTTATTTTATTGTTCAATGATATAAAAATGTCCCGAGGCTTTAGAGAAGTGTTTGTTCATCAGAGCGAAGTATAGGAGAGAAATTAATCAAAAATAAAATTAAAGAAACTCCATCCAGTGGAGCACTTTTGGGATGTGGAGGAACAGGAGATTCTCATCCTGGATATGCAGCCATCACATCTGCAGTAGCTGTGATGCTTTCATGTAGATATGGATCAACATCTCTTATTGTTGAAGAATTACAGAGCTCTGAAGGCAAACAGGGGTCCAACCTGTACGAGCAAAGTGTGCCTAATAAAATGGCCAGTGACTGTATGGTTAAAAACACAGCAGTTACTAAGCTTCTCCTCAAAAGACCGGAGCTGCCGTCCTGCCTTTTCTCTCGGTTTCTGGTCTGAAGTCGAGCTGCACGCTTGTTCTTTTGTCTCTGCAGCTTTGATGAAGGTTGTTAAAGGTCAATTGTTTGGTTGTTTCCTCTGCGGTCAGGTGAACAAAAGGAGAAGCAGGTGCAGAAATGTCCCCGAAGTCAAACTTTTTTCACGACAAGAGTTAAAGTCATGAGTGATCCACAGCTGACTTTATAGAGCCGGTGACTTCATTCAGAACAGTATGACGGTGGGAAAACAGATTATAACGAGAGACCGGAGGGACTCGGGATGATTCACAGAGCTGCAAAGGTGGCATCATATTAAAAATGTCTTCTGGCTGCAATAACAGGACTGAGAAATCTTTCATAAAGTGGGGATTATTTGAAATACATTGATGCAAAGGAAAGAACTTAAGCTGAATATTGTAAACAGGAGCCTATGATGAAGTAAACTTGAATGAGTGAATGAATTATACTGCATGTTGATGCAGGTACAAACACATTTCTTTTTTTTATTTATTATAAATCTTTCAGCAGAAGATTTGTGTTTGATACATATGTGTTTGTGTGAATATGTGTGTATAAATGTTTATTAACCTATTTTACTATTTTTTTTTGCATCCTCATGAATGAGAATATTTATTATCATTATTATCATTACTATTATATTTCATTGATATTATGAATACCTTTTTTTAAGCCATGTAAAAATGAGAGACAGACCGTGTGGGTCGAAGACTGAGATGTGACAATGGTTTGACTCTTCAAAAGTTCATAAAGTACTAATTATAAAAACCACTTAAAAATAACGGAAACAAGTAAAGAAACAATACCAGAGCTGTTTGCAGGAATTTGTTTAGATTCAGAAATTAAAGAAACATTTTATGAAGCTTGTCTTGAGCCTCTTTGTGCATCTTAACTTTAATAAAAATAATTTAATTAATAATAAATGAGTTAAATACAGAACATTAGACTCAAACACAAAGTTCAACGTCACGTCTAAAGCCTGTTTTCTTAATTATATCTCAGCAAAAATAACTCGAGTCAAGTCGAGCCGCAAAACACAGGATAAAATCAATGATAAAGTGATTTCTAAGAGTTGGTAGCTGCTCAAAAACTTGATTTACCCACCAAGAATCATCTGATTTCATATTGTAATGACTCTTGATAGTGAATCAGCATATGAATGTCGTCCTGCTGCCGTGCCTCTGAGCTATTTCTGCAGATTTTCATCAACATATGTCAGCGTGGTTTCTCTCACCCACTGCTCTGACTCACCCCCTCTCTCTCTCTCTCTCCTCCCACTCCTTTATCTCCTCGTCTTCCCCTGCAGTTACTCCGGTAACAGCGGAGGTGCCGGTCTCGGCGTCCGTCCTCCCACTGACTTCACGCAGGCGGCCGCCGCTGCCGTCGCCGCCGCAGCCGCCACCGCAACCGCCACGGCAACGGCAACCGTGGCAGCGATCCAGGAGAAACAGAACCAGGAGCTGAGCTACGGACAGGTGAATGTTTCTGAGCTGGAGCTTCATTCATGATATTGTCAGGAAAACTGATCCAGAGTGAAATAAAACAGTGGACCAGAGTGCAGGGGCTCAAAATGACAATCACAGGGCCACACAGAGAGACAGACAAATATTCATGCTTACACTCATACCTAAGGATAATTAAGAGTCACCTGTGAACCAAACAAGCATGATTTTAGTTTCTGATTTTTCAGCTCCACACAGAAAGTCACCGACCGACGCAGGCTACCAACCAGCAGCCTTCTCGTAGTGAGGCACTTGCACTATCTGCTGCACTATACTTCTTATACTTTCTTTTTTTGACAGACAAGAAGGTTTTTAGTTCATACCTTTACATCTTCGTCAGAAGTGTCACCTGATGTTAGTGTGACATGTCCTTTTTCAGCTGATCTTACAATCTCAAAGAAGATCTCCGTCTTAACTTAAAGCTTCTTGTTGTTTCACCATGTTGAGGGTGAAACCTGCAAATTATGACATTAAAGTAGTAAAAGTCACCAATTTGACATTAAAGTGGCTGAAAAACTGAGTTTTTGTTACGTTTGATCCTCCCATTCACACGAGAACCGTGTCTGAAGTGCCTGAATCTGCAAACTTTTGAAACCGGGGTCCAGAGCGAAAAGTTTTGAAAACGTTTTCTTTGTCGTCTCCATGCAGACAGGGATCCCCGTTGTCAGGGAAAATGGGTATAAAATGGGATAAAGGTAGCACACATTAACTTCTAAGGAGAGCAGATTTCACCAGGTATCACTGAGTAACCACGACTACCACAGACTAACCGGGATCGTCCACAGAGGATTTTCACATCCTCTCCCAGTTCCCTAGCAGTGATCCCCGGCTTCCCAGCTTCTCTGACTTGATCGTCCAAAACAAAAAAACATGATTTCCTGTAAGAAAAGCTTTAAGTGACGTTCTTTGCTCTTCTTTTAAAGAAGAAATTGAGTCCATTTCTGATAAAACTGCAGATCAGAGGATGTTTGTCCCATTGTTTCCAAACATGCAGTCACTTCCCGCTGTCGTCACGTCTTCAGTTTCCACCTCGCTTCTCTGATGGGGTCGTTCAGCTTTTGGCGAAGTGGTAGTGAAGTCGTAGGAGGTCGGAGCTTAGCAAGATGGACCTGCGTGATTTCAGACAGTGAATCAGACAGGTCCATCTGCCCTGTAAGGTTAATCACCGTAAGCCCTCACAGACACACCCTCCTGTAGTTTGGTTGGCCCAGTGCTGTGCTCATGATGGGTTCATGTTGGGTTTTGGATGTATGTATGTGTTTAGATATGTATATATACAAAGATATTTATTATATGTATATATGTATACATGTGTATCTATGAAATGAAGAGTTTCTCTTCAGCCTTGTTAGAGCCTGATATGTAACAATGACCCAAAATGTTATAAAAAAAATTGTAATAAAAGTGTTAACCCGAAATGCAATAAAAAATGTAATAAAACCAAAAATATAATCAGTGGTAGATAATGTAACAAGATGCTGAGGCCAAAACGTAATAACTTTATTACATTATGGGGCATAATGTAATAACTGACCCAAAATGTAACAAGTTATTACATACTGGGCAGAAACTTGTTATGCTTTGGGCTCGGCATCTTGTTACATCACAGCCAGTTATTTTATTACATTTTTTTTTTTTTTTTAGAACATTTTGGGTCATCGTTACATATCGGGCTCTAACAAGCCTGCTGTATTGTAAAGTGTCTTGAGATAACACTTGTTATGAACTGGAGCTATACAGATACAAATTGATTGATTGATTATATTCACCGAGGACACTACAAACTTACATCACCAACTACTGGCCTGGCATGCACGGTGCCCCGTTTTGAGTCGTTCTGGCGGGTTCGTGTGAACGCGGATCGCTTTTAAAATCGCAAAGGAAAAACCTTTCCGTTTCTGGTGACAGCGTTGTCGTGTAAACATGCCCTTAGTCTCCCTCGTAATCCTCGTAAATACATCCTCCCTGATTCCTTCGCCCTGGATTATTTCTTCTTCTTTGATAAAATGAATAAAGGAGGTTTTTCTCCGTTGTCTCTGGGGGCTGGAGTTTGATTCATTCCTCACACAATGTGACATGACTCAGATTTGAAGCTTTTTTTTTTGGGCTTAAGGAACCTGAAGAGCTCTCTGGTTGAATCATCGGTTTGCAGAAAAAACTGTGAAAGAAGGAGTCACTGCTGCAGACTCTGAAAAACACATTTAAAGTTTGAAGGACATGTGAGTGCTTATATTTGGATGTATTGTGCTATTTATAGAGTCCTTTAGAGAGATGCTGGAGTATTTTGGAGCTGCTCAACATTAAAACCCATGAAATTGAGAATATAAAACAGATACTGAAGTTTATTTCTCTGCTCTCAGAGTTCACAGACTCACATGTGAAGGTCTTAAAGTGCGTTTTCTGCACATCAGCCTGTTTGCCTGCAGCGACGTATGACGGGTGTTAATCAGGAGCTGCTTTTCTGCTGTTTGCTCAGATTCATGACACATGCCTCCTATTAGCAGCAGACATCACATAATCTGACAACCCTCCGAGTGTTTGCTCTGTGGATGTCTGATTTCCATAATGAGAGGCAGAGAAGTTAGGCAAACACTGTCAGGGTTTATGAAGGAGATCTCTGTCTGCTCGTCCAACAGCTTCCTCCCTCACATGCTTTAAAACTCCCATGATAGATCTTCATGTTTGATTCTCGAAGGTGACGGCTTCATTTCTGCAGCTCAGATTTGGTTTGAAGGGACACGCCAACATTTTTGTTGTTTTCGTGTCTTGCCTCACTCCCGAGTCCATTCTTTAGACTGTGTGCGCAGTAACAAGGAAGAGACGGGCAGAGCTCGCCCACCGCTAGTTAGCTTAGCACAAACACTGAGGGTCAGTGGGTAGTATTAGCCTGCTTCTGCCTGCAGTCATCAGATAAACTCTTCGGCAACTCTAAACGGCCCTGTGTGCTTGTTGTGACTGTTTGGTTTTTTTTTATCCCTTTATGTCTTTACGACTTTTGATATCTACAAAAATCTTTATCAAAAGTCTTAAGTGGGTTTTTATCTTAATTTCTTTGGCTTTCATTTTTTCTTTGCACTATATCATGGAGGCAGAAAATTTGTTTTCAGAGCTTCAAAACATCCTTCAGTCATCCTTCTTTTGCTTTACCATTTGGTTTGTTTACATCTGCTCAGGGCACTCATTGGTCAACATTTCTAACATGGTGGAAAAAATAAAAAGGAGGCAGAACAAAAATCAAACACGTTAGACCAGAGATGGGCAACTGGAGCTCGTCAGTTAGTTTGAAATATCTAAAAAAAGCACATGAATGAATATAACACAACAAAATCCAGCATGCAAACATCAAAAATAATATCTTCCACAAAATGGAGCTATAATTGGCTGTAATAGAAACTGTGCATTATTAAATGTATTTTAACTGCAACAGTTGGTAAAATTAGCTTAAAACTTCGTTCGGAGCCGTTCTCAAATGCAAATTGCCTGCAAATTTAGGGCTCACTCACAATTGTGAATCAGTTCTTATCTTCACATAAAAAAAACTGTTCAAAAGACTCGACTCATTCACGAAAGTCACATCTTTTGTTTTGAAGTAGGACAACAAAACGAAGCCTCTGTTTACGAGTAGAAGAAGATGATACGACGATAATAAAAGATAACGTAACTTTAAGGGGTAAAAAAAACAGTCACAACAAGCACACAGGACTGTTTAGAGTTGCTGAAGAGTTTATCTGATGACTGTAGGCAGAGGCAGGCTAACACTTCCCACTGACTCCCAGTGTTAGAGCTAAGCTAATTAGCGGTGGGCGAGCTCTGCCTGTCTCTGTTACTGCACGAATGGTCAAAAGGATGGAGTCTACCTTCTTGTCATGGACTCGGGAATCAGGTAAGACATGTTGGCGTATCCCTTTAACCCGCCCCCTCGTCCCTCACCTTCCAGATGGGAGGAGCGCCCTCATACAGCACCCAGTTTCTGTCTCACTCGGGGCCCCGCGGCCCTCCTGGGATGGTCTCCTCCAGGCCTGGACCCCCTCCCTCCAGCGGGGGCATGTACCCGTCTCACCCGGCTCAGGCTCAGAAGATGCCCCAGCATGGCGGTTACCCGGGGGGGCAGCAGGGACTGAAGAGGCCTTTCCACTCTGAGGTCAGCGGCGGCTCCTTCAGGTCATTTCCTGTGTCGTTTTCTGAGGCCGTGCTGTTAAATCCGTTTGTGCCCACAGGGTTTCCCCATGCAGCAGTACGGCTCCGGGGGGATGGGGGGGTACCCAAACCAGCCCCTTCAGTACCCGTCGGGCCCTCAGCAGCGTTGCGCCCCCTCCCCCTCCTACCCCTCCAGCAGGATGCCCCTGATGGGACAGTACGGATCCGGATCACACAACCCGGGACAGTTTCCTCCTGGAGCGGGACAACCAAACCCTCCACAGTACTACAAGGTGATCAGTCCACTTCCTTTACTTTTCAAAATAAAAGCCTGAACGGGCAAACACTCATTTTAATGTATGACATGATCAAAACCATGATACAACAGTACATTTATTTCAAACTGTATTAAAAAGATTTTTATTAAAGACCTTTAAAACCAAAATTGGCTTTAATATGCTTCATAATAAATAGAAAAAGAGGCCGTGCCTGTTTTAAGATCATTGCTCCGGAAAGTAAAGCATAGTTATATTTGTATTGTATTTTGATCTTTGTATTTTAAGTTTTATCAATAACATGCCCATAAAAATAGCCAAACATGCTGACTGTACATAAATATCATTCCTCTGTGTTAGGATGGTTTCATACTGGATGCATGCCTTTTTCATTTTGGCGTACATGTTATTGAGCTTTTACACTGAGATTCTTGTTTCATGCTGATCTCCTGCTCCGAAAATCTTTAGAAAAGGAGGCTCGCCTATTCATACTGCAAGCTGCTTCAGTATCTGTACCTAAATAGATGGGAAGTGAAAAATAGAGAGCTCTATTTACCAGATTTTGGGTTGAAACCTGCAAATTATGACTTTAAAAGAGCAAAAATTACCAATTTGACATTTAAATCACAGTAAAATTATTGATATTTTAATGTATTTAGCAAGTAAATGACTTCTTCTTGCTGTTTAAATGCATTTCTGTGTTATCTGTGTTCAATTAGAAAAGACAAAATTAACAGGAAAGGAGCAAGAGTAGAACGAAGTAGAGTTAAAAAGTAGATATCACACCCCATAATAAAAGTAAACCAGTCAATAATAGTGAGGAAAAACATTATTTTTGGACAAAGTATTTGAAAGTGTGAAGAGAAATGAGCCAAGTTATTAAGCAAATCCACAAATATTTATTTTTTGTCATGTTAAAAAGTGCCTAAAATGTGATTATTTGCGTCTTTTGATTTATTCGTGATTATTTTTGTGGGGTAGAAACTCCTAATAATCCAAACAAACCCCCTGGTTTGTTGTTTCAGACGGTGACAGCAGAGTTTTGTTGGTGTGTGGAAACATCGTTAATTCTTGAATGAAAACCACTTAACTTTGATTTGAAGCCTCTCCAGAGCTGGCTCCGTCCCCGGGACAAAGGCGTGTTTCTGTGTGATAAAAGTTGTTTAGCAAACAGATCTAATTAGTTGGACGGTGTTGCCGAGTGTGTGTGGTCCGTCTAACTGTGTGTGTGTGTGTGTGTGTGTGTGTGTGTGTGTGTGCAGTCGGAGCCGTTCAACGGTCAGGGCGCTCTGCCGTCTGCAGGAGCCGGGGGATACAATGCCTTCACTCAGGCTGCCGTCAGCGGGGTAAGTCATGTATGCAGACGCCGTCCAAAATCACTTCACCAGTCCAATTAAGAGACAAAAGGAGGACGAGGACGGAGACACGTAATGAGACAGTCCTCCTCGCCTTCCTCCTCTCAGCCAGGTCGGGGCGGAGTCATGCCGGGTTACCCCAGTTCACCCATGGGAGGAAACCCCACGCCGCCGATGACGCCCGGGTCGTCCATACCGCCGTACCTGTCCCCGGGTCAGGACACCAAACCGCCGTACCTCCCGCCGGACACCAAACCCAACATCATCGCCCAGCAGCCGCCTACAGGTGAGAGGCAGAACTGCAGCTAACATGCTACGCAGAAAAGTTCTTAAAACACAGAAAAGACGACGATCAGTTTGTTAAAGTTGAAGCGCGAGTTTGTTCACTGTGAAGACAGAAAACAGTCTGTGCTTCGAGGGATGGCGAGAGTTTGTGTTTGTGCCGAGGAATGGACGCTATAAGGGCATAAATCAATATCTGTGGTATCAACCATAGTTCAGCTCAAATCTTGAGGACATGAACTCAATTTTGGTCGACTAGTGCACGAGCAGACTTTACTAGTGAAGCAAAAAGTGAAGCTTTTAGTGTTTACTAGAAACATTTTTAAGTCTACTACTACTACTACTATTAATACAAAATTGTCTAGTAGTCGGCAGTTTTGCTTTATTAGTAAGGTCTTCTAGTAAAGTAAAAGTCTACTAAACTCAAGATATCTCACTAGTAGTACTAGCAGACTTATACTGTTTTTAGTCTACTAGTAGTACCAGTAAAGCTAAAAGATTCGCCAGTAGACCTAATGCAAATGAAGTAGGAGGGATTATAACCAAATTCAGCACCCTGATTGGTTGTAATATTTTCAAAAGCCAATCTGAAGCCTGAATTATCTTTTCCCCACCCCCTTATTAGCATACAAGGCTTACTCGAAGTACTACTAAACATTTTTCGATCTAAAACAATCTACTACTAGTGCTGGTGACACTTTTTTCTTCACTAGTAAAGTCTACTTGCGCACTTGTTGACCAAAATTGAGTACATGTTCTTCAAATTTGAGTACTAGTAGAGCTGAACAACAGTTGATATCACATTTAGGCCCAAACGGTTTTCCATACTGAGGCTCATTCTGCTCCCTGCCTCTTAAATGTCCAGGGCTCTTACAAAAGATGGTAAGATGTCTGCGAGGTGTTACGCTCTCGCTGGTATTTGATAGTTTGTGAACAGGATAACTCAAAACGTTTTGAATGGATTTTGATGAAATTTTCAGTTAATGTTGGTCATGGCACAAGAAAACAGTGATTAGCATATGTTGGTGATCCCAACCCAGATGTGGATCCAGGAACTTTTGAAAGGGCACACCAGACTGACCTTTCAGTATGTTTCACTGTCAGTCTGAGCAACAGCCCAAACAAAGTGTTTGGGGAGGGCAGAACCTTTCACAAGCACATAAGCAGGTGATTGGATGATCGTTCTGTCAGTCACATTCATTATAGGCCAATCAGAATGTAGCAGGCAGGCACTACTGCTGCGGTGTAAATAAAAAACATGAACCACTTCGTAGAACAAAGTCTCACCAAAACATGTCAGAGGTGGAGTGAAAATGTCTTTTCTATTGAAAAATGCTTTCAGTTTTTGTTTATCATTTAATAAAGAAATCATGGTTGCCAGGTCTGCTTTTTATAAGCAATGTTAAGTTTGACAGCACTTTTTAATTTAGTTTTAGTTTTAGTCTTTTGCCTAAAATATCTTTTAGTTTTATTCATAATTTAGTCATCTAGTTTTAATTTTAGTCTAGTTTTAGATGATGAAATTTCACAACGTTTTAGTCGATGAAATCTACTGTAAATTTAGTCGACTAAAATATGAAGTGTAAAGTGTAAGGCATTTTTATGTTTCCTTAAATTTCTGAAGTCATGTTTTACACTTGGATAAAATGAAACATCTAATAGCCCTGTATAAATGTATAAATTATTATATTATATATATTCCTAACTTGTCTCTACTTTCTACATGACCAAATTAGGTCTGATTGGATTAAGTCTCTGTCAAACATTTTAGTCTAGTTTATATTTGTTGATGAAAATGTCAGTTAATTTAGTTTGAGTTTTTGTCCATGTGCACTTATTTTTATTAGTTACTGTATAGTTTTCATCAGGGGAAAAAAGGTTGTTGATGAACACTATGACGAAAATAATTAGTCAACAAAATTAACACTGACATAAAGACTTAAGGTGATGAGTAATCGTGGTTAATCTGTATCTGATGCTCCAAAAGGCGTTTTGTTTTTGGTTCCTTTGGTCTGGTCACATTCTTGGAGTTTGTTGTTCATCCTGCAGTCGAAGCCTCCGTCCCTCACCTGTGTGTTTATTTCCTCTCCAGGTAACCCGAGCGACGACCTGCGTCTGACGTTCCCGGTCAGAGATGGCGTGGTGTTGGAGCCGTTCAGGCTGGAGCACAACCTCGCTGTCAGCAACCACGCCTTCCAGCTGAGGGACTCGGTCTACAAAACGCTGATGCTGAGGTGACGAGATGCTTCGATCATTCACTTCCTGTCGACTTCAGATGTTAACTGAAAAAATTAGACACATAACCTGATCAGAGCGTCTGGATTAAAGCAGCTGTTCAAAAAGAACTGACTTGATAAACTTATTCCTTTATTTTTGATTTCTTCTGTAAATTGTCCTCGTTCTTCTCAACTTAGGCCTCTTTGCTTTTTCATTCATCGAAGCTCAAGAGGAATACCCTAGATTTTGATTATCGTGTTACCTGCTGTCTCAGATTAGTCCAAAAAGCTGCCTAATAGTTTTATCCTTTTGTCCGTCTCATCTTTTCATGATCATGATGACACACTCTGTCTCTTATGAGCACTGACAACAAAGAAATCATTTCTGTCTTCATTAACTGAGCGTAAAATCACTCAAAAGAACTTCATGTTAATATGTTTTCATTTAACAAGTAATCACAGTTGCCAGGTCTGCTTTTTATAAGCCATGTTAAGTTTGACAGCACTTTTTAATTTAGTTTTAGTTATAGTCTTTTGCCGAAAATATCATTTCATTTTAGTCATTATTTAGTCATGTTAATTCCTTCCTTTCAGTTATGTTTTAGTTGACGAAATCTACTGTAAATTTAGTCGACTAAAATATGAAGTGTCGATGATGAGGCATTTTTTTTGTTTCCTTGAATTTCTGTAGTTATGTTTTACAAAAGTCACTCAAAAATCACTCGAAATAACCTTAAATACCTCGTTTTACAGCCCCGTGCAGCAAAAGATTCAATAAAAAGAGAGTCCTTGTGTTGAAAAATGCCCTGTGGGAGCATTCTTTAAAAGGCCAAGCACCTTTTCAGAGACATCTTAAGAGTTTTTCTCACATCAAAAGAGTTCATTATTCCAGAAAAAGTGAGTTTAGGACTGGCAGAAGTGGCTCTTTTGGGTGAAAATGCATCACCTACTAGTCCTTCACAATTTCAGGGTTTCCACACTCCCTGGAAAACCTGGAAAATGATTGACCAGTATTCCAGTCATGGAAAACATATTTAAAGTTGATATTGCTTAAAGATTGTTTAAAGTTTCTTCATGTTGCAACCTACCTACTTAATTTTTCTTTTTCGTTTCTTTTCAGCTTTTCCATTTCGTTTTATTTATTTAAATTTTATGCTCTTCTCTATTTTAATGTCTTTATTTGATATTTCCTACTGCGATACTGTGTATAGGAGCAACTGAAACAACTGAATTTCCCCTTGGGGATAAATAAAGTATTTCTGATTCTGATTCTGAAAATGAGGGGAAAAGTAAAATGTCCTGGAAAACCTTGACTTGTCCTGGAAAATCATTAATCTTCCTTCTAAAAAAATATGAGTAGATAAAATAATGCAAGTTAAGGAATAAAATATAAAAACTCAAGACAATGGTGACAAAAAGAAATAATAACAAAATGACAAAATAAAATTTAGGCTACTTAAACAGAAAATCAACAAAATGAATTTATATAAAGCAGAGTAAATAAAGATAAAAATAAGTATAAACCAAGAAATTATTATAGTGAGACACTACATAAAAGCCAGACTAAAAAGATAGCTAGCAGACAATGATCATGCCCGAGAGTTAGAAATAAATAAATTAAATAAAGTTCATTATGATTCGGTGGAGCTAGCTAGAGATATTGGTCATCAACCTTTAATCTTGTTTTTTAGAAGTTTAGATTAACCTGAGAATTACCCACACCAATGTTGTAACCTCAGGTGGTTATGTGACACTGGAGTCTGTGGGTGTCTTTGTGCTATTCTCTGATAAATTTGTTGTAATTTTTAAGAATGTCAGAGAATGTCTGATATTTCATAGATTTGTTACAGCCATAGACTGCACAGCTTGTAAATCAGGGGGCTGAAAACGTCCTGGAAAAGTCCTGGAAAATGATTTCTAGAAAGGAGTGGGAACCCTGATTAAATGTCAGGTGAAATATTATGTTACCAGGTAATAAGACACAAGAAACAGAAATATTGGGCCTTTTCTTATGACTTTTTTTAAGTTATGAAGCAGGGATATTTTGGTGAGCTCAGACAATCTAACGTGAAGAAACCCTGAAATCTTCAGTCCTTAAACAAAAGCCTGACGCGGAGTGATCAACACAAACATATTTACCACCTTCTCACTCATAATATTTTGGTCTGTATCATAACATGTTTTCCTCAGAGTGAACTCGGAGCTGTGCCTCTTTGTTTTTCTTCCTGAGTGATTTTTTTAACACAAAGAAAAACAGCAGAAGAAGAAAAACACTGGAGGAATGTTTAATAACCCCACCCAGTCTGACCTCGTAGTCTGTGTTGTGTCGCCCCCTGCAGGCCGGACCTGGAGCTGCAGTTCAAGTGTTACCACCACGAAGACCGGCAGATGAATACCAACTGGCCCGCCTCAGTGCAGGTGAGCTCTCTCAGGGGATTTATTCAAAATATGATATAATATATAGGGTCATTTAACGGTTTATTTTATTATTCTTCATGTTAATGATCATTTTAAAAAAAACAGCAGATTTTAGGCCTGATGTTCCAAAATGCTTATTGACCACAAAATGATCTATTTACAATTTCAATACTAAAACTCATCAATTTTTTAAATTAATTTGAATTAAAGATTATTTTAATTATGTTCAAAATAGTAATTGATTTTTATACCGGTTTGATGCTACATTAAATTAAAAATTAGTGGATTAAAGTGTCAAAAAAAGTCTAATCTCTGATTATGGTATTACTTATTTTTAATCAGCAAAACTAGCAGATGAAGTCCTGCACACGGTCTGACTCGCACACATTTGTCACTAACAGTCATTAAAGTATGTGGAAGTTTTAATATGAGGCAGTTTTCTCCTACTTTTCCAAGTGTTTTCAACATCTTTATGCAAATAAGATGGTGTGTTCTCTCTTTGGCTCTAGGGTGTAATGCAGATCATTAAAATTCGTATTAGTAGGGATGCACAATGTTGTTTTGTGTGGATATTTGATAGGCAGATGTTTTCAAACTCATCATTGCCAGTACTGATACTTAGGGCTGTGTGATATGGCCTGTAAATAAAATCCCTGATTTTTTTTCCACAACACTTGATTTACAAGTTTAATTGATTTCTTCCCTCTCAAATCATTATCATTACGAGCTAGCTAATAAGCTAGCGGGAGCTTCCATTAGCTTACCCTCATACGTCTTTTCTTTGCAGCCCGATTGCTCTCGTCCTCGGCTTCAAACTGTTGTATAGCTTCCAAAACTCTTCTGTACTCCTCAAGGGTTTTTCTTCTCGCCGCCTGCAGGGAACTGGGCTGGTGGAAAGGCAGCACAATGCGAGTAGAGTAGAGCCGGGTAGAGTCGGGGAAAGCCGAGCCGAGTAGAGTAGGGCTAATGGAAAAGGGCCATATCTATCTACCTATCTATCTATCTTTCTTTCTGTCTATCTATTAGTGCTTAAGGCAGCAGTCTGAAGGGGTGCAGCAGGGTTATTTTATTGTAAATCTTAATTAAAACAAAAACTCTTTTGTTTGTGTTCACACCTGCAGCTCACTGCAGTAAAGTCAGGATGATTTCAGGGTTTTCTGCAGGTGTGAATGGGCCCTGTTTTTACATTTTGTAACCAACTGCTAAAGTAACTAGTGTAACAGAAAATCGTGCAACACGTCAGTAAACTGAGCGCACTCTCTCCATGGTTTCAGGTCAGTGTGAATGCGACTCCTCTGTGCATCGAGAGAGGAGACAACAAAACGTCCCACAAGCCGCTGTACCTGAAGCAGGTGTGTCAGCCGGGACGAAACACGGTGCAGATCACCGTCACCGCCTGCTGCTGCGTGAGTATCTCCTCTGAAGTCTTTGTCTCATACATCTAAGACATAATGGTGACTGAGTTTATAAACAGATTTAGTCTGATGTTGAACATATTTGTCCCTCGTCTCTCGCCGTAGTCGCACCTGTTCGTGTTACAGCTGGTCCATCGACCATCTGTGCGCTCGGTGCTGCAGGGTTTGATGAAGAAGAGGCTCCTGCCGGCCGAGCACTGCATCACAAAGAGTGAGTACAGAGAGTGTTGTGGCATTGAAAGTCTACTTAATTAAATAAATACACATTGAGAGGATGTACAGTCAGATATTTCCTCAAATGGCAACCTTTATTTCCTGTTTCACTAATTTAGAGGCACTACCCGATTGAATGTGTGCCTGTTATCGTTTTTCCTTGTTATGTTCATGAATGACTTGTATGGGGGCGTGGGTGGTGGGCTGTTCATTCTTTTTTTGCACTGCACTGTGTAATTTCATTTAATTTCTTTAATTTAATCTTTTCCTTTCTACGTTTTTAGCAGAGTGTTTTTGTTTTGTTCTGGTTTTTGTAAAAAAATATGTTAAAAAAAGAAAAGGTAACTTGTATTTCTGTGACTGGAAGTAGTATATTGGGGTTTTTTTTCACTAAAAATATTTGGGAGAAAGTGAGTGAGTACAAACTCAACGTTAACATGACAGTCTACTACTTCTACCTCCAGGAGTCGCTGTTGTTCTTCTGCACGTGCTGATAATTGAAGTGTTGAGTTGATGTTTGGGAGAAGGACTTGTCATAAAACTAAACAGCGTAGCCCCTTAAATATTCAAGGATAAGGACTGTCTGAAGGCTGGAGCAGGATCTTTCTCTCTCTGTTAATATTCACCCAGCCAGCAAAATATTTTTAAGGCTTGTGCTCAAATTGAGACACAAAACTTCTTAAATCAGATCTCAACTAGAAAAGCACTCAGAGAGCGCAGACCTCCGCCAAACAGCTCAGTTCTGGCAGTGGCTTTTTTTAAAGCTTACAATTCTGGATCACCAGATCCAGAACAGAGCCAGGATCCAGACCAAACTCAGCACATACATGGAGGATGTTATCCTGTGTGAACGCAACAAGTTTTGGGAGCATCAATGGGATTTCCCATTATAAAGTTCAGGGTTTTTTTGTGACGTCGTTCTGGATCAGATCAAGTTGAAAATTACCCTGATGATAGAGACATGATCCCCATATTATCCTGTGAAATTGGAAGAAAATCTGTTAAAAAATGGCAGAGATATGATTTTTTTTAATTCCGCCCAATGTTAATGTTTTTTAAATTTTGGAAATGTTTTGCATTTAGACAAATAAATGTGTCACCACCAAAATCTAATAATTTTTATGTTAGGCCATTACCAACATCCCCTGAAAATTTCACCCAAAAATCCGTCCAGTAGTTTTTGCGTAATCTTGCTAACAAACAAACAAAAATACGTCGGCAAAAACATAACCTCCTTGGTGGAGGTAAAAATCTCTTTTGACAGAAATAATCTGCTCTTAGTTGCTAAAATTCTATTTTGCTTCTTTTTATTGTTTCAGTAAAGAGAAATTTCAGTAGCGGCACAATCCCCGGGACCCCCGGGCTGAACGGGGAGGACGGCGTGGAGCAGACAGCGATCAAAGTTTCTCTAAAATGTCCGATCACGTTTAGACGAATCCAGCTGCCGGCCAGAGGGCACGACTGCAGACACATACAGGTAGGTCCTCAGGCACAGAAACAGCAGCTTCCACCTTGAGTTAGCTCTTACTCTGGTGTTTTTATGTCGCAGTGCTTCGACCTGGAGTCGTACCTGCAGCTGAACTGTGAAAGAGGGACGTGGAGGTGTCCTGTGTGCAAGTACGTCCCACACCAAGGTTTCATTTCACATTTAAAGTCACTCAATTCTTCATCAGCAAGGACTCTGAAATCATTTTGTTCTTTTCTCCACAGTAAAACAGCTCTGTTAGAAGGTCTGGAGGTGGATCAGTACATGTTAGGGATCCTTGTCTACATCCAGAAGTAAGTTTAGCACACAGATTTCACCTCTTTTACGTCTATATTTGACGTCTTTATTTGACGTCTTTATTTGACTCGTCCTTCGCTCCGCAGCTCGGACTACGAGGAGATCACCATCGACCCGGTGTGTGGTTGGAGGCCGGTCCCCGTCAAACCCGACCTGCACATAAAAGAAGAGCCGGACGGTCCGGTGCTGAAGCGCTGCAGGACGGTCAGCCCGAGTCTCATGGTCCTGCCCAACGTGATGGAGATGATCGCCGCTCTGGGCCCGGCGTCGTCCCCGTACCAGAGTCTGGGCGCAGGCGGCAGGAACACGCCGGACTACAACAGACCAGGTCAGGTTAACTCTTCTCTTGTATTTGGTGTGAATAGAAATAACTTTTTCATTATTGAGTTCCAACAGCGTGGCTTCAGAGTGAAAGAGTGCAGGGACTAGACTGACCTGCTGCAGTCCACACCTGTCTCCACTGAACAGGTGTGCAGCATTATGGCGTGGACTGCTGAGCAACAAAGTCGAACATCAAGCAAGAATTTGAAAGAATTCTGTTTACAAAATGGTGAATGTGCCCCTGCCCCAGGTTTTTTGGAACATGTTACAGATACTGAAGTCAAAATTAGTGAATATTTTCGAATAAACAGTGAAGTTTATCAGTCTTAACATTAAATATCTCGTCTTTGTAGTGTATTTAATTGGATATAGGTTAAAAAAGGATTTGGAAATCATTGTATTTTGTTTTAATTTGCATTCTACTAGGGCTGGACAATATGACCTAAAAATAAAATAACCCATTTTTTTTCCACAAAATTTGATTTACAATTTTAATCAATTTTTTCCCTCTCAAAAAAATTAACACCCTCCAAGAGACACAATAATCATATGAATCAAGTTTTCCTCTATGTCTATGTTCCAGTTTTCCTCCTACAGTTAAAATGCATGCTGTAATTTTGTCATAAAATGTTGATTATGTAGTTTGAACTTAGGCAGACTTGTCTACATGAACACTGAAGGCTGAGCTATTTTCACAGCATATTAAAATGGAGCTCTCTGATGAAAATATAATCTCAGTTAAAGGACAGATACAAGCCTTCAACACGTGCTTGTGCAAAACCTTAAAAGGCCTACCACCATGAAAACTGTCCCATTTCAGTATTATCAGTCTTCTGCAGAAAAAAATTTGATGAATCAATTTAATCGATATATTACCCGGCCCCACGTTCGGTTTGTATAAAATCATGTAGGACTTTCTTGTGGTGTTATTGACTTTTTGTTACAGTTATTTTTCCAGGCACACACGTATAGAACAGTCAAAGCACTGCTCCACAGTGTATGGTGTATAATATAAACTCAGTGTGAGTGCAGCAGGAGTCGCCCGGTTCATCTCCTCTTTGAGGGGAGGTGACCCAGAAAGACGCTCCAGGCTCTCCTCCCCTCAAGACGTCCTCCCCCACAGCTGGAAGCTTTTCCTCCCATGATGCTTTGTCACTGTTACACAACGAGAACATCGGCCACACTTGACCTGTTTCTGTTTCTGTCACCACTTACTGTTTGTTTGTTTGTTTGTGCCTCGTAGGGAGTCAGGGCTTCTCCAGCCAGTCGGGATTCACGGACTTCCCCAACACTCCCGGCACCCCGACTCTGGGGGAGTACTCCTCGTCCGGACCTCCTCCTCCTCCGCTCCCGTATCAGTCGGAGCAGGTTGGACCCTCTCCTTCTTCTCTATTATATAATCCAGGAACACTCAGAAGCATGTATCCCTGTCCTTTATTTACAGCAGCCTGTGGTCACAGTGACGGGGCCCAGGTTCCGTGTCTCTGTTTAGTTTATTCTGGATCTTTCCCCGATGGCTGAATAAGCACCAATGACAGCAGTATGAATAGACCTCTCACTTACATCATATATAATAAAGCAGAGAGAGAGAGTTACCTGTTATATAACCAGACTGAGGGACAGGCTGCAGAGTCACAGTCCTGTTAACACAACTCTAGCTCTTCACTCTGTGGGGCCAGTGATCCCCCCTCTGTGCCGTCTTCAGAGGATGCATCAAAGCATCACACAGTAGCTGCAGATTAGTCAGCCGCACGTCCATGATGAGAATCCACCACACCCCAGAGATGCTCTTTTTAACTGAGATCTGGTGACTGGAGGCCACTGGAGCACAGTGAACTCATCGTCATGTTTAAAGGAACAAGTTTGAGATGAATGGAGCGTCTATCTATCTGTCCAACCATCTATCTATCTAACCATCCATCTATCTATCTATCTTTCTATCTGTCAGTCTATTAGTCTGTCTATCCATCTATCTATCTATCTAACCATCTATCTATCCATCTTTCTATCTACCTGACAGTCTATTAGTCTATCTATCTACCTATATAACTACCTGTCTAACAATCACTATCTATCTTGTCAACCTATCTATCTATCTACCTATCTGTCTAACAATCACTCTGTCAGCCTATTAGTCTGTCTATCTGTCTGTCTGTCTATCTATTTTTAAATTTATCTTTCTGTTTATCTATCTTTCAGCTGTCTGTTTGGATTGATCTTCATTATTGTCTATCAATCTGGCTAGCTAGCTAACTATAGATCAATAGATCAATCTATCTATCTATACATATATAATCATACATATATATATATATATATATATATATATATATACACATATATGCATAAATATATATCTCCTACCTATCTGTCAATCTATTAGTCTGTCTGTCTGTTTATCTATGTATCTATTTAACTTTTTATCTAACTATCCATATATCATTCAATCAACTTATCTATCTATTGATACATAAATATATATATCTCATTGTATCTATCTATCTATCTATCTATCTAACAATGACCATGTCTAACATTGTCTAACTGGCGCTATAGAAATAAAGATTGGTTGACTGATTAACTGATTGATTTCTGCCTCCAACAAAAACAGCGAGCGAACATATAAAAACAAATTTGTCTTCAAGGTGGCCGATAATTCAAAGTGTGACCCCAGTGTCTCTGTTTTGTGTGGATTTTTGGTGTCCTGTCCTCATGGTCCAAAAGTTTTGTCCTCACCTGCAGCTTTTTAAGGACACGTCAGGACAGGGTCAGGACTCCGTCTGTCTTCTCCTTCTGGTCTTGACTGGAGTGGAGAGCTTTTCACTGACCCTGAAGTAGACAGACAGACAGACTGAGGCTGAGTGAGCTGTGGCTGTCTGCAGCAGCTGCTCTGTGTCCTCTGAAGGTTTCTGCTGATCAGTGTCACACACTCCTGCTGCTCTGCCTCTTCACTGCTTCACCTCATACATGTGACCCCACTGTCATTAAATAATCATTCAGCACTTTATAATAAACAGATTCCTCTATATTTGTGTCTCACTGTCTTCAACCACCAGGCGTCTCATCCTGGACGAGTCGAACACGCCCATAACATCCTGCAGCAGCACGGGTCAGGCGTCCACGGGAATCAGAGTCTCGGTGACACCGGCAGTCCATTGCCTCCGAGGAACAACAACTCCCAGAATTCCCGGCTGCAGAGCGAAGGCTCCTTCGGTCTGGGAGGCCCGGGAGCAGCTGCAGGGGAGGGAGCTGATCATGCACTAGATGTGAGTGGAAACCCTAAAATTAAAGATACGCCAACATTTTTTTGTTTTCTCACTCCCGAGTCCATGACAAGCAGATAGACTCCATTCTTTAGACTGTGCTACCGTAACAAGGAAGCTAGTTAGCTTAGCTCAAACACTGCGAGTCAGTGGGTACGTTTAGCCTGCCTCTGATAATTTGTCTAATTTTGACAGCACTTTTTAATTCAGTTTTAGTCTTTTGCCTAAAATATCTTGTAGTTTTGGTCATAGTTTGGTCATCTAAACTGTTTTAATTTAAGTCTAGTGTAAGTTGATGAAACATTTTAGTGGATGAAATCTGCTGTAAATTTAGTCGACTAAAATATGAAGTGTAAAGGGTAAGGCATTTTTATGTTGCCTTGAATTTCTGAAGTCATGTTTTACACTTAAAACATGACTTGATAAAATTAAACATCTAATAACCCTGTATAAATGTATAAATGAACAGAAACAAATTGAACTTTTGTGTGAAATGCAGTCACCTTTATTTAGGCTACCTGGCAGAGCATCTCAGTTACAATACCAGAACTGACAACAAACAATGAACCTGCTCTACATGAATATATCAATTCATAAAGAGACGAGCTCTGATTGGATCGCTCTACAACGTATCCCACCACCACCAAGCTAAGGCAGCTGTGATTGGATGTCCCTCTTCACTCATCCAACCTTTCCACACAACCAAAGTAGCTGTGATTGGATATATTCCTAACTTGTCTCTACTTTCTACATGACCAAATTAGGTCTGATTGGATTAAGTCTCTGTCAGACATTTTAGTCTAGTTTTTATTTGTTGATGAAAATGTCAGTTAATTTAGTTTTTGTCCATGTGCACTTGTTTTTATTAGTTACTGTTTAGTTTTTGTCAGGGGAAAAAAGGTTGTTGACGAAAACTATGACGAAAATAATCAGTCAAAAATGTTAACACTGGTCTTCAGGGAATCTAATCGGTTACATGTTTGGGAAGCTGATGCAGTTGAGTAGTTCGTATGTATTTCTGTAACCTCTCTCCGTTTCCCTCTCTTCCTCTGAAGCTTCTCCCCGAGCTGACCAACCCCGACGAGCTGCTGTCGTACCTCGGCCCCCCCGACCTCCCCAACAACAGCAGTGACGACCTCCTGTCTCTGTTTGAGAACAACTGACCGCCGCCGCCGCTCCACTCATCTTCCAGTCTGACTTCCTGCTCCCGTCTGCTGTAGCCCCGCCCCTCAGCACCGTCAGCGCCGTCTGTCAGTACGAGTGAGCGCGTGTGAGTGTGTTTGGGTTCGTGTCGACGTCTCCCTGCTGTACTCTGACTCGTTTCAGGAGGGGAAGCGCGAACACTTTTCTGGATGAAGAGCCAAAACAGACGACAGCACTGACCCTGCAGACCAGCATCTTTAAACTATAGCACAAAGTCCAGGCTGAAGATCCGAACACAGGATTTAAGTGATTTTTTATTTGTTAATGAAGGAAAAACCACGAGCCGGGCGAGTTTATGAAGCGTTTCAGAGGCTCTGATGCAGTGGTTCCCAAACTGATGGAGTTTTTCATCAGCACATAAGCCTTTAAATCATTTTTACATTTATATTTAAATCACATGATGGGATCCAGTCTTATTTCTAGGTCTTATGGTGGCCCTGAATGTCAACTGATAAAATAAATTCATTGATAAAATTACCAAGAAAAATCCTGATTGAATGAAATACAAAAGTGTCCATAAAATTAGTATTTAAATTAATTAAAAAATGTTTAATGAAATGCAAAAAAATAAAAGAATAAAAAAATCTTAAAGCACTGGATGGAACCCAAAAATATCTGAAAAGAAATTTAATTTCTTAAAAATATTCTATTATTTATTTCTATTATTTCTTAAACTACTTCACAAAATATGTCACTGAATAAAGAACTTTACATTAATCAAATGCAAAAACTTAAACAAAAAAAATGAACATTTATAGAGGATATCTTGACCATACATATTGACCATAAATATCCCATATATTGGCTGTAATATTGGCAGAATATACGGTTATTTCATGATGATTAACCTGATTATCACTCAGTGTTTACTTTTTTTGGTCAAAAATGTAATTTATTAAAGAATAAAATGTTGTTTTCTTGCTCTATATCTGTTTTTTTATATAAATAGACAGTAACCATGAAAGAAACAGGACAATTATAAATTAAGTAGAGAGTGATGCTCTTGACAAATTATTGTCTCAGCAATAATGAGTACAGAACTATCGGCATATTTGATATCACCAAAAGTCCAATGTTGTGCATCCCTAATTTAATAACTTCATATTTGTACATTTTGTGACCCTTTTTTTTATTTATCACGTTTTCATTTCTTGATTTTCTAAAAATTATTTATTTAATAGTTTTTGCATTTGCAAATATTTTTGCATTTAAAGAATCGTTTTTTGTGTTTTATTTTTTATATTTAAGCATTTGCCTAATTTTTTTGGCATTTCATTAAATGTTACTGTCAAATTTTATATTTTTGCGCTGATGATTTTTTTTCAGTAGACCCTCTGAGCGACCATATCCAAACAATCCATCAGTCTTTATTGATATAGCATGAAATCATGATTAATGTTGTTTTGATACACTTGACAAAAGGTTAGGTCAGTATTATACTCTTCTTATTTTTTATATATTTTATTATTTTAGGGCACAATATTATTGGACCAATATCGGTATCTGCAGATATTTGCCTAAAACGCTGATTCGCAGTATCGGCAGATATAAACATTTTTGCCAGTATTTACAGCCAATATGACCATTAAATTGCCCGTAATTACCCCATATATTGGCTGTAGTATTGGCAAAATGTACAATTATACAGTCAAAGCTTTCTCAACAACACTTAATGTCCACTTTAAATAATCTAAACTATCATTTATTAACAAATCTAATTTTTTTTTGCTTCACATTTGTTTTTTTACACAAATGGACTGTTACCAGGAAATAAACAGGTCAATTTTAGTCAAGTTTTGACCTTGTGTTCTTGACACAAAATATTGGTATTGGTGATAGTGAGTTTGGATAAATTGGCATATCGGATATCGACAAAAATCCAATATTCTGCTTCCCCAATATTTAATTTTATTAATAAAGACCTGGCATAAATCCATCATGAGCACAGCACTTTGCCACAATCACCACATTATCTTAAACTATCAGAGTAACAGGGATATTTGATGTTTCACTCCCTCTGTCATGCTTTTTGACCTCTCTGTTCCTCTTGTTTGTTAATTTTTCAGATTATTTTAAAGAAATGAAAAATGTCACAGCTCACAAACCCCACACAGACTTAAAACTCCATCAACGAGAAGCACAAGCATGTATTCCAGGTAGAAAACAACTTACTGGACTGTGTACTAACCACATGAAGATGAAGCCAATATATTATATATTAGTCTGCAGCCCTCTGAACATCAGCGTCGGTGAGGCAGAGATCAGATCCGAGCCGCCACATCAGTCTGAAGTGTAGCAGCGTCTTTGCCCTCATTGTGTCATCTGTTGGAAAGTTTGGAGCCGTCATTCGACCTGCTAAAACATCAGGAACTTCTTCAAACCTTCTTGTATCCAGTTTGGGAACCACTGCATTAACATTGAGACTTGTTATTTTATATTCTCCTTGTTGACAATGACTCCCATGAAAAAGCAGATGAGCTGCTCTTAGTCATTTTTATCAAACCCCATAGATAGGACGACTTTCAGATAGTCCCGCCCCACTCTGCTCTAATTGGCCAGGTGAGCATGTCCATCTAAAGCAAGACTTCTGATTGGCCCAGAGAAAAACGGATCAGATTGGCATTTAACAAGTTCCTCTTTTGACGTTTATGTTGGTGAGGAAATTAAGTGTTAAATTAGCCAACACCTTTAGGACTAAGTTGTTTGCTTTAGCATTCACCAGTTACCTAATTTAGGTGTGCTAGCTCTTAAATGAGCTAACACTTTATAAGCTACGAATGTCCATGTGCTTTTAAAGAGTGTCACTCAGCCAATTCAGAGCTCAAATTCACATTAGCTTGGACATGAGATGTTTCATTACCATACTTATGCAAGCTAATAAACAACATTGTGTGTCTGACAGTTTAATTTTGAAATATTAGCATTTAATCACTCCTTTGAAAGCAGTACCGCTAGCTAAGAGATCAGGCAACAAATAAGCTAGTATGAATATTTTTATGAGGTCACTCCTTTCCTGTTTTGAACTTTTAAGAGACATTTGCTAATACATTAACAAATCAGCTTACAAAACGATGGCTTGGAATTAATAGCTTGTATAACTTACTCTCTAAAATGGTAAGAAAAGTGTCCAGCTACTTCTTAGCTAGTAAATTGTCAAACAAGAACTAGCTAGATGTTTACTTCGTCCTCCGTTTTACACTAATGCGAGGTAATGTTAGCGTTTAGCCATTTCCTAGCTTAAGTTGATATGAGCTAGGAAATAAGCTAACAACTATTAAAGGTGACATTGACATAAAGCCACTATCAACCATTTGGTAACCTTAGGAATATGTAGGAAAGGCATTTTATTCTGCTTTTTATGCTTTCAAAAAGAAGTATTTTCATTCTAACAATATGCTAAGCTAGTTGACTAGCCAGCAAATTGGTCAACATTTTATCAAGGAATTTACTTCTCTTCACTCCTCTCTTTTGGACCTTTAAGGACAATTTTTGCCCATTTTCTTGCAAAATAGCTAAAACATTAACAACTTGTAATTGTTTTCATACCTTACTCTCTTAAATGGGAACAGAAGTGTTCAGCTACTTCTTAGCTAGCAAATGGTCAAACAAGAACTAGCTGGATGTATGCTTAGTCCTTTGTTTTACTCTGAAGGGGGGTAATGGTAACCTTTTAGGCAATTTTACCTAGCTTAAGTTGATATGAGCCTGGAAATAAGCTAACAACTATGAAAAGTGGCATTGACAAAAAAGCCACCAGCTAGCACTATTTGGTAACCTTAGGAATATGTAAGACTGTCATTTTGTGCTTTCAAATAGAAATGTTAGCATGCTCACAATATGCTAGCTAGTTGACTAGCCAGCAATTCAGTCAACATGTTATCAAGGAATTTACTTGTCTTATTTTCTCTTTTTAAAACCAAGCGTATGTTTATGAAAGCATGGATGCTATTCAACAAATAAGCTAACATAACCTATATACCTTTTTGTCTTCGGCCAAGATGTAGCTCTGTGCTAATTTTAGCGATAGGCAAAGTCGCTAAAGGGCTCTAAAATAGAGCATCTCCCCACAAATTGGCTAAAGGTTCATGTTTGCACATCGTTTTACCCTTTTTAAATGATATTATACAGTTACAACCAAGCTTACTTCTTTGACAGCAAGGAAGCTAGCCAACGAATTGTCTTATGTATATGTTGCCTTTTAATTTCCTCACGTTTGTCTGTTTGTTTGTTAGCAGTATAACGCAAAAACTACTGGACGGATTTTGATTACATTTTCAGGAGATGTTTGTAATGGCCCAACTTAAAAATTACTAGATTTTGATGGTGATCCAGATAACCGCCATTAGCGCACGATCATATTTGCTCAATAACTGTCTAACTAATAATGATATCAACATGATTCCAAGTGCTAGGTGTGGGTTTTCAGGATCAAGGATTCATGTTATGATGCTAACGTTATCATGGAACTATTGCTTATAGATGTAACAGCAATAGTTCCATGATAACATATGTGAGCTACCTTGGTGGAGGTTTGTGCTCTCCGAGTGCTTCCTAATTTAAGCTGTTGTCACAGCTGCTATTGGGCTCACTTTGCTTTTTGTTTTTACTAGTACATTGTATTATTTTGCTGATTTGAATGAGGAAGTTTCTGGTTTTAAAGCTCCATAAAGGAATTTTCAGTCAGTAAAGAAACAGACTGGAATAGAAACAGATTCAGATTAATGTGCATCTATGTCTGGTCTGCCCAACAAAAAAAATCGATCCTCTTCATCTGTTGCTCAATCTGCCTCTCAGAAAATATGCCTGAGTAAATATTTCCTTTGTTTGATGTCACTGGGGGACTTCCCGTGCCCCCTTTCAGTAATCTAGATGTTTGATAGTCCTACAGCCATCTCCTGTTAAAGGGAAATGTCTAGGGTTGCCTTGGCCTTTGCTGCCACAGTAAACATTAGAGCACAGGAGTTAGTCACATAATATTGTTTGTGTGACTAGCTAAGATTGCATTGTTTACAATATGTAACAGAAGGAAAATGTCTAGGGTCGCCTTTGCTGCCACAGTAAACATTAGAGCACAGGAGTTAGTCAAAGAATTATGTTTGTGTGCTTGGATTTTACTATTTATTACAACATGTAACAGAGAAGGAAAATGGCTCCTATATGTGGATTTACAAACATCAGTGATGCTTCAGTTGATTCATGGGAGTTGTTGACAGTAAGGAGAAATAAAATATTCAAGCTTCTTGTTTTATATCTAATGTTGTAAGATAAGGGCGGTTTAAGTGTGGGTTTTTTTTTACTGCTCAGAAGTGAAAGACTCAAACTTAACCTTCAAAATGAAACTCCAGCCTGCGATCGCCCCGATGTAAAGTCGACTTTTTTACTCAATGAAGTTTGAAGCTCGCCGAGGTTCATCGTATCCCTGGCGTCCTTCAGCACTGTGAACGATGTGAAGACCCCCCCATGTGATTCTCGCCCTCTCTGGGGGATTTCTCCTCATACTGTAAATGAGTACAGATCTTTGTGTGTCGTGGCATTTTCTGCCATCTGAACGTTTGTTTATTTTTTGATGGTTTGACATGTATAACCCATCATGACGCGGGTTTATGTACTGTATAATCAGCTGTTTTCATTAGAGAACGTGTGTGTATCAAATGAATCGTTAACCATGGTAATTTTAATGTTATTAGTTGGATAATGGATCATTGTCGGCACTATTTGTATACATACTGTGTGTTAGAAATCTATGAAGCAATTGTAAAACAGAAAACAGTCAGCGGACATTGACTAACACGGTTAAAGATGCAAAAATTATTCTTAATAACACTTTTTGAAGCTGGACGTGTTTTCTATGAAGAATTTTGTCCTCCAGAAAAGACTACAAGATGATCATGAAATGCCAATCAAGCTACACGGTAATATTATATTTGGAAAATATGGACTATTTAACTGCAAAATTTGCTAGATAAAAGTTTTGTCTTTTTTTTAATATGTAAAATATTCCACATATTTTGTAACACATTGTAATTGCCATTATTTTCTATTTATTTTTTAACCATAATCGTCATTGTACCTATAGTCACCTCGTCCCCACCCTGGATCTGAGAATCAGAATTAAAAATCATTTTATTTGACATAAAAGTTTTTACTCTGCCTCTTACATTCTAACACCAGTTTCAGTGTCTTCACCCATAACCCATTGTTTTACACGTTTAAGATTGTAAACTGCATAATAAATTTAATTTTAAAAATATGCAAGAAAATCTGCAGATAAAACTTTGTTTCGAGATGAATTTTTGAATTACCTGAAATCTTAAAAAACTTTTTTAAAAGAAAAGACAAAGATGTTTGAAAAAGATGCATATTTCTCTTTCTCAAAAAAAAAAAAAGAAAAAAAAAAGACAGCTATTAAAATCTTTCATTAATTAAACCAAGTATTTAATTAGATGGTGTGGAAAGGCATGATGGATACTGCATTCTCACAGAGAGGTTTAGTCTTCCACAAACCTCTGCTTTAGTATACAACACCAATTGATATCATTAAAGGGAGAAATAATCTTACGAAATAACATTTCCAAACTTTTTTTGACAAGTATAATAGTATATTTTTTTCCTCTTAAAAAAAATGAAAACCCTAAAATTACTTTTTTCAGTTTCCCTAATCCTCTTCTGTTTTTTAACCCACTTCATTTAAAAAATTGTGCCTGTTTTCTTGTAACATATATATATATATATATATATATATATATATATATATATATATATAAAGCAAAGTTTAAACATGCAATTTTGCCATCCTGTTTTTAAAAAATATGATTTAAGGTTATCTAAATTCAACTAATTGCAATGAAAATAAAGGCCTGTATATAAACATTAAATATTTATACGATACTTATGTTTATCCTTTATTTTAAATGTATTTTCGAATAGTGATTTAGCATTAGCCTTTTAATTAGCTCACACATAAGCCAAGCAAACTTTTTAACACAGATTTATTTAACTCACTCTTTCATGAAAAATATTTAGTTTCACATTTTAGTTAAGGTTTTAATCCACTGAATTTCACGTAATAAAAGTTTTTTAGATGTTAACACTTCAGCATCTATTTTCTTTAATTTAACTGTCTCTTCCTGACAGCCTTCCCTCCATCCCCCGCCCAAAACGGTTGCCATGGAGTCGCCACACCGACCACCCGTTCTCATTCCAAGCCCCTCCCACTCTTGTCTCTCATTGGTCCACTCCTGTGTCCGTCAGAATATTCTCTGCTGTGATTGGTTCTTTCCAGTCCTTACATCACTGGCACGCAGAGGCACATATATTCGGACTGAAATAGACTCAGTGTATCACGGAGCTGTCAGGGAGGAGACCACGAACACATTAACATCTAAACCCGCTGAAATAAACGTTAGAGAAGATGGCAAAGCCCCGAGTTTTCTTTGACATCACTATAGACGGAGCTAACGCCGGCAGGATTGTGATGGAGGTAAGAAACTGCAGAATATTCACTTTTTATTTGCTGCTTCAGCCTGTTAAAGGACTTTTTATACTTTAAATTAGCACATAAATCAGATTTTAATGCATTTATTCGAGTTAAAGGTGTTCTGCAGCCTGACAGACATGTTACAGTCCGCTAACTCATCTCCTGCTGCTTCCATTTTGGTCTCCTCTGTCATATATTTAATTATTTTATACCTGGTTTTAATAGGATTAATTACATAATAGGAGCAGATAACCACAATTACATCATGGAGAAATCCTTCAGAGTGATTATGGAGGATGGAAACGCCCATCAGTGAACAGCTGCTGCTCCATGATGGAGATGAAGGTGTTCAGGGACACCAGATCATGATCTACATCAGCATACAGACACCTCATCAGGAGGGTCTGCTCCAGAAAATCCAAATTACTGTAATTCAGCAATTTATTGTTTAAGATGAAAAGTATAAGACAGTATTTGGTTGAATAACACTTGAGAAAATAAAGTAATCTCAGTTTGCAGCTTCCAAAACGCTATTTTTTAAAATTTATTTTTAGCTTCCCATTATTGGCAGTAATTAATATAATTATTAATTTGCGTTATAAGTGATTGTCACATTTATGTATTGAGTACAGTGGCCCTGCAGTTTAACAGCAGAAAAAAGTTCTGAGAAAAATATATTTTCAAATTTAGAAATATTTTGCAAAGATTTTTTTTGCACAAACCTTATTTTTTTAATAAACTTTGTGTTTCATGAATATGCCTTCATGTTTCTATTGTTGACTTTCAGGACCCTCCTACCTTAGTTATTAATTCTACAATCATTTGTGACCATAAAAATCACAGAAAACTCATATTTTTGAAGCTAAAGATAAGTGATAAGTAGGGGTGCATGATATTATCTGTATAATAGTATTGGTAGATATTTGCCTAAAAAGTTGAATATGTATATCAGCCATTTGTGGGTAGTAATATCATAGTGCTTCACCTCACCATCAATACGCGGGTACATTTAAAAATCATACATCGTCTGTAAATATCTGCAAAAATGTCAATATTGGACAAAACCGACATTACATTTTAGACCAATATCTGCTGATATCATACCGGTATTATCGTGGAAGACCGAAGATGGAAAGGAGCAGTAGCCATGTTTCTATTTTTATTTATATTTCTGTTCATATCTATCTTTTTTATATATATATATATATATATCTTTTTATCTGCTGTAAATGATGCTACTGGAATCTTAATTTCCCTGAGGGAGTCTTCCAAAGGGATAAATAAAGTTCTATCTAATCTGATCTAATCCCTAATCACAGGAGGAAAATGAAGTGTGGCCCACATTTGAACATGAAGTTTGGGCTTGACTGATGAATAATAAACAGAATTTTAGCATTTTAGCATCTCAAATTCCGCTTGTTTGCGTGGCTGTTTTGTTAATTTCACGGTCTGATTTACAAAAGTGAATCTCTTATCATGTTTGAGTGCAGACACTCCGTCAAGAGTTTGTCAGCTTCATGCACTTTGCTCTTGTTTTATGTCTGAATGTGAAGCCGTCATTATTTCCCCTCTTCGCTGCTCCAAGCGACATTTTATCCTGACAAAGAGCCGATCTGCAGGTACCAAAGGCTGACAGGGGTCCCCTAAAATCTGATTGGATATCCCAAAATCCTCAAAAATAATTAGCTGCTCGTCTTGTCAGGCTGTTAATTTCAATCCTAGCTGCGGTCTGGTTTATCTTGAAGTGTTTTCAATAACTGAGTCAACACTGGATCAGTTTAACAAACTTAAATACTGTCATAAATGTTACGTTTCTGAGGTCGACCTAAAGGGCCATCTTACCTGAATACTTGTTGATAAGATAGAAAAGAGCTTTTAAATCACTCACATCTTATGACCCCATAAATCGTTATAAATCCTAGAAATTGTGTTGAAAAGTATTGGAAATGTTGTAAACCTCATGTCTCTTAACAGAAATCACTCTCAGCTTTTTGGCCTTACTTCTATGTGTATTAAGAGTAAATGACATTTCTGTAACACCTGAGTTTTTCTGAACTTCTTGTTGAGCCTTAAAGTGTTTGTTTCTCACTCTTTAATCGTTTTTGTTGTTTTGCAGCTGCGCTCAGACGTGGTCCCAAAGACTGCAGGTAGGTAAACTTTAACGACATGGACCTTTGACTGTTTCACAGACCAATTTAGACTCCTGTTTGATGGTGGAAACCGTGCGTCCTCATTAATCCTCAGCTGAGGGTTTATTCTGAATGTGGGTCGAGGCGCAGGGTGCAGCAGGCTGTGAAATTATTCATCAGAAGGACCTGAATGTCAGTGTTCCCCCCGACACAGTGAGCATGGAAAAGCTTTTAAAAAGTAATTCACAGGACATTTTAACAAACTTCTTTTACACTTTTTAATTAAAATGAAAATGTTCCAATCACTTCTCCAAATGCTGCTGTCATATTAGTATTTTTAATGTGATCTGTAGGTGTTTTCATGCAGATTTTAATAAAGGAAATTAATTACCCATCTATGTATCTTGGTATCTTGTTCCTGAGGTATCAATATTTTAGATTTTTATTGATAAAATGCTCCTAAATGAAATTAAATACAGAAAATACTAATTCCCCATCTAAAGTTAACATTTTAAGGTCAGAATCCAAGGTTATTTCTGAATATCACATCCAGAAATGCTATTAATCCTGAAGGTAAATTTAGTTGTTTCATTCGCTCTTATTTACAGTATAAACATGTCAGATAAAGACATCAAAATAGATAAGAGTATAACAAAGTTTATATAAGCTGAAATTAAAGCGTGCAGAATCTTTGAGACAAAACAATTTTCCCTTTATGAAGGAAGAATAAATAAATTAGTAAAAGTGAGACTGAACAAGGCCAAAGAATTTACACTTTAACAGTGTTCATATTTATATTCATGTTGTGAATTTGTTTGAGTAAGATATATTTAAGATTATATCAGCAATAAGGGCAGGGTGATATAGCCTAAAAAAAAAAATCCCAGATTTTTTTTTTACAAAACTCGATTTACAATTTTAATCATTTTTTTCCCTCTCAAGGAAAGAACCCCCAAGTGACACAAAAGACGAGAATCAACTTTTGCTTTTATATCATAAAATATATTGTAAAATTAAAAATAATTTCACTCTATTAGTTAAGTTGTATGCTGGTATTTTTTCATAAAATGTTGATGATGTAGTTTGAATGTAGTCTTCATGAACACTAAATCCTGACCTAATTTCACAGTTTATTAACATTGAACTCCTGATCAATATTAAATCTCATTTAAAAAACAAATACAGGCGTAAACATGTGCTTGTGTAAAACCTGACCAGGCCTACCACAATGAAAACTGTAAATTTTCAGTATTTGTATTTTCAAACATTGCAACAACTTACAATAAGAATAGTGTAAGTCAAGAAAAAAATCTTTCTTTTAATTTTGTTTTTAAATCTTCTGCAAAAAATAATTCAAATTAATACTTTTAATCTACATTGCCCAGCCCTAATCAGTATATTGAAAGTATAATTATCTTGCTGTCAGTTGGTCTGACTATAAACCATATTGTCAGTGTTTATTAGTCTTGTCAACTGTGTTTGTATCTTTTGGTAAAAATAGCATAAACTACATCAATGTAAATGTGAATTGTTTTATCCTATATATATACATGGAAATATACTGATGTACCTGAAATACTTAAGGTGTGCCCTTGCAAAAATATGTTGAAATAAATCAGAATCAGAATCAGAATCAGAAATACTTTATTAATCCCCAAGGGGAAATTCGGTTGTTTCAGTTGCTCTTATACACAGTATAGCAGTTGGAAACAACAGATGAGGACATTAGAGTAAATAGTAGCATTAAAAAAAAAAAATAATAAAGATAAAATAAATAAAAATAAAACAAATGAAAAGAGCATAAAAATTACGTAAGTAGTTTGCAATGTGCAGAGTCTTTAAGCAGTATAAAACTTCCTTATGAAGGAAAATAAGTAGAATAAGTAAGTAAAATGAAGTGGACATGAGGCTCCGAAATGAGGTGGAGGTATACACAGTATTAACAATTAACAATATTTACACTACGAATTTAAATGTATTAATGACAGCACCATTTGTCCGAAGATTTACTCATCAACAATATCACAGGAGTAAAAACAGTGAGAGTTTATTCTCCAGGACCTGAGGGAGCAGTGATTTTAGAGGGAGGAGTTATAAAGTCTGATGACCACAGGCAGGAATGACTTCCTGTGGCGCTCTGTGGTGCATCGTGGGGGGATGAGTCTCGCACTGAATATGCTCCTGTGTTTGTCCAGCATGCTGTGGAGGGGGTGGGAGGTGTTGTCCATGATGTCCTGCAGCCTGGACAGCATCCTCCTCTCTGACACCTCTGTTAGAGAGTCCAGCTGCACCCCGACAACATCACTGGCCTTTCGGATCAGTTTGTTGAGCTTGTTGGTGTCCGCTACCCTGAGCCTGCTGCCCCAGCACACAACAGCGTACAGGATAGCACTGGCCACCACAGACTCGTAGAACATCCTCAGCATCGTCCTGCAGATGTTGAAGGACCTCAGCCTCCTCAGGAAGTAGAGCCGGCTCAGGCCCTTCTTGTAGACGGCCTCGGTGTTCCTGGTCCAGTCCAGGATTGTTTATTGAATATATTATGTTAAAGCAACTCCCAGTTAACCTGCAGAATGCATCACTATAGGACTGAGGCTTTGTCGTGTATATCCATGTTATTAATGTGACCTCATTTTTACTTAATGGGGGCAGAGATAATGGCCTCTCTGCCCCTTTTGTGCAGATATGATGCATTACATTGAGCCTGATTGACGTTTTTTCTTGAGCTAAGATACTTTAAAGAGGTCATATAATGTTTAGAGTTTTGTATGTCCTTCAGTGTGTCCTCTGCTAGGGCTGTGTCACTTTTCACTAAAATCAAAACAGAGCATTTTTGAGCAGCAACAAACACACGCATGAAAATCCCTCACGTTTCAGCAAAATTCACCGTTTTGAAACCAAAATAGGCGACATCAATCACTCTGATCGACCTCTGATCTTTGAGAGAACAAAAGTTTTCTCCGTCAGTCAAACCGCTCATCTCCTTGGGGTCACCTATCCCCGCTAACATGGGGCGAGAGGTGGGGACACCCTGAACCAGCTGCCAGCCAATCACAGGGCCACATTAATACCCATTAAAGAGTATTAATATTTGTTTATTTTTGAGAATTACTTTCAGCACTACATATAAAATAAGATTTTATAATATACTAATATGATATAATATAGCACGGTGGCGCAGCAGGTAGTGCACGTGCCTCACAGCAAGAAGGTTGCCGGTTCGATCCCCAGGTCAGGCAGGGCCCTTCTGAGTGGAGTTTGTTTGTTCTTCCTGTGCATGTGTGGGTTCTCTCCGGGCTCTCTGCTTCCTCCCACAGACCAGAAACATGCTCATTAGGTTGACTGGTGACTCTAACTTGCCCTTAGGTATGAGTGTGAGAGTGAATGGTTGTCTGTCTCTATATGTGGTCCTGTGATTGGCTGGTGACCAGTTCAGGGTGTAGCCCACCTTTTCGTCCAATGACAGCTGGAATAGGCTCAATATCATATAAATACAGTAAAATATAATATAATATAATATAATATAATATAGCACAATAAAAAATAATATAGGATAGCATCTATTCATTACTAAAAGAGCTTATCCTTTTAGTCCAAAAATAATAAAGTATACTATAATACAGTAAAACATCTAATTTAATATATTAAAATATAATCTAATATATATAGTATAATATACCATTGTACAATATAACATAATATAATGTTATATAATACATTTTGATACATTATCCCATATAATATAAAATAAATAAAAATATATAACATAACATAATATTCATATAAACAAAACATCCATTCATTTTGAAACAGCTTATCCTTTTGGTCAAAAAATAATACGGTATAGTTTAATACAGTTTAACATCTAATATAATATAACACAATATAATATAATACATATAATACCATAACATATACATATACAATACCATTTATTGTCCAAACAGCTTTTCCCATTTGGTCATATCATAAAATAGTATAATAAAATATAATATAATCTAAAAAAAAATAACATAATGTTATAGTATATTAGAGATTATTATAATCTAAAATAATATGATTATATTTTAATATAATACAGTATAATTTTAAATAATATAAAACAATATAATATAATATAATAACAACCATTCATTATCTAACAGCTTACTCCTTTAGGTGTAGTGGTGAGTTTGAACCTATCCTCTAAAAGTAATCTGTCTGACCCCTCCAGGCCACCGTAGATTTTTGGAGCAAGAATTGCAAATATCCAGACTGTTAGAAATAAAACTGAACAGATTTAAGAAATCAAAGCTTATTTTAAATCAGGATGTGTTTTATAGATTAAAACTGTGCAGACAGACGGCAGAGGAAGAATAAAGAGTTGATGAATAATTCAGACGGAGCTCATATCTTAAATAATCCTCTCACTCTGAGACTCTCTGTCAGCTGCTCCCTCACTGTGATGCTGCTTTATAAACACTCGGATCAGACAAACTTATTTAGGACCACACCGCTGTTACAGCCTCACAAGTGACCGTGCTGACTGGTGACCCATGGCCTCTGTGGTTACCATGGTAACAACAGATGCTGAAACCAACAAGAGTACCTGCGATTTTTTTTATTAACAGGATTTGATCCAGATTATCAGATATGACTGGAACTGGAATATAAACAAAGAAATATTTACTCATTAGGCCTGCTGTCACCAGTTTGCATGCTCACAAAATAAAGCATAACACCAGTCAGACTTGTGGTATGGATATGAAAATAAAACTGCTTTGGCACAGGACATTTAAAAGAAGCATTTCATAGAGCTGCAGTAAAGTAAAATTACCGTAATTTCTCAATTATATCCCACACGTTTTTGCTTTTAAATAAGGTCTAATTTTTAGATGTGCGTTATACACGAGTACAAGCAAAATATTTGCTATATTTTGTCTCGCCAACATCATGATTGCAACACATCTGATAAAAAAAAGCTGAAATATTCTCTTTCTCTGCAAAAACACAGGCGCTGCCATCTTGTCAGCAAGGGGATGCAAAATAGCTGCGCTGTGATTGGTCGAAGACATCGGCATGTTGATAGCTGCTCTCTGATTGGTCGGTACACTACGACTGAGCATGCTCGGGCAGAAATGGAGAGCTATTCAAATAAGAGAGAGAAAATCATGTATAGTATTTGTGAAAATGCTTCAATTTCATTGATTGAAACTTTGAAGATAATTTTTGAGTTGTCTGAGAGAGTAAGGTTTGGGCAAAAATATAGGTGCGTGTTATATTGGAGTACAGTGTTTTTAGGCAAAAATTGTGAAAATATGGGGTGTGTGTTATAATCGAGAAATGATGGTAAAGTAAAATCAAACCCACACAAGGAGGAGATTATTTTTTAAAACAGAGCAGAAAAAGGTTAGGGACAGCCGCCTACATGAGGACGTGTCTCGGTGAAATAGCAGCCTGTAAATGCAGAAGCTCCAGGTGATGTTGGTCACAAATCAGTCTGACAGTGTTATGCTTCAAAGAGCAACCGTGTTAAATGGAGTCTCTAGCTGCTGTTTTCTATCAGTGTCCTTCTTTTAATCAGCGTTCTGAAAATTCTCTGACGTTTGGTCACTGAGCGTCCAAACAGAGAGACGGTGGTTAGGACAACCTCCAGTTTAGAGAGACGTTCAGCAGCCAACATGATGAACTTCAGGACTTAGAGACACAGATCAGCTCGCAGACCGTTTAGTTTGTTACACCTGAGCAGAGGCAGCATTTGTCAGGACAGCTAAAAATCAGAATCTAGGGCACAGAAGGAAAATCTCTACAAATATCTTTCCCCAATATCACTCAGCAGGTCCCCCCTCTCTGACTCTGTCCGTCCAATAAAGACATTTAGAGGACAAAAAAGTCCAAATTTCTGAGGACGGAGCTTCAGTCAAAGAAAATCTGTGACGGACAAAGACTGCAGGTCAGAGCAGAAACAACAAGAAACCACAGCCAAGCAAAGATTCAGTTCAGCAGAACACTCCATCATTTAGTTCAGATCCAAATAAAGGACATTCAGATCTGAACTTTGATTTGATCAGTCAGGGTCCAAACGGATTTACAACCCACATAGGGTCTTTTTGTGATAGTGTTTATTTTGCCTTTTGTGTGTCTGAAGGGCTCTTTGGTTTAAATTGAGCTTTTTGGGTTGTTATTTCCCTCTGTGCCCTGTCTGGATGCTCCTGCCTGTTTGTCAAAGCACTTTGTAAACCTCTGTTTTTAAAAGTGCTATCCAAATAAAGTTATTATTATTATTATTATTATTATTATTATTATTATTATTATTATTATTAAAACTCCACAGCAGGTCCTCCCTCCCAACTGTCCTTTTGGGGATCAGGAGCCGAGGTGGGCCCTGAATAAAGAAGATTCAGCAGCAGGTTTTAGTTCAGTTTGAGGGTCACAGAGACCTCCTGAGGACAGATCTTCAGAGGATGACGGTCTGCAGTAATAATGAGTGGAAACAGTCTCTCAGCGAAGGTGTGTGTGAAGGTGTGGATGTGTGTGTCAGTATCAGGATCAGAGAAGGACAGCTGTCCTCTGTCCCAGTCCAGACTCACCCTGATCTTCTCTGGACGCTTCTTCACTGAGAGGTCAGATGCATGTGGTGGTGACCATGTTCCGTATTCATCATGACTTAACCATACTGCCCATAATCCAGACTCTATGTATCCCTTCCTCTGGACAGACTCTGCTAACACACCCAGAAACCAGATTTTACTGTCTCCAACCTGGACGTCCCAGCTGTGAGCTCCAGAGCTGAAGCCCTCAGAGCCCAGGACAGAGTAGTAACGATCAATCCTCTCTGGATTATCAGGAAGCTGCTGCTCCTCTCCTCGTCTCACAGAGGTCAGATCATCAGAGAGGATGAGGACTGAGTGAGCTGTGTTTGGGTCCAGAATGACTGGGCTGTAGGAGACCAGGTCCTTCATCTTGGTCCAGATGTTGAAGCCCAGGTTGCCCAGATGTTTGGCCTGGTCTATCAGAGCTCCTGAGGGCAGCTGTGGATCCTCCAGCAGGGGGCGCTGCTGCACTCTCTCCACTGCAGCCTTGTAGTTCTTCAGGAATGAGATGTCTCCAGCCTTCAGCTGCTCCTCAGTGTCTCTGAGTGTTTGTGAAAGAGCTTCTATCTCTCTGCTCAGAGCCTTCATCTGCTCCTTCATCCTCCGGCTCTTCTGCTCCTCTTCCTCCCTCAGAGCTCTCAGCCGGGCCTCCTCTTCCTCCAGCAGAAACTGCTGGAGCTTCTTGAACTGCTCCTTGATCTGAGCCTCTGTGTGTCGGGCCTGGACCTCCATGTGTCTCAGGGTTTGATCAAGCTTCACTCTGACTTCTTCATGAAGCTTCATCTTCTCCTTTAAGGGCTGCAGGAGGTCCTGAAGCTTCTTCTTGTGCTGTGGAGCAGCTTCATCGATGGGTCTGACTGTGTGCTTGACGTGTTTCTCTGAATCTCTGCAGACCACACACACCGGCTCCTGATGGTCCAGGCAGAAGAGCTTGAGCTTCTCAGCATGCAGACTGCAGAGATCTTCTGGAGCTCTCTGATCTCTCTGCTGGAGATCTTCTGAACCTCTCTGATCCCTCTGCTCGAGAAACGTCTCACACAGGTTCTTAAGAGCAAAGTTTACAGGTAATGAATCCTTTGAGTGTCTCCTCTTACAGAGTGGACACTCCTTGTCCTCCTTGTCCTTCCAGCTCTTCTCCACACACTCTCTACAGAAGCTGTGGCTGCAGAACAGCATCACAGGATCTCTGAAGATGTCCAGGCAGACCGAACAGCTTAGATCCTCCTCGAACTTGGAGGCCATTTTCTCTGAGAGTGAAGCAGAGACACAGCAGAAAAACAGGAAGCTGCTCCGTCCCTGAGAGTCTCTCTCACTCTGATTGGACCTTGAAGCTCTCCGTCAGTCTGTGGAGTCAGGACCTGCTGGAGGTGTTGGTGTTCCCAGAGTTCCCAGACCTCCCCCTGGTGTGGAGCTCGTCCTGTTTTTAGTCTTTTGTCGATCTGACAGCGTGTGAGCGTCTCCTGAGGCAGCAGAAACCACAGCCTGTTTCCTGGTTTGTCACATGAGATAAGGTGAAGGGGGCGGAGCTTACATGTCTCTTCTTCAGAGCAGTAGTGTCATGTTCCTGTCAGTGAGAAGATCCTCTAACAAGTTACAGTCCCAGTGGATCTTAGACCCTTTAGGGGAGCTGCAGGCCCCAAGCTCTGACCTCAGCATGATCAATCCCAGAGGTGTCCTGATCCACCTGAAGGTGATCATCTTCAGAGCAAAGCCTCAGAGAAATATCTCAGTCCAGAAAAATCCAGACTCTCCCTGGACCATAAAGGTCTCTGGACTTTGTCCTGCTCACTGCTGCTGACGTCCCTGAGCTGCTGTGCTGAGGTCTGACCTCGAGACATGGAGGTATACCAGAGATTATCAGAGAACTGTGAACATGTGCATGACTTCGATAATAACATTCACTCTACAAGCGCGAGAGCATGGAAATATTAGCGTGTTTTCTCTGTGAAGGTGGGGGATTCTGCTGCCTGATTGGTTTGTTTCGCTCGTGCAGACCAAAGCATTCAGAAGCTGAAGATGCCTCGCCAATCCAAGCAGAATATAGCTAACAATAGTTTGTGACTGAATTTGGTGAGTGATGGTTTCAGCATTTTCTGGTATATCTAAGTTACCCTGGAGCTCTGTTGACAAAGGCTTCACGTTAGCTACAGGTAATAAAGCTACAGTTTGCTGAAAAAGGCATCATGTTATTGATGCATAATGTTATGCATCAATAACAACAAGCCTCTGGTAGGAAATTAAATGTTAATGCATTTCATGAGAGAAGCTGTCAGTCTGATTTCTTCTATAGCATAATGTGACCATGTATAGATAGATACTTTATTCTACATTTATTCTACATTCCTGTGATTCTGATTCATTTTTCTCTCAAAATGCGTCAGATTGATGCTTTTAAATATGAAAGGTTCACATTTTCTTCTGGGGGAGCATGCCCCTGGACCCCCTGGAGGGGTTATATCCTTCCCGCCTTTTTCACCCTTGACCCATTTTCCTGCCTGAACACAATTCATTTGGAGTAGGTTGTTGTGCTATTTATCTTTCTTGAGGTCGCATGTCCTCTCTTATGAGTCTTGCAATCCTGTCTGTTAGGGCTGAACGGTTTCAGGAAAAGATATTGCGATTTCAATTCGATTCAGGATTTTCTTCAAATCAAGCTTCAGTGCAATATTCACTTTGTTTACAGTATAGACAAGAGTAAGGAAATCAATGGTCAAAAGCACATAACACATTATTCATCATCTAATATTGATTTCATCTTTTTTAAGGGCTACTCCAACTTTGCGGTGCACATGTGACGTTCACGAACGAGTCGACTCTTTTGAACAGCTCTGTTAAGTGAACGATGTAAACTGATTCGCAGTTGTGAGTAAGCTGTTCATTTGTAATAATGAATAGTGAAAAATTAAATAGTATGTGTAAAATGGTTGACACAACAGATCCTGGGTCAGTCAGAAGCGCTGCAAAAAACGGCATCTTGTGGCGATCACTTGATTGCGTTGTCTGAAATTGCGATTTCAATCCGAAAACGATAAATCTTTCAGTCCGCAATGGTCATTGGCCCATGCCTCTGATGGAGGGGCTGCAGAGGAAGATGTGGAAGCACAGGGCTGAGCACTGAAAAAAAGCCACAGCAGATTTGTCACAGCTTTGCACATTATCAGCACACAGTGGAGCCCAAAGTGCTTCCACACGGCGCTCATCTCATGTTTAGTTGTTATCATCCACTCAAAGTTGCTTTGCTGGTCCTCCATTTCCTTGAAGTGGCTTCTTCTTCTGTTCGTTTGCAGCAAACAGGATGCAGCTGTTTTTGAGGTCAAGAGAGCACTTGCGGTGGGAGTGCCCTCTGCTGAATCAGCTTGGACGTATATTCCAATATTGGTTAAAGGGAGATAGCCCTATCCTCTGTCTTCCACCAGCAGCTGCCTGAAACATCTAATTTCCCCAGCACCCCCAAATAGACCTTCCTTTGTGACATCCTACTATTGTTTTATTGTCAGCTTTAGCCCCTTGGCTCATGGTAGCAAGCCTATTGCAGAGAATTAACGTTAAAATGGATGCAGAGTTGTTGACAAGGTGGCACCAAGCAGCACTGGAATGACCAATTACAACAGAGCTGACCTGTAAACCAATCAGTTGTTCATTTGGCAAAGGCACCTTAAAGGGACAGGAGCTTCAACAGAGGGAGAGAGAATAGAGGTGGATCAGGGTTACTCAGTATGTGGAAACAAGAGGGGTTTTTTTAACATTAGGGATTATGAAAATACCCTAGCAGTCGTCAAAAATGTATATGAAGCTGATTTAAGGCAAAAATGGTCTCTTTAAATATCGTGATAAGGCAGTTATTTCTCAGTCTATGTAGAGACATTTTTGCTGTTTTTGCTCAGAAGAAAAAAATAAATACACAACAAGTGCAAATACAAGCAATTAGAGCACAAGATATGAATCTACAGTTTATGAGTTTACTAGTTTTAGGATGCTTGATATTGGATATTTGCTGTTATCTGGTATGCTGATATTTCTGAAGTCATAATTTCAGGTATTTTTTTGCCAAAAGTACGCAATTTCTGTTAAATGGAGATTGCATATTTGTGTTATAAACAGATGTGGAACAAGAGAAACACTTTATTTTCATTTCACTTACACTGTTGATATTCAAATTTAGACATTTGGGGATAATAAAGTGAAGCACTACGGAACATTCATACATTTTACTGATATTTAGGCCAATATATGTGACATATGTGCACTCCCAACAATATACAACAGTTATTATTTTACATCCTAAATATTTATTAATCATTGCCCTCTACCAGATGGTTGAGTTGGGAGTTTATAGTTGAGGAAGTAATTCCAGTGTAAAAGTGAAAAGAGAACAAAAATCAAGTAAAATGTCCTTTTTTGAGAAACACTTTTAGGTTTTTGGATGTCATATTCATTTCATATGAGCCATTTTTGTTTTTTTGACCAGTTTTATTATAATGCTGGTTTACCTATCTGAGAAATTCCCTTCCTTAATAAGGAATTAAGAAGACGTTAACATAACATTTTTTTTCTCTTATTGAAATGACATTAGTTCTGTTGGTTGGCCATGAACACATAGCTCGTTTAGTTGAGCATATTTTGCATTATTTTTATTTTCTTTTGATATCATTTATCTCACCCCCTTACATTGAATATGTCATCTTACCTCTGAACCCCTGCGAAATATAGATGGCCTAATCAGGTTTATAAAGTTTGATGCATTTATGAATAAGATACAGTTACTCAAAGTTTGGTCTACCAAGCAGTTGATCTGGGAGTTAAAGAGTTAAGTTAATTTCTCATACCTGTCACACTGCTCGTTTCCAAAGCTCCAATAAAAACAAATATTCTATTTAAACTCCAGATCAAGCGGCTTGGTGTTTGTTCCTCGTCCCTGAGGATGAGCAGAGACATCTTTAACAGTTGATTGTTTTTCTCTGAGTTTCTTTGGAAACGCCTTCAGTCAGCAGCAGAAGTCGTGGATTGATTACTGAGGCGTCCTGTTGGGAGCAGCGTGAGGGGCTTAACGCGTCAGAGGGTCTCATGGGATCAAATTCTGCATAATTCATAATTACTGCTTTAATTAACAGAGCAGAGGAGAGTCGGTGTGGGGGCTGCTGTGTCAGGAAGTGTTGAGCAGGGTCATAGTGACTTACTGTGTATCAGGATCCACTTCAGCTTTGGCTCATGGACTCCATAACTTCATTAAAACAATTACATACAAATGATCTGTGGTAGATGAATGGAGTCACGACTAAAACTGATCATTTTTTAATTGAGTTTGGCCAAAACAGAGTTGCAATTATCCATAGACTACTAAAAACACAAAAAGAGGTACAAAAAGAGTCTAAAAACACAAACGAATTAAATAAAACCTTTGATTTTACGTAAGACTCTGAAGAAATGCATGTTTAGTTGACCTACTTACAACATGTCCGTGGTGGTTTGCACATGCACCCTGCAGTTTATTTTTGTTTGTATTTCTTTAGAAAACTACATCAAGTGCTAATCTTAGTCTAAAAATAGATAACTTAACATAATGCAGTAAAAAAACGAGTCACAACAGGCACACTGGACCATTTATAATTGCTAAGTTTATCTGATGACTGTAGGCAGAGGCAGGCTAACACTAACCACTGACTCCCAGTGTTTGAGCTAAGCTAATTAGCGGTGGGTGAGCTTTGCCCGTCTCTTCCTTGTTACTTTATGCACAGTTGAAAGAATGGTGTCTATCTACTTGTCATGGACTTAAGAGTGAGGCAAGAAAAAAATGTTGGCGTATCCCTTTAATAGAGATAAATAATAATACACTCAATCCCACAGTCCATCCAATGTCCCCATTTTAAAGGATTTAAGAAGTAAAAAGCAGTAAAATAAAGTCTGATTGACTGATTGGTTGATTGGAAAAACTATTTTTTATATCTATAATCATACGTAGGGCTGGGAAATATATTGATTAATTTGAATTATTTTCTGCAGAAGTTTTTAAAATTAAAAATCAAGATTTTTTTTTCTTGACTTACTTCAATTGTAAGTTGTAATGTTTGAAAATAATACTAAAATACTGAAAATGTACAGTTTTCATGATGGTAGGCCCTGTGACAAGAACATGTATTTGTTTTAAAAATTAGATTAAATACTGATCAGAGAGTTTGATGTTAATTTACAGTAAAAACAGCTCAGAATTCAGAGCTTATGTTGACAGGCCTGCTGACTACATTATCAACATTTCATGACATGTACCTTAACGATGTGAGGGTAATTTTGTTTAGTTTTGTAGCATAATTTGATAACATAAAGGTAAAACTTGACTCATCTTATTTTGTGTCACTTGGAGTTTTTTTTATTTTTTGAGATGGAAAAAAAATAGATTAAAATTGCAAATCGAGTGTTTGGGGAAAGAATCTGGGATTTTATTTTTAGGCCATATCGCCCAGCCCTTATCATACCTAACAAATGAATGTCTCTTTCTTTAACAGAAAACTTCCGTGCTCTGTGCACTGGAGAGAAAGGGTTTGGCTACAAAGGTTCCTCTTTCCATCGGATCATCCCAAAGTTCATGTGTCAGGTACAGTGAGAGCGGGAGTTACTGTGTCCTCAGGTTTAACCTGAGCTTAAGAACAGTTGTCTTTAGAGTGATTACTTTATTTTAATCTTTGTTCTCCAGGGTGGAGATTTTACCAACCATAACGGGACTGGAGGTAAGTCCATCTACGGGGAGAAGTTTCCAGATGAGAACTTCCAGCTGAAGCACGCAGGAATGGGAACTCTGTCCATGGCGAACGCCGGGCCGAACACCAACGGGTCGCAGTTCTTCATCTGCACGGCTAACACTGACTGGTGGGTGTGCTCTACTGTCTACTGCCATTCTTTCTTTTTTTTAAACAATGTGTTTATTGAGTTTATTGAGTAACTAAATTTTGGGGCATTTTGTGCTGCCGTTCTGCTGAATAATGCCAAGACCTGATGTCTTATCGTCTCGCACAGCCCTGTTCCCACATTCAGCTTCAGTCACAGAAACTCTCCGTCTGCTTCAGGTGTTCGTCTCTCATACTAATCAGCTTCTTTTGGTCCGCAGGCTGAACGGGAAACACGTGGTGTTTGGCAGCGTGGTAGAGGGCATTGATGTCGTCAAGGCGATGGATAAACAAGGAACAAAGAGCGGCACCCCGAAGGCCAAGATCGTGATCGCCGACTGTGGGGAACTAAAATGAAGTGGCACAGCCTGTTTCTGTCAGAGCTCTCCTTTATCATCCACACCCCGTCCATGTCAGTAGAAGACCACCCTATGGACCTGACTTCTCCTCAAACGTGTGTCTGCTGTGTTAATATTTATCCTGTTATATTTTGTACCTCTCTGTCTGATCTTTAATGAGCCTGTTTGTTAACAAAATCTTAACAAAATGTTGGTGAAGGTGTAAATAAAACTACTTGAAAGCTCCTTTTGTGCCTGACATCTTATATCAAGTTAACAAATTCTTTTACTTAAATAATGCCATGAACATGTGCATCCTTTTTAATGTGAATGCAGTTCATTCATTTATCCACAAGGGGTCAGTAAATGCATTAATACAGCTTGAGGTTACAACAGTAAATGAGGACGTCTGAATTTCCCTAACTATGGAAACAAAAAAATTTCAAATGGTAAAAAGTAACATGTAGACATAAATTAAGTGCCAATTCATCATTATCTAAACATTTCTTTTCTTGCTACTAACATAAAATCAAGGCATTATGCTTCATTTTATTCTTTTGTCTAATGAAAGTGAAAAATCTAGGAGGGGACCAGTGGCTCTCAATAACATCGTGCAAATGTTTCTTGAGATTTTGCAAAGATTTCAAGTCACTTGTAAAAGCAAGAAGGTTGCTGGTTTGCATGTTCTCCCCATGCATGTGTGAGCTCTCTCAAGGTACTCTGGCTTCCCTCTACAGACTGAAAACATGCTTATTAGGTTAATTGATGACTCTAATTTGCCCTTCAGCATGAATGGTTGTCTGTCTCGCTATGTGGCCCTGTGATTGGCTGGTGACCAATGGCTTCAACACACTCCTGTATTATCATATGAATGCCATGTTGCAGTTTAATTAGTTAGGGCAGAAAAACCTTTGTAAATTCAACTTAAGCGGGGTCCACACAGGAGGATTTTCTAAATCTGAAGAGATGTTTTATCTGTTAGAGAGCCAACACATGAAGATATAAAATCAGGCATTGAACAGTTTGGATCGTACTGTGTGTGGTGTGCTCCGATAATCTCAACACAGCACACACATAACCATTCTGTCCCACCACCGATCTAGAATCTAGTCCTCCAAGACAGAAATCTGATTGAACCTGATCTAAAAAAAACAAAGAAGAAACAGCAACAACTGGAAAACACAACACGGAAGAGGACAAACGAGGAGAGGGAATGATGGTGGTCTTGGGACTATTTTTGACGGAAAAATCCAGAACTAAAAAAAAAGAAAAGACTGGAAAAAATCCTGGAGACAGTGTGAACACGTGAGCTGGTCCTCCATTTCTGAGGTCCACCAAACTTTATGTTTGAGCTCGGCCATGCTTGTTTTTATTTATGCCTGCTTCCTTGTTCCTCGGTCAGGTGGAGGAAGAAAAGGGAAACAGGGAAATGCAAATTCCAGCAAAAATGGCTAGAAAGCGTGAAACTCAGAGAATGGCTCCAGCCCATTGGTGGTCAAGACAAAGAAGGATTTTGCAGTGCTTGTAAAAAAAACATTTAAGCTTGGTACAATGGGTGTCAACGCTGTGAAATCTCACATGCAATCTGATGGCCACAGATCAGCTGTAAGAGGCAGGCAACTAATGAACTAAGGCACGTGCCTTAAAGGGGAACTAGTGGTCACCCTCCAGGGTAATATAAGTTATCTCTCAGCTCCATAAGTTCTGATTTGTTTCAGATGAGATGGCATTAAAAAGCATGAAATCTGACTGGCTGATTTGAAACGGAGAATCCCAGAGCAATAAAACTGCACCTTTTCTCTCTGATCAACAATATATCTCTCCAGAATGTTAAAAATGGCGTGCAGCAGGACTTGGAGCGCCTACTTCCTTGTTTGGAGAGTCTGTCTGGGCATTCACCCAACAAGCAGAGGCGAGTTATTGTAATCCGCAGTATAAAGAAGGCAGTAAGGTTACATAACACAGCAGGGTGTTCACAGATCACTGTGTAAAGGATGAATGATCTGAAGCTGTGGGGGGGCAGGAGATTCAGGAAGGAGGAAACGACTCAGAGGAAGGACGTCACACCCTGCCGGCTTTGGCACAGACTTGTTGTTATTTATCATTTAAGTCTGTCAGAGAAAGACTCAGTGTGGATATAATCATTCTCGTCGATGCTCAAGTCAAGCACACATCCCTAATCAGCTGAGCCTGTTAGGAGTCCAAAATATAGTTTCTTAAACTGAAAACGGCCCTTCAGTCGCACACAAAGCTAATTTAAGATTTGCATTATTTGTGCCCCAGAGCCATCTCCAGTGAAAAAGGCATTTCACCCCTCAAGTCCAAGGTCAAGGAGCCTCATGCTTTTCCTTTTTCTATGAATGCAATATGGGTGCCACGGTGAAGCTTGCCTCATAGTAAAACGGTCGCTGGTTCGAGCACTGGCGCTTTTCCAGATGGACTGGTGAAGAATATTCAAAGTCTTTGAACTCATGATGGCATTTCCACAGTTTCTCACACACACACACACACAGTTCTGTTAAGTCAAGGTCTTTGATTAATTTTTATTTATTTATTACTTATTTTGCTTTATTTCTATTGATTTACTTTATTTTGTTATTAATTTTATTTATTTTTTTAATTTAATTTTAACTATTTATTTTATTTTATTTTTTGTTAGTTATTTTATTATTCTTTATTATTTATTTACTTTATTTATTCATCATTAATTATTTTATTATTTATTTACTTATTTATTTTTATTTTATGTTTATTATTTATTTACTTTATTTATTATTAGTTATTTTATTATTTTTATTTTTTTTACTTTATTTATTATTAGTTATTTTACTATTTTTTATTATTTATTTTGTTTATTTATTTTTCACTTTAATTTTATGTATTTACTTTGTTTATTTTTATTATTTATTAATTTCATGTATTTTATTATTCACTTACTTTATTTTTTCTTATTAATGCATTTATGTTTTATTATTTATTTTTATTATTGTTTACCTAGTATGAGTTTTTTTGTTCTTATAATTGTTATTTAAATTTGATTTGCACATATTTTCTCCTATTTGCTCTCTGTTTCTGTAAAGCACTTTGTGTTGCAAATGTTGTATGAAAAGTTCTACACAAATAGAGTTTGATTGATTGATTGATTGATTGATTGATGGTGTGTCAGGTTAGACGGTTAGACGTCCTCCAGTCCACATCATGAAGACTCAAACCTATTCACAACTACGTCCAACAGGAAGAAGAGTGCATTATGCATTATCACAGGGCATGGCAGTGAGTTTATCTCAGGTTGTACTTTTTCATTCATCATAGACAAAAACCTGAGAGGAAAGTCTGCACAGTCAAGCTGCACCAACAGATATGTGAGGTTCAGGTCATTTTTTCAAAATCAATCAATCAATCATAATTTATTTATATAGCACAGTTCATAAAAACTAAACTGTAGCTCAAAGTGCTTTACATCAAGAAAAAAAAGGATGTAAAGCACTCTTCCATCTCAAAAAAGGGTAATAAGTATTGTTTCATCAGGAAAGAGTCTTAAGATGCGCAAGTCAGTTAGCATTGTAGCACCTCTGGTTCTGACACCCTAATGTCTAAGGAACTTTAACATAGCTTTTTGGACAAATACCTGAAATAAGGTCTGATATAAAACATATATATGAGATGTGAACATTTTGGATGCATCTAACATTCCCAGATCATAAATGTGTCCTCATCACATTTGTCTTTGTAGAATATAAATGTATTAAAGGTAAGCCCCTTGAGATGTGGCATCTCATTTTCATCAGGGTCCTCATGTCTATATGGTTGTAAAGATAGTTACTATGGATGTATAATCAATACAACCATGGATAGAGAGATCAATCTAATGTGAACATTAACATCTATAATGAATATAATCGGGAGAGGACTAATGTTACTATCTATTCTGCTTCTTTCAGACAGGACTTTGAAAGCAGGGAGATGCAGCTGAGTTGCAGCTCGCCCGTGCTTGATCGGAAAGAGCCAGAAAGCCTGAGCTGACAGGTACTGCGGCCCTTCTGCAGCCAGCACACATCCTGCCTGCAGCTGCTGTCAGGAGGGTTTCTGAGGCAGCCTGCCAGAAGATAAAGTGAGTACAGAGGTTTGAGTTCCTGATTCATGACCTCTGCTCAAAGAAGCACGATAACAACAGTTTCAGTGACTCTCCTTCATACTCTCAGGTCTTTGATAAGACACTGAAACAGCCTCAAGTTCAGACCCCAACGAGAGACCATAAAACCTCACCCAGTACTTCCTGGGGAAGTTGTTTCGAACACGTCTGCACACGAGTGATTTCACAACGCTGATGTGCGGCACAGAAACCTGTCAGACGAGTCTTCACCCCGCCTGCAGGCTGATAAGCCTTCACGCGTCACCCTGCTCTTGCTCTTTCCCATTGGCCTGTTCTCAGGTCTGTCTGAAGAACTTGGCTGTGAATGGTTGTTGGCAGCCTGCTCTCCACCTACAACCTGCCCACACGAATACAGACATAAAAAAGAAAGTGTATCTGACGCATTTTCTGGGCTTCATTCAAGTGCTTCTCTTTCTCCTAAACTTGTCTTAAAAAGTTTGTAGACATGGCAAACCCTAAAGTTTTCTTCGATATCACCATAGATGGTAAAGCAGCTGGCAGGATTGTAATGGAGGTAAGATGAACTTTTAAATATTCACAACAAACCTAACAACTATCAAGTTATTACTGTTCAAAACTAAAATATCCTGATGTAAGTGTTTATGATTTGCAAAAATACAATGTCTGTGTTTTGCAGCTGCGAGCTGACGTGGTCCCAAAGACTGCAGGTAGGTGAACTTTAGCACAAACCAGGAAGCTTCCTGGTTCACGTGCGCAGCATGAACCTCGTAGCCTCAGCCCCGGCTTTTTCCACACACCCTTAGACGGTTCATGTTTGGCCGGGAATGTACTTGACTGAGGGGTGCGGCTGTGGGAGGGTGAGGCCGGATTTAAGAGCCGCAGAACCTGTTGTAGGAGCAAATGTGGGTGACTTAGCTGCTAAGATGGAGCACGAGAGAGAGAGGAGGAAAAGGAACTCGTGGTCTTGTAGGCCTGGCTTCAGCCATGCTGGTTGATCGAGGTCAAGGGCCAAGAGAGAATAATAATAATAATAATAATAATAATAAAAATAATAATAATAATGATAAGAGAGAAGGCCAATTTGATGGAGTTAGAGCTGTGGCCACTGCCTTCCCTTAGCAAAAAGTAGTTTATTCAAATGTACTACCAGTGTACTTACTTTATACTAAAACTGAGGCAGTATACTTGGAGTTTACTATTTAGACACTATATATTTTATGTACTTAAGTATATAATAGTATAGTGAAGTATACTTGACTCATACTGAAAAGTATAAAGAAAAGTCTAAGACTACGTACTTTAATACTAAGACTTAGGGGTGTCCCGATCCAATATTACTATCAGATATTGGTCCGATATCAGCAAAAAAACAAATATCGGATTATATCGGCCTGCATCTAAAATCTCCAATATAAGCACTCTGATACAAGCAGTTAAAAATATATGTTTTTGTTTTTATTGGATTTATTGAGGTTGCTTTTCAGGGTCTTCTAATTTACTTTTTATTTATTTTATTTTAATTGTAGTATATTCTTATGTTTAAGGTTAAAATTTATCTAACCCATTGGTTAATAACAAATGGGTCAGTTTTTCTCATACCTACTATTGCTGACTACTGTTCTCTGTTTGAGTAATCTCACTTGATCAAGCCTTTTCTTACAGTCCATACTACAAAATAAGTAATAAAAGTATGAATGATTCCTGCTGATATCGTATCGGATCGATATCGGTATCGTATCGGAGGTGAAAAAGTTGTATCGGGACACCCCTACTAAGACTTACACGTATACTTTAATACTAAAACTTTTACTTGTACTTTAGTATACTTTTTACTTCTTTCTTCCACAAAGTACTAATACTTAGTATATCTTGATCCAGGTACAGAATAAGGTCAAGTCATTGTGCTTACATTTAATTTATCAGAATAAAAATGTTTTTCTCTGCACACATTTTCTTTGAGGTATTACCCCTGTTATAAACTTACAAATTACATGTTAAAGATCAAATGGTGCTGGAGTTTAAAAGTTTACAGTAAATAGTATTTGTGCTCAATTTCACTCAGTTGGACACTTTTTTTTTTTTTTTTTACATTTTTACAAGCAAATGAACACTTTTTCCTTTACCATTTTTGACAAAGACTTGACAAAGGACTTGATCTTTATGTTTACATTTTTTCATGCATATGTGCACTTTTTCTTTCATTTTTTCAAGAAAGAAGGGCTTTATTTCATAGAGGCTCTTTGTTTTTGAAATGCACATCTTGAATGATTGAAGCATGTATTTGTAAATACAATGTATTTTCAGATGTTGAATATATGAAACTTGTTCTCAACATTCTGTCTTGTGATTTTGTAAATACATTGCAGTCTAGTTAACATACAGTCTGAGTGAACTTTGAGAAAACTTTAAGTATATTTCAAGTATATGTCAATGTCAATGTCAGCTTTATTTATATAGCACATTTAAACAGCCAGCGGCCTACCAAAGTGCTTTACAGTAGAAGAGGCAGGCACAATAAAAACAGTAAAAAAAAACAATAGAACCAATAAGAGTAATAAAAAACCAATAAAAGCAATAAGAACAAAAACAATACAGTATAAATATGTTTTATAACCAATAAAACCAATAAAAGTGGCTATACTCTGCCAAAGGCTGTGTCTTAGAAGTGGACAGGCTATTTGCAGTCCGCACGTTTAAAGGTAGTGCGTTCCAGTATATAAATAGTTTGCTACAAGTAATACGCTAAGTGAACTTACAAGTACACTTAAAGTATAACAAGTAAACTAGTAAAATAGCAAAAAATAGTATTTTTAGTTCATAAAAGTATACCTAGTGTATACTTCAAAAAACTAAAATGTGGACTAGAAGTATATACCTTGTACACTAGTAGTATATAGATAAGTGTACTTGTTGTATACTTGAAAGTGTACTTTTGTAAATTCTAAATGACCTTACACAGTAAACTTCTAGTATACTTTTATAATCTTAAAAATGTTACAATTTAGTCATAAGAAGTATTAAATTAGTATACTTTCTAGTACACTGCAAGTACATGGTCTGTAGTATACTTGCTATACTTATACCAATACTCAAGCATACTTAATAAAATTAACTTCAAGTATACTACTTTTCACTAAGGGTTAGCCCGCAGTGGGCAGCTGAACTAAAACTTAAGTCTTTTGTCCCAATAACCATCGTTTTTCTAAGCAAACTGTAGGCAAGCTTGATGGGTACGATCTGTTGGCTCGGTGTATTTACCTGCATTGTGTCTGCGGTACCTGTTTATTTGCTTTTTCTGTGATTAGAGATGTTGTAAGAATGGGTTTTTTTAACTTCTGTTGCAAACCAAATTGCCCTTAGGAGACTTTAATGATTTTCAAATCAAATCAAACCAAAACTTGGATATGCCATCTCTAAAACAAGATGCAAAAAGAGCAAATGAAACAAAGTTCTTAAATGACCACAAAGAGGAACAATTACTATGGTGAACAAATAGTATTATTCACTACAACAGCAAATAAGGGCCACTCTTAAATAACTGAGACAGTAGCTGAAAGCAATGTCTAGCGTTTACCACAGCAAATATGCACAAAACATCTACTTCAGGATTCTAGTTGGTTGATTTTTTGTCTATCCCTCACAGAAAACTTCCGTGCCCTGTGCACCGGGGAGAAAGGTTTTGGCTACAAGGACTCCTCTTTTCACCGCGTCATCCCAGGTTTCATGTGTCAGGTACAGTGAGAGTTAGATATATTCATGTGTGACAGGAGCTTAAAAAGCTTTTCCTCATTTTTAATCTTTTCTTCCCCAGGGTGGAGATTTTACCAGAGGAAATGGGACTGGAGGTAAATCCATCTACGGGGAGAAGTTTGCTGACGAGAACTTCACGCTGAAGCACACGGGCCCAGGCATACTGTCCATGGCCAACGCCGGGAAGAACACCAACGGGTCACAGTTCTTCCTCTGCACAGCTAAAACAGCATGGTAAGTTCCAGTCTTACCCTCATACAGGTAAGTCCTGTTAAATCAACAGTTTCAGGTTGTTTCAGGTCTTCTTTCCTCCTCAGGTTGGACGGGAAGCATGTGGTGTTTGGCAGCGTCGTGGACGGCATGGACGTCGTCGAAAAAATTGAGGCCGTGGGTTCTGACAGTGGCAAGACCAGTAAGAAAGTTGTCATTGCAGACTGTGGTCAACTGTGATGGAGCAGCAAAGCACCTTCAATCTTCTCAGTCTTTAGAAATCTGCAGCGTCATTGGAAAACACCTCAAGCACTGAATGTCTTCAATAAAAATGTGTCTACTGTGTTGATTTTCATATAAAAAGATTTGTAGTCTGCTCTTTACAGTTGCATTCATTACAAAAAAAACCAGGATTATTGTGACCCTGGCTGTTCTGAAATCATGAAAATTAAACTGAGAGAAAACATCACTTTGTTTGTTAACTGATTTAAGAATTTTGAGTAATTTCAGGACTAAATCTTGATTTTTTTATGACATTTTTAGGGGAAACTAAAAGATTTGGAATCACTCTTTACACTCGAGAGACACTTTAAAGGAGTTGAAAACATTCCTCAGAGATTTTGGTCCAGATTGACAAGACAGCAACACACAGTCGCAGCAGATTTCTGCTCATCCATGATGAGATTCTTCCACTGCATCCCAAAGCTGCTCTATTGGACTGAGATCTGGTTACTGTGGAGGCCACAGGAGCAAAGTCAATGTACAGGCATGATGGGGCGGGGCCAACCCTCACACAATGTGACAGACGTGACCTGGGCGACTCGGCTGCACTACCGGGTCACTTAACTTCCTGGGCGACGCCGCATGTGGCTGACCCTCCAAATCTAATCAGTTTATGCTTAAATCTAGGCAAACATGTGGTCAAAGTTTAAAGAAAATCCACTAAAGACTTTGCAAGATATTGCATTCACAAGACGGTGACCTGTGCAGACGAAAAACCTGAAAAAATCGACACGATAGCAGGAAAACTACATTTTTTTTCTAGAGAATTAAATGATCCCTTGATTTTAAGCCCTACATTGGAGCTAGTCACAGGATATTGCCTAATTTAAATTTAGTTATTTTTTATCTTGTATAAACATGATTAGAGAATTCTGTTTATTATTGCCAGTTTATAATTTAGAATATTTAGGCTTATATTTCGGCACTGGGGAGGGTGAATGGTTTTGTACCACTAAGTCAGGAAGATGGGAAGCCAAGAGTGCAAGAGGATTCCAGTTTGATAGCAATCATTAATAAACCAAAAAAGAACTGTATCTTGTGGATTGTACATTTACATTTTTTGATCCTGTTTAAGATCCACTTCCCCGTGCCACAGTGGCCGTTTTGAGTTTTGAAATTTTAGCTGTTTTGGAGTTGACAAACCCAAATGGCCGCTACACCCTAGTATGCTGTTGTAATACAAAATTTGGTTGCAAGTGATGAGCACAAGACTTTATGGTGTTGACCTCATGGATCTCCAAAATCCGACTGATTCATATTTGAGTCAGAGTGGGCATTTGTGCAAAGTTTGAAGAAAATCCCTCAGAGTATTTCTCCAAAACACAACCAAAACAACATGTCTCCTGCCTTGGTTATTTATTGCATGCAAACAGAACTAAGGAATCAAATTCTTGAGAGATTTTTTTTATTTTTGATTTAGTAATTTATCAAACGCTCAGTGTTTTTCACATAAAAACATTAAAACAAAAGTCTAAAAACCAGTTTGAAGTACACAGATTTAAGGCTTCAACATCACACCTGCAAGTTTCTCTTTCAGCGAATCTTAAAGAGAGTGATACAAAAATAAATTCAAAAGAATTCAAGTTTGACTATAGAAAGGTCTCAGTAAGAAAACAAAGATATCACAAGAATATAAACAAGACTAACGACCAATCACAGCACGGTATAACCACAAATACAAAAACAGACAGAGTCAATACAGCAAAGGTAAATACTGTCATGGTCCACAGAGTACTTTTCATAGTCCACCTGTTTTAGTGTCTATTTCAATGGACTGGCAAAATTCTTGTAAAAGCAGATTTTTATATCTTTCTAAGATATTCAACTGAGTCACAACTCATTTCAGTGACCTTAAATAATAAAGGAAATTTAATAGATTGCTCCTGGATTTTGAGAGTAATGCTAGCCCATACTTGCAACTAAAGAGCTCATGACACCAACAGATGGCAACAGAAATGCAAGGATGAACAACAAGTTTATCTGACCTTAGTCGCTAGAAAGAACCTTTGATCATCTCAGCTTACTCTTATTTTCCACAAAGTCCGTCTCTGTACCATTCTGCCTGAACCATTTTCCAGGGAAAATTGCGGCCTTTCTCATCAATCTGTGTTCACACCAAACGTGAAGAAAATTTTTACATCACATGTTCAAATGGTTCATCACATCCTTCAGAGCCTCACATTGAGTCACCATGACCACCAGGTGAAGACCCTTCACTCTGGCTTCACTCTGTCCCTGGTCTTTTCGATGCTCTGGTAGTTCTTCTGTGAGTTTTAGCATATTTTCTCTCATAAAACCACATTCAGGGGATATTGAATATCCTTGGTTATTTGGGTGTATGTTCGAAAACCGTTTGAGTTTGATTTTTAGGAAAAGTAACAGCCTTAGTAAAAAATATGAGCTAACTTACTGGATACTCAAAGCTTTCCAGAGAGTTTTTTCATTTCTCCTCTCTGTGGGTCAGTCTCTGAACACTAAAATAACTGCATAAAGGGGCTCCAATGTTTACTCCCTCCTCTGTCTGTGATGTCATCCTCATTGCCATTCACTCTCAGTGTTGACTGGCTGTTGCACCACAGCTTAAGGCAAATTTGTCACCAAATTCAACATTATCACCATGATCTCATTCACTTTCAGTGTATTTCCATTGCTAACAAACTGAAATTCACGTTTGGTGTGAACACAGCTTAAAGGTGGAGAAAGCGAAGCCGCTACCTGAAAAGGGAGTCCGATGCAAAACACACAGACTATCTGGTCAACTTGGAAAAAGATCATCAGAATAGTAAAAGCAAGAAGCACATTAATTGCCAATTCAACTTGAGGCCCTGTTTACATGACAACGTTGTCACCAGAAACACAAAGTTTTTTGCTTTGCATTTTCAAAAGTGCTCTGCGTTCACACGGAGATGATGTGAAAATGATGCTCGTTCACACGGATCCGCGAAAACGACTGAAATGCAGTTGCATGCATGCCAGGCCAGTAGTCGGTGATGTAAGTTTGTAGTGTCGTTGGTGAATATAACAAATGCGTCTCTGCTGGTCAGAGTAGTGACGCAGCAAACCCACATTTTGTTGGAGGAGCGATGACAAACCGAGCACAGTTAGCAGCACACATGCTGCTTGGTGGTCGACCATAGCTGCTGCTGTTGTTTCTCAGTGCATCTTTATCTGAAAGACGCCTACGCATGCGCCGCGCACCACCGTTTTCTCTGACGACGGCGATTCCTGTTTACACAGAGACGACAACGTTTGCGGATTCAGGCACTCCAGGCACCGATCTTGTGTAAACAGAAGGCACAAACTCAACGAAAACTGTATTTTCATTGTCTTGTAAACAGGCCCTCAGACAGACAGACCAACTTTGTTGTTTAATTGTCGTCCCCCTGATCTTGTGATCAGCTGCACATCAGAAGTGGACTCAGTGGACGAAGGCAAGACTCAGAGCAAAACTGTGGCACATTTGGAGACCGTGTGGAAATTAACAGTCAACAGAAAACCACAATATAAATATTCCAAAACTGTCTTTTTCGTTCGAATATCCTCATACTGTACAAATGAACTTACAAGGTTTTATTTACAGATTTCTGCTCATGAGCAGTGTTAATTCTGACAGCACTTTTTACTTTAGTTTCAATCTTCTGCCTAAAATATCTTTTAGTTTTAGTCAAACTGTTTTAATTTTAGTCTAGTTTTAGTTGATGAAATTTCACAACATTTTAGTCGACGAAATCTACTGTAAATTTAGTCGACTAAAACATGAAGTGTAAAGGGTAAGGCATTTTTTATGTTTCCTTACATTTCTGAAGTCATGTTTTATACTTGGATAAAATGAAACATCTAATAACCCTTTATTGAATGCTAGTAAAGTCTGAATGTATAAATGAACAAACAAATTGAACTTTTGTGTGAAATGCAGTCACCTTTACTTAGGCTACCTGGCAGAGCATCTCAGTCACAATACCAGAACTGACAACAAACAGTGAACCTGCTCTACATGAATATATCAATTCATAAAGAGAGGAGCTCTGATTGGATCGCTCCACAACTTATCCCACCACCACCAAGCTAAGGCAGCTGTGATTGGATATATTCCTAACTTGTCTCTACTTTCTACATGAGCAAATTAGGTCTGATTGGATTAAGTCTCTGTCAAACATTTGCATTGTTGGCACTTGTTTTTATTAGTTAGTGTCTAGTTTTTCGTCAGGGGAAAAAAGTTGTGACGAAAACTATGATGAAAATAACTAGTCAACAAAATGAACACTGCTCATGAGCAAAGCTCCTCGTCTCTTTTCCCGTCACGGTAAAACAGCACACACAAAAACCACAAGTCACAAAAACTGACACGCAGTGATACTTGAGGTAATCATTTATAAAACACAGAGGAGGGTTTCTGAGGAGCTGGTTTAAATTTCAGCATCAGATCTTCGATCATGAGAACGTTATCCTCTAACAACATCGAGACAAAAGAGAGAACCTCCTGTGGACAGCGCTCAGCACTGCACTCTCCTGTCGTTCAGGCAGTTTGTAGCTTTGTGATGGCACATATGTGGTTTTTTATCCCACAGCAGGTCTGCTCCACATGCTTCACGTGCTGGCTTATTTAACTATGTACTACCCCGGGGGACTAACAGTCACGGTAAGGTTGAAGTAGTTCACTAGACTGGATATAGTTTATGCATCATGTCAGAGTATGATGAGTCTGAAGCACCATTTGGACTGGATTCTTGTCTTTGAGGGAGGTGGAGGAAGTTCAGTTTTTCAGCCCATCAGGGAGTTTAAGCCTCAAGAAATTCGGCTTAAAGTGGTAAAGATGCAGATGATAGGGCTCTCACTTGGCGGTCACAAGATGTCCCATCTAATATATTATTATAAAAGACTAATTTGACCCTCAAGAGCATTTAAAACAGTTTGGTGCAACAAAACTGGATATAATGACTGCAACTAGGGCTGGGTGATATGACCTAAAAATAATATCTCAGATTTTTTCCCCCCAAAATTCGATTTACCATTTTAATCAATTTTTTCCCTCTGAAGAAAAATAACACCCTTCAAATGGCACAAAAACCATATGAATAAAGTTTTGCCTTTATGTGAAAAAAGTTCCAAAACTAAATAAACTTTCCCCCTTACAGTTAAAATGCCTGCTGTAATTTTGTCATAAAATGTTGATTATGTAGTTTGAGCGCAGGCAGACTTGTCTATATGAACACTGAAGGCTGAGCTATTTTCACTTATATCGAAATATAATATAATTTAAAGAACAAATACAAGCCTTAAACACGTGCTTGTGCATAACCTGAAAAGGCCTGCCACTATGGAAATTGTACATTTTCAGTATTTATATTTTCAAACATTGTAACAACTTGTGATTGGAGTAAAAGTGAGTTGAGAAAAAAATCTTGATTCTTCATTTTTAACCCCTTAAAGCCTGTTGTATCATATTTGATACATACTTTTATGAGTCCTCTATCCAATCAATATGATCAACAAATAACTAAAAAAAACATCTGAATACAATCAGGTAAGTTATAAAAATGTCCTCAAGTGGATTATCAGTTGCCAAAATACCCAATGTATCAAATGAGACACAAAAAATATATGCTACATTTTATGGAAATTTAGATTTTTTGTTGTTCAGTAGAAAGTGAAATAAACATTTCACCGCCAGAAAGTTAACATTTTCTGGCTATAATTTGTGTTTTCAGGCTTTAAAGGGTTAAATCTTCTGCAGAAAATAATTGGAATTAATCGATATCTATATATTGCCTAGCCCCAACTGCAAATAGGTCTACAATCAGTCCTGAGCCTAATCCTTCTTTCATTACCACGAAGCACAGTGATCATTTCATTCCTCCACCTCTCTCCTGTCTAATTAATCGAGTCCAAACAAGCTTTAGTCTGTTTACTGGATGAGGTTTGAGTACAAAATTCAAGACAGATATCCAAACACTGTATGTCACGTCCACAAATCATCATCACAGGTAATATCGTGTACAGCTTGTGGAAACACAGTAATATTATATTCAACAGGCTACATAACTGTGCTGGTTTAGACCTGGGCTACAACTAGAGTGAAGTTGTTCTTAATGACACTTGCGGAATATTAAAGTAAGTTGCGGGAAGACCTGCTAATACGCAAATCACAGAGCAAGGAATCTTCTTTTCCAGCACATTAATACCGGTTTACCTTCAGTTTAATTCAGTTAATACAGGTGTTAGATAATCAATGTGGCACAAATCACTTTTATACTGAGAGTTTTAAAAATGTGAGATTTCTGAGTCAACAGGAATTAAGTCATGTAGAGCCATGACAATATGAAAAAACGTCTCAAGAGAAGTTGTGGTTTTAGCTGCAGTTGAAGTATCTCCTAATTACAAGAAGATATTGATTTTTTAGTCAAATAATAAAAATCTATCTGAGTAGTGGTTCCCTTCAGTTAGTGGTCATTCAAAGCTAGATAAAGATAACTAAACATTAAGATTTTAAAATTCTGAATCCATTTTCTAAAAACACTGTTTTACATTTTTAGGGCTTCACCAGAAATGAAAGGTGAAAAACTTGAAGAGGGTTAACCTTGACCTATCGCTAAGCTCCGCCCCCAAACACACTCGAACAAACAAACAGAAAACTAACTTTAACAAAAGCGGAAGTTGTCAACGTCTAAGACATACCAAAGGATGCTATGGAGGATTTTTAGGCATCACACAGAAGCAATCAAATAGGTCTTTACTTCGACTATGAAGGATATGATCAGAATTTGAAGGAGGAGAAACAAGACCGAGCTGAAGTTAAGGGTTTACAGATCTCAGTGTAAGAGGGAAAAAATGAAAAAACCACAAGTGTTACTTTTGTGTCAGCACAAATTAACCAATGTTTGAACTGTAAAAGTCATATTTGAGCTGAATAAATAGTGTTATATAATGTCCTTGTAATGTAAACATCAGTGGTATTCACTCGTGATCACCTTAAACTACACTGTAAAAATTTTTTTACAGGAAATGTTCTGTAATATTTTACAGATTTTTCCTGTTTTCCAATAAAACAATGATATGCTAGTAGTTTTATAGATTTTTTCAGTAGTTTTACTTTTATGTTTAAAATTGCTGTTAATTAAAAGTAATTTAAGATTACATTAATATTCTGTTTTTAATGACAATTTGTTGTATTTTTACATCTTTAACTGTAATTTTACATACAATTTTCTGTATGTTTTTACGGGTTTACCGCCATTTTCCATAAGACAGTGTAATAACTGTAATTTAAATATTCACCTTTAGAATAACATGCAATTACTAATCATATTAAATATCATTATTATTGTGTTTTTTAAAGGTAATTTAACACATATTGATCATATTCAAATGTAATTTTACATAAAATGTGATTTCTTGATAATGATAATGAAGAAATGTATGTAAAATTATAGAAATCTGAAGTGTTTTCCACACTTTACAAAAAACTGTAAAAATACAGTGAAAACCCTGGCAGCAAAGTTTCCAGTCCGATTCTGTAAAATTACAGTAAATAACTGTATCACCAAACTACAGACAATAACTGTAAAAATACAGAGTAGATTTTTCCAGTCAAAATCTATTAAAATACGTTATACTATAGTTGATAAATGTACATTATACTGTAAAGTAACATACATATAATGTCAAAAAACATTAAAATCAGATACCCTTCAACTTAATCTCTGTAATTTCACAGTCTTAAAAAACCTGTAAAAAAACGTGAAAGCACTGGCAGCAAAGTTTTCAGATGGATACCGTAAAATTACAGTAAATAACTGTATCACCAAACTACAGACAATAACTGTTTACAGTTTACAATCTTTGGCTCCGGTTCACTCTAACATCAGTATAATGTATGTTTGACCAGCAGCGATTAGCTTACTGAAGGAATAACTATGTAGTGAAGTTTGCTTCATTTTGATGTTTATTTACCCGGTTAAACAAATATATAATTTTGTATGTAATTTAATTTTACAGCTGACTTTGCTAACGTTATGATGCCTTGGAATAGACGTAGACGTCCTTGTCTGCCACACAGTTTAATACGAAGGATAGACTTTACTGTGTTTATGTGAAGTTCAGTGAACAGAATAAAGTCCACACCATTCTCTAGCCTCTCAGGATTCCTCATATCAGTGTTACATGTGCTCCACGCACATCATTTGACCTTTTCTCTGAGTCTTAATTGTATAAATGCCAATAAAACTGCAGGGGAGAGAAAGCTTGTAATGCTTTTCTACGGGAGTCTACAGGCCACATGTCTGAGTGTATGAGTGGCTGCTTGACATGTAATTGGTCTGTTGTGTTGGAGGGTGGGGTTCAGCGATAGGTCATTTTTAATAATAATTTAATTGTTATTGCAGAGTGTTAAGTTGTAGATTCCTTGTGGCTCCCTTAACATGGTGTTAAGAGGCCTGAAAACTCATTTTACTTAAATTCCCTTAAAAAGACACAGTTTCAAACTGTCTGAATCCAGACTGACTTGATTTTAATTACGAGAATGTTTTATCAGTTTTAACTATTCTGAATTGTATTTTAGGTTATCCCTAAAATTGTGAACCACATTTTTAAACTGATAAGAAAGGGGTATATTTTTGCGTGCATGTGCTTTTCAGGCTCCAGGCTTTTAAATGTGGCATTTAATTTATTAAACCATGGTTAAAGTATTATATGATAAATCATTTTTGAGGATTTCTCCAAGTTTAAGTGCTTCTCAGGGGATTTTGCCATCATTTTATGCTTTTTTAGGGGCTTAAACCTCATGCAAAGATACTAAATTTGAGTAAATTTATTATAAAATCATAGCATTGATTCTTAGGGTTTCGTCAGACTTTGCTACCACCTGCTGCTACAGATTCATAGTCTCAGAAATCCACATGATTCTGCTAATTTGGTCCCATTTTGTTCCCCCTGTAACCAGACCAGCTGCTACCTCCGGTTGTGTTTGTCAGTGTGTGTCAGATTTTCAGCTCTGTGGTGACGTCTTACGGCTCTCTCTCAGGATGCCGTCCAGCCCGTTGAGCTGGCGGAGGAAGCCTCTGTTGGGGATGACTCCTCGGTGGTCCTTCACCGTTTTGATGGCCTCCACCAGCGTCAGGTTCTGTCTGATCATCAGGTACGCGAGGACGAGGGTCGCCGAGCGGCTCACTCCCACAGTGCAGTGGACCAGCACCTTGCCTTTAAGCACACACAGCATGCACGACATAAACTGAATTTTAATGTGCTGCACACCTTTTTTTCTACGTACAGGTGTGTCAATTTTTCTAACTCTCTTTTTCTTCTTAACATTTATACTTTTACTTAAGATTTATTTTTCTATGAAGATTGACTGTAGTTTGTAAAATGGAGCTATTACCAATGAATCTGAAATGTTTCCATGAATAATGACAGCTGGTATCGCATTATAATTCAGTACTGGATCTGATTTGTAAGGAAGGGGCAGGACTAGATAACCTCTTTGCTCCATTCTGGTCCTTCTCAAACTGGTTGTTGTGTTAACATACACATGTATGTACTCACATGCTTGAATTTGATTGAGGGACATGTACAGTTGTTTGGTTTACATATATTATTTGGCATTTACTTGGTTGTTTTTGTTGTTTGTTTGTTTTGTTTTGTTTTTTGTTTGAGATAAATAAAAAAGAAAGGAAGAAGAAGATATATACATATATTGCTCTTTTATCATCTTCTTTTCTTTTTAAATATATCTGTGCTTTGATGAATGAATTATAACACTATATTTATTTCTTATTTACGTTTATAAAGAGATACTACTCTTTAGGGGTTTGTGTTCAGTCTAGTGCAGTTGTTCTCTCGTTGGCAATGTCAATACAAAATATAACTGTATATGATGGTCACTGAGGGATACAAATGTTAATTGGATTTCAGGATGGCAGGGTTTCCACTTTTACTTATTTATTTTCATTTTATTTTATGTTTTTATTTAGTCTAAGACAGACTTTATTGTCATTCAGTATGCAGCAGGTGTATACAGAAAAGGATTTTGTTTACAGATTTCAAGTACAGTATAAACATAAGGATATAATAATAAGGTGCAAGCTATCATTTATTTAGTTTTTATTACTATCTTTTGCTTTTTTTTTGTCTTCATTCAGCTATGGTTCCACATAATGATGCCAAAATATATATTCTGCTTGTTAATCTTGTAAACTTTTGATAAAATCTCATGAAAAATAAAGGCAAGCTGCCCTACAATCTTCCTTAAAAGGATGAGACTAAAAAGTTGCTTATAATATTTTACAGTCAATATATTTAAGGAACATTGGTTCCTAAATAGGTGGTTGAATCTTGTAAATATTATAAATTTGTAGAAATTAAAAACATCACTGTAGGACAAGGTAATAAAAGGAGTAGGATTAAATAAGTTTAGACTTCCTCCTACTCCTTTTCGAGCATGTGGACTTGCTGCACATGCAGGATGTCGTCAGCGGTTTACCTTGATGGTTTTCTTTTGTTTTTTGTATATGCACGTGTTTGTTTATGGTGACTATCCATGTTTATTTTTGCATGTTCAAAATAAAACATTCAATTCAATTCCATTCAAAATGACAACAAGGCCCTACTGATATTTAAACAGTAAGTATTTAATACTCACAGGTCGTGTCAAAGTAATAAAAAAAAGCAAATTACCCTGTTACTGACACCATTTTAGAGTGAACACGGCAGGAGTTTTAAGCCAAATGCTGAGCTCTGCAATAATTTCCATCACCATCTAGTGGCCAAAGAGGGCTGCTACAGCAAGTCTGAGTTTAATATTATCCAAGCAATAATATGAATAAAGGTACCTTATTATAAAAGGGCCTGTCATTTCTCTGACAGTTTAAAGAAGACTCTGTGGCAGCCTACATGGATATAAAGGGATTCATCTTTGTTACCTTTGCTTTGGCAGTTTCACAACAAAGGTTTCATGATCAAAAGTGTCACAGAGCTGTTCACGAGCCACAGGTGCTGTAAAACAAAGGTTTGGTATCTCTTATGTCATCAACACAGGGGAGAAACCAAACAAATGGAAATCATCAGGTTTTAAGGTTGTTGAGTCAGACTCCTGGCTTTATTATTACTTTACATTATATTTAAACAATGAAATCTGTCTTAAATGCACTGAAACCAATTCAAATATCAACTCCTGTAAAACTGCATATTCCCTCCACTGCTATCAGTCAGCAAACTGTGCAAAAATGGAAATAATGTCACTAGTGAAACCTTTTTTTCTGTTTTACTATCAACAGAAAAGCATATAGTAAATGTTTTTGTCCCTTAAAATGATTTTGCTGCCACCTTTCTGCAATTATCCTCAGAAGAGACTGTCAAATGTGTCAAAGTAAAATGTAAATAACAGTTGCATGTTTTCCCCGTGCATTATTGGACTCTCTCTGGGCACTCCTGCTTCCTGCCACAGACTAAAAGCATGCTCATTAAGTTGATTGTTGACTCTAGATAGTCCTTAGGTGTTAGTGTGAGCCTGAATGGTTGTCTGTCTCTCTATGTGGCCCTGTGATTGGCTGGTGACCAGTTCGGGATATGCCCCGCCTCTTGTCCAAAGAATTAGTGGTATAGATAATGGATGGATGGATCTTAATATGTGTCTACTGGTGGGAAAAGTATTTATAATATATGGTAAATATTCTTTACTAGATTTGTACTTTCAGACAACTACCAACTGTGCAACTTTCTTGTCTATTAATACACTTCTTTAAATGAAAAAAAAAAACACAAAGATATACTCAAATTCAGGCCTTAAGTCGTGCTACAACAAACTTTTAACATTTCTTATTTTAGTAATTGATGATACTCTTCGAATTTTCTTTCACTTAAAAGGTTAGAGAGCAAAATTTTGCCAAATAAGGAAACAATAAGAGGACAAACATCCAGTTTAATGTAATCTATTTTCCAGTGATCGTTTGCACTTGTGTTTAAAAACTTCTAGGTTGAAACTAATTAGTATTTCATATATAGTGTATAAATATTAGATACAGATATCATACTTACATGGATATTTACATAATATATATACACAAGTAAGTATGTATGTGTGCATGATGTTAATATGTAGTATGTGTATATTATGTCTTTACCGATACTTATGTTATATGTATATTTTTTTGTCATATATTATATATTTTGTAGTGTATATGTGTATAAACATATTTATATGGATTATATGTTTTGTAGTGTCCATATGTATAAGATATTTGGATAGATGTTAAAGCAGAATATTTTTTTATACGTCCCATGAGAAACAGTAATAAGGGGTAGGAATTCTAAAAGTATTTACTTCTTCCTACTCCTTTTCAAACATGTATAAATACTTCATTTCTTTTTTTCTTTGTTTGTCAAAGGTATTTCTCTATTTTTATTTCTTTGTATACATGTTCGAAATAAATTAAAAATCCAATTCAATTCAAACAGCTCATTGACATTTTGCTGTACATTTGACACAACAATGTTGGGTCTTCTAGTGATTATAAAGAAATTATTGAGATGTCAGCAAAACCACTGAAGTTTATATCATTCTTACAGGAAACAGAATATTCTAAAATATAAAGCTGCGTGTTATTTTGGGCTCTTGGAAGCCAAAGCCTTTGTCTGTTACTTTAAAATCATAATATTTTATTTTTTCTAATGCGTCACAGTTTCTAAATCTTCCCTCCAGAGTCCTCACACTGCTTCCTTGTTGTTTAGGAGTAAATCGATGCTCTAAACATGAACTGATGTTAGACTGACCTCCGCTTGTGAGGGCTTTATGGATGAACTCAGCAGCAGGATAGAAGTTGACGCTCATGTCAAAGGTCGGCGAGTCGTGAGCCTCAATGCCGTGATATGTGATGTTCATCCCAGCGTAATACTCGGCTCCTCCTCGCCATTTACTCTGAGCACAGTTCAGGATGTGAGTGATGCCGAGTTTGGCCAGCTCACGGCGGTCTGATGCGATATCTCTGCAGGGAGACCACATCCATTATTAAAGCATAGAGCGTATTAATTCCTGGACTGATATTTGAGAACTTTTTTTCAGTATTATCTTAACAATGTTCTCCTTCTCCCATTAAATATTCTCTGATAACAAAGAGATACAATAACTGACTTACAGCTACAAATCAAGATGCCATGACTTAAGTTAATCAGTAAAGTAACACTTATTTATCACCTTCTGGTGTGCACTTACTGATCTCCGATATACAGCCGTGGCCACACTTCGTCTGCATGGTTGCAGGCTGTTTTTCCTGTACAAAGGAGCCTCTCCAGCTCGGACACGGTCAGGATCGGGGTTACCCGCTCTGAGTCTTTTCGGTTCGGGGATCTGGAGCTGCTCCTGGACCGGGAGAACCGGGACATAAACGCCATTTCATCTGTAAAAAAAGAAAAAAATGAAGAGTCATGCTTTTGGTCTGTGGGAGGAAGCTTGAGTGCTGGGAGAGAGCCCAGTCACGAACAGGGAGAGCATACAAGCTCCACAAAGAAAGGCGGCCCTGACCAACATGGGGATTGAACCAGAAACCTTCTTGCTGCGAGGCACAAGCTCTACATTATACTTTGATTAACTAAATTACTATTATACTGATCAACAGGAATGCTGGGGTTTGTCATATGGTTCACAGCACTAAAATAAACCAGAATATTAAAATAATTTAAAAACAGAACATTTTAAACCTGAGCACTAGAGATGGGAATTGATTGGATTTTATTGGTAACATTGCCATTATCAATTCTGCTTCTTAATCCAATTCTTTACCAATTTCTACTGATTTTCTGTAAAAAAGAAAGTTTACAGAAGATTTCAGGATCAACAGTGCCAAAGACATGGCTTTCCTGATACTGATGGTTAATCTGCAAAGAAAAATGTCTCAGTATGTACAAACTGTTGTTTGATGGGATGAAAGGTAAAGAGCCAGATACTTGTGGAAGGAACTGATAAGGGAATCGTTAAGCAAAAAGACTAATGATTTTGATTAATTTAGCTAATTGTTATCGATTCTAAATTGGAATTGGTTTTAGATTCCCACCCCTTATGAAAGGCTGAAGCTAACTGACATGTAGAGAAATGTCCACCTTATTTCAGTAGACACATACACTTACACTAGGGATACACAATATTAACAGACTGATATCAGTATTGGCAGATACAGTATTTGCCTAAAAAGCTAAAAATCTTAGTTTATAACAATATTTGACCATAGGGATTGCCCATAAACCCATATAATTGGCTGTAATGTTGGCAAAATATCCAATGTACCATAATGGTTTACCTCATCATCACGCAATGTCAGTTTATATGAACCAAAAATGTAATTTATTAAAGAATAAAATATTGTTATTCTTGCTCCACATCTTTTTCTAACACAGACTGCAACCGTGGAAGAAGCAGGTTAAATTTTAGATGTTTGTTTTAAACTATCTGTATCTGCAATAATACCTTTGGGAATATCAGCATATCGAATATCAACAAAAATCATTACTTTACACATTGTTCATCGTTCACTTTAGGGGTGTATAATATTGGATTTCTGCCAATGTGCCAATAATACAGTAAAATCATGCTTTATTGAAATTTTGAGAGATGCAAACACTGATCTACTTATCTGTTGACATAAAATCAGCCCTTTTTTGGGAGTTCATACTTTCATTATATAATAAACATGCAAGAATCCTTCCAACTTAATAATTATTATATAACATCATGCATCCCTACTTTACATAAAGTACAGTTGATTTGGCTAATGAGTAAAAAGGTGAGCCTCCTGTTGTCAAATAATCATAGTTAGGGCGACCTAAAGCCTATTTACATGTTATTTGTTGTTTGTTTTGTTATCATATTTGGCTCAATGTTAGATTAGCGAGCCTCCTGCTGTCGTACAATCATATTAGAGCAAACTAAAGGCTGACAATAATATTTTATTTACCTTTATTTTGGAATAAAAATCCATCCAAATCTTTCTATAAGCCGTTTGAATATGGACAATCAAATGACCACTCGTTTTTATAATCTAATTCCCATCTTAAATCGTCTAAAAGATACACATACCCTCAAGAATAAATGGGTATGTAATTATGTGTTGCTAAAAATCAGAAAATCAATATTTAGACAGAACAAATGGGCTGTTTACCTGTGGCTTTCCGGTGAACAACAGTTTCTTTGTAACTCAGGCTCTCCTCTAAAATATTCAGCATCCAGGCCCAGTGTCATCCCTCCATGTGGCGTCCATTTTAGTTTTATTTACCTGGATTATTTTATTATATCGTGTTTCTCTGGTGCTACAGGACGAGCAGCTCCGCGGCCATGTTGTCTGGTTTATTTATGTTATGTGAGAGAAAGGATGCACAGATGAGACGGCTGCTGATGGAGCTCAGCATCCTCCAGACATCTTCGCCTCCAGCCGCTGCTCCTTTTTCTCCATCTTCTTCTCAACAAGTCTTCATAAAGACGAAGGACCGTTAACGGACATGACGCCCGATTTAAGGCGACAAACACACTCGAGTCGTTTGTAGAAATGTCGAAAAACGCTTCAGTAATCGTGGTGGGATTTATATCCAGTTCCCCATGATGCTCCTGAAGACGTTGGAGGCTCAGCCGTTGGCGGCCATTGGCGCCATCTGCTGGTTGAAGAGGGAAGATGGAGCACGTTAGGCGGGAAAATGAGGAACGGTCGTGCACGCGAGGTCCATTCAGGAAAGCTCTGGAAATTTCCAATAGTCAGATATTATATATTGAATTAGGAGACTAATGAGCCTAATCAATATCAAGGAATTTTAAAGGAGATCATTTTCAGACAAACTCAAAATCCAACGAAGTTCGGACGTTGTGTGAAACAGAATACACTAATGTACAAATCCTTTTTACCTACATTCAACTAGAAAGCACCCAGAGAGCGCAAACCTCCGTCAAGTAGCTCACAAATTGCTGTTACATCTATAAGCAATAGTTTCATGGTAACTTCATAATATGATTCATGATCCTGAAAACCCACAACTAGCACCTGCCTGAAATCGTTTTTAGTTAAACAGTTACTGAGCAAAAACAATCGTTCGCTAATTGCGGTTATCTGGATCACCACCAAAACCTAATCATTTTTAAGTTGGCCCATTTACCAACGTCTGCTGAAAACTCCTGTAAAATCCATACAGTAGTGTTTGCATTATCTTGCAAACAATCACATAAACAAATAGCTGTACCAGCAAAAACATAACCTCCTTGGCTGAAGTAACAAAAACAAGATATTCAATGTTCAAGCTTATAAACTTCATTTTTATGTTGCAAATATTCACTTATTTTAAATTTTATATCTGTAACATGTTTCTAAAAAGCTGGGACAGGGCATGTTCTTCATCTTTCCTCTTAACAATACTCTAAGTGTTTGTTAGTCGAGGACACTTAATTATTGAAGCTTTGAATTCTTTCACATTCTTGTTTGATTTATAATTTCAGTTGCTCAACAGTCTAGGGCACAGGTGTCAAACTGATCCAGTAAAGGGCCACTGTGGCTGCAGGTTTTCATTCCAACCAAGCAAGAACACAGCTGATGCAAATTATTCAATCAACTGGATTGTCTTTACACAGTTGATTTGTTGAATCAGGTGTGTTCTTGCTTGGTTGGAATGAAAACCTGCAGCCACAGTGGCCCTTTACTGGATCAGTTTGACACCCCTGGTCTAGGGTCTACATTATATTTTTCACTTCATAATGCTCCACATATTTTCAATGGGAGACAGGTCATGGCATTCAATGTTTTTCAGCCTTTTGATGATATTATGGAATGCAGATGATATAATCCCTCAATTATTTGCATTGTAGGTGGAGAAAGTTGGACTACTTGCTCACATAGTTGCTCACGAAGTGGTGAACCTCGCCCCATCCTTGCTTGTGAATGATTAAGCCTTTCGGAGATGCTCCTATACCAAATCATGACACTCAGCTGTTTCCAGTTAAGGTTTTCACCTGTAGAAGGTTCAAAACAGGTGTTTTTTTAATCATTCCTCAACTTTCTCAGTCTTTGTTGCTTCTGTCCCAGCTTTTTTGGGACGTGTTGCAGGCATCAAATTCAAAATAAGGGAAAATTTAAGAAAGTTTAAGTTTACCAGTTTGAACATTAAATATCTTGTCTTTGTGTTCAGTTTTATCTTGGTTTAAAAGGGATTTGCACATTGTTGCATTTTGCTGTTATTTGAACAACGTCCCAACAAGATTGCAATTACAGTTTGTAGTTTTTGACAATGTGTGGCCTTTCCAGAAAAAAATATTATCCTGGCAACCAACTCTTCTTTTAACTGATGTAAACACAATGTTTTTTTCTATCTAAAGAAAATAAAAACAAATCTGTTGTAATATAACAGCTTATACAAAATGTCGTTGTTTAATCTTTTTGACGGTTGGATGTTTTCATTGTTTTCTTGGTGACTTTTAGAACCACAGTGTGTGACCAAAAAAATCCACCACGGTTAGGAAAAGAAACAAAAGGGTGGAAAGTAGAAAGGAAAAATATAAAACCATTCACAAATATCTCGGAGCTTGTGTGGAGGCACCTGAAGGCAACATGACGTCAATTTTCTGCGACGCACGTGTGGCTGTAGTGAGGCGAAGACATGGCTGCGGACAGGCTGCTGTTTCATGAAATGGGCTTAGACGACCGTCTTTTAAAGGTAATATGTCGTCGACATTTGTTTTTTGGAGTAGATCGAACTCCGGGTGAAATGTTGAGCTGTGAGTTAAAGTGTTAGAATAGAGAAAAAGCGGCGAAAGTCGATGTAAACACGGGTAGAGTTTGGGCTAAGCTAGTATGTCAGCGTTTGAAGAAGCTCTATTTGGAGGCTGGAAATTCTGATTATTGAGGCCAAAGTATTTAATAATAATGTCCTTTGTTTTACCGAACGCTTCCTTTTTGGATATATGTTCCCACAAATGCTTTGTGTGTGATAAGAGCTGGATTTGGAATAGAAAAGAGGATGTAACGGGCATAATGTTATTAAATTTTCTTCATGTACACAAAACATTTAACAGAATTAAAGCATATCTACACAGACTACATTCATCATTAAACATCTTGAAGCAGGAATGGGAACCTTGCTTTCCAGCAAGGCCACATAAAACTGTTTTCAATACCAGAGGGCCACTCTGTTCACTGAAAAGTCTAAATTAGAAAACTATAAATAAACAGTATTAGCAAATATAAAGCTTCTATTATTTTAATTTTATTAAAATTAATATAATTTATTACTAGTGTGTTTTTGTTTGTTTCTCTGGGAGGTGTATATGAAGAATGGGGTCGTGCATTAATATGCTTGCAGGGGTTTATGTTTTTTTTTTTCTATGAATGTTGACTCTAGATTGTAAAATGGGGGCAATACCCATGTTTATATTTTGTATTGTTCCTCTGAAAAATGAGCTGGTAAAGAATTTGTGTTTGTGTCAGTAGTATGATCTGATTTGTAAGGAAGAAGCAGGACTGGATAAGCTTTCTGCTTTATCCTTTCACTTCTCAAGCTGGTTTGTTGTGTTCACATTTATGTGTATGAACTTATATGTTCAATTTATCTGATGGGCATGTATGTTTGGTGTGCACACACACATAAACACACACACACATATACAGTGCCCAGCATAAATGAGTACACCCCCTATTAAAAGCAATGTATTAATCAATATCTAAATGAACAAAAGAGCAATTTCCAATGTTTTGACAAAGCTGAGTTTAACATAAGATATTTTTTCCATAAGATGAAAATAAGGGTAATATGAAAACTAAAATTTAGCTTTGTTCCCACCCCTTTGATTGGGGTGTACTCACTTTTGCATCCTGATCTTAAATTGAGAAAAATACTTTTTTGTGTGCAACTTAAAAAGTCTTGTTTGCAACCAATGGCCCACATTTGGGGGAGTATTTTGTGGTATAGTCTGCCATAAAAAATGTTGATTTTGAAAGGAAACTAAAGGTTTTCTGACAAATCTGAAGGGGTGTTTTAGATACAGAGTCTCTGTTTTGTGTTTTATTACGTTTTTTTATTTATTTCCCTTTATTGTGTGCTTTTAAAACTGTTTTATTTTGATTAACTTTTTAACACTTTATTAGCTTTGTTATATTTTGGCAGTTATCTTCTTGTGTTCTTGAATGTAAAGCACTTTGCGTTACAGTTTTTTTTTTGTATGAAAAATGCCGTATAAATAAAGTTTGATTGATTAGTCAGGAGTCAAGATTGCATCATGGAGGCTTTACGTGCTTGACATTCTTGGTGCAGGCGGTTGCAGATCTGGGTTGGTCCCAGCCGACTCTGATCCAGGAGAAAGCCATCCCTTTGGCTCTGGAGGGCAAAGACCTTCTGGCTCGAGCTCGGACCGGATCAGGAAAGACGGCTGCGTATGCTGTCCCTGTCATCCAGAGAATCCTCGCCTCCAAGCAGGTAAAGCAGAGACAGACAAATCTACTCTCAGTAATTGTATCAAAGCTTTCCTCCTTTCTCGACTACTTACCTTATTTTTTTTATAATCTTCAGAGTGTTCGTGAGCAGGATGTTCGAGCTCTGATTCTGGTGCCGACCAAAGAGCTCGGTCAGCAGGTCCAGACGATGATCAGACAGCTGACGGCGTTTTGCTCGAGGGACGTCCGTGTGGCCGACATCTCTGGGAAAGCCGATTTGTCAGCACAGAGGTCAGTTTGAGTAATTCTCCACATTTCTCTCACTTGATTTTTTAATCTTTGTTATACCACAGCACCAGCGTTCATTTTGACAGCACTTTCTTAATTTAGTTTTAGTTTTGAGTCTTTTACCTAAAATATCTTTTAGTTTTAGTCATAATTTAGTCATCTACCTTGTTTTAATTTTAGTCTAGTTTTAGTTGATGAAATTTCACAAAATTTTAGTCGATGAAATCTGCTGTAAATGTAGTCGACTAAAATATGAAGTGTAAAGGGTAAGGCATTTTTATGTTTCCTTGAATTTCTAAAGTCATGTTTTACACTTGGATGAAATCAAACATCTAATAACCCTTTATTGAATGCTAGTAAAGTCTGAATGTATAAATGAACAGAAACAAATTGAACTTTTGTGTGAAATGCAGTCACCTTTATTTAGGCTACCTGGCAGAGCATCTCAGTTACAATACCAGAACTGATAACAAACAGTGAACCTGCTCTACATGAATATATCAATTCATAAAGAGAGGAGCTCTGATTGGATCGCTCCACAACTTATCCCACCACCACCAAGCTAAGGCAGCTGTGATTGGATATATTCCTAACTTGTCCCTACTTTCTACATGACCACATTAGGTCTGATTGGATTAAGTCTCTGTCAAACATTTTAGTCTAGTTTTTATTTGTTGATGAAAATCTCAGTTAAATTAGTTTGATTTTTTGTCTATGTGCACTTGTTTTATTAGTTACTGTCTAGTTTTCATCAGGGGAAAAAAGGTTGTCAACTAAAACTATGATGAAAATCATTAGTCAACAAAATTAACACTGCACAGCTCTCCAGCAAAGTGTGCCATATAAGAATAACTGTGTGTGTTGTGTGTGATTAGGCCGATCTTGATGGAGAAGCCTGATGTGGTCGTGGGGACTCCGTCTCGGGTCCTCGCTCACCTCAACGCTCAGAACCTTTTCCTGCACTCTTCACTGGAGATGCTGGTTGTGGACGAGGCAGACCTGCTCTTCTCTTTTGGCTTTGAGGCTGATCTGAAGAACCTGTTGTGGTGAGTCCTCACATTTATTTTATTCAGAAATGTGTTGTGATGGCACCGAGTAGTTTTGTTAATGTGATCTTTACAAGCTGGTCTTAACAGTGTATCTTTAGGAAGAAGGGAGTCCATTCACTTTGTCAGGCTTTTGTAAAAGGATACATGCGGGGATTAATTTTTCAACAGACCAGAAAAATCATTGTCTTGTTTATTGTTATGGTTGAGCAACTAGTTAAGCTTTTGCATCCTGAAATATTTACAATGTCAGAAAGAAAAACAGAGTGAAAGGATGACAATAATCTGCTGATGTCGTCCCTTCAAGACTTTTGGAGCCACTAGAGCAAGGGTTAATAAATAAAGTTTGACCTCGGGCCAAATTTTTTAAGTCACTTTATGTCTAGAACATAAGTAGAGGTTAATATATAGAGATGGTTTTTGTTAATTTTGCCCCTACAAGCATTAAATAGTTATAAAGTGGAGAGAGAGAGAGCACTGGGGTGATCGACACTTGGTGTCTCCATTACTCAAAGAATAAGAGACAAAAAAACACGAATCATACGTCTTTACTCTGTTTGTATTATGATATCTAATAAAATTAGTTTATTAACACTGCACCAACATCTTTAATGGATTTATCAGGCCCAAATCGGATTAGGTTAGATAGAACTTTATTAATCCCTCTGGAAGACTCCCTCGGGGAAATTAAGATTCCAGTAGCAGCATTTATAGCAGATAAAAAAAAAGATATATAAAAAAGATATAACCAGAAATATAAATAAAATATAATATTTATAAAATTGCAGAATGTATATTTGCATCAGTGTGCTGTTTTCTTTGAGACTGTACATGCATCATGTGGCCACAAGAGGGCAGAATAACAACTCTTAAAAAGCTGGTCTCAAAAAGTCCCCATAAAACGTGACCCTCAGGCTGTTTGTAGTGTAATGTGCTATTTTTACGTGACATGAAACATTACATCCTCTGCTGCTTAAGAATTTACAAAACAGTAAATCTGTAAATAAGTAAAAGAGGACACTGTGCCTGAGCTTCTATAAAATTTCTTTACAAGAGGGAAAATGTTCAATATGTAGAAGTAAACTCTTGAACTATCTGTAGACCTTTTATTGACTCCTTTAAGTGAAGCTTCTTGTGTTTTGATTGCAGTCATCTACCAAAGATCTACCAGTCCTTCCTAATGTCGGCCACACTCACTGAAGATGTTCAGGCCTTGAAGGAGCTGCTGCTGCACAACCCGGTAAGGTCCTGCACATTTGTTTTTGCACTCCTGAAAATGTCCTGATGTTGTCTCGGGGAATACAAATATCCAACTCTTTTGACTCTGAGTTTATGCAAAGTGGGGGAGAGGAAGTGTGTTGGTAGTGCTGTTAGATTTACTGCCTTACTCACTGACTTTTGTTTGTTTTATGGGGACATCCTTGTTTATGTATTCGAGTTAATAACCCAGAAAAGTAACCATTCCTGCAGCCTCGACCTAAGCCACCAGAGTGAGAAAGGGTTTTGAAAGTTAAAGGATAAGTTTGTTTTTTTGACACCTGGACCTTATTTTTAGGATTAAATACGCTCGTAGACTCACCCAGACAATTTTGGCGGAGCTCGGAGCCGTTTTCGAGCAATTTAGATCCATCCAACAACGTTTTTCTTTCATGCCATAGTAGCAGACGGGGCCAGAAATCGAAGCCCCTAAATTAGACATTATCTGCTGCTAAACTCACTCCTCCTCTGTTGCCATTGCCGTGCAATGTCCTCAACAACACCACCAGTTAGCCCCCATTCGTGGACGTGCAGTGGTTGCTTGTTCTCTGGCCAGCTGTTCGGCTCTTTCCCACTGCATCCTCCTTTCAAATAGCTCCTCGTCGGTATATTCTGGCTCAAAACGATACGGGCATCCATTATACTCAAAGTCGTCGTCAGACACTTCTACATCAGATAAATATTCCGCCATGTTGCACAAAAAAAGCCGGGTAGCCGTGTAGCCTAGCAACAACAGCGGCTCTACTCATGTTCTTGTCTGTGACGTCACTAAAAGTTACCCGTCCTTGTAAAGCCCCGGATGACCATAACAACAAAGTTGAGCTGACATGGTGATAACACTGGCCATTCATTTATAAAATGTAGCTGAAATGAGCGAAAGCCCCATGATGAGGATATGATGTGTAAAAGATGATTTCTTAACATCTCAAAGCCTGAATATTTGAAGATTATGAGACATTATCAGAACATTACTGTCTTAGATGAATGTATGTTGGTTTAATCTGCGTATGCGTGTCTCCTCAGGTGATCCTGAAGCTGCAGGGCTCTCAGCTCCCCGACAGCAGCCAGCTGCAGCAGTACAGCATCAGATGTGAGGAGGAGGACAAGTTCCTGCTCATCTACACGCTGCTGAAGCTGAGGCTGGTTCAGGGGAAGACGCTGGTGTTCGTGGGCGCCGTGGAGAGAAGCTACAGACTCAAACTGTTCCTGGAGCAGTTTGGGATTCCTGCGTGTGTGCTCAACTCTGAGCTACCTGTCCACTCCAGGTGAGAAGGCCTCAGGGTTTATGTTTCTGATTAATGCTTTCACTTTTTGTGCTTTTGTTCCTGTTTTTCTCCTACATACATACATACATACAGCCTTTTTGCATGACAAGCAGATAGACTCCTTTCTTTAGACTGTGCTGCAGTAACAAGGAAGAGACAGGCAGAGCTCACCACCGCTAATTAGCTCAGCTCAAACACTGGGAGTCAATGGGTAGTATTAGCCTGCCTCTGCCTACATTCACTCTTCAGCAGCTCTAAACGGTTCTGTGTGCTTGTTGTATCTCATTTTTTACCCCTTTATGTTACATTATCTATTATTGTCTTCATATTATCTTCTTCTACTCCTAAACAGAGGCTTTGTTTTGTTGACCTACTTCTGTGGAGGTTCTCATGAGAAATGTGATGTTTGCGAACAAGTTTAGTCTTTTGTACAGCACTTTTAAGAGAACGTTGAGAACCAATTTACAGTTCTGAGTGAGCCGTTCATTTGCGAGCCATTATTAAATGCAAATTGCCTGCAAATTTAAGAAACAAACTTGAAGAAAAAGACGTATGAGTAATATTTTTTTGTCTCTTATTCTGTGAATAATGGAGACACCAAGTGTTGATCACCCCAGTGATCTCCATCTCTCTCCTCTTTATACATTATTTAATGCTTGTAGAGACACAATCTACAACAAAAACAAGGGTAGCATTTTATTAATAGTCATCTCTTTATATTACCTCTGATTATGCTCTGGCCTGACATAAAGTAACTTGGGAAAATCTGGCCCGAGACCGAGCTTAATTGCAGACCCCTAGTATAGTAGTTGAGAAATCACCATAATTTGGTGAAAGTACATTTCCAGGGTCAATTTTGCTGCATTGCTGGCACTACAGGGCTTCATCCTACAGCTCAGGCTAATTTATGCTGCATTATAAATGTGACTTCATGGATTAAAAAGTTTATTTAATCATTTTTAAACTTGCATCTCCTTAAAATCTCCATTCCCACAATGAACACCATCAAGGATATCTAGGCTTTCTGAAAATTCCAGCATTGTTCCGGTTGAATTAAAGTGTTTCACCGTTTCTTACCTCCAGTATTGATCACTACACATTGATCTTTGCCACTCAGCGGATGGAGCTCCCCGTCTGGTGCTCAGATTTTTACCCTGGGGGCAAAGTTAATGAGGGTTCAGCGCGTTCCCCTCATTCAGCCACAGTCACAGTGGAGTGTAAATTAGGGCTTGAAACAGCAGCGTGAATGGGGCTGTAGTCACAGAAGTGGAAGCTCCAGTAAGTTTTAAACTACTATAACGTAGAAAATGTCGCTTATAGAGCTCCATTTCTCCTGCAGGTGTCACATCATCACGCAGTTCAATCAGGGCTTTTACGACTACATCATCGCCACAGACGAGCAGAGCTTGGTCGACCCCACGGCGACCCCGCAGACGACCACAGGCAAAGGGAAGAAGAAGAAGAGCGCGGATAAAGGAGGAAAGTGAGTCACAGATTGTTTGTTTTTATTTTATATCTGTTTATTTATTTGATATTTAACATATCAGCACTACACATTAGTGCCAGAATTAGCACAGCTGCTAAATTTCATCCTGCAGGTCAATCGACGATACGCTCAACAAGCTGCACCGCAAAAACTCAAATCTAAGGAAGTTTATTCATCCAATTTTATTTCTAAAAATCTCTCAAGACTTTTTGTAAGCCAAATTTCCTGACATGTCCAGCTTCATATCTTCTTTCAGTATTTAGAAACAAAAAGTAAACCCTGAATTGCTTGTACTAAGTTAAAATTTCTGCCAATGTGGCAAAACAAATTTTACTTGTACGATGTCTTGGAAGTAAGATGTGCTTTCTTCAGAAGTTTCTATGCCTGATTTTAAGACCCACAAGGAGTTACATTTTGCTTGTTTCATTGGCAGATATTTTCTGATAATTACAATTTATTCAGTGCTTTCTTTTTGTTTTTAATTCGATGTAATAAGATATCCATCTTGTCTAATTAATACGAAGTTTTAGTAAGTATAGTGGATATTTTTGACTAAAAATTAGACAAATAAACTTACTAAGATCTGAGATTTTGTGCAGATGCAGTCTGATTCTATGAGAGCGACCACAAAACATCACGTCCAAGCGGGAAAACAAACCACCCAGGATAATGCTTCGAGGCTGCCTGTTCTCATTTATCGCCACAATTAATATTAAAAATCAAATTTCTAGAATATTTCAAGCACAAATCAGAGTAGAAGAGCACTGTGGCTTCAAGGTATCCACAAGAGGATGAGTTTAGTCTCCTGTGGGAATTAAAATCCAAACATTTGCACATCCTTACTCATTTATCAGACATTTATATTTTATTTTAAAGGTGCTTTTTCATAGCTAAAGCATTTCTCCTGACCCTCGATGCTCATAATGCTACGACAACTTTGTTCTGGACTCTGTAAAAACAGAATAAACTGTTAAAAAATAGGTCTTAAAATAACAACTTGCCTCTCGTATAGAATCAGAATCTGAATTTGTTGCCGAATACATCTAAACACACAAGCAGTTTGATCTGGTAAACTGGTGCAAAAGACAATAAACATACAGTTAGAATAAAAATAAGAGTCAGAAGGAATAAAAGTTTACTTTTATTAATCTGCTTTTTTAACAGCACAAATTTAACAACCCTTTGTCAGTACCAAAAATATTGATTATTTCATTTTATTTAACACAGCATCAAAATCTCTCCTCTCCTTTAGACTCTATAAACCCTTTAACTACCAGCTTAACCTTTTTGGTACAGGTCATCAATAGATTCAGGGATATTTAATGTTTTAAAAAACAGAACAAATCAAATCATTAATTTTAATAACACTTCAGGAAACAGAGAAAACTACAAACAAACCAGAAATTTTCTTTGTGTGGGATTAAAAGGTTTAAAAAGCCAACAGTCGATTACATGATGACATAAAGATGCAGAAACATCTGAATTAAAATCAATTAGAAAAGGCAGAAATGTTTGTAAATAAAAAAGCAGTCAGAAATAACTTAAATTGATGATACTGAGTTTGACAAACACACTAAAGAATGTTTTTGATGAATAACGAGATCATCATATTGGATGATGCTTAGTTAGGTTAAATTATATGTATTTATAATGATAATGATAATAATAAAGATTTTCTATAACTGACTGTTTGTCAAACTCAGTATCATCTATTTTAAGTTAATTTTCATTGCTATTTTATTTACAAACATATCTGCCTTTTCTAATTGATTTTGTCCCAAATATTTGTGCATCTTTATGTCATCATGTGATCAACTTTTAGCTTTTTAAACCTTTAAGTCCTTCACAAAGAAAATATCTGGTTTATTTTGATTGTTTGTTTGCAGTTTTTTCTGTACCCTAAAACATTGACAGAAACAAGCAATGATGTGTTATGTGTTTTTTTTAACACATTAAATATTCTTGAATAAACAGTTGAGCTGGGATTACAGGGTCAAGAACATCCTGAACTGAATCAAGCTTGTTTGTTTTTTACTTTTTCTTTGTAATTTGTTTAATTGAACAGCGTGGTAGCAGCCTGAGGCTGGCCACAACAGTCTCTGTGATGATTATAATTTATTAATTATGTTTTTAAAGCAGTAAAGACAAAGAGTACGGAGTCTCCAGAGGGGTCGACTTCCAAAACGTTGCCAACGTCATCAACTTTGATTTCCCCACAACCGTGGAGTCGTACATCCATCGAGTTGGAAGGTGAGAGCAGTTTCAGTCCATTTAAGTAACTCAGATGTCAAAACTCTGCTTACTTCAGTGTCTGCACATGAAGAAGAAATTCACGTGTGGTTATAATGATGTTTTTTGTTTTTTAGGACGGCAAGAGCAGACAATCCCGGCACGGCTCTGTCCTTCATCTCTCACACTGAGCATGATCTGCTCTCAGAGGTGGAGGAGGCTCTAACGGGAGGTAAGACAGATTTATGTAAGGTTTTTTTCATCTGTACTCCTGTAAAAGTTTGGAAACTTTATTTCAGTCAATTATTTCTCCCCTTTAATAATACCAGTTGGTATTGTATTTTATATCTTTGGAAACCCTGATCAGTCACCTTAACAACGAGATACAACCTGTGAGGATTGTGTGTTCATGTAATGAGCCGCGCAGCGAAGATGAAACATGTTTTTTTTTTTTAGAAAATTCAGAAACGGTCCTGAAACCGTACGAGTTTAAGATGGAGGAGATCGAAGGCTTCAGGTATCGCTGCAGGGTGAGTGCTATCTGTGTAGTCTCTTTTCATTCATAGATTTTCAGCCAGTGGATAAAGCTTCTCTTTTATGTTCAAAACGTGTTATTTATTAATATTTGGTGTTGTTTTTGTGTTCAGGATGCGATGCGTTCAGTGACCAAGCAGGCGGTGAAGGAGGCCCGACTGAAGGAGATCAAACAGGAGCTGCTCAACTCGGAGAAACTCAAAGTCAGTGAAAATGGCCTTTGTTTACAGCCTGACTAGAAAACTCAGAGCCAAGGGTCGAATTTAAGAGCAGATTTTATGCTGTAGCGTCAAATGTAAATGTTTGTAGAAGACTCTTAAAACTATACGTCCCTGACATGATTGTTTTTTACTGTATACAGCTGAAGAAAAGCGAGAGGACAGTACTCTTTGGGTTGCAAAAGTAAATCAGGACACATCCAACATCCAAAACAGCATCGTGATCTAAAACTGTCCAAACTTTCAAAGCTTCTCCACATCTTACTTGAAAACAATGTTCTTCTTCTTCGTTGTTTTATTAATTCACAGCAATGAAAATTATATAATACTGTAAAAAAAAGCATTTCCTTTAGTTTTATACAAAACAAAAAGCTGTCTACATTGTACAAATCTGTCAAAAACATGCAGCCTATTTCTTATTGTATTGATCAGTGGTTTTGTTAAGTAACTTAAACTCACTTCTGTTACATCAGATCAGTACATTGGAGATAATAAACCTGTCTGAAATTACAGACACACTTCAGCACTCAGTTACACACCAAAATATGTGTTTTTGTACAAACTGTACAATTTGTTCAAATCTCCCTGTATATAATGATATTAAAACCTGATATTTGTTGAATAGGAGTTCTTTTTGTTGCTATAGTTTTGAAATGGTTATTGATATGAATTGATTTGTACTAGAATGGTATCAAAAATAAATATCTGGTACCATGACAGCCCTTTATTTGCAGACAAATCTCTGTCTAAATATGTTTAATACCTCCGTCGCGATTGTTAGTTTTTTTGTTTGTTAGCAGGATAACTTAAATAACTTGTCGACTGATTTGGATGAAATGTTCTGGAAGTTCTGGTTATGGCACAAGAAAGAAGCGTTTAGATTTTGGTGTTGGTCTGAATCCGGATGTGGATTCAGGAACCTTTTTATGGACTTGTAAACTGTGAGATGGAGCAGTTTCCACATTTTTGACCATAAATCACTCAACAGTGTTGGAAATGCCTTGGCAGAGGTTTCTAGTTTATTGATTTATCACTTCTCAACTAAAAAAATCAACAGATGTCGATGTTAGGTTTCATTTCGTGATTGGACTTTTTTTCTTCTCTCAGACGTATTTTGACGATAACCCCAGAGACCTTCAGCTGCTCAGACACGACAAAGATCTTCACCCTGCTGTCATCAAACCTCACCTGAGGAACGTCCCGGAGTATCTGAGTAAGACACATGAACACTTTTATCCACTGCTCAGGTTATAAGAAAGAAAAGTCATCAATGCTTCATCATTTTCTCTGCTTTCTTTTCAGTTCCAGAGACTCTGAGAGGAACCATAAACCCTCTGTCAGCTCACAGGAAAAGGAGGAGAATCATGAAGTCCAAACCCGAGGGAGTCACGAAGACCAGCTTCAAGGTGAGACTCAGATTAATAACAGATATTGTTTTACATTTTACAGCAGGGATAGTTCCTGGTATTTCTTCTCCATCACCTCTGGACATCACAGAAGTTTCTTACAGTGGAGCTGTTGTGACTGCTCCTTCAGTACAGGGAAAAAAGTTTGTTTAGATATTTAGATTAGTGACTGAGTAAATGTAAGAGAGATGTGATAACAGCAGAAGTACATACCATATGTTCTGTGAATGCCAAATGACACAGAGCATAATTTTACTCCTGCACTTATTCTGTGGTTATATTTGGTGTAATCACAGGAGGGGTGGATTTATCGACTCATCAGACTATGTGGTACAGACTGGCCCTTATCCTTAGCCACTGAAACGCAAATACTGTTATCCATGGCTGGCAGAAATAACCAAAATGGCTAGTTTGAAGCGATTAACTTATGTGTGTGTGTGTGTGTGTGTATGTAATGTAAATCTACATACATTTGTGATAAAGGTTTCAAAGCCAAATGTGATAGGAGGTTAATAAAAATAAATGTGGAAGGCATTGCCAATATGTGAACGGTTGAGAAGATGTGATGGACACTGCCAATGCTTAATCTGTGAATGTTTCCACTGATTTCCTTTTTTTAAGTGTATATTGTAGTTAAATGGCTGTTTTTTTCTTTACTTTTATTTAAGTATACTATTTAGTTCTGTTTTATCTTATTATTTATAATGTTTGTATTGTTGTTATTATTCTAAAAGGCATTAAAAAGTGGATTACAAAAAAAAAAGAGACAAAACAAGGCGTTTTCAGATGGGAGAATATGCCCTTAACTAAGTTATAAAATATTATTTAATGTATTGACTGCAGATCAGCAGAAATACCCCATGTTACCTGCATTAATCAAACTATCAACAGTTGAAGAGTGGCTATTAAAAATGTTATTTCTCATTGTTTTGTTCATGGATAAGAGTTTTTAATTGCATATTCACTTAATTAAAAGGCTCATATGTCCTGTTTTGCCCCTTGCAGAAGAACATGAGAGGGACGAACCCACTGAGGAGTTTCAAATACAGCGGAGGGAGGAACAAAAAAAATAAATCAGGACAGTCGTAGCCTCAGCAGCAGATATTCTGGATGTTAAAACTGTGCAGAGACTCTTCAGGAGGAACGTACGATCCCCATTTACGAGCCAAACTAGACAGACTCTGGATTTAACGTGCTGTTGAGGCTAAATGGACCATGGACATTAACAGAGCTGGAATATTGAGCTGTGGGAAAATTCAAGCAACAGGCTGAACATTCACATACAGAAATGACGCATCCCACGATCTGTTCCTGATATCTAACTTCCATCAAACGTCTTCTTGAATATTTGAAAACTTTATTAAAATAAAATAATTCCTTCACAAACACTGGAGTATTTGTAATTTAGTCATATTAACACTTTTCTACAAACAACTCACTCCACATTCAACCCCAAAATAAACACTGACTCAGATTTTTTATAAAACATCTTCATTTTAATCAAAAAATGAACATCATTCAGTTAAACAGAGGCTGTGAAACACACTGTGAAGCCAACATAAAGATATTCATACATTTGTGATGTGAAGTAACTTTACAGGTTTGATTTGTACTGTGTGAATTTATTTCTACGTACAGCCGTAAAGTCTCTGCTCAGCAGAAACTTCCTGTCTTTGTGAGGATTGTTTGAAAGAGTAATTCAGTCATCTTAGGTGAGGCTCCTACACCAACAGCTTTAAAATATATTTAATTAGACTAGCTGAGGACACAAGTTAATAAACCAAAAATTAGTGAAGTCAGACTACATGATTTATGCATGATTACTGCCTGACACAAAAGTCATAAGGCTTGGGGACCCGTTGGCCAAGCAAATCAGTCATTCTGTCTCGTGTAGTGTTATAATGACTGACAACAGGTCAGTCTGGGATGCCTTATGACTGAAGACTTGCAGGTTTGATTTTTGTCCTGCCTCCTACGATCTGTTCCTCCACGTCAGAGACGTTGACCAGTGAAAGCATACCGAGGTTTGCACCTTTAGAGCTATGAGGCAGAGGAAAAGTTTGCAAAGCTCTGAAAAACAGCATCCCTGCTCTATGATGTGTTGTAGAAAAGCTAACACAGACTGTAAAAAGAGACATGTTGGCAAAGAACATGACTGCCTGCTGCATTTATCAGCAAACTAACATCATTCAATGTGACGTTTGGGGATACAAAAATTGTCGTCATGTTGGTTGTTCCACTCGTGTAGTCAAAACTACACAACTCAACGGACAAATTTATGGCTCTGAAGTCGCCAAATTTAACAGTGAACCTCTTTTCCAACTGAAAAAATCATGTCTGACACTGACATTACTCTCTCAAATATGCCGGAAATGTCTTTCTACCCTCAGATTTTCTTCTCACATTATGTCCTTTATGTATTATTGTTATTCATCATTCCTGACAACTCATCTGCACCACCAGCAACGTTAGCCCAACCAGACCAGACCAACCAGACCTCCCTCTCTGCTCACCTCAGACCAGATCAAGATGATCTGAAAGGATCTGAAGAAGGATTTAAAGATCAGGAGGATCACTGAAGTCAGTCCAAGGCTTCCAAGGACAAGTGCAGGGGTATGATGGAGGAGTATTTTAGCTACAGGGAAGCATCACTGCAGACTTAACAAGAACAGAAGGGCATCTGCCTCGAGCTCAGAGGAGTGGACAGCAATGTGGACGACAGGGAGGAGAAAAGAAATTTTCCCCCTCTGAGAACTGGCCAAAGCCATCACAGACTGATCTACACTGCTGCCCATCATATCAAAATGCACACATTCTGGTTAGAGCCGTCCAAGTACTCAAGCTTTAATTTCAATCACATTTACTGCCTCCTATAATAATGAAAACTGAATAATCATGACTAAATGATCCCTGTGCCACATCACTTTTTGCACTTACGTTGTCTTTTTTTCATCTATTTCTTTGGGGTATTTGTATTTTTACTCATTTTTCCATTTATTGTTTGTTCTTTAATGTTCAGAATGATATTAAGCTCAATGATTGCATGTAGTCAAGTAGTAAAATTAGTGAGTAACTGTGCTTAATAATCATTATCTATCAAAATATTCATGATTATGACCTTTGGTGTAATCGAGCATCCCTAGTTCTGCCTTAAAAACTTGTTCATCAACACAAATCTTTAGTTGAAATAGAATTTACTGCTTGCTCTACAGCTGTATATGTAAAATAAATGCTCTCCTTTCAGCCTGTAGCTGCTTTACACGGCTGTACAGTCACAACAAGCGTGATCCTTTGGGATGAATTTGCTTGATTGATGAAAGTCTGTCCACTAGAAGTTGTTGATTTTTTACTGACAGGCTCACGCTGAACTGTCTGACAACTTTACCTTGAGTCCCAGCGGGACAGAGCTGTATGTTTAACCTCATTCACATGTTTACAGAAGTCCTGAATATTTCCTGAATTTTCAGGAAGAGCCGAAGAGTTGTAACTTTTCCATGTGTGGACGCAGCTGGATATCAATCCGTCATTTATTCTGCTTTTGCTGTGAGGTTGCAGGGGTTCTGGACCCTGTCCCAGCCAGTGTTCATTTTGTTAACTAATTATTTTCATCAACAACCTTTTTCCCCCGGATGAAAACTAGACTAATAAAAACAAGTGCACATGGACAATAACTCAAACTAAATTAACTGACATTTTTATCAACTAATAAAAACTAGACGAAAATGTTTGACAGAGACTTAATCCAATCAGACCTCATTTGGTCATGTAGAAAGTAGAGACAAGTTAGGAATATATCCAAGAGGTGTGGTACACCCTGGACCGGTTGGCGGTCAATCACAGAGCCAACATTGTAAAGAGGCAAACGTACTTAAATCGGGCATTACAGAGTAAACAGTTAACCTAGTTAGTGTCTATTTGGACCATGGGAGCAAGCCAAAGTCCATGGAGTCTGAGTTTGACTCAGGAAACCTTCTTCCTGTACTGTGATTGTGCTAACGACTGCACCTCCATGCAGCTTGAAGTAAGAAATATTTGGGAAGATTGACAGCACTTGAGTCAGACGTTGATGTCATGTGATTGGCACGATCCATAAAAAGTCTTGAAGAGGTCCTATTTTGCCTTTACTTTGGTTCATTTATTCCATTTACATAACTATTAGAGTATTTTCACTTTCACTAATGTTTAAAATACTAGTTTTCATATACTGAGTACCCCTGATCTACCTCTATTCTTACTCTGTCTGTCCCTTCTGCTCTGATTGGTTGACTGGTCTGCTCTGTGGCAATTGGTCACTTCAGTGCGACTTGGCGCCATATTTTCAGGAAGTCTGCATTCATTGTTTGACTGATTTTTTTGTGCTGGGCTTTCTACCTCAAACCAATGGGCTTAAACTGCTGACGAAGTAAACGCATGATGTCACACTGGTAGGTCTATTCAGGGGGTCTGGTTGGATGAGACGTTTAAGGCAGCTTCTTAAGGGGGGGAAGTCCTGATGCTGTTAACTTTTTTCTTGTTCACAAAGTTCCCTCTCATGTAGGGAAGACATGTTAAATGTGTTTTCTCCACTTTAATCGATAAACTTGATTTTCTTTCCTCAAAGAATAAATTTTTAACGACTTATGCCTTGCTACTTGGCTTGGGAGATTCCACAACTTCCGGCACTATTGAAGTCAAGGTTGGGCAGCGTGGTCTTCCTACGCTGATGCAGCTCACCACTGAGTTAATCTTTTGTAGCCATTATTGGACAGTGAAGAGAAAGAGAGTTTATAGGCCTAGTTTACTTGCTTACCAAATCTGCCAAACCAGCAACCCCCCCTGAGTTTAAGATGTAAAAAAATAAAAGTATAAACATGAAGAAAATCTGACAAAATCTGCTATGACAGCATTAAAAGCAAAATTTCAAAAGAAAATAGAGCAGTGAATGGTTGTAATTATTGCTATGAAACTTTTTTATGCATTTGTTGAAACAGAAGCAAAATTGTAAGTAAAATCGAATTCGATATCCAGTAAATGTTTTGTAAAAACTGGCTTGAAATTATTGTTTACCTCATTAGATGAACTATTGATTGGATCATTTGAGTTTCAATATATTTAAATTAGGGATGCACCATATTATCGTTTTGATATTGGTGTATCAGCCTAAAAACTTAAGTATTGTATCGGCCAATATTTAAACTTTTGCAGATATGTACAGCCGGTATATCGGCCATATATCAGCTGGAATATCGGCAAATACACAAATGTATAATATTGATGCATCTTCTCATCACTGCAAGGGTTAAATGCTGTTTTTCTTGTTTTGCATATGTTCCTCACAAAATATACTTTATCACTAAAAGTGGTTTTTTGTTAAGTACAGAGCTTGTGCTCTTGACCAGAAATATCGTTATCAGCATCGATATCAGCAATAATGAATTTAAAAATATCGGCAAAAATCCAATATCCTGCATCCCTAATTTAAATGTAGAAAATGTAATTTCTCATATATATTAGTCCCCTCATGTTGCAGCGATTCTGTCAATAAGGATAGTTTGGATGTGGCCTTCTTGGTCACAAAGGTTGCCCATCCCTTTTTAAGTAATTAAGGTCTTAAAATTTGGGGAAACTGATTTACCATTGAATTAAAGTCACGATTGTCCCAATGTCAAATGTTCCCTGCTGTTGTGACTTAATACTTGGTGAATCTTTAGAGCTGTGTAGTTGGAGCACACTGACTTTGTTAGTAAAGGTCTTTGTGTAGTCTTGGGTCCTTGATCGTATGAATCAGTCGATTGTGTATTCAAAGGGATAGTCCTGTGTGGGCCCAGAGTCAAAGTTGATGCTGTCGAAGGGGTTTTCAGTGGACCAGTTGTCCACAGGGAACCAGGCGTCGTACCAGGAGGTCGTCAACTCTGTTTTTACTGGAGCTGCTGTTGTTGTTGTTGTGGTTGTTGTCGTCGTCGTTGTGGTTGTGGTTGTTGTTGTAGGAGTTGTACTCCTGGTAAGACCACCTCTCAGTCTCTGCTGACGCATCCTCCTTAAGCGAAGGATCCTGAGCCGCCTCAGTCTCTCCGCCCTCTGAGCGGCGGCGTGACCGTCCGTGGTGCTGACGACGGCGGGCACCGGGGTCGTTTTCACCACCACGGGTTTGGTGACGAGTCTGATGGGCCTCTTCCCATTGAGCGCCATGATTTGCCGGATGCGGTCCCAGTTGGATTTGGCCAAAGTGAAGCTGCAGGGACTGGCTCCAGAGTCGTAGCCCACCATGCACAGTCTAGTCTGAGGGGTGTATCCGTCGGCTTTGGCGGTCACTCGGTACTCCCCCGGGTTCAACAGACGCCAGTAATCACCGCCTGCAGCTAGAATTCAGGAAGGAGGAGGATTTACAGGTTGATGATACGGGTCTGTGATGGTTTGAAAAGTGGAAAATCGTGAAATTATCTTTGCTGTTGAGGCCTACAAACCAGATTTGACGTCGTGTCGAATTCCCTCAACGCTGATGGTGGCGTTGGGCAGCGGGTTTCCTTCTGCGTCTCGTACTACACCTTTGATTCCTCGATTTACCTGCACAGGAGACAGAGCATCATGAATCAGAGGGCCAGCCTCTTTATACTTCACAACAGTTGAGACACAGGCTGTTTTTGTCCTTTTAAAAATCCACACCTGTTGGTTCTTACCTGTTCGATGAAGGACAGCAGGGCCTCGCGGTTGTTCTCCCACTCAAGAGGAAGTTCACTTTCATGAGGAAACTTATCGCAGCCCAAGAAGATGGAGAGCTCGAAGCAGTTTGTGTGAAGGTAGCTGAAGTCGTTCATGCCTACGGAAAGGGTCGAGAGCAGGAGTTAGAAAACCAAACTTTTTTTTTTTAACTTTATTTTTTATATATGAATTGAATTAAACATATTTTACAAGATTACAAAAATTAATTGTTTACCAATTGGCAGGCATTTTCACAATGTCAAATTCATGGTTAATAATCTGTCCGTTATCCAAATGCAGCAAGACCGCCCAGAGGGAAAAAAAAATTACGATATATAATACTTTGTGGTATTGTAAAATAAAATTTGAAAGTAACAACAAGAATATAATAAAGATAAGAGGAAAAAATCATTTGATAAAAAAAGTCAGTTAGTGGTGTAATAGATGAAAAATTATATATGTAAATTAAAAGAGCATATAGAAAATAAGTAAATATGAACCTGAAACCAATAAATAAATGAATAAAGATCTAAGGAAGTGTAAGTGAAATTAATAACGATAATACATAAACTGTGTTTTATATAATTAAAGTTTGTAAGAGAAGAGGTCATTCTAGCCAAAATGTCAACCTTTGCAAACCAGTTTATAATTTTTAATCTTGGCCTTTGGGACATTTTAGCAGTTTTTTCAGGAGCCATATCCAAATGCTGCATTTAAAAAAAAATGAAAATTTTAATACTGTGGTATAGTAAAATAAAATTTGAAGGTAACAACAATAAAATAATGAAAATAGGAGAAAAAATCATTTGAGTAAAAGTAAAATAAATACATAGCTGAAAAGTAAAATAAATACCGTAATAATAATAAAATATAATGATGATTGTAAGAGATAAATAAATGAATAAAAATATAAGGATTGGAGTGAAAAAATAACTGTAATACAGAAAAGTGTTTCCAATGATCAGTGTTTGTACAAGAGAAGAGGTCATCATAGTTGAGATGTCAACCATTGCTTTGCGAACCAGTCTATTATTTTGGATCTTGTTTTTTTCAGTAGCCGGACATTCACCAGTCTTTCCATCTAAATTTAAGTAGTTTGATCAAGACTTAACCTTTGCTACCCTCTGGTTTTCTTTTCAAGATGATAGCCTGGCCTGGCAAAGAGTATTTAACTAATACTACAAAAAAAGTCACTTAAAGCTTGACAAACAAGGTTGATAACGACCAAAATGTCAATTCAAGGCTTAAAAATGGTCTGTAGTCCAAAAACTATGGGACCGTTACACTTGAGATAGACCTTATTTTTCTATTTTTCCATTGTTCATTGGAACATCTTGTTAAAAATCTAAAATACTTGATCAGTGCCCACTTACTTCCCACCACTGGCTTCCAGCTGGCCCTGTTGGCGATGCCCTGGCCCCCGGTGACATCGTCCCCATGGCAGGACCCCCTGTAGGTCTCCGTCATGGTCAGATGACTGTGGGCGTATGACATCGCCAACCAACGGAACATGGCGTCGTCCGGCGTCTCCCTCAGAGCTCCCTCGTTCTGCCGCTGGATTCGAGCCCACGTCTCCTCGTTCATCTCAGAGTTTGATCTCCAACGACGGTTATCGCTTGACTTTACAACACAAAGGAATAATAAAGTCATGACGATGCTTGAGACTGGATTATCAGTTAGTGATTAGTGTTTTTGTGAAACTTTACCGAGATGGATGGGCGCTGCATGTCAAACGGGTATGTGACCAGCTTCTCCCCTCCCTGCAGGTTGGCTCCGAGCACGAATGGTGTTCGCTCCATCCAGGAAATGATGGATTTAGTCTCAGTGGCGAGCTAGAACAGCAGAAAAGCTTTTAATAATCCAAACTGTTTGGGATTTAGGTGGAAAAAAGACCACAAACAAACTCACAGAGCCGTTAAGGGAGTTCTCTGGGAGGGGGATGTGGTGATTTGGCACCAGGCGAGGGACCCAGCCTCGGTCCTCGGCCCCCCATAAGATACTGTTGAGATCTGGGAAGTTCTGGAAGATGTCGTAGCCTTCTTCAGTCCAGTGACCCAGAGCCCAGTTTCCCATTTCCGAGCCCTGAGGGGGAAAAAAGGAAATTTAACCTGACTTGCAAAAGCTGTAATTTTGCTTGTCAAAACACCGGAGTTATTGAGTTACTGCAGCCTCAGTCGAGCAGTTTTTTTCCACAGCTTTGTGCTCTGAAGTAGGAAATTCATGGAAAACATTTTATACTTTTGCCACTAATGTTAACAAGAGCATCAGCAGTTTTTAATGAGGCTGAATAAACAGCAAAGGATGGATTTTAGAACTAGTCGAGCACATAAATACTCCATATCTTACAAACCTCAAACTAAGAACACTGAACAAAGAAAATCTGCACTCCCTCGTCCCAAACTGTTGAAGTTTTTGAGAACAGAACTGAGATTATGGATGTGGGTTTGTCGTACCATCTCAAAGGCCAGCTCATAAGCATCAGGGTTCAGTGAAGGCACCAGGTGAATTCTCACTCCATCCACCAGTTTTCGAACTCTTGGGTTTTCGTCGTTGTACTCTTTGCACAGAAACTGCATCAGCAGGAGAAGAAGCTCCCGACCCAGGGCTTCGTTACCGTGAAGACCAGCCGTGTACCGAAACTCAGGTTCACCTGTTGGAGCGAAAAAAGGACATCATAAAGTAATATTATGCAAACAAGTGCTTTGGAGAGCTGTTTGGGCAAAAATTTCATATCAGTGATATCAACTGAGTTCAGGCTTCCCATTGGCTTTCGTAAATATTACAACCAATCAGTGTGCTGGATATGGTTATAATCCCTCCTACTTCATTTGCATTAGATCTACTAGTACAACTAATGAATCTTTTGGCTTCACTAGAACTACTACTAGACAAAAAACAGTCTGCTAGTACTACGAGCAAGGTATTTTGAGTTTACAAGTAGTACTAGTGAACAAAGATTTTGTTTGACTGGTAAAGGTTTTTGGCAAAGTAGACCTTACTAGTAAAGCATAATTGCCTTTTAGTGGACAATTTTGTGTTACTAGTAGTACTTGTAGACTGAAAAAATGTTACTGGTAAAAACTCAAAGCTTTACTAGTAGTTCTTGTAACACAAAATTGTCTACTAGGAGATGATTTTGTTTTACTAGTAAGGTCTACTCACGCAGTAGTGGCCAAAATCTTTTACTAGTAAAAAAACATTTTTGCTTACTAGTATTACTAGCAAACTCAAAATATCTCACTAGTCATACCAGTAGACTGTTTTTAGTCTATTTATACTACTAGTAAAGCCAAAATGTAGTCTGTTGTACCTGTCTCATGTTCTCCGGGGTTGTCGGAGATCTCCATGGCGTACATCTTCAGACCCTGAGAGCTTTTCCCGATATTATAGATCCTGGTGATGTTTGGACACTCCTCATTTATCACCTTCATCATCTGGAAAGGATAGAAGCCAGAAAACTCGTTCTCACGTCATACTTTGTCTGCTGATCTGAGAATGAGGTAGCTCACTGTCTGTTGGTCACACCTGTCTCATCTCCTTGTAGTTGTGATGTCTGAAGTCCAGGTCGTCCGTCGATTCGACCTCATTCTCACTGCGATGGCTGCCTGAAAGACACCACACACTGACGTTGGACTAGATCTTCTGTTGCTAACACCTGACTGTGAGAGATGGTTTCCACTAAAGAAAGCTGTTTGGGCATTAAATTGGTATCTGTGACATCAACCGTAGTTCAGCTCTACTTTTACTCAAATTTGGAGTACATGTACTCGATTTTCGTCAACTAGTGCACAAGTAGAATGCTAGTGAAGCAAAAATTGTCCCTAGTATGACTAGTAGATCAAAACATGTTTAGTAGTACTTTGAGTACGCCTTATATCCTAATAGGGGGGGGCAGGAAAAGCAAATTCAGGCTTCCCATTGGCTTTTGAAAATATTACAACCAATCAGGGTGCTGGATTTGGTTATAATCCCTCCTACTTCATTTGCATTAGATCTACAAGTACTACAAGTGAGTCTTTTGACTGTAGTAATGCTACTAGTAGACTAAATCAGTCTATTAGTACTATTAGTGAGATAGTTTGAGGTTAATAGTAGTACTAGTAAACAAAATGTTGTTTTAGTAGTTAAGATTTTAGTATGCAAGAAGACCTTACTAGTGTAGCAGAAACACTTACTAGTAGTCAAATTTGTGTACTCTTACTACTAGTAAAGCTTTGAGTTTTTACTAGTATCATTTTTTAAGTCTACTAGTACAACTAAAAATTTTGCTTTACTGGTAAGATCTGCTCACACACTAGTGCGGCAAAACCTTTACTAGTATTACAAAATTTTTGTTTACTAGTACGACTAGTAAAATAAAAATAAAATATCTCACTAGTACTACTAGTGGACTAGTCTAATAGTCGTACTAGTAGGCCAAATGCAAATAAAGTGTGAGAGATTATAACCAAATCCAGCACCCTGATTGGCTGTAATATTTTAGAAAGCCAATAGGAAGCCTGAATTTGCTTTTGCCTGCCCCCTTATTAGCACTTAAGGCTTACTTGTAGTACGAGCTAACATTTAGACCCAAAACAGTCTACTAGTAGTTCTAGTGACACTTTTTTCTTCACTAGTAAAGTCTACCCATGCATTAGTTTACCAGATCTGAGTACTAGTATAGCTGAGCCAAGGTTGATATCACTGATATCATTTCATGCCCAAACGGCTTACCATATTCCTCTTTGGCTCTCAGTCATGGGAAATGGTAAAAAACTTGGCAACTGTTCTCTGTCACAGTTATGTAACTGACACTTCTAACACGGAGGTTATTCAGTTTATTTTGTTGTGAAACAGCTTTCTCTTGGATGAAACCGTTTTTTTCTCCAGTTTTGGCAAAAGCTTTATTTTATCATCCAGCCTGCGGTGGCGTATAACTAAAAGGAATGTTCAAACAGTCTGACTCATGAGGCCTCACAGACATGACAAACACAAAACTCTCCAGCTTCAATCAAAGTCTCTCTGCTGTAAAATGTTACAGATGTCAAGTTTAGATGCTGTTTACTGACTGGGTAGCTGACAGGCCAGGATCTCCGCTCGGAGACACAAACTGCCGTTCCAGCTCTGCGGCAGGATGCGGAGGTAGCGTGCGACCACGGGAACGGTAAACTGATTCATGACGGGAGTGTCTCTGTCCACATTTCCGTAAAACAACTGCAGAGAAACAAACATCAACACCAGTTGATGATGACAACTTGATGTCTTTTTATTAGATGTTGGCTCTTGTTTTACTCTCTCACCCATTCAGCGTAGCCGTCGTGCAGCGTAGTCCAGTCACGGCTGTCGTTACTGAAGGCCACGAAGTACGAGGACACGAAATCCTCACTGGAAGAGAAATAAAGGAAAAATATCCCACTTATTGTTCATTTTTAAGCTGTTTTCTTAACCTTGCAGTGCAGCTGGATCCACCTGATGTTTGAGCCCATGAACTACGCAGAATGAAACTCAGTAAAATAATTCAACCTTGATTAACTTACAAATAAATGTGTTGAAATGTTTTTAACTAACATTTTGTATTGATGTCTGCCTTTGACAAATCAAAATGTTTATATTCATGTTTGGATATGATACAGTTCATCCAGTTTCCAATTTGGAATTTTTCCATAAATTCTCCAGCCTTAATTCCCATTGAATTATTCTGGAAAGTTTTCAGAAATGTACTGAAAATTTTCTGCTTCTTTGCAACCCTGGTGATGACCTTTTTAGAGTTTTAAGATCATGGATCAGGATCATTCGGTCTTATGTGTTGCTCTCGCCTGAAAATGAAACATTACTTGGCTCTAATGTCTACTCTGAATGACGGATGAGCTACTAGATTTTAAAGACTTTGTGCTCTTGACAAAAATATCGGTATAGCCACGATAATGAGTTTGAAAATGCAAAAACCAAGACTTGGTATCCCTGATATTTAAGGCACTCACACTGCTGAAATAATCCAGACTTGAGCCACTGTGTGACCTCAGTTTAACTGAGATTTATCAAGAACAAATGAACCAGAGCTCCTCCGGGGGATGTAATGAACCAGAAAATAATGCAGACAGACACGTGAAGGACAAATTACACTTCACTTTTTACCTTAACTCTCAGTAGCTCCAGGACTTTTACAGGATTTTTACATGTTTAAAAGCTCTTGGTTTTAAGGGTTTTTTATGCCTAATATTTGCATCACTGGACTGACTGTGGCGTTGGCCTCCAGCAGAGACATAAACAAACAGGATCTCTTGCTGCAACAGTGATATCAGTCCTAAGATCCAGGACTCACACTGTCTCTGAGTTCCTCCCCTGAGTGATGACCCCTGTGAACTCCACCTCTCGCCGAGCGTCGACCTCGAACCAGTGGGTCGTCTCCTCAGGCTCTGCGCACCACGCCCCACCGAACAGGTCATCCTCATTCTCAGAGCCCTGAAGACGACAGTGTCACTTTTTCTGGCCCTCGTTTTTCACCCTTGACCTCCAATTTTCAACATTTTTTTTCCCAAACACGTCTTTTTAAATCTGAAGGAGAAGGTTCACCTGCATGTTGAGTCGTCCTCGCTGAGCTGTGAAGCCAAAATGGGACTGAGAGGACGCCAACAGCTGGTCGTCCTCCACCCGGTGAGACTCCAGACCCAGAGGAGGACACTCTGAGAGGGAAAGAAGCACAAACAGGATCTCTTTGACCAATGCTCCAGCCATCAGCCTTTTAGTCATTCCTCTGCCTCCACTAAAGTTCAAGCCAGAGCTGGAAATGCTTCATCATGCGGTTGGTGGGACGTCCTTCTTGACCATAACTTTTTTTTTTTTTTCTTCTTTCATTTTTTACAGAAATATAGAACAAATGAGAACAGAGGACAATATGCATACACAGTACATGGAGTTAAGGGATACATTCTGATAGATAATAGGCAAGACTCTTTGTTTTTGTTAGGATTGAGCAAATCCCATGTTTTCCAGTATTCCTCTGGAAAACATAGGAGTATTCCTGCTTTTTTACTCGCTGCCAAGAATATCTTCAAAAGATATGCGTGAGGCCTTCAAGAATTTTCTCAAGATACAGGGATGCAAAAGATGATCAACTGTCCTGTCCAAGGTTTCTGAAATAAGCTGCTCCACTCTGAAGTGATTAGATTATTCAGGTCTACAGGAAAAGGTCAACGTCGTTAGGCCTCATGCTAACCCCTCGCCAGTTAACGTGCCATCTCACGAACACTTAAAGGTCTTTTTTGCTTCATACTTTGCATTTATGTTCATTCTGGTCCTTGAATAAACTGAAAAGATTTTGTAGGCAGTTGGTCAAAGGTCAAGGTCAATTGAGCCACGTTTATTCCTGTCAACACAACATCTCAAGGAGCTTTAAACACTGCAAAACTCAGATCTAGGTGTCCAATTTCAAGTCAAAAATACCTCACTAGACTTATTCTAAGGCACAATTTCCTGATGTGTCTGGATTAAGATCTTATTTGAAGATTTAAAAACTAAAAACAAGGCCTGGGTTGCTTGTTAAAAGTAGAATAATCTGCCAGTGAGGTGAGACAAATGTAACTTGAAGAGTCTTAAAATATTTCTTTATCCAGATCAGATTTTAAACCTGAGTCAAACTTGCTTGTTTCATTGGCAGATATTTTCTTATCATTACAAGCAGTTCAATGTTTGATTTTTGCCTTTTATTCCTTGTGGTAAGATATTTATCTGGACTTTAATGAATGTTTATTAGAATAAGCATTTTATATATGTCTGACTTGAAAATAGACAAAAACCTTGTCTAGATCTGAGTTTTTGCAGTGAAGCCATTTTCATCAAACCAGGGACGAATGTTTCATCCAGTTATCAAAAACAGATTATTTGATTTGGAGGTCAAAGCTCAAGGTCATCATCAGCATAATATCTCACAGGGATTTGCTTTATATTTTGCTCAATTGTCTACTCCAACTGGAAGAATGACTGCCTTGATTTTAAGGATTAGAGTCAGAGGGAAATTGTTCTTGACAGCAACATCCCACGAAACCTTTCTTTCTGACTTAGCTCACTTTTGTTCTTGCCCAAACAGATGACCTGGTTATAATTTAGAGGTCATAGGTCAGGTTCATCATCTGCTAATGGAGATAATGTTTTAAAACTCCTCACAATATTTTCTTTAATTTCAGTTCATATTCTGCACAAACGTCCTCTTAATTAAAGGTCAAACAGGTAAAATTTAAGAGGGACGAAGCCTCATGATCATCCTTTTCTTGATACTTGATAAGTCAAGAGTTCCTTTAGAGATTTCTCCTGAACCTTGCATAAATGTGGTCTCTGACTTGGACCACATTATCTTCTGGATCCAAGGATGAACTCTGTAATTTTTGGAGGTCATAGGTCGACCATCAAGGTCACGGAGTCTCATGCTCACATCTTGCATGTGGCAGTGATTTTGCAGTAAATACTTTGAGGAACGTTTGTTAAACTTTGTACAAATATCCACTCTGACTGGAGGATAAACATGTTTTAGTTTTGTGGCAAAGGTCACAGTGATCTCATAAAAATAAAATTGCACCTGTACCATCAAAGAAACTAGATTTTTACCCATCATGCCTTTAGAAAAACTTCTTCTTGCCCCATCGCTGTGCTTGTGTACTTAGTGGAGGCATAAACTCACTCTTAGGAAGTTCTTATTCCTTTTTTAATTTTCGTATTTCAGGCTTTAGGAGTTCACAAACATGAAAACATGACTTACTTTTGGGTTCGACAGGCACTGCCATCTGCCTCAGCCTCTCCTCCTCTTCCTCCTCCCACTGCTTCCTCTGCCTCTCAGCTTCACAACGTAATGACAAAACAAGATGGTGTCAAAACATGCACAGACCCCGCTCCCCAAACCTACCGCCGACACACAAAATATTTCCATATGTGCTCGTACAGTTCCTCCGTCTTCCCACTCAAACATTCCTGCTGTGTCTCAGGCTTAAATGTGGGTCAGATCTGAGCTGATGCTCTCGGAGATGTTTGGATCTTCAATTTGATGAAGGTGGAAATGCCGACATGTTGAGTAACAGTGAAGCAGATGTTTAGCTAACTCTGCTCCCTCACAGAGATCATTGTAACATCATCCAGCTGGACTCCGAGGTCCATATAAAACTGATAAATGACACAGAGCAGATGTTTGAAGTCTTTTTCTGCATATTTTTAATCCCTGCCAATTAAATCAACCTCTGAAGTATGACAAATAGGAGAAAAATCTGCTGTTAGAGCCTGTTTTTCTGTAGTGAAGAAAATCTAGAGTGAAAAAAATGAGTTTGGTAAACTCTGGCAGGATAGGGTTGTTAAATTTTTGGCACTTCTTTTTGTTCAGTCTCAAAGTTGGAAAGGTCCACGTCCACAATTTGCCAATAAGCTGCATCATAGAAAAAGGGTCCACCAAAAACTAGAAGTTCTCCAAGAGTATAAACCTCTACCAAGGCATTTTCTCTCTCTGTTATGAAATCCTACAAAAAAAATCTCCAGGATCCACATCCAGATTCAGATCACCTCCAAAATCAAATCACTTCTTCCCTGTGTCATGCCCAGCATTCCCCGAAAATGTCATCCATATGTGTGGTGAACTTTTTGAGTTATTAACGAAAATGTGGAAAACCGCCCTATCTGGCAACTCAAAGAAATCCTTGAGAAGGGTTCTGGATCTGCATCCCTGCTAGCGTCAGCTCAATTTTAGGAAAGAAGACGACATCAAAACCTGTTGCAAACTTATTGAGTTATTAATGAAAATATGGAAAACTGCCCTATCTCCCAAGGCCAAGATATCCTTTAAAAGTCTCTTTGCTTTTCACTTGTGCTCAGGATTTTCCTCATGCCTGTATGTTTTATGTTTATCATGTGCTTGTGTGCTGATGTCTGTTGCAAACTTATTATCTTGAGATGATAACAGACTTGAAAACGTGGAAAACCGCCCTATGTTGCAATGTTAACAAATCCTTAATTTCATTTGAGTTGTTTTGTTCACAAACTAACAAAAGCCTTCAAAAACCTGACCTTCTTTACCGAGCTAATAACAGGTTAGCTGCACGCTCCATCACTGCAAACTCCCAAAATAGTCAGACTTAATTTGTCACTTCATTTAATCCCTTATTATTTAGGCATCTAAAGTTAAAAAAATAAGAGAAATTAAAACCTCTCTCTGCCTTCTCTTTCCTCGCTCTTTCCTCCTCTTCTTCTTGTTTCTTAGCTGCCACTAAAAAAAAAAACCAAACAGAAAATCATTTAATCCTTTCAGCAGAAAACACAAAAATAAGAACAAATAACCAGCACAGGCTCATGTGAGTAACTGAATTATTTTGTCTCTTATAGACTTACAGTCGGCATAATCGTACTCTTCATACCACGGGCCAACATATGGAATAACCGTCGTCTCCTCTGAAACAGAAGCAGAAAAATGATCACGACTTTGACTTTATTTCACTCAAACATCAATAAGATCTTCAAATAAACGTCAGACATCAATTTTGATTGATATTGACAAAAATAACCCATTAATGAGGAGGAAAACCCTCCCTCATCTTATCTGCGCAGATTAATAAATCAGTGTTTGCAGCTCTTAAACGGGCAGATAAATCTTGATTTTACTGTCACTGTTAAAAATATATCATGCATGTAATGGAAATGTACTCCAAAAATCCACTTTCAGTCATTTCTTTTTCCTGGAATCAATATTGTAATAATTTTTGAAAAATTGGCATATTGAATATTTGCATAAAATCTAAAATCATGCATCCAGTTTGTTATTAAAGCCTTGATTCCTCTTCACCTTACAGCCTTTAAAACATTTCTTACTCTATGATACCATTTTTTCATTCGAACATGTAAATATTCAGTATTATTAAAGGATTTTTGATGAGCAGAACTCTCTAAACTAACCCGTAGTATAAAAAAATAGGCTCAGTTTCACATTTTGATCCAAACTTGATCTATTTAGCGACTAAAATGACACTTTGTGCTGTTAAATGAGTTACCTGGTATGTACATGATGACATCTGTGGTCGTGGCTTCCTTTTTGGGCCATCCACCAGGAACCTCATCTGAGAAAGAACACGGAAAAAATAATGCAATCTGCAAAATCATGAAGATTTATGATGAAAATTCAAGCAATTCGAGCTGCAATAGTCTAGTATAAAGTGCACTGTGGAAAGCTGTTTGAGCGTAGATTTGATATCAGTGATATCAACTGTAGTTCAGCTGTACTTGTACTCAAATTTGGAGTACATGTACTCCATTTTGGTTTTTCTAGTGTGTGAGTAGACTTTTCCAGATGAAGCAAAAAGTGCAAATACTAGTAGACTTAAAAAAAGATACTAGTAAAAACTCAGAGCTTTATGACTAGTGCTAGTAAAACACACAGAACTTTTAATTTAGTTTTAGTCTTTTGCCTAAAATATCTGTTAGTTTAGTCATAATTTAGTCATCTAAACTGTTTTAATTTTAGTCTAGTTTTAGTTGGTGAAATTTCACAGCATTTTAATCTATGAAATCTGCTGTAAATTTAGTCGACTAAAATATGAAGTGTAAAGGGTAAGGAAATATTTATGTTTCCTCAAATTTCTGAAGTCGTGTTTTACACTTGGATCCCACCACCACCAAGCTAAGGCAGCTGTGACTGGATGTCCCTCTTAACTCATCCAACCTTTCCACACAACCAAAGTAGCTGTGATTGGATATATTCCTAACTTGTCTCTACTTTCTACATGACCAGATAAGGTCTGATTGGACTAAGTCTCTGTCAAACATTTTAGTCTAGTTTTTATCTGTTGAAGAAAATGTCAGTTAATTTAGTTTGAGTTTTTGTCCATGTGCACTTGTGTTTTCAGTTACTGTCTAGTTTTAGTCAGGGGGAAAAGGCTGTTGACGAAAACTATGACGAAAATAATTAGTTGACAAAATGAACACTGACTAGTACTACTAATAAACTCAAAGTATCTCACTTGTAGCACTAGTAAACTGTTTTAGTCTACTAGTGCTACTAGTAAAGCCAAAAGATTCACTAGCAGTACTAGTAGACCTGATGCAAATAAAGTAGGAGGGATTATAACCAAATCCAGCTCCCTGATTGGTTGTAATATTTCGAAAGCCAATGGGAAGCCTGAATTTGGTTTTCCCGCCCCCTTATTAGCATATAAGACTTACTAGTAGTACTAGTGACCCTTTATGCTTCTCTAGTAAAGTCTACTCGTGCACTAGTAAACCAAAATTGAGTACATGTTCTTCAAAATTGAACACTCATAGAGCTGAACTACGGTTCGATATTAAGCCAAAACGTCTGTCCATAGTGCTCCTTCTGGCACAGAACATCGATGATGTTAAGGGGAAATATGTTTTAATGAAACATTGGCTAAAGTCTAAAACATAAGGTGGAAGAATTGACCGGGTTGTTGAGGACATTATATTCATAAATATGTCTCCTGTGCTGCAGCAGTGTCCTGACCGAGTGTGAGGTTCTTACATCAATCCCTCACCTCTGAGCTCGCTCATAAAAAGCTTCATAAAACTTTTGGCACTGAGCGAGCAGATCTTCGACAAACTGCATCTGCATCAGGCTCTCCGAGGGGAGACGAAGGCTTCTTAGAGAGGACGACTGCATGAACGAGACGACAGAGGATTTATGATCAGCTGTCTGGGTCCACTTACCTTTAATGTAGAAATCAGTAACTCTCACTGGCCACTGTATGAGGAACAACTGTTTCTCAATGCAAATATCTACTAAGCCAATCACATGGCAGCAGATCAGTGCATGCAGAAATGCAGACCCAACTACTCGACCTACTGAAGTTCAACCCGAGCCTCAGAATAAAGAAGAAAGGTGATTTAAGAGACTTTGGTCATGGTCAGACAGGCTGGTCTGTCCGAAACTGCTGCTCTACTGGGATTTTTAGGCACAACCATCTCCAGGATTTACAGAGAATGGTCCAAGAAAGAGAATTATCCAGGTGGGATAAAAAAAATACCTTGTTGATGGGAGAGGTCAGAGGAGAAAGAGCAGACTAGTTTGAGATAATAGGGAGACAACACCAAGGTATGCAGAAGACCATTTCTGAACAGAGTTTATGTCCAATGTTGAAGAAGACGGACAACAGCACAACACCACTCCTGTCAGCAAAGAACAGGAAACTGAGGCTACATGTCACACAGGCTCAACAAAACTGGACAAAAGAAGATCCCAGTCTGATGAGTCTGGATTCCTGCTTCACATCCAGATGATAGGGTCAGAATTTGGTGTGAACGTCATGAAAGCATGGATGGATACTTCCAGCAAGATAACATTTCACACAAAAGTTCAATTTGTTTCTGTTCATTTATACATTCAGACTTTACTAGCATTCGATAAAGGGTTATTAGATGTTTCATTTTATCCAAGTGTAAAACATGACTTCAGAAATTCAAGGACATATAAAACATGCCTTACCCTTTACACTTCATATTTTAGTCGACTATACTTACAGTAGATTTTGTCGACTAAAACTAGACTAAAATTAAAACAATTTAGATGACTAAAGTATGACTAAAACTAAATTAAAAAGTGCTGTCAAAATTAACACTGATGAGGAAGCTCTCATTTTCTTCATTTAATGCAGGCTGAAGATACAAAAGTCTCAAGGTCCAAAATATGACGCTCAGCCTGAATTTCTAAGCTTGATTTATCCCATATTCCTTTATGTGTTTCATATATTACCAGGATTCTTCTTAGTGGACTTTCTTCTCTTATTTAGTATTTATGACCACGTCTGTTGTAACAGGTGAGCACTAAAACAGGTAAAACCCAGACTGGACTCACCTCGACCCGGCTCCACTGGCTCCTCCCAAGTCACAGGACTCTTTGGGGTGACTGGTCGAAACACTGCAAACATCAGAAGGAATAAAGGCTTTAAAAAAACATTTCAAGTCATCAAAAAACAGGCAAAATATCTATAAAATTTGACACATTGCTGACAATTCCACAAGTTAATTTTCCCACAATAACACACTGCAAAAACTCAAATCTTAGGAAGTTTATTAATCCGATTTCAACTCTAAAAATCCCACATGATTTATTGTAAGTCAAAATTTGCTGAAATGTCCAGCTGCACATCTTATTTCTGCATTTAAACACAAAGAAAACCCTGAATTGCTTGACAAATTTTGATTTAAACACCCTCAAAGAGTACATTATTTTTTAAGTATTATGGATATTTTGGACTAAAAACTGTACAAATAAACTAGCTAAGATCTGAGTTTTTCCAGTGTTACGTGTTTTCTTTTTCTGTTCCTCCAGTGAGATTCAACTCACCTGCACCTATTTAAGTGAATTTAAGTAAATATCTATTGTAAGACCAACAGTTGTGCACATACGTGTGTCCCAGCCCAGCTCCCTGAATATCTTCTCCTCCTCCTCGTCCACTGTCGGTCGGCTGGTTTCAGTCTCGGCCGTGGTCGTAGTCTTCGGTGTCTTGGTGGCTTTTGGCGCCTTCGGCTTCTTTGTTGGTTTTGGTGCTTTGGGTTTTTTGGTGGGTTTGGGGGCTTTGGGCTTCTTCGTGGGCTTTGGAGCTTTCTGCTTCTTTGCTTTGGCTTCCTTCTCTGCTGCTTTCTTCGCTCTGGCTGCAGAGGAAACAGAAAGGACGGAGAGAGTGTGAGGACAAAGCAGATGTTTGGCTCCTTTATTGAACTTTTACAGCTGATTGTTGCTCTTTATTCTCTTCATGAGTGTTTCGGCTCAGATGTTTTGCCAACGTCATTTTGTTGTAATAAAACATTAAAGAGCAAAGACTCAGACTCAGAGGCCTGGTCTGTTCTGGTCTTAGACTGATCACAGAAGAGCCTGATGGTCCCTCCAGATGAAACTGTGACAGTCCAAACTTTGCTCTGCACGTGACAGTGAAGTTACATAATTACAGACAAAGTTTGATCTTACTGGTAAAGTAAGAGGAGGTCATGAGGTCAAGTCTTTCTTACCCTTGACCCTGACTGTGAGGCAACTTCAGTCACAGCACATACCACTGAACCAATGCCATATGTCAGCACTCTCTCAATACTGTGCTTCTTTACTGATGCAATATCAAACCAGCTAACAGGTTAAAGGGATACACCAACATTTTTTTTCATTTTCTTGTCTTGCCTCACTTCTGAGTCCACGACAAGCAAATAGACACCATTTTCTCGACTCTGCGTGCATTAACAAGGAAGAGAAAGACAGAGCTGGCCCACCACTAATTAGCTTAGCTCAAACAGTGGGAGTCAATGGGTATTGTTATCCTGCCTCTGCCTACAGTCATCTGATAAACTCTTCAGCAACTCTAAATGGTCCTGTGTGCTTTCTGTTTCGAGTTGCTGAAGAGTTTATCTAAAGACTGTAGGCAGAGGCAGGCTAACAATACCCATTGACTCCCAGTGTTTGAGCTAAGTTAGTTAGCGGTGGGCAAGTTTCTCTTTCTTGTCACTGCACGCACAGTCTAAAGAATGGTGTCTATCTGCTTGTCATGGACTCAGAAGTGAGGGAACACGTGTAAAAAGAAAAGTTGGCATATCCCTTTAAATAAAAATGCCACAGCTGAAAATAAGGAAGATACTTCTTTATATTTGTTTCTTTATCTTTCCTCATTTTCACAATATTGATAAACAGTATTTCGCATCATGTCATCTCGCTTGCTGTCAGTCTGCTCGTCTTGGCCTGTAAACTTTTAAGTTTGTTCCCTCGGAGCATTTCTAGTCACAGAATGTTATTCAGCTTTATAAGATGAATGAATGGAGGGAAATGCTTAGATATATGAAAAAAACGTAACTGCATAACAGTCATTTCATCATTTATACATCATTTAATGTGTCTTATTTTTTTTACATTGTGAAAAAACAAAAAAGGTTACTGTTCCCAAAACAACTATCCCTCTTATGATAATCAATAAACAGAGATAAACTAACAAACGTGGGCCTCCTCAGAGCCTCCAGCCTCAAATGTTTTCATCTTTGGTCGGCTCAGTGCTGATTTACGCCCCCTCAGGAGTCTAACGAGAGGCTGACTGAAGACTATAAAGCACCAAATTAAAGGTTTCATGTTTTCTGAATATTACAGAGAAGAGAATTTTAAATCCACCTTTGTTATATAACTTTTACCAGACACAGAGGGAGGTTTGTTTTCCTCTGCTAGACATGTTTCTGACTTTCCACCGGTCCTTAAACACAACACGGCCCTCAGACAGTCCATTACTCACCTGCTGAGTACCTGGCTCACTCCTGATTTTACCATTAGTCACCTGTTTTTTGCATTTATGTAACTAAAATAACAAAACACAAAAGCTCCTTTGTGATGTATGACGGTCAGTCAGAGTTGAATTTGATGGCATATCTCTGAACTTTTACTTTGTATTTTCGTGATATTCTCCTCCCTCTCTTTGTCCCTCTTTCTTGGTCTGAACTCGTCTCTGTTTATTATCTAGCTGCTCTGGATCGTTGCAGTGCACAGCCTGCTGCTGTGGACCTACATAGCTTCTGCTGCTACAGTTGTTATATTTGGACGTTTTTGAGCCTGATTTCATTATTGCAATTCTTTGCATTAATTTCAGAATCAATCTTTTAAAATAGATCATTCCAGTATTACACATATTACTGTAGCCATGATTACCAACATATACAATCCGGCTGATGTGGACCTACAAAGCTTCAACTTCAACAGTTGCAAAATTTTTGCCTTTTTTGCTCCATTGCATTATCATTATTGTTCCTAATATTAACTTCAAATACCAATCTGTTAAAATATGTGGTAGTTCTTGAAATTATCACACACACTGTAGCCATGATTACCAACATGAACAGCCTGCTGCTGTGGACCTGCATAGCTTCAACTGCCACAGTTGTTATATTTGGATGTTTTCCAGCCTTATTGCATCATTATTACAGTTCCTTACATCAACTTCAAAATGACCAGTCTGTTAAAATATGTGGCAGTGCTTGTAAATATTGCTGCTGTGGACCTGCAGAGCTTCAGCTACAGCAATTGCTAATATTTACCCTTTTTTGTCCCCATTACATAATCATTACTGTTCCTAATATCAACTTTAATATTTTCAGTCTATTAAAATTCACAGTTGTTCCTGCAAATATCACAAATTTTAACTGTAGCCATGATAACCACGTGGAAAGCCTGCTGCTGTGGACCTGCATAGCTTAAACATTTGGCCTTTTTTGACCTGATGTTATCATTATTGTTCCATATATTAGCATCAAAATGATCAGTCTATTAAATTTCATGGTAGTTCCTGCAAATATCACACATATATTACTGTAGCCATGATAACCTACATAGCTTCAACTACACAAATTGCTAAACTTTAGCCTTTTTTTTTTTTATCCCTGTTCCATAATCATTACAGATCCTAATATCAACTTCAATATTTTCAGTCTATTAATTTACACTGTAGTTCCTGCATATATATACATGTATTAAAGTAGTCATGATTAACTTCATGGAAAGCCAACTGCTGTGGACCTGCATAGCTTTGACTGCTACTCTAGTTAGATTTGGGCATTTTTGAGCTTGAGTACATTATTGTTATTATTATTTTTATTACAGTTCTTTATATTAACTTTAAAATTTTCAATTTGTTCAACTATATGGTAGTTGTTGTAAATATCACACATTCATTACTGAAGCCATGATTGCCAACATAGATGACCTGCTGCTGTGGACCTACAGAAAACTACATGTGCTAACATTTGATCCCCTTTTCATTATAGTTCCTTATATTAGCCTTGGAATGAGCAGACTATTTAGTTTCACTACAGTTCATGCAAATACCACACATATATTAAATTAGCCATGATCAATAACACAGATGGCATGCTGCTGTGGACCTGCATAGCTTAAACATTTGGCCTTTTTGGCCTGATGTTATCATTATTGTTCCTCATATTAGCATCAAAATGATCAGTCTATTAAATTTCATGGTAGTTCCTACAAATATCACGCATATATTAGTTTAGCCATGATTACCAACATGGAAAGCCTGCTGCTGTGGACCTACCTAACTCCAGAAAAACCATAATTTAACTTAAATTCTCAATTATATTATCAGTTAATACTAGGTTAGCTTGCTTACTGTTGTATTTGGCCAATCTAAGCCCCAGTTCACTCCTTTTTGGTCCCACGGCAAACCTATACTTTAACTGCATGATATTCTTCACCCTTGAACTAAAACGAGGCCAACATGTGTCTGATAAAGACTTTGCTCACTCAGCAATCTCTCAAAGATAATCAGGGCTTTAAGGACAAAGTGAAAATGTTTTTTGGTCCCTGGTTTAGATAATTACAGCGTCTTTATGTAACAGAGAGCACCCCCACACAGGAGCTCCAGCTCTGGTTTGTGGTTTTGCTCCGTGCAGTGGAAAGAATCATCCATCAGTGTTTTTGTTTGAGTGCCACTGAAAACTAGGTCCTCGTAAATCCCGTCTGCTCTCTTATGGAAAAACTGGTAGTGGAAATATTTGTGCTGCTACTCAGACTCTGTCTTTTTCACAGATGTGGACATAGACAGACGCCGCTCTCTGTAAAAGCTCCTCCTCTGATCATTGTGTTTGACTAAACAAGCTGATGAAAGTTTTTACAGTCGTGTCCGCAGACCTGGACTCCTGACGGGGGAAAGCAGGTCATCCGAGCAGAGCGGCGGCGGTGGGGCTGCCAAGAAGCTGTCAGGCCTTCAAAGGAAGGTTTTCTGCTCCGTCATCTCCGAGTCAGAGCGACTTCTCATCCAAACAAAAGCCTGAACCGACCACAAGTTATGGATTTAGCAATGCAATTCATTCTGTCAACAAGGCTCAAACAAAACTTTTCTACGATGACACAGCAAACTGGAAAAATGAATCAATTAAAAATCAGTAATTTCCCAGACAAACTCACTTTTCGCTCCAAGACCGAACAACTCAAAGACATACGATCTTCTAGAAACTCAGATGATCAAACAGGAAAGTCAAAGGATCTCATTTACATTTGAGGAGCTGTGCTGTAAGCCAGCATTATGACAAAATGATTCCCAAAATGTCCCCTGATGATAAATCCATCATATATTTGACCAAAGCTCGGCACAGAAATCCATTAAATCACTGGAGGCTGTGTTAAAGATGGAAATTTGGTGTGATTTGTCTCCTCTAATTAGGCTTTTGTGCAGATCTGCGTCTCCTTTAAGTGACATGCTCCCTGTTTTATTGCCCCTTCGTATCATTTATGGAGCTGACTGTGGAGTTAAGTGAACCGTTCGACAGAGAAATCTGGAGACAGCGCTCTGTAGATAACAGAGCTCAGGCCGAATGTTTCCCTGCCTCTCAGATTGATTGCAGCCTTTTTGTCTGTGTATCATCACAGTCTAGGCAGCTGAGGAGAGGGTGAAAATGAAAGTCAAATATGCAGTTACACCTTCAGACAAATAAACTTTGGATCAGCTAACATAAAGACAAGAGAATTATCACACAAATACCAAAGACTGACCTCATGTTGGGGGTTTATTCTGCTGAAATTCTTATTTCTGAAGGTGCAGGAATCTCAGTTTTACAAGTCACTTAATGATCAACTTAAACCAGACATCTTCATGAACTCAAGTTCTCCATCCTTCGTCATCACTCTCATTCTTGCACCGTCCACAGAAAGTGAGGTGTATATTATTTTTCTAGGTCAGTGGTTCTCAACTGTTCCAACCTCAAGACCCACCATGAGCTACTCAGCGGGAAAAGCAACACAGTGTTTGGATTATTGTCAACTAACAAGACTGATTTACAAACATATATGTGACACATTGATAATGATCCTTTGGCCTATTTTTAGACCCCAGCTCCCACTTGAGAAACAGTGTCAGAGGTTAAATGATGGGATGCTGGTTTGGTGGAGTGGTAAACAACAAGGCACGACCCGTATACATGCTTCTGCCAGCCAAGGCTCAAATCCAGCCTGTGGCCAGCTTACAAAGTGTCCTCCCCCTACTCCACTGTCACTCTCTCCTCACGATAACAGCACAAAGGCCACCCCCCCCACAACCCCCACCCCCCAAAAAAACACTTAACAAAACCAGTGAAAACCCAGATATCACTTTACAAAACAAGTGAAAACCTAGTTATCACTTTACAAAACCAGTAAAAACCCAGTTATCGCTTTACAAAACCAGTGAAAATCTAGTTATCACTTTACAAAACCAGTGAAAACCAAGTTATTACTTTACAAAACCAGTGAAAATCTAGTTATCGCTTTACAAAACCAGTGAAACCCACTTATTACTTTACAAAACCAGTGAAAATCTAGTTATTATTTTACAAAACCAGAGAAAACCCAAATATCACTTTACAAAACCAGTGAAAACCCAGTTATTATTTTGCAAAACCAATGGAAATCTAGTTATTGCTTTACAAAAAAAGTGAAAACCCCAGTTATCACTTTACAAAACCAGTGAAAACCCAGTTATTATTTTGCAAAACCAGTGAAAACCCAGTTATTACTAAACAAAACCAGTGAAAACCCAAATATCACTTTACAAAACCAGTGAAACCCAAATATCACTTTACAAAACCAGTGAAAATCTAGTTATCGCTTTACAAAACCAGTGAAAAACCAGTGAAAACCCAGTTACTACTTTACGAAACCACTGAAATTCCAATCATCATTTTACAAAACCAGTGAAACCCAAATATCACTTTACAAAACCAGTAAAAACCAAGATGTCACTTTACAAAACCAGTGAAAACCCAGTTATCACTTTACAAAACCAGTGAAAACCCAGTTATTACTTTACAAAACCAGTGAAAACCCAGTTATTACTTTACAAAACCAGTGAAAACTCAGTTATTACTTTACAAAGCCAGTGAAAACCCAAATATTACTTTACAAAACCAGTGAAAACCCAGTTATTACTTTACAAAACCAGTGAAAACCCAAATATCACTTTACAAAACCAGTGAAACCCAAATATCACTTCACAAAACCAGTAAAAACCGAGATATCACTTTACAAAACCAGTGAAAACCCAGTTATCACTTTACAAAACCAGTGAAAACCCAGTTATTACTTACAAAACCAGTGAAAACTCAGTTATTACATTACAAAGCCAGTGAAAACTCAGTTATTACTTTACAAAGCCAGTGAAAACCCAAATATTACTTTACAAAACCAGTGAAAACCCAGTTATTACTTTACAAAACCAGTGAAAACCCAAATATCACTTTACAAAACCAGTGAAACCCAAATATCACTTCACAAAACCAGTAAAAACCGAGATATCACTTTACAAAACCAGTGAAAACCCAGTTATCACTTTACAAAACCAGTGAAAACCCAGTTATTACTTACAAAACCAGTGAAAACTCAGTTATTACATTACAAAGCCAGTGAAAACCCAAATATCACTTTACAAAACCAGTAAAAACCCAGATATCACTTTACAAAACCAGTGACAACTCAGTTATTACTTACAAAACCAGTGAAAACTCAGTTATTACATTACAAAGCCAGTGAAAACCCAAATATCACTTTACAAAACCAGTAAAAACCCAGATATCACTTTACAAAACCAGTGACAACAGTTATTACTTTACAAAACCACTGAAAACCCCATCATCATTTTACAAAACCAGTGCAAACCCAGTTATCACTTTACAAAACCAGTGACAACCAGTTATCACTTTACAAAACCAGTGAAAATCTAGTTATCGCTTTACAAAACCAGTGAAACCCAGTTATTACTTTACAAAACCAGTGAAAACCCAAATATCACTTTACAAAACCAGTAAAAACCCAGATATCACTTTACAAAACCAGTGAAAACCCAGTTATTACTTTACAAAACCAGTGACAACCAGTTATTACTTTACAAAACCAGTGAAACCCAGTTATTACTTTACAAAACCAGTGAAAACCCAGTTATTATTTTACATAACCAGTTCAAACCCAGTTATCACTTTACAAAACCAGTAAAAACCCAGTTTTTATTTTACAAAACCAGTGAAAACCCCATGAGGATGGTCAAATCCAGCTTTGATAGATCCAACTTTAAGGTGTTTAAGTTAGTAAAAACAATCTTATACAAAAGCAGCCAACATCGCAGATCTATATTAGTGGCTTGCCAAGGCAAACAGCCAATCACTGAAGAAATTTGAGCGAACAGTTCGATTTCAGAGGGTCTGTCGAACCCTAGCTACCACTGTATCCATTACTGATTTAAGGGAAAAACTGCAGCAGAGAGGGGAGGCACTGGTTTATTTCCAGATTCATACATAAAACAAGAACAAAGTGCAGAAAGCTGCCAACTTTGTTGGAGCTTGTTCGGTATGATTTGCTGATTGGATTTAGAGATTGAGCAGATATTAAATGAGCACAGGTCATGTTGCTACATTATTTTGAGTCATTTGTCTTGGGGAGTTAAGACTTTCTTTTCACTTTGTTGTAACTCATGTTGTCCCTCAGTGTTAGTCTAGAGGGTGACAAAAACAGCGAAGGGTGATTTAACGCTTCAGGTCTACTTTGGTAAATGTCAGGGCCTACCTGTCCTCCATCCAGCAGTGAAGACCAGCTACACTCTGCAGGCTTCACAGAGGAAACAACCACCAAACTGGATAAATAGGCAGTTTTTGCAGCGAGTATGAGCGGTGTTTACTTTGGACTCTTGTGAATACTTCTCAAACTGGAGTTCACACGGGAGAACCTTCTGTGGATAGAAACTGCTATGGGAACAGTGATTCAGATGTTGTTGGTCTGATTCGATGCTTCCTGATTGCTTCCCTTCGGAGGTCTACGAGGCGGGCACAACTGGAAGAAGACCCCATGGCAGACCTAGAACTTGCTGGAGGGGTTATAGTCCATGAGGCCTGGGACTGGCCCTTGGGATCCCAGAGGAGGACTAAGGGAAGAGGGATTTCTGGGTTGACTTGCTGAGGCTTGGATGATCAGAAGAAGATGGATGGTTGGAGTTAAAGAGGGAATCTTTCCTCATAAAAAACTCCCTTTTTCCTGCAGAAGATCAGCTTACCCCTTGCATTTCTACCTCAAATCTAATTGAAGATCTAGTTTGTTGGTGTTAAAAGCTTGAGCAGAAGTTTGAACTCACCTGCCTCAATCTCCTCCGGTGTTTTCTTCTTCTTTGGTTTCGTCTCTGCCACTACTTCACTCGGCACATCTGACATTTCCACCCCTTCTGCTTCCTCCCTCTGCTTCTTGTCTGTCCTCACTTCTCCTCTGGTTCCTCTCACCTGGACTCGACCCCTGGAGACCTTCTTCTGCTCCACATCCTCCTGAGCGCAGACCAGAGCGCAGCACAGGCTCAAAAATAACCACAGGACCACCACCTCAGCCCTCATTCTTCTTGTCCTGTTGCTAAAACAAGGCAGACTGGGATGAAGGAGAGCTCAGCAACTCCAGAAGATCTAAATCTCCAAAACTAGCTCCAGAAACTGACTCCAGATCAAACATCTGACCTGCAGATGGACCGATTTAGCCGGCAGACCCTGACTTTCTTTCTGAAGGAGTCTCAGAGGACGTAAAAGGAGACAAAAAGAACAAAAGGACGAGCCTGAGGAGTCTGAGGACGTCTGCAGAGCTTCCTCCTCTCTGATGTTGAGTCAACGTGCAGAGCAGGAGAAAAAGTCTGAGGCTGGAGGTTTCTACAGCAGCGTCCTGGTTGAGCTGCAGTGGAGGAAATGCATCAGTCTGGACTGAGTTTTGTCTCTCATACACTCCACACACACACTTCTCTCCCTCCTGGCCCTTCACCCCCTTTCCCCCTCACCCGTCTCTGAGCGGGGGGAGGAGCATCTGCCACATGGGACATTCCTACAGAGGAGGGAAGCAAAACAGAGAGGAGGACTGATCATTAAAGAGAGACTTCTGAAGGTGGTTTGGAGGTCTTAGAAGAGGACAAGGACATGGCTGAAGTGGAGAAGAGTTCATGTGGATTATTGGACTTTAAGTGGGAGAAAAATGTGATAAAAAACAAACTTTGTAGACATTTGAGACAAGCTGTGGCTCCAGATCAATCAATCAGTCAATCTTTATCTGTATAGCTCCAGTTCAAGACAAGTGTTACCTCAAGACACTTTACAACAGAGCAGGCTGAAGTCAAACTCTTCATTTATAGATACACATATATGCATATATACATATAACTAAATATATTTGTATATACACATACAAACATCCAGAGATGTGTCCATCCAGGCAGAGACAAAGGGACTAAAATCACATTTGTCTCTGCTGAATATAGACGTAACTAATCAATCTTTATTTGTATTGCACCATATTTGTCTTTGTTGAATATAAATTTATTAAAGGTAAGCCCCTTGAGATGTAACATCTCATTTTCAAGAGGGTCCTCATGTCTATGTGGTTGTAAAGATAGTTACTATGGATGTATAATCAATACAATCATGGATAGAGAGATCAATCTAATATTAACATTAATATCTATAATGAATATAATCTGGAGAGGACTGATGGTGATTAATATAGCTGCATCTAGCTGAACTGCCATTAAAATGGTTTAACTGGTCTAAAAGTATGAATTTATGTTAAATGAAGTCATTTCTGTTGATGGTTGATGCAGGATAGAGCACATGGAGTGGAGCAGGTCCACAGCAGGTCATCCATGATCGTTTGTCAAGGTCACACTAATATATGTGTGCTGTTTGCAGGAACTACCATTTTTCTCTAAAGTTAATATCAGATGATTCCTGAGCAGAAGACTCCAAAACATCTAAACCAGCAAGAGATGAAGCGGTAAGGAGGGAATTACTGATGCTGCAGTATCGAAGGCTGATACTTTTGCAAGTACTTCCATAAAAAATTGGTTTTAGGAATGCATGATATTATTGGAACAATGTCAGGACATTTTAGCAAATATTATAGCCAATATTTTAGCTGTACAAATTGGTCATAGTTATCTTATGTATTGGCTACAATATAGGCAGAAAGAATGAATGTACCACAATGGTTTACCTCATTATCACTTTTATTTATTCATGAACTAGAAGTGCTCCAAGAGTAGAAACCTCAGCCATGGTATCTCAGGTGAGTTACTGGTAATCTTGCACTATTAACAAATCCTTTATAGTTTCACTGGATCCATAATTCAAGGTCGAAGTGAAAATAATTTTTATGGTCAATTTCTGCCATATCTACGGGACATACAGAAAAATTGAAAAATCATTTCTCTTCACCTCTTTGTGAAACAATGTATAAAATAAGTTGCAAATATATACAACACAAATACAAAATAAATATAACAAATAGGATGTGCAAGGACGTAAATTGTTAGTGTTTGTTGTTTTCGGACTGATTAAATATGATCCAGCATTTTAGGATAATTAAAAATGTGTAAAATGTATTCATCGTAAAAAAACAACAACAACAACAAGATGAAGATGAATCTCCCTCCTGAGAAGAATATTGCCAGTTCATGTTGGCTCTGCCAAGACTAAAGCTGAGCTCGGACAAACAGATTTGGCACGCTCAGATCAGGACGTGAAACACTCTTAAAGTTTAAACAACCTCAGTTTCCAAAGACTTGACCTGAGTTCCCTTACATAATAACCCAGATAAAGACATCTTGTTGTATAACAGCTTTGATTTCCGTCCCGGTCCCTGAGAGGTCAGCGAGCATTACCTCAGACATTAAAACTCTAAACAGATGTGAGGACTGAAGGTTTGATTCTTTAATTACCAAACTGAGTCACGATGTAGAGTCAGCGCGGGGACATTGTGTTCTAGTCGAGATCAAGCAGATGGTCATCCAAGATAAAAACAGGACAATTAGAGATATTAAAGGCTGAAATAAACACAAAACTTCATCTGATGCTGGAGAGATACCATGAGAATGGAGCCATGGGGAGGTCTCTGCAAAAGCTGATTATCAGGAGAGGGTGTCCAGGGGTTTAAACGTGCCATGGGTTCTCATTAAGTGCCTCTGCAAAACAACAAGAAACAGTTTTTCAGGCAGAAGACTTTATTTAAATATTTGAGGCATGAAGGGAGCAGTGGTTTGCACTGTTGTGTTGCAGGAAGAAGGTCCTTCAGGTGGGATCCAATCGCAGGGCCACATAGAGAGACAGACAATCAATCAAGGGCAGCTAGAGCCACCAATCAACCAAATGAGCATGATTTTGGTCTGTGGGAGGAAGCTGGAGAGCCTGGAGAGAACCCATGCATGCACAGGGAGAACGTGCAAACTCCACACAGAAAGGCCCTGGGATTTGAACCAGCAACCCTCTTACTGTGAGGCACTATCTGCTGACTCCCAATGATGAGAGTAATCCCATGAAATCCAATAAAGCAACATCGCTGCAATACAGGAGGGGATCCACAACTCTCCCATAATCCAACCGGCCACACCACACAGCTGTTTATTCTTGTGATTTATAAATAATCCATCCATTATCTAAACCACTTTGTCCTTTTTGAGGTCACAAGATGCTGGAGGCTTTTCGCACGTTCCAGTTGACTTTGAAGGTCAGACTGTCCAAGTTAAAAATTAGATACGACACTGGGACACTGGTCAGAAAGTCAAGTAATCTTGAGGAAGCCTTGACCAGCTCTTACCTGGGTTGTGACGTAATTCTGTTAGAATATCTTCTTAATGTCTTTGTGTTTGTGCTGTATGTGGATTGTGAGAGTGGGTAGGATCTTGTATTTTCATTGTATTTAATCTTCTACTTTTTATTTTATTTTATTTTTTCATAATTTTTTGCTTCACGATTTTGTATGAAATGATGATTTTCCTGCCCTTAGAGAGGCCATAACATGAGTTTGGGGGCTCATCCAGGATTCTGAGACCTTTTTGCACCCCAACAAAATCAAACCCCTAAACATAGCATGTGAAAATACAAACTTACGCAGGGTTCACTTTCTGGCATAAATCAGTCACCACCATAATTGCAAACTATTGATGACGTTGAAACTTTGACAAGCTGGTGGCGCTAGAGGAAAAAGTCACAGAGTCGCCAAACTCCTCAGAGTTAGATCTTATGCCTTAGAGAAGGTTTGCACCAAATTTCATCTCAATCCATTAAAGATTATTAAAGTCATTTTGGTCTGAACTGTTAGTGTTGAAGCTAACGCCTTTCCAGCAGACAAACGGGAGGAACATTCCAGTTTCTGAATCTGAACCATCAGCACGAATGAAAATCAAAGATTAATATGAGCAGAAGTCTATGTGCACCCTCTAAAACACTATTTTTAAACACATGCTTCCGGTTTGTTCCTCAAATCTGATGAGCACCAGGCTTGAATCTCATTTTAAGGAGCTGTTATACAGATGGTTTCAAGCCGACGTCCTCATTTTTTTAGCCAAGTTTAACACAGTTTGTTCTGAAAGTTTTTAAAGAAAGAGAAAAGATGAAAATCCTTTTTCTCTGAATCACTCCCTCACACTCCTGATCACATCTGATTGTAATTAAACTCACTCTGATCCTCAGATGTCAGGGTTTCTGAGCTCTGAAAACATATCCATCTGCCACATCGATGAGATGATCGGGGAGCTTCAGAGTTTCAAGACTCATTTAAAGAGAATGGTCTGAAAAATAGAAAATATCCAGTGAGCAGCGGTGTTCTGTGTGAAAATGCCGTGTGGTCAGAGGTCAGAGTGATTAGAGATGACAGAAAGGCAACAAGAACTTAAATTACCGCTCACGACAATCAAGAAATGCAGAAGAGCATTTCTGAACTAACAACACACTGAAGCAGATGATCAACCACACCAGGTGACACTCAGTGTTAATTTTGACAGCACTTTTTAATTTAGTTTTAGTTATAGTCTTTAGCCAAAAATATCTTTTAGTTTTAGTCATAATTTAGTCATCTAAATTGTTTTAATTTTAGTCTTGTTTTAGTCGATGAAATCTACTGTAAATTTAGTCGACTAAAATATGAAGTGTAAAGGGTAAGGCATTTTCTATGTTTCCTTGAATTTCTGAAGTCATGTTTTACACTTGGATAAAATGAAACATCTAATAACCCTTTATTGAATGCTAGTAAAGTCTGAATGTATAAATGAACAGAAACAAATTGAACTTTTGTGTGAAATGCAGTCATTTTTATTTAGGCTACCTGGCAGAGCATCTCAGTTACAATACCAGAACTGACAACAAACAGTGAAACTGTGAAAACATGGTAGTCACAACATCGTTTATTTGTCCAATTTTTTAGTCAAAAATATCCTCAAGACTTTCTAAAACTTCATATTAATTATGGGAAATTTCTCATACCCCCTCCTTTCAAGTGAGGTCCAAGTTTGTCTTCGTTTCAAGGGCTGTGTAGCCCTTCGTCTTAACCTTACAGAGAATTGGGACGCCCCTTCACTAGACGTGAACGCAAAAACAAAGGCTAAGGGGTAAGACAAGGGCTAAGGGGTACAACTGGGATTGACTCTAAGGCCAGAGAAACTGAATGAATAAACTTCAGTAGATTTGAGTTTTTGCAGTACACATGTTGCTCGGTAGCTGTTATTTTCAAAACTTTTCACTCTGGACCCCAGTTTCAAAAGTTTGTGGATTCAGGCACTCCGAGCACGAACACAATGAAAACTCTCTGTTTTCGTCCAATTGGGCCCTGAGATCACTGTACTCCACTGACCTTCACAGTCACTAGATCTCAATCCAGTAGCCCACCTTTGGGATGTGGTGGAACAGGAAATTCTCATCATGAATGTGCAGCAGACACATCTGCAGCATGATGCTATCATGGAGATGAGAACTTCATCTTGTTGAGTCTGTGCCATGAAGAATTAAGGAGCTCTGAAGGCAAAAATGGTTCAAGAAAGGTTTCCATCTTGTTGGTACACCTTGGACAGATTTTATTCTCTGTTTTACTAAAAGAAAAGCATCAAAAGTGTAAGACCACATGATTGTGTGTAGAGTAATCAAAAGGCCTTGTATTTGTCTTCACCGTGGCTTCCAAAAGACCAAACGCCTCCCGTCTTGGTTGAAGTCGGGACTTTTCCCCCTGCAGGCTGCTCTAACATAAAACAGACTCAAACCTCCACCGTTGATTCATTGGAGACAGATGCAGGGAAACAAAAATAAAGATCACAGAGGAAACTATTGTTGCAGACTCATCTCTGAGGATGGAGGGACCGAGCTTGTGTCCACGAGCGGGAAAATGAGTCCGTCTTTATGGGAAACAAATGAAATCTCCTCCACAGACTCTTCTGATCAAACGCAGCTGACATCTTTAAAAATGATTTTCAGCTAAAAAGAGTTTTTTGTTCTGTTCTGCAAGATCATAAAAACAACAAAAAGGCTAAAAATGTGCTGAATTCTTCCACTTCAGCATCAGATGACTCTGCTGTTGGTCTGTTTCATGGTTGATGAATCATGGTTGGTGTGATGACTACCTAAAGCCTTACTCATGGTTTATCTAAGCTGACATGTCTCCGTCCATTTACATTTTTCTTGTGATAATAGTGAAACAAAAATGGAAATAGTGACTGAAATTTTTACTGTCCAGATCTCCTGAATATTCAGATCATCACAAAATGGCTTTACTATCACCAGTTTCTGCCACGACCTTATTAAACCATAATCAAGGATATTGGTGATTGTGAACATGCCTTAGCAGCCTTCTAAAATGAATGTATGAACCTGAATTAAAGGAAATATGAGCTCTTCAAACTGCTTTGACGCTGTTTGACTACACATTATAAATCTTCATCTTCATTACAAAAGGGAACAAATGACATTGATCATCACAAAGAGGCAACTGTCCAGGTTTCTCTCATCATTTTTGCTTGAGGTATTCTGTTGCTACTCGTTATTCATTCCTCTTTTCTTTTACTCTCCACATTGTGCAGTTTTTGGTTTTGATTATCTCTTCAGGAAATTCTCCAGGATCAAACTCTGTGAGTGTTGGCTTCAAGAGGTGAAATAAAGCAGCCTCTGAATCAAACTGTGACACATTCGGCCTCCAAGTCAGAGTTTTTTTCATGTAAGTATAATTTTTGGCGTTTTATGCCTTTATTGACATGAAACATTTCTACTCTATTATATTTAACTTTGAAAACGTGCTGTACTGTGCAGTTTAAAGACGTTTTCTCAAATCAAAGACAAAACAGAGCATATAAGTACAAAAATAAGACATCTTTATTGATTATTCTTTGGAGATGCATGATTGAAAATGTTGCATCATTAGATTTGAAGAGTTAAATGAAGCTGTGTGGTACAAAAATAATCTTTTTTGGTGATTATGGCATCAAATCAATATATTAAAGGGACAAACAAGGACCATTTCATACAAATGTTTATAAAAATAAGTTACAGCATAATTACATTAAAATATATTTTAAATCAGTCATGTGTGGCACCTTAGCGTCTCTTCTCAAAGTAAACATTAGAGCCATTTCTGTGCACAAACTCCTTCAGTCCATCATTTTCAGTCCTCATGAGTAGAATCTGTGATATGGCAGCAGCGGCACAGGAGCGAACACGTGGAGAGGAGGACGCTGCTGACAGAAGAGAGGACTGAAGGAGAGGGAGGAGCACACAGGAGGAGGAGGAGGAGGAGCAGAGAAGGAGGTGAAGAAATGCTCTTCCTCCCCCTCTGACCCCTGCTGCCTCTCCTTCTTCCACTTTGTCCTCCTGTTCTGGAACCAAATCTTCACCTGGGTCTCCGAGAGCCGCAGGGTGGAGGCGATGCTGTGCCGCTCCATCACCGACAGGTAGTGACACCTGTGGAAGCTGCGTTCAAGGACCTGCAGCTGCTGCAGCGTGAAGGCCGTGCGGATGCGGCGGCGTTTGGCTTTTGACCTCTGCTGCTTCACCGAAGCCTCCTCTTCTTCATCTTCATCCTCCTCTGGGCTGCTGGTGACACCTGCTGGAGGATGGAGCTGATCTCTGGGTTCAAGTCTGTGTGAGGGAGCATCTGGAAAAGGAAGGAAAGACATGAATAAATCTGCAGATTTACAAAAAAATAAAAATATTTTTGACCATTTTGAAGACTAGACTGAAAGAGGTGGGTTTAGTAATTTTGGAAATGTTTGTAAAGACCAACTTTCTGTAATTTGCTTGAAAACATTTTAAAGCTTTTATAGGGGATTATGAAGTTCAGTGAAACATTTTTAAGCAAAATAAATAAGAAAAATATCATTAGCAAAGAGCAAAAGATTTTCTTGACACTGTTTAAATTGCAAACATAAAGAAAACAGCTTGTACATCCATGACAGTGTTAATTTTGACAGCACTTTTAATGTATAGTCTTTTCCCCTAAAATATCTTTTAGTTTTACTCATCTAAATTGTTCTAGTTTTAGTCAGGTTTTAGTTGATGAAATTTCACAACATTTTAGTCAACAAAATCTACTGTAAATTTAGTCGACTAAAATATAAAGTGCAACGGTCAAGGCATTTTTTATGTTTCCCTGAATTACTGAAGTCATGTTTTTCACCTGGATAAATTAATTAAAGTTTTTTATCAACAACAACCAGTTTCATAAAATGTGTCATTTTTTTTCATCTAATTAGCACTGTTGAAGCCAAGTGGATATATTCCTACCTTGTTCCTACTTTCTACATGACCAAGTTCGGTCTGATTTTCTCTGTCAGACGTTTTAGTGTAGTTTTTATTTGTTGATGAAAATGTCAGTTAATTTAGTTTTAGTTTTTGCCCTTGTGCACTTGTTTTTATTAGTTACTGTCTGTCTGAGCTCAAGTACTAGGTGAAAGATGGGAAGAAGGTGAACACATTTGACAGCACTTTAGGATTAATTAAATAAGGATTATCACCACAAATGTGACATTTCTTGTGGCTCTTCATCTTGTTGCCATCATTTGATAAATAGTAAGGCCCTTAAATGTTATATTTGTGGTGATTATCCTCATCTAATTGACTTTGGAGCACCCTCTGATCTGAAGTTTTCACTCCGACACTGTTTTTAATCCAGAAATAGTATGTTGGTCATTTTTCACAATATTTCAACAAGTGGGTGAAACTAGGAACAAGCCAGGGTCACCCAGTTTTACCCACATGCCCAAACATGGCAAAAATATTTTATGTGCATGACATGATTGCTTTTAGGTTTACTATTATTTGCTTTGTGCCTCCACTCTGCAAAAATCGGAACAAAAAAATCGATTCTTCCTGCGAGCCGAGCCAAATGATCCGGATCACTAAAGAAACACGGATTGCTCATTGTTACAACTTAAAAGAAATGCAACCCTTGCTGGATGTGCATATTTTTAAGGTCAGTATCTCTAATTCTGCAGATATTTAGAGGTTTTTTCTTAATCTTGCTCCTCACCTGGTGTCTCCGTGTCTTCCTCGCAGCTTCTCCTCTTGGTGAACTTCTTTGGGTCGAGGATGTCCTCCACAGAGAAGCTCGTCCTGTGGGTCTGGGGGAGTTTGTCTGCAGGCTGCATGGCTCTGGATCTTCAGGTAATCTGCGTTTCTGTGAGCACTCCTCTGGTTTAAATACTCTGGCCCTCCTCGTGCACGCGCCTGCACATTAACATTTTATTTTAAAGTTAGTATCAGTCGGAAAAAGACACGCTCCGACCCCCTCTCGGGCCCTTTAACATGTTAATGCCCCTCCTCTGGGGGTCAGTGCTCGGGTTATTTATTGCGGGGCATGTGGTTAAAATGTTTCTCCTTTCTTCTCCTCCGTGTTCCTCTTTGTCGCTCCTCTTGTCATGATTTGTTAATGCTGGATTTTCCGCTGGTGGAGGACACGTGAACGCCTCTTGTGATGTTAATTGATGGACTCTTCATTAAAGGGAAAGTCTGCGCCTTTTCTCTGTTTCTGAAGAGACACTTGTTCTGTTTGAGCAGCAGAGGAACCACAAAGCATCTCAGTTTAATGAGAAACCAAGAACAGGTTTATGAGAGGCCATCTGATCACTGAGTAGAGACAGGAGGGATGGACATAACCCGAGAGACTGCATTTTATATCCTGACTATATCATAATTTTGTCTGCGTTCATGCATGTGGCATGAATTTTGGCAGGATTGAGTATTTTTATTTGATATTGTTATTTCCAGCTCAGCACCTGCAGTAAGCCTAAAATACACTGAGCACAAATAATTGTTACACTCGGACTGTTCAGGGCAAAAAATGTTCCAGTGAAACCCATTTAAACTGCAGTCTTTGATCTCACTTCCATTAAAGCATAATACATGGTTGTTATAATAACTATGTTTTACTACTGGCCTTTTCCTTGGAACTGATCATTTTTACCACTCTGCATTAGATTTAACCAAATAAAATGTGTGTGAGAATTTGACACCACACACACAAAAAATAATTCATAAGAATCAGTGTTGCTACTTATCATTGACAATCCCAGGCTGTAATAATCCAAAACAAAAAAACTAATTTGCACGTAATTTTTATTTTTCATTTAAAAGCAAAAAGGTGGCATCGTGACAAAATTCAAAGGCATTTAAAGGGTCAAAATATTTTTAAAATTATGAACATTTGTTGTGTGTAATATTTTTACAGCTACCCTATGAAAGGGCATCTTTGGACTTAGCAGTATGAGTATGAGTATCTGTGCAGAAAATAATAATGCATAAAAATCAGAGTTGGTGCTAATCACTGACATATACCAGTAATGTAATGTAATAATTCACAACAAAAGAATCTGCTGTTGTGTGTACTGTACTGAAAATATACTGAGAAAAAAAATTCAGTTTTTTTTCACGTAAAAACATGGTGGTATCATGAGAAAAACCTTCCTTTTAAAATACTAAATGGTTGAAATATTTTAAAATTTATGAATATTTGATGTTTACCAAGTGGACTGATGCTGGTTCAAAAAAAGTCTAAAAAAGTTGTAAATAATATCAATATATACTACTTTTTTAAAGCTACCTTATGAAAAGTGTATTTTTTGTGCTTAGCAGTATGAGTGTGAGTATCTGTGCATAAAATAATAATACATTAAAATAACTGTTGCTGCAAATCTTTGGCATATCTGAGGATGTAGTAACCCTAAACAAAAAACTTACTTTTCATGAAGTATACTGAAAATAATATTTTTTGTGTGTGTGTTTTCACCTGCAAACATGGTGGCATCATGACAAAAATCTGGCATTTATAGGGTTAAAATATCTAAATATTCATGAATATGTGATGCGCATGATTTGAACCCAGGTTTACAAATCAAACACAAACTAATATCAGTATGTAATATTTTTTACAGCTGCCTCATGAGAAGCACATTTCTTTGTGCTTAGCAGCTTAAATGTGAGTATTTGACACTGTGCAGAAAGTAATAATATATTAAAATTGATGATGCTGCCACTCAAAGACATTACTATGATGTCATAATCCAGAACAGAAAATCTACATTGCATGTAGTATAATAAAAAGAATTCATTTGTGTTTTTTCCATCTAAAATATGGTGCCATCATAACAAAAGCCTGGCATTTAAAGGTTAAAATATCTAAATATTCAAGAATATTCTATGTGTATGATGTGGACTGATGTTGATTTAAAAATCAAATAAATAAAATGTAAATCACATCAGTAAATCATATCTTTTATGGTTACCTTATGAAAAGTTTTTTGTGCTTAGTGGTATGAGTCTGAGCAGACATTGCACTGGAAATAATAACACATAAAAATCAATGTTGATGTTAATCTTTGAAATATCCCAGGATGTCATAATGCAAAACAAAATATCTACTTTGCATGTAGTACAAAAAAATTGTGCTACAAAATTCTTCACAGGATCATTCTGTGATAAATTTCCAACCAGCAACAGCACCTGAAGCATTTAGAGAAGAGTCAAGAGACAGTTAATGAAGGTTTTATGCATAATTCTGTGTTTTAATTAGAACAGAAACATGCAGGCTTTATTCGTCAGTACACAAAAGTGATGATTTTAACACTAGAGGTGCTCTGAGGGCAAAAACCTTCAGTCAAACCAAAGCAGTTCTGACACTGTTGGCCGATTTGTTCTCAGAAATGTAGAAAACTGCTCTATCGTGTGATGGTAACAAGTCATTGATAAAAGAAACCTGGATCTGCCTTCATGTTCAGACCACCTCCTTGTGCTTAGACCAACAGAGTTGACCTGAAACCTGCGCTGACCTCATATCGATCATGACGAAAAGAACCTCCATCACTGCCTTGTTTATGTGTTACTGTGAGCAAATGACTCGGTTACCTCCACAGTCCCTGTAACAGTCTGTCTTTAGACCCACATTATCACCCATAGCACCTTAATATCTACTCAGTGAGCGTCCCTCTCAGGGTAATGGGGGATAACGGGGGGGTAAAGGGGGTCTTGGGGGGAGTCATCACTCCTGTGGAGAGTCCTGCTGAAGTTGGCAGCTGTCGGCCTGCAGACTCCTGCAGAGCGGCTGGTATTGAGCCGAGCAGAGAGGGCCGGAGCTTCAGGACAATTAGCAGATGTCACCAGTGGTTTGACCCGCTCTGACCCCGAGCTTTGTGCTGAGGGGATGGGGGCGAAATGGGGAGACATCAGGGGGGACGTAGAGGAGGGAGAGATGGAGAAATGATGAAGAGAAGCTGGAAGTTAAAGCTGAAATGTGAGGAAACTGTTTCATCTGCATCCACCACCACTGTGACGTTTGTTTTCTACGCACAACAGCTGATTAAAAAACTGCACATGCCCCATGCAAGGAGAAATATTTATTTATAAATTAATTATAGCAAGTGACAAAATATACTTCAATCTTTATTTGTATAGCTCCAGTTCATAACAAGTGTTATCTCAAGACACTTTACAACAGAGCAGGCTGAAGACAAACTCTTAATTATAGATACACATAAATGTATATATACAAATACATATAATAAATATATTTTTATATACACATACATACAACCAGAGATGTATCCAGCCAGGCAGAGACAACGGGACTAAAATCACATTTGTCTCTGCTGAATATAGACTCAATCAATCAATCTTTATTTTATAGCACAATATTTGTTGAATATAAGTTAAGGCAGCTGTGATTGGATGTCCGTCTTAACTCATCCAACCTTTCCACACAACCAAAGTAGCTGTGATTAGATATATTCCTAACTTGTCCCTACAGTTAATTTTAGTTTTAGTTTTTGTCCATGTGCACTTGTTTTCAGTATTTACTGTCTAGTTTTCATCAGGTTGTTGAGCTCTCTTGTTGAAAAAGGTTGTTGATGAAAACTATAAATAATTACTCAGCTATATTAACCCTGGTGGAGCGAGGGGTGGAGGGAATGCCAGGCACACTCTTGGGCTGGTGCACCAAATACAAGATCAAGGACCCAGAGACGATCCCCATGTTTGTGCTGGATGAAGCTGATGTTATAACCATTGTATTATTAGATATAATTATGATTATTCTGCTGTCAAAGGTCAATACGTGCAGTGAAAATTAGACCTCAAAGCTGGATTATAATTTGCAGTCAGGTTCTCCAAGACAAAAAGACGTCCAACTGTATCTGCAGACATGCTCCAAACGTCACAGATGTGTCTCTGCAGGAGGAAAGAGGAGGAGCGATCACGACTATTATCCTCCTCACAAAGGCTCCCAGGCATTTATTGCAACACCCAGGGGTGCTCTGAGCATTCCCCTGCTCTTTGTGAGCCGTCTGCTGGCACACTTTGCTTTTGTCACTGGAGCTGAACGGCCCTCACAAACTTTAAAACACTGTTTGACTTTGAGGACGTACGAGGGGTGGTCTCTCGTCATTACTTTGAATTTTATGTTCCTGTTTACTCTGCAGACGCTGAATGGAAATGTTCACAAAGTAAAGAAAGCATTAGCACGTCTAAAACACCATCAGCTGTTAGAGTCAGGGCCTCTCTGCGCTTCTTTTCTGTATTTAGTTTTAAAGATGAATGTGCAGATCAGGATCCGCTGCTGCTGCTCATCAGTGATAAAAAATAAATGTTTTAATTTAAAGAAAAAGCTGCAAACGAGGAAATTTGCTGCCCAGATTCACAGTAATTATCTTCACAGATCTTCTTTTTTTTTTTTTTACCAGTGTTTGTCTGTCTGTTAGCAAGATACTGTATGCTGAAAAGATTTTGATTAAATCTTTTGGAAATTTCAGTAAAGACACAAGGAACAACAGTTTAGATTTTTGTGGTGATCCAATCCCAGATGCAGACCCAAGACTTTTTTTTTTTTTTTTTAACCCTGAGGCCACTTCAAATATTTCTTACACTTGTACACAAAAAATGCACTTTTCATAAGGTAGCTATAAAAAATATTGAAATTATCTCTGATTTTTTTAGGTTTGATTTTTACAGCCAACATCAGTCTAAATCATAAACATCAAATTTTCCTGAATATTTAGATATTTTAACCCTTCAAATGCCAGGATTTTGTCAAAATGCCACCATGCATTTATATGAAAAACAGAAAATCAATAAACTATACGCAAGTAGATTTTTTTTTTGATTATTGCAGCCTGGAATATGACAATGATTAGCAGTAACATTGAATTTTAGTTTATTTTTATTTTATGTTCAGTGTCAAATACATACACTCATGTCGCTGTGCATAAAATAAGCTTTTCATAAACTACCTATAAAAATATCATATATTGATATTATTTCCAGCTGTTTTGGCTTGATTTTTTTTCAAATATCAGTCCCAATCATAAACATCAATAATATATATTTTTAAATATTTTAACATTTTAAATGCCAGGTTTCTTGTCATGATGCCACTAGGTTACATGAAAGATAAACAGAAAAATAATATTATTTTCAATATACTACATGCAGAGAGGATATTCTTTTTTGGATTATTACGGCCTGTGATTTGTCAGTGTTTAACAGTAACATTGATATTTATGCATTATCACTCATTAATACCTACTCTATGGTTCCATTGGCAACATCTGGTGTAGAGCAGTAAAAACGATCAATTTAAGGCAAAAGGTCAGATTGACACCCAGATATAATACAAAGCATGTTTTATGCTTTAATGGAAGTGAGATCAAAAACTGCAGTTTGAATGGTTTTCAATGAGACATTTTTTGCCCTTAAGTGTCTGAGTGTAACACTTCTTTTTACACAGTGTATTTTAGACTTACTAAAGGAGCAGAGCTGGAAATAACAAGATCAAATAAAAATACACAGCCAAAGTTCATGCCATATGCATGGACACAGACAGAATTATTAATAAATGAAGAATGAAAAGCATGTAAAATGCACACAATAGTCTTTGATGGTTAAATATTTGTTATTATTGACCCATAACATAATGCAGTTTTCAACACTTTTAATGATAACTCAGCTAAGAATGTCAGAAATGAGCACTTCTGGTTACTTCTACTTTAGCAATTAAAAAATATATTGCCTATCTCTTCCCATACATTAATTTATTTGCAGTTTCATAATTTTGGTAATGTTGTTAAAAATGCCCATGTCTTACAAAGACATTATGCTTTAAAATAATACAATCTTCATTTTCTTTATCACTGATGGTTGTAAAAAGTTCTGAAACTTTCAAAAGAACGACAGATTAAACAAAAAAAGCATTGACTTAATACTAATAAGTTTAAAGTCAAGAAAATATGCAGGACTTCACTGGCATATTTTACAGGAAATTTCTAAAGACAGAACGATACTTTATTGTCTGTCCCAATCAGTGACAGAAATTCCTCTTTGACAAGAGCTTTAACAATAAATACAAAACATTCAGCACTCTTAAGACATTCAAACTCAAAGGATAAAACATTATCAAGAACAAGGTTAAACAAACAGCGACAGATAAAATCGAGTGCAGCTTGGTGCTCATTTGATTTTGTTCAGGGTGGTTATTGAAGAAGAAAAAAAGGTTTTTGAGTGTATATTTTCTAAAAGGTGGAGCAGCAGAAGGAGAGGAGCGATTTTTCCCATGTTTCAAGGCTGAAAACAGATTCTGGACACAGATTTGTGTGTAAGAAAGTGTCTCTTGCATAACATGGGACCTCTAAGTGTTGGTTGACAAAGCAAGACACTAACTTTGTCTGTCTATCCATCTATCTTATATCTATATAAACAGTCCATTTAAAAAAATCACCCAATGTCATTAGCATTACCTGTATTTTTTTGTCAACTAAAGTCATAATTTCCCACAATTTCTTCATAAAAACATGAATTTGTTGGCATATTTATGTATACCATCCATCAAAGTCATGTAAAAGTAAAACTCTATTTGACACAATAATAATAATAAAGTAAATGAATAAATAAATCCAAAAATATATGGCTACTGTCTGCTACTGCTCCTTCCTGTACTCTGTCTTCTTGTTACTCCTCATCCCCCCCAGTGAGGAGTATTACAGTTTGATAATAGTATTTTAACAAGATACTCATCTTTTCTACGTTTTATATTGTGTGTCAAGTTTCCCAAATACAATGTCTCACATGTTTTGGGTATCTGATATCATATTACTGCTCTTTATTCTGAATGCGTTTGTGTATGCAGTTCCCATGTCAACCTCTGATGTCGCTACTGAGCTAATCCATCACTGGAAACCGGAAGTTCCGGGTGAGTCTCGCGAGATTTTTTGTTTTCATTGATTTGAAAGATGGCGTCCGAAGGAGAGGCGGGCAGCGCTGCCACAACCGAACCAGAGACCGGAGAGGGGTTTGTCTCTTTTTTATCATATAATTAACGTCTTTGCAATAATCTGTGCTTTAAATCAAGCTTGTAATTACGACGTGAATCAAATCAATGCTCTTTTTCGGCTCTTAACACTGATCTGTTAGCAACGTGGCTAGCTAGCGTTAGCGCCCAAACAAACGGAGCATCACTCACAGAGCGGCTCTTACAGGAGAATGACATCCTTAGGTCAACACCTTTATCACCTCACAGACTCTTTATCCTCCTGAAAGTCTCTTTACAACATGATAATACAATATAAGGCATCTAACGTGTTAAAAGAGCTCATGGATTATTGTAGCTGTAAACCATTTACGCCTAAGTCAGTGCAGACTTTGACAATTTAACTATAAAATGTGAATTAAAATGTAAATGAGGGTAAAAGTAAAGCATAAAAAGACATACAGGCGCTGGAGAGTGACTAGAAACTTTCCATTTTTGTAAATTTACTATACAGATGTGCATTAGCCCACAGCATTAAACCTCATGATGGCCACAGGATGGGATTGTCGTTTAATTTCATTTTTAGGTTTTCAAATTTTGTTTCTAAAGAAGAGATTAGGGCTGCTCAATACTGGACCTTTGCTGGTATCTGATATGCCGATATGTTCTGAACTCATTATCACTGTTACTGGTGCAGAAGGTAGTGCACATGCCTCACAGCAAGAAGGTTGCTGGTTTGATCCCAGAATCAGTCAGGGCCTTCCTGTGTGGAATTTGCATGTTGTGTGGGTTCTCTTCAAGCACTTTGCTCCCTTCCACAGACCAAAACATGCTAGTTAGGTTAATTGGTGACTCTAAATCGCCCCTAAGTATGAGTGTGAATTGTTGTCTGTCTCTCTTTGTGGCCCTGCGATTGGCTGGCCATGGGTTCAGGGTGTACCCCACCTCTCTCTCAATGTCAGCCGGGATAGATTTTAGCCTGAATGGAATAAGCGGTATTAATAATGAATTAATGAATTAGCACTAATACTTATACCTATGGATGTACAATATTATCAATATGATATTGGTATTGGCAGATATGGACATTTTTGCAGACATTTACAGCTGACTTATTGTACATATTGGTCAGTAATATTTGCAAAAATTCACAGATGAACCACATTGCTTCACCTTATCATCAACTTCAACTATTATTATCCTGTGTGACATTTGTTTTGCAGAAGGCATCAGCACACCAGTAAATGATAAAACAGAAAACATACAGGCATGAGGAAAATCAGGAGAATCCTGAGCACAAGTGAAAAGTACAGGCACAAAACCACGAAAAGCTAAAGACTAAAGAATCAGACAAAGCTCCATAAAGTGCATTCAGTCAATAAGTGCTGTGCAGTAGATAAATAAACAGTAATGATGAACAGTCGAGGTAAAACAGATAAAAAGAGAATCAATAAATAATCAATAAGTAGTCAAGTAAATCAATCTTAAAATCAATCTTATCAAAAATGTACAAAATCACGCACAAAAAACAGGTCATGCCAATGGATTAAGGTTTTCAATGGCATCTGGAATAAAATAAGATGTGGCACGCCTTGTCTTGGTTCTAGGCACTCTGTAACATGACTGCATGTGTACACTAAAAATCAAGAGTTTCATTTTTAAATAGTTAAATGCTGCTTTATGTCGGTTCCTCATTCAAATATTCAGTCACATTGAAAGCAACAAGTCAGTTTTCGTAAAGTAAAGACTTTGTGCTCTTGAGGAAAAATATCTGTATCAATGATAATAAGTCCAGAAATTCTGGCATATCTGCAAAAATTGAATATTGTGCAACCCTAGATTTAAATGGTAGATTTTGTCATCTTTTCTACATCTATGCAATATATTTATGTTATGAATAATTGGTGAGCCATATTAAGAGAGTAGGAGGGCCACATCTGGTCTAAAGCCTGGAGGAAATGTCAGAATGCTGTATTTTGTTTTTGTTATTACTGTCAATTTTCTCCTTAAATTCTTGTTTTATGAATGGTGATTTTTCACCATCAGTTAAAATTAAATGAATTCATTATCCCTTAAAAATGCAGATCATTTGATAAAAGTTTGGTTAAGAGAGGATTCTAACAGAAAGCATCTTTATTTTTAAAAATTAAACATTGAAACTTTGTTCATCTAATGACTTCATTCCTAAATAAGTCACAAATTGTTAACAAAAGCAGATATATTTTAATATAAGGTTTCTAATATATTTTAATATAAGGTTTCTAATGTCCCCTTAGATGTGTAAACAATTTAATATAAATGTAAATTTTGCAATCTCTTGAGGCTTCATGCTGTTGTTTTCACAGTTTGACAAGACTTATAAATGTTGTTTTTTTGGTTGTTAAACTATAAAACATAGTGACGGATGTTTTAATCTTTTTTTCAGAGATGCTGCATTCGGGGAACTCCCCACCAGCATGGATACTGAGTCTTCAAACGGAAAGGAGGGAATGGTAACATCATTTTAGTTTTCTGTCTCTGACAGTTTTTCATGTTTCATTTTCTCATAGATGAGGTTGTCACTGATTTTTCTGTATTGCATGTTGTAGAAGTTATTGCAGCACCATTATAACATGACATTTTTTCTGTCAGGAGACAGCAGGTGAAGGCTCGGAGGCCGCCGATGCTCTGACGGGATCTGGAGACGAGGAGAGCGGGAGGCAGCTGGGCGAGGTGGAGCTGCAGTGTGCTCTGTGCATGAAGTGGTTCACTGCGGACACGTTCGGCATCGACACCGCGTATGTGAAGGACTTTGTTTGAAACTCAGTGAAACATCAACACTGATGCTACAAAACTTTGCTGAAATCTTTCTGTCTCTGCAGGACGTGCCTCCCCTTCATGACAAATTATGTGTTTCACTGCAATGTGTGCCATCACAGCGGGAACACGTACTTCCTCAGGAAGCAAGCAAGTATGTGTTCTGATGTGTTGTTACGTAGATAGTCATAGATGTTTTTGTTTATTTTCTGCAGAAGATTTAAAAATAAAAAAACTAGATTTTTTTTCTTCAACTGATTCCAATCATAAAGTTGTTGCAATGTTTGAAAAAAAAAAAATTCTAGAAATGTACAGTTTTCATGATGATAGGCCTTGTCAGGCTTTGCACAAGCACATGTTTAGGCTTTTATTTGTTTCTTAAATGAGATTAAATTGATCAGATGGTTCCATGTTAATATACTGTGAAATTAGCTCATCCTTCAGTGTTCATCCTGCCTATATTCGAACTATATAACCAACATTTTATGACAAAATTACAGCATGCATTTTAACTGTAAGAGGGAAAGTCGGTTTAGTTTTGGAGCACTTAAATCACAAACACAACTTGAATCATTTAATTTTTGTGTCATGTGGAGGGTTTTTTTGTTTTGAGAGGGAAAAAATGCTTAAACACATAAATCAAGTTTTGTTGAAAAAAATTAGGGATTTTATTTTTATGTTATATTTTCCACCCCTACTCTTTTATTATATGCTAGTATCTCCAAGCTAAACCTTTAGACCCAGTAACATATTCTTTCATGGATTATTAGTATTACTATTTTTATTGTTATTTATTAACATTATTATTATTATTATTGTTGTTTATTTATTTTTCAATTTACTTGAGTATCTGTGTAGGTACATATGTATGTAGGTGTGCACATAAGCAGCTATGAATGCGTGTGTATATGTGAATGTGTATGTATGTTAGTATGTATATGTACATGTGCATCTGCATGTGTATTTTCATGTCTGTATGTTTGTGTATGTATGGATGTATTTGTGTTTTTATAAAAACATAAGAGGTCCTAAAGATCGGTGGGAGGGGTGTTCAGTAAAGTTGGGGAATGTTCATGTTGGTTCACATTGGAAAAACTGAAAAATGTGATTCTTCTCGTTTTTCGGCTCTTTTTGTATGTTACTCAGTAAAATATATATTTTTAAAAATTACACGATTGCTTTGAGAGTGTTACAAGCGACTCTTTTTCTTATTTCAGACCTGAAGGAGATGTGTCTCACTGCGTTGGCAAACCTGACGTGGCGCTCCAGAACTCAAGATGAGCATCCAAAGACAATGTTTTCCAAAGACAAGGTTGTTATTTTTATTATTGAGAGACTTGTACGTTTTCCAAACTGTGATGTACCTTAAAGTAGGGCTTGACAACATAGCGATTAAATCGATTTATTTTAATTATTTTTTGCAGAAGATTTTAAAATAAAAAATCAAGATTTTTATCCTTGACTTACCCTAACTCCACCTGTGAGTTTCGGCAGTATTTGAAATAATACTTAAAATAAAATAATACTTTAAATACTGAAAACTGAGACTTTTCAAAATGGTAGGCCCTGCCATTTTTACAGATGCATTTCTAGGCTTTTTTTTTTTTTTTTTAACTGAGATTAAATGCTGACAAAAGAGTTCCATGTTAACAAAATGTGAAAATGGAGCAGCTTTCAGTGTTCATGTAGACAAGCCTTCATATGGCCTAACTACAAAATGAACATCTGATAATAAAATGACAGCAAGAACTCCAATTATAAATGGAAAATTCACTTTAGTTTTGAGATATATTTCAATAAATTTAAGGAAATAATTGTAAATCGAGTTTTGGGGAAAAAATAATCAGGGATTTTATTTTCAGGTCATATCGCCCGGCCCTACCTGAAAGTTTTAAATAAAACCCTGGTATTCCTACGTGCACAGAATATATTACGAAGTACCTCACTGACTGGTGATCTTATTATTTTCTTCCTTCAGAATGATGAGTTATGTTAGTATTGCCCTTCAGGCTCTGAGTCACATGTAAAACATTTTCCTCTGTCTGTAATACATCACAATAATATAAAAGTCTATAGAATAACAAATCAGCCCGCTCTCATTTGGGAATAAACAGCAGCAAGAAATGATGGATCACGTCATAAATAAATGATCCGACACATTTAGAGTTTATTGTTGACTGAATCTGCTCTCACTTCTGCCTGCAGGATATCATCCCGTTCATTGACAAGTACTGGGAGTGCATGACAACTCGTCAGAGACCGGGGAAGCTCACCTGGCCCAACAACATAGTGAAGACGATGGTAACGTATTAAATAACACTGACAAGCAGTTCTGGGACAATTTAATGTTTTTCTTGTTGAGGGAAAGAGGTTTACGCTGAGCTTTTCAAAGCTGGAGACTCAAATACAGCACCTGTACCCTCACAGAGCAAAATAAATAAATAAATAAATGCTTTTGTGCCTCGATTATGTTATACAGGTGGACACATAAATACAAATGCAGTTAAAAATATAACATCCTCGGCAGAGGTAAAGCCCAGCGAGGTTAAGTGACATAATTTTTTCATTCAGATTTTGAAGCCTTAAAAATACCAAAATATGCAAAATTAAAACTCTGGACCGACAACTCTAATTATTCCTTAAAAGATGTTGTAGTGATTTTATTTAGTAGCAAATCATGAAGTTGTGAAAAATTTTCTTGCACTTGCTTCACAGCAATAAGGTTGCTGGTTTGCATGTGTAATATTTGTAAACAACAGTGTTAATTACTTATTTATTTTTTTATTATATTTTATTTTTATGTATTGACTTCTGTTATTACTACTATTACATTTTGCCCTTCCCTGTGCTGAGTTAAAGGATACCACAAGTGAAAGAGCGAGAGAGGAAACTGCCTTACTTACACAAATGCATTGGTTTGTTTTCCAGAGCAAAGAGCGAGATGTTTTCCTGGTGAAGGAGCATCCAGACCCCGGCAGTAAAGACCCAGAGGAGGAGTACCCAAAGTTTGGACTACTGGATCAGGTACTGTTCACCCTCCAGCTGATGTGCTGATTATAAAACATAGATTAAGAAGCACTCGGGCAGCGCAAACCTCCGCCAAGGTAGCTCACATATTGCTGTTACATCTATAAGCAATAGTTCCATGATAAAGTTACCATCTTAATATGATTCATGACCCTGAAAACCCACATCTAGCACTCAGAATCAGTTGATATCATTATTAGACAGTTATTGTGCAAAAACGATCGTTCGTCCAGGTCTTAGTGTATACGCATCATTTACTGTATTAACTATTAACTAACTCGCTTATTAACTCCCACCTTCTTTTCTCTTTTATTGGGGGGCGTTGGGGAGGGAGTGAAGGGGCTCAAGGGACTGAGGGATCTTTTTTTATGTTTGTTTATCATTTTTTATTTTTTTCTTTATTTTTTTTAGCATTATTTTTTTTTTATCTTTTTTTCTCTCTCTGTCTTTTCTTTCTATTGTTGGTCCTTTTTTGTCAATTAAGGGGCTTGTGTATATATGTATATGTGTATGTTGGGTGTGTATATATATATATACATATATATACAGATCCCCTTTTTGAAGTATGACTAATTCCTTATATTATTTTCTTTATATTATTCTTTACTATTTCCCTCTCTGTACATGGACATATCTGTACATGTATCAGAATCAGAATTGTTTTTTATTGCCAAGTATGTGACACATACAAGGAATTTGACTCCAGCAGCTGTATTCTTTGGTACAAGGGAAGTAAGAAATAAAATTGGAAATAAATATAAAAATAGAGAATAAAGTTTAATAAAATTAAATGAAATATAAATGAAAAGAACTCTTAGCAAATGCAGTGTATGTACAAAATGTACATCAGGAATTTAGGACTGTATTTATCTGCACCTATGTATGTAAGAGGACTATTTTCTTTTTATCTATACTCCCTAGTGACAGGAATACCTGTGCAAGGATGGATGTCTATCTTCAGGCATTTATTTGATTTTGCTGTATATATATCCTTTTATTTATCCAGCACACACTGTCTCTGGATATTAACTGCAATAAAATATATTGATAAAAAACATAAACGGGCAAAAACATAACCTCCTTGGCGGAGGTAAAAAGGCTCAAGCTGTAAGTGAAGCATGTTTAATTTCATCCTTATGAATAATTTCTGTTTCTGTTTCCTTTTTGCAGGACCTGGGAAACATCGGACCGTCCTATGACACACAGAAACAGACCACAGCTGCTCCCACTGCAGGAGGGCTGAACGGTAAGGATGTAAAAAAAAAAAACAAAAAGCAGTTTAGTCCATTATTTTAAATGAATAAAAACAAAGAGGACTGTAAACCTCCTTAAACTGGTGTTAACCTCAGTTAAATATGATGATCATGGTGGTTTTGTGCGTTGTGTTCCAGGTGGATCTTCTTTCTCAGGTGAATATTTGGTATTTTGGCAGCTGATCCGTGTGTTTTTGTGTCCTGTAACCCTCTGGATAGAAGTTTGCCCACAACTCAAATCAAACCAACCCTCAAATTTAAGTCTCTAAAATTCACGGATGTGATTTTTGTGGGCAGCTTCATCCTCGTCCGGCTGTAACCTCCCTGTCTGCTCTGTCTGCCCTCCCCGAAAGCTTTACCCCTTTTTGATTGGTGGATATTTCTTCCCTGTCTCTGCTGCTTGATGCTGATTGGCTTAGAAATCCCCTAAAAATCTCCTGGCTGAAATGAACCCCTCATCATGAAATACATGTCAGACACAGCACCATTTCTGATGCGTCCTCAGCTCTCATCTAAAGCTGTTAGCTTCATTGTCCTTCCTCCTCTCAGAAGTTTATATATTTTAACAGATAAAGAGTCTAACAGTTATATAGAAGGAGTTGGACCTTTTTATTGAAGGTAAAAGACACTTAATTTATAAATTAACATCTTTTTAAATGCCCCTTTCAAGCCAAAAGGTGATCATCCAGAATAATGAGTGAAAAATTCTGGACAACTTTTGGTTTCTTTAGGTTATTGTTTTTTAATTGTATTTTTTAGGTTTTAATGGTAAGTTGGGAATAAACAGTTAAAAAACAGGGCAGCTAGATCTGCATTGTCAAGTTTGCTTGTTTGTCTATGAATAGCAAAGCTAAAGCTGTACCACTTTACCACCAAAATACAGGAAAATCAAATGATTTTTAAAGTCTGGGATACCACCCGAAAATGTAGGATTGTGCTTTCAGCTCAGCTTTTGTGCAGCCACCTCCTCTCTTAGTTTATCAGTTTGTTTGCTTTTCTTCTTTTATAGAAGCAAGTAATTTTATTTTTTGGTACAACTTGAAAACATGCAGTTGCTGTCTTCAGACTACACATTTTTTGTCATAATGTTATTTTTTCAATCAAATTAAAGAACAATACTTTTCTTTTTCATGTATTGTTTAATCCTTATGTATCATCCAAGCTTTTAAATCATATCTGCTCTTATTAATCATAAACTTTTTTGGGTTTTTCACCCAGACAGTGTCATCCCTGCAAATTTGATCTCTAATATTTGCCCAGTTTTTCTGTAAAAGTCTGAAAGAGAAAATGTAATCGCTCATCTCTTTGAGGCTAATTGTGTTCAGAAACCACTTTGCAACTAATTCCTGCCCCTTTTTTTGTCCCTGCTGTGTCCCTGTGTTTGACAAATGCTTTAATAACCTGCTCCCAGTGTGCAAGTCTATATGTGTGTCCAGCTCAGCGGTCACCAACCTTTAGCAAAAAAATCACCCGTGATGAAGACGATGGGGAAGCTAAAGCTACCCGCCCAAACTCTGAAAAACAACCACTAATAGTCACTTTGCCGTGGATATCATTTATATTAACCTATAATTAATGAAGTAGATGCATTCTTCAATCATCAGAAACCTTTTGAAAAATGATAAAAATCAAAATAAGATTGAATGACCTCTTCTGATCGAACTAAGAATATAACATATTTAACAGTCAGACTATCATGCGTATTATAAAATGATGGAATAAAGGAGTTTAATCCAGTTAAATGCAAACATTGACTCAAACCACATATCCTTGTTTATGCGAAACAGTCGGTGGTGTCAGATCTACTGTTACTGTGTCGAGATCTTCAGGTTGGTGACCCCTGGTCTACGCTCAGTGGCTGTGTTGGAGGAATATCTAAAAGAGGGGTTGTCTAAACATGGATATAAAACAGAGCAGACATTCTTGGCTACTTGTGTGTACCTAATAAACTGGCCCCAGATTGGGATAAACTGCCTCTGCCTGTATGTGAATGAAAGTGTTAAAGTCTTTGTTCTAAAGTTTGATCTCTGTCCTGTTTTTAAGGTGCTCTGGCCCCCGGTCCAGGAAAAGGAAGAGGGGCCAAACGTAAGCAGCAGCAGCAGCAGGAGGGAGCAGCAGCAGGAGCAACCAAGAGGACGAGGAGGTGAGAAACACACACATGCACAGGAATCGGGGGCCCTGCTGAAAGAGCTGGGACACGGGGCCCCTTCAGGTCTAACTGACCGTCATGTTAATACAGGCTGTAGTTTTTGTTTCCTGAAGGGACGAAAACAAACAACATTTCAAGCTTCTCTCAGGAAGCAAAGAAAGAGAGATTTTCTTTTACCAACGTCAGAGCTATCATGCCGACCAAACTATGAAATGAACAAAAGAAAAGGCTTTTAGGGCCCGTTTACACGACAACGAAAACTTCAGAAAACAAAGAGTTTTGGTTGTGTTTGTGCCTTCAGTTTACACTAGAACGCTGCCCGGAGTGTCTGAATCCACAAACTTTTGTAACCAGAGTCCAGAGTGAAAAGTTTTAAAAACGTTTTCATCTCTATGAAAACAGGAATCGCCGTTGTACGGGAAAACGATGATGCGTGGTGCATGTGCAGTACTCTTTCAGATAAAGGTTTCACCTATAACAACAACAATATCTATGGCTGAGCAACTACAGAGCAACATGTGTGCTGCTAACTGTGCTCGGTTTGTTATCGCTCTTCCAACAAAATGTGGATTTACTGCGTCGATACTCTGACCAGCAGAGACACGTTTGTTATATTCACCAAGGGCACTGCAAACCTACATCGCCAACTACTGGCCTGGCATGCACGCTACGGTGTTTTCAGTCTTTCTGGTGGATTCATGTGAATGTGGAGTGCTTTTGAAAACACAAAGGAAAAACCTTTCTGTTTCTGGTGAGAACGTCGCCGTGGGCCCTTAGTCTCTTGCTAGTCTCTCAAAGTCCTCTGCAGGACTGAGGTCTGAGAGGGTTTTATGTGATCAGTGTTAATTTTGACAGCACTTTTTAATTTAGTTTTAGTGTTTTGGCTAAAATATCTTGTAGTAGTTTTAGTCATAATTTAGTCATCTAAATTTCACAACAGTTTCAGTCGATGAAATCTACTGTAAATTTAGTCGACTAAAATATGAAGTGTAAAGTGTAAGGCATTTTTTATGTTTCCTTGAATTTCTGAAGTCATGTTTTACACTTTGATCCCACCACCACCAAGCTAAGGCAGCTGTGATTGGATGTCCCTCTTAACTCATCCAACCTTTCCACACAACCAAAGTAGCTGTGATTGGATATATTCCTAACTTGTCTCTACTTTCTACATGACCAAATTAGGTCTGATTGGATTAAGTCTCTGTCAAACATTTTAGTCTAGTTTGTATTTGTTGATGAAAATGTCAGTTAATTTAGTTTTTGTCCATGTGCACTTGTTTTTATTAGTTACTGTCTAGTTTTTGTCAGGGGAAAAAAGGTTGTTGACGAAAATAATTAGTCGATAAATTAACACTGCATGTGATCCTCATAATCAGACTGAATTCAGCTAAAAACCCTCTCCCCTTCACAGTGACCCCCTGTTCTCGGCTCAGCGCCTTCCTCCTCATGGGTACCCTCTGGAGCATCCCTTCAACAAAGACGGGTACAGGTACATCCTGGCAGAACCAGACCCCCACGCTCCAGACCCTGAAAAACTAGAACTGGACTGCTGGGCCGGGAAGCCGATCCCTGGGGATCTTTACAGAGCCTGTCTGTACGAGCGGGTGCTGCTCGCCCTGCATGACAGAGGTACGAGGATTTACAGATACAGGTAATGTTTTTAACTGATAAACAAAGCTCACTGAACGACGTCTTTATGTCTCAGCCCCTCAGCTGAAGATCTCTGACGACCGTCTCACTGTGACCGGAGAGAAAGGTTACTCCATGGTGCGAGCGTCTCACGGCGTGAGGAAAGGTTCCTGGTACTTTGAGGTCTTTGTTGATGAGATGCCCTCAGAGACGGCAGCCAGACTCGGCTGGTCCCAACCGCTCGGTCAGTAAAGCCTCATTTTTACTCTAACTTTGTCTATTTCTGGTATTTCTGACAAATCTTAAAGGGATACGCCAAGTTTTTGTATTCTTTTCGTGTCTTGCCTCACTCCTAAGTCAATGACAAGCAGATAGACACCATTTTTTGACTGTGCTACAGTAACATGGAAGAGACGGGCAGAGCTCACCCACCGCTAATTAGCTCAGCTCAAACACTGGGAGTCAGTGGGTAGTGTTAGCCTGCCTCTGCCTACAGTCATCAGATGAAGTTTTCAGAAACTCTGAAAAGTCCTGTGTTCCTTTTTGACTGTTTTTTACTGTGTTCTGTTACGTTATCTATTTTTAGACTAAGATTAGCACTTTCTGTAATTTTCGAAAGAAATATGAAGTGCAGACAACTTTGTGGATTTTGCCTTATGTCTTATGTAGCTGCTACTAGAAATGAGACTTTTGTCGGGGTTTTTTTTGTAAAGAAGAAGAAGACATTTACTTTGTTATTCTGGAAATGTTTGTATTTCAGGTAACCTTCAGGCTCCTCTGGGCTACGATAAGTTCAGCTACTCGTGGCGGAGCAAGAAGGGGACGCGGTTTCACCAGTCGATAGGGAAACATTACTCATCTGGTTACGGTCAGGGAGACACGCTGGGCTTCTACATCGAGCTGCCCGACCAAACCGAGACCGCCAAATCTCTGCCCGACACGTACAAGGACAAGGTAACGACCCAGAGACCGCCAAGACAGCACGGACAGTCAGTGCTGTCAAAATGTGCAGCACTTTTCTTCATCACTTCATGTTTCCTCTCTGTGTTTGGCACTATTTTACATCCATGTGTTCTTCCGCCTGTGAGCATTGATTCAGACAGTCTGCTGTTTCGCTCTGTGTGCCGAACAAGTACATGCTGTAATTTTGTCATTAAATGGCTGAAAGCTGAGCTATTTTCACAGAATATTAACACTGGACTCTCTGATCAATATTTAATCTCATTTATAAAACAAATACAAGCCTTAATATGTGCTTGTGCAGAACCTGACAGGGCCTACCATCAAGAAAACTGTAAATATTCAGTATTTATATTTTCAAACATTACAACAACTTAGGAGTAAGTCAAGAAAAAACATTTGATTTTTAATTTTTAAATCTTCTGCAGAAAATAATTAGAATGAATGGATTTAATCAATATATTGCCCAGCCCTACGGAAAACTCACACAATTACACAAAATAACTGTTCCCACCAGCAGCAATGGACCTTACTGGTCGTCTCAGCTTGTTCAGAACGTTTCAGGACTTCTCAAGTCAACTGTTTTCTCTTTCCAGGCGCTGATCAAGTTCAAGAGCTACCTGTACTTTGAGGAGAAGGATTATGTGGACAAAGCAGAGAAAAGCCTCAAGGCGATGTCGCCAAGTAGGGTGAGAAAAGCTCTGAGAATGAAGAACCGATCAGAAAAGTAGCTTCATTCAACCAGTGGAGCTTCAAGGGAGGCTTTGTGTTTTAATTAGTGAGTTTACATGGATAAGATTCACAATATGGCCTCTACTAAAAGTATCCCGAAGTTTACCACAGCAAGTATGATATCTGAAAGAAATTGAGTTTATTGGAGGCTCAGAGCTGCTGAATACTGACACTGCTTTGCAAAATTGACTCCCAAAATCAGATAAAGAGCATGTTCTGTTCTGAACAGTGTTAATTTTGATAGCACTTTTTAATTTAGTTTTAGTTTTAGTCTTTAGCCAAAAATATCTTTTAGTTTAAGTAATAATTTAGTCATCTAAATTGTTTTAGTTTTAGTCTAGTTTTAGTCGATGAAATCTGCTGTAAATGTAGTCGACTAAAATATGAAGTGTAAAGGGTAAGGCATTTTTTATGTTTCCTTGAATTTCTGAAGTCATGTTTAACACTTGGATAAAATGAAACATCTAATAACCCTTTACTGAATGCTAGTAAAGTCTGAATGTATCAATGAACAGAAACAAATTGAACTTTTGTGTGAAATGCAGTCACCTTTATTTAGGCTACCTGGCAGAGCATCTCAGTTACAATACCAGAACTGACAACAAACAGTGAACCTGCTCTACATGAATATATCAATTCATAAAGAGAGGAGCTCTGATTGGATCGCTCCACAACTTATCCCACCACCACCAAGCTAAGGCAGCTGTGATTGGATGTCCCTCTTAACTCATCCAACCTTTCCACACAACCAAAGTAGCTGTGATTGGATATATTCCTAACTTGTCTCTACTTTCTACATGACCAAATTAGGTCTGATTGGATTAAATCTCTGTCAAACATTTTAGTCTAGTTTTTATCTGTTGATGAAAATGTCAGTTAATTTAGTTTGAGTTTTTGTCCATGTGCACTTGTTTTTATTAGTTACTGTCTAGTTTTATCAGGGGATAAAAGGTTGCTGATGAAAACTATGATGAAAATAGTTAGCCAACAAAATTAACACTGGTTCTGAACACTGATTAAAAAAAACCTTGATACTTAAGTCCCTGTAAACTCAATAACGGTGAGTTCCATTTACCTCGCAACTCAGATGTGGGAACTGGAAATTATATCACAACTCAGTGAAAAAGGTTTCAGTTACAAGCAGGTTAAATGGATAATCTTCCAATTCCTGACCATAAGATAACTCCTGAATAGATACGTGTAATTATAAACTGTTAATCTCTTGAAATCCTGTCTCTCAGATGATTTTCTTTAAGAATGGAGTGAGCCAAGGTGTGGCCTTTGAGAACCTGTTTGAAGGCCTCTACTTCCCTGCTATCTCGCTCTATAAAAGCTGCACGGTGAGTTTGTCTAAAGACTTTTTCTTTCGCTCTTTTCGTTGTATTTTGCTGATACTGACCCTGTTTCTTCCTTCAGGTGTCCGTTAACTTTGGGCCACATTTCAAACACCCTCCTAAAGATCTGAAGTACCAGCCGGTGAGATCTTCTTTAAAGAATAATATGACCAAAGAGGCCTCATGTTGAGCTGCTTTGTGACCGATATTCTGTTTTTCTGCCCTCTCAGATGAGCGACATGGGCTGGGGAGCCGTGATCGAGCACACGCTGGCTGACATGCTGTACCACGTGGAGACGGACGTGGACGGGCGGCGCAGTCCTCCGTGGGAAGGATGATCGCGGCTCTGACTTCAGTACCTTCACACCTCATCCTGCAGGCAAAACACGGTTCAACCCTCAGACCAGTAAACATCACAGCTCTGCACGCAAAAGCCAATCGCAGCTCACAAAAGCCGTGCCTGACTCTCGTTTGATTGGATCAGAAATACGAGATAACTTTAGTCAGCAAAACCAGAAACTAAGATTAGTCTCAGAGGTCAAAGTTCACCTTCAGCGTGCCATCAGCTCACATTCCAACCTTAAATCAAATGGCTAAATCAGCTTCATTTTGGTGCTCTGCTTTGAAATGTGAGGATATTTTAAGGTTAAGCAGAAGTAGCTAAGTTTGTGAGATGTTGCGGTCAACCCACGTTTAGACACGTTTACCCTGCAGCTGTTCATTTCCTTTTGTTATTTTATGTGTTTTCATTGTGTGTTAGTTATTTACTGTTTTATACTCTGGGTTCAATAATAAAAATGCTTCATGAACAAAGTGAAACTCCTCAGTGAAATAAGAGATGCTGGCTGTTGATCAGTCCTTTTGGCTGTTGAGAGATAAACACAAACCGACGCTGGATAAAATATCTGGAACTAGAACAATACGGTCCAAAACATTGAAGAAGTGTAGAGAATATTTTCCACAAATATCCTCCACAAATATCAAAATTTGATGTTTTAGCTGTTATTTTTATGTCAAACCGACTCATAAAATATCTAAACTCTACATTTATGGTTAAATAGATAAAAACTGGGTTTACACTGAGATAGAACAAACAAAAAGGTTTTAGCTGTTCTTATGAAGATAAAGCTGAGTTTGCACTGGTTAGGTATGGTGATAACTGGGTTTACACTGGTTTTATACAGTGATAGCTGGATAAATAGACTCACAGTTGGTTTTACACTGGTTTTAAACAGTGATAACTGAGTTTGCATTGGTTTGATATGGTGATAAATGGGTCAATATCTGTTTTAGAAGATTCAAAATTGGATTAATACTGGTTTAAGACAGTGATATCTGGATTTACACTGGTTTAATATGGTGATGAATGGGATAATATTTGTTGTATTAGAGTCACAGTTGGGTTTACACTGGTTTCCTAGCGTTTAACAGAGTTATAACTGGGTTTTTTTTCTGGTTTAATACAATGATTACTGGGTTTGTCCTGATGTAATATATTGATTTCTTAAATTCACTGCTTAAATACCATAACTGTGTTTACTTTGGTTTCAATTGCATCCCAACTTGGCTTCACTGGCTTTTGATTCACGAAAGTCACTTATCATAAAACGTAATGCAACCAAAAAAGAAAATATTTGACATTTCTCCAGGAAAATGTCTGAAAAGACGAATGTCTAAAATAGCTGATAGTAAATCATTTTCTTTTGGAGCAAAATACGATTTTAAGTCCAACATAATGCCTTAAGTCTCTTAACAGCTGAACCTAGAGAATGCAAACCTCTGTTACTGCGTTTCTGATATTCTTAGCTGAGGTTTTACGGAAAGTACTGATAACTGCACTGTCTCACAATGTTCACAGATCTTTTGGATAATTCATTTTCCCTTCCTCCATGTGCCCTGACCAACATTCCTTAAAAATTTCACTGGAAGTGTTCAGAACTTGTTGATTAACTTGCTCACAGACAAACAAAAAAACAAACAAATGTCAAAGCCTTAATATAATCATGAATTGTAGAAAAAAAAACATAATGCTGCAGTGTAAAGGGTCAATTCTGACATGATCTGTGTGCAGTTGGTGAGATTCGTCCTCCTTTAAACTGATTTATTTTTGGCTCCAAAGTTTCTAAAGCTTTGAATATTGTAAAGAAAGAAAAGTGAGAAAATTCGCGAAAACCAGATTTATGAACATGTGATTTGTAACAGAAATATTTACATTATTTATCCATGAATCCATTCCTAATATTTCAAGTTAAAAATAAGATTTGAAGCTTTTCTGTATCAAAATTCAAGTACAAAAGGCAACGGGCTGAGTTTCTTCTGAAAGTACATAAAAAATAAATGTGAAAAATCAGTGAAATATTTACATATGAAGACTTGAGGCAAGTGCTTATTTACAGAATATCAGCTCTGAGCGATCATCTATGTACAAATAAAATGCTGTGCTCTTGTTCCTAAGGAGGAGGACAGATTATGTCTCTGTCCGGTTTTCTAGAGAAGTCTCTTTGCCGTTAACGGACGCTAGAGGGCGGTGCTGAACAGTCCTGAGCTCATGTAGGTCTCGCTGGACACCAGGCTCTGTTTGCTCTCGTCTGAGGAGTCTGAGGGATGCTGGTGCAGAAGAACAGAGAGAGATGATTAACCTCTACAACAACCAAACAGTCCAGCTCCAGACACTGAAAACCATGCTCATACATTTCTGCGAAAGATCCGGTCCAGCAGGCTGCGTTTGGGGCTCTCGGGTGTCTGGGACCAGTCCAGGTCTTGAGATCGAGTCCCTTCAGGTCCGAAGACGTTTAGGTCTCTGAAGCAGCCGGTTTCTAACACCTACAGGGGAGGAGAGAAAGAGATGGCGAGGCTAGTCAGACGTGTCTCAGATGTGTGAGGACTGAGCTTGTGACTGATCGTACCTCGTTCTGCCAGGTGACGGGGTTGCTGCCCGTGTTGAACTTGGAGTAGAAATCTGAATCCGTCTCGTCCAGTATGACCCCCTTCACTGTGGAGAACTCTTCGATGTCCTGGACATCGCTGCAGTAAACCTGCCCGGGCTGTAAAACAACACACTGTGAACACCTGAGACAGATTGTCCTGCTCCATATTTATAGACAAATAACATGCATGATAGGACGATACATCATGTACTCATTCTTGACGTATCACAATATATCCCAAAAACTAAACTGGAGTTAAAGTCAAATCACTGCTGTTTAGTTAATTTCCACCCCTGGTCAGATATAAAAATCTGTTTCGAGATATTTTAGGCATCATTTCATCATATAAACAAATCAAGCATCAGGCTCATGTTACATAAATTGAATCCAATAAAAGTTTTGACAGTTTTTACAGTTTAAAACATGTTTCCTTCAACAGTTTATCCGTTCCAATAAGTTAGACTTTTATCAAACTAACTTTTATGTCATTACGCAAGAAAAAAAAGGAACAAAAAAACAGCCCAGGTTAACATTTTTACAGATTTTTTTTCCTGAGTATATTTTTGGGCATTTTATGCCTTTAGTGATAGGACACATACATCCGGTCAGCTTGTGGGAGATGGGCCTCAGGCTGGATTCAGCTGGACAGACAGAAGCGTAGATAGATCATGTCCAGCTGCTTAACACTCCACCAAACCAGCACCTTTCTGAAGGTTTTTTTTTTGTTTTGCAAAACTGCAGTCTGGGCTTTTTAATAAAAACAAAACTGAGGCTTCTTTGTCTCAATTTTTAAATAATATAATAATAATGTCAAGTTTGAAAACTTAATGAAATGAGCACTCTGTCAGGCCCCGTCTTCCTTAGTAGGTCAGACTAAATCTGTTGTTGCCTTTTCCCATTTGAAACAGCAGAAAAACTGGAAGTGCTCCAAGAGCAAAACCTCAACCAAGACATTCTCGACATTGTTTAGGGAGTTATTGTCAACCACATCGAGATTTGGATCACCACCAAGATCACCTATTCACCTCTTTCTTGTGACATGATCAACATTCCCTGAAAATGTCACAAGAAATCTGTTGATAACTTTTTGAGTTATTAGGGAAATTATGGAAACCTACTCCCTATGATAAATCACTGTTTCATCAAATTGTGTTCATAACTTCTTAAGTTATCCCGTTAACAGACTAACTAACTAATGCTGGCAAAACATAAAGTTTACCTGCTTCACTGCAAAAACTCAGATCTTAGCAAGTTTATTTGTCTAATTTCAAGTCAAAAATATACAAAATACTAACAAAAAAATTCATATGACGAGTCAAGATGGATATCTTGTTGCAAGGAATAAAAAAACAAAATAAAGCACTGAATAACTTGTAATTATCAGAAAATATCTGCCCATTAAACAAGCAAAATTTAACTCCTTGAGGGTCTTGAAATCAGGTATCGTACGAGTAAAATTTGTCTTGCCACATTGGCAGACATTTGAACTTATTACAGGCAATTCATGGTTTAATTTTTTGTTTTTAAACACTGAAATAAGATGTGTAGCTGGACATGTCAAACAATTTTAGATTACAGTAAGTCTTGTGAGATTTTTTGAATTGAAATTGGATGAATAAACTTCCTTAGATTTGAGTTTTTGCAGTGTTGGCAGAGATAATAACTTGATTTTTGACTTAATTTTTATTAATGTTTAATTTATTCGATCATTTGCCTCAGTGAGAAAATAAGGACAAAGCTGGAGCGCCTTCTGAATCTAACAAAACAATTAAAAATGTTGCCATCGAACATTGGCAGTTCACATCAGCAAAAAACACACCAACATAAATGCATCAGATATCATCAGTTTTAAAATGTTCTCTCTGACTTTTTAGTTTTGTGATTTTCATCTTGAAGTTACAAAAGTACTTAGATTTATTAATAACATTTATATATAGGGAGAGATTTTATATCTGCTTATTGTTTTTACTTTTAGATATCCTATGTCCTTTTATACCTTTGTACTTACAGTGCTACTGGAACCTTAATTTCCCTAAAGGAGTCTTCCCAAAGGATAAATAAAGTTCTATTTAATCTAATCTAATAAAGGCTCAGTTGTGAGATCAGCTGATTTAACATCTTGACAGGGTGTCTTTCTGAAAGAAAATGTCAGTTTTGGTCATAACGAAGCATTTTTCCTCCTCGTGAACTGTCCTAATTGACGTAAATACCTTGAATATTCCTCTCATGGATGTGCAGAAACATAATTTTGTTTAATTCGTTCGATGGATGTTAAGAGTACTTGCATCAGGTTTGAATGGAGGCTCGATGAGTCCGGCCTCCAGCATCCTGAAGTTGATCTTTTTAAAGAAAGGGTGAGACTGAACCTCCTTCCCTCCTAAACTGCTGCAGCCGAGCCTGTCATTGGGGTCTTTCATCAGCAGCTGAGACACAGAAGAGACAAACGTTAATATCTTTGATTTTGATTATGCATGTGGTTTGATTCCTGATGTTGAACTCACAGAGGAGCAGATGTCTTTGGTGGCTTTTCCAAACTTGTCCCAGTACTCCTCAGTCTCGCTCTCGATGCGCCTCTCCATCTCAGAGGGTTTGGGATGTTCCCCTCGTGTCCTGAACGGAGGCTGACCCGCCGTCATCTCGTAGATCAGGCAGCCGAGGCCCCACCAGTCCACGCTCAGCCCGTAGTGTTTGTGACTGATCACCTCCGGAGCTGAAACCAAGGTAAAAATAAACTTTCTCATCATCAGTAAGACAGAAAAACCTTGAAGACGCCTGTGACACACTCCCAAAAAACTGGGACAGGGACAGTGAGAGACTGGTGAAGTTGAGTTAGCTCAAAAACACCTGTTAGGAACATTCAACAGATGATCAGGTTAATTTTGAACAGGTGAGCGTCATGATTGAGTATAAAAGAGCATCCATGAAAGGCTGGGGCGAGCTTCATCACTTTGTGAACAGATAGTCCAACAGTTAAAGAACTTTTCTCATGCAAGGAACTTCAAGATTTCATCATCTACAGTCCATGATATCAGCTCTGTATCAACAAGGCCTTAAACCATCATTGAATGCCTGTGACCTTTGATCCCTCAGGCAGCATCATTCTGTAAAGGATATCAGCACGTGGGCTCAGGAACACTTCAGAAAACCATTGTCAGTTAACACAGTTCATCTCTACATCTACAAGGTCAAGGTCAAACTCTACCATGCAAAGACAAAGCCAAATATCAACAACACCCAGAAACACAGCCGGCTTCTCTGGGCCGAGCTCATCTGAGATGGACTGAGGCAAAGTGGAAAAGTCTGCTGTGGTCTGAGTCCACATTTCAGACTGTTTTTGGACATCATGGACGTGGTGTCCTCCGGGCTAAAGAGGAAAAGGACCATCCAGACTGTTATCAGAGCAAAGGTCAAACGACAGCATCTGTGATGGTATGAGGGGGTGTTAGTGTCCATGGCATGGGTAACCTGCACATCTGTGAAGGCTCCATTAATGTTGAAAGGGACAAACAGGTTTAGGAGCAACATGCTGCCATCCATCTTTTTCAGGGACGTCCCTGCTTATTTCAGAGACAATGAAGACACATTCTGCTCGTGTTACAGCAGCGTGGCTTCAGAGTGAAAGAGTGCAGGTACTAGACTGACCTGCTGCAGCCCACACCTGTCTCCACTAAACAGGTGTGGAGCACTATGAAGGACAAAATACAATGACGAAGACCCCGGACTGTTGAGCAACTGAGGTTGAACATCAAGCAAGAATGTGAAAGAGTTCAAAGCTTCAACGGTTAGTGTCCTCAGCTCAGTTGTTAGAAGGAAAGATGTAACACAGTGGTAAACATGCCCCTGTCCCAGCTTTTTTGGAACATGTTGCAGGCATCAAATCAAAATGAGTGAATATTTTAAACAAAAAAAGTTAATCAGTTTATAAATTAAATATCTTGTCTTTGTGGTGTATTCAGTTGAATACAGGTTGAAATGTTTTTCACGATCATTGTATTCTGCTTTTATTTACATTTTACTCAGCGTCCCAACTTCATTGGGATTGGGGTTTGACCAAAATAACAGCTTGTTACAGTCAGACTACATACCGCCACCAAACACAGTGTGCAGTATATCCTGTATAGCAGGGGTGGGCAGGTGGTGGACCTTCACTTCACACAATGTGGCCCCACGATCATTTCATAAAGAATTTGAAGTATGAAGAAAACAAAACAGCTGCTAAATATCATTCATCATGAGCAACCAGTGCTGCGTAAAAATAGAAATTAGGATGGATAATAAAATATTTCCACTAACCTTAGATTGCTGGGACATGCTTTTTTTTTTTTTTTACAAGTCATTAAAGTACTTACTTAAACCTTTTATGAGGCATTAAAGAATGATATAGAGTATTAGTAAAAATATATATTTAGAAACAGTGGTAAAGGTTACATTAACATAACATTCATTCTTTTATTGCATTAAAAAGAAGCTTAAACTGGCTTTATTTATATGTCATACTCATTAAATCATGAATTTTTAATTGTGTTTGAGTTCAAACATATTAATGTGAGTATAATTATTTTATATGCTATATATTTGCTGTTTTCCTCATTGAGAGTGCCTGACAGTATGTAACAGTGTGGCCCTCAGGCACTGAAAAAGAGATGTATGTGGCCCTCTTGGTAATCAAAGATGCACACCCCTGCTTTAGAGGAATAGCCAGGAGACTCCATGACCCTTTAAATCCATGACAGAATTCTTTTGCTTTTGTCTTCTTCATCAAATGAGGATCAAAAGACACCATGACCTTGACCTTTGAGCCCTGACCTTGACAATCTTAGCAGACCATCTTTGAATTAGTCTGGATGTTGTTGCAAAGTTTAATGACATCCGCAGGAGATGTAAGGATTGTCCCGATGGCTAACTTTATTAATAATCAGATACTCGGTAAACTAAAGTAGACTGTTTGTTGTTCTTGGTGGAGCTCAAACTCGGTGTTTTGTTACCCATGTATCCCAGCGTGCCGACCCGTCCTCGAGCTTTGCTCCCCTCAGACAGCCGCATAGCCAGGCCCAGGTCAGAGATGCGGATGTGTCCTGGGGAGAAACAAATACCACAAAGATTCACTGAACTGGTTTGAGATCTTTGTCTCTGACGTACTTTCCCTTTCTACCCAAACACTTCCTGCTTCCTCATGAGGATTCTGAGCTGGAGCAGGTCCAGGTTCAGGTCACAACATCAACCTGAAGGTGTGTGGACCAAAAGGCCGGCCCTGGTCTGTGAGGAATGAAAAAACTGGTTCTTTAATATAGATGCCACCACACCTGGGCTTGTCACTTCCTGGACCTGTTTGTACCCGAGTCAAAAAGCTGTCAGAGCTGCTTCCTGCAGGCGCACCTGGAGGAGGTTTGATTGGCTGATTGGACTTCTGTGTTATCTCAGAATCATTCAGGGCTAAAAATAGACGGCGATGATATGTCAGCAGTTTCATCATGTTCTGTCTGCTCGGGCTGGAATGTGACCCGCCTCGGGTGAACGCTGTTGCCGTGGAGATTTTATTACACAAACAGGAAGCTGCTACGTACCGTTGTCATCCAGCAGAATGTTCTCTGGCTTCAGATCCCTGGAAAATACAAATATGAAATGAATCAGGTCAGTAAGGTGTGACAGAAACACAAACCTCAGTCTAATTTTAGCCCTGGGACTGTTTTGCATATTTGTGGTGTTAATGACTATGTTACATCAAAGTTCTGGAAATAACCCAGCACTCTGAAATCATCCGTCAGATTTCAGGCTCTGCAGAGTTTGAGCCTTTTGTTTCAGAGGAAAAACATATTTTAATCAGTTACATTTGCTCTTCAAAGCTGACAGGCTTTAGTGAAGTGAACAATTTTTGAACCGTAGACTTTGGTACCTGCTGGTCTGAACTTCCACTTTGGTGTTTGAGTCTCCATTATTAAAAACTGTTAAACCAAAGAGAGACTAAAACTGAAAGAAAAACACAAAAGGTAGATAATCTATTCATCCAACAGGTCATCCACCCATCTATTCATTTGTTAAGTTTTCTATCCATCCTTCCATCAAACCATCTTTATAACCATCCATCTTTCAAACCTCCAAACCATACGTCCGTCCATCTGTCCATCCATTTGTTTCTATAACTTTCTACCAATCTATTCTTCCATTGGTCCATCCTTCCATCTGTACACCTGTTCATCTATCCACATATCTATTTATTCATCTATCCATCCTTTCATCCAGCTTCAAAATCTACCAACCATCCATATATCCATCCGTCCCTCTGTTTCATATTTTCACTGATGAAGGCACTGACATATACCAGGGCAGCATTAAACATGTTTGTAGACATCATTAGATTTAGATTTTCATTTTTTTAAGAACAGATAACAAATACAAAAAATGAAACCAGATAGACAATACAAATAAGAAAATAAAGTAAATATATGCATCCAAACACATTGTATACATAAGAACAAATTTTTAAAAATGAATAAATAATAGTAAAAAAAAAATACATTTATTGTAGAATTTATTCATTTTCCCCTTTTTGAATGTCTAATTTTCTCGACTTTTAATAAAGGACAAAACCTCATTAATCCAGTGTGTGTTTGAAGGAGCTGATGTGGATTTCCAGTTAAGGGGGTGGTGGCTTTAGCAGTTATGGAGGTAAAAGCTTTTACGTCAAACTTTCCCAATAGTCAAACTATAGTCAATGAAGTTGGACATCTGGATCCTACTCATCCGTTTTTCATTTTATCTTCTATGTTAAAATTTAAATACATGTTTATTTAAAAACACTGCTTGCAATCAAGCACATAACACAACTAAGAAAATCCATCCTTTTATTTCTAAATCTTTATATCCATTTATTCATTTATTGATCCATCCTTCCATCCGCAAACCTGTTCATCTATCCATCTTTCTGTTCACATGTCTATTCATTCATCCATCAATCTACCCTCCCCTTTATCCATCCATTAAAAATCTCTCATCCATCTATCTATCTTTTTTATTTATCCATCATCATAATCTTTAATCCTGTCTCTGTGTGAGTTTATAATCTACTGCTATAAAGCCTTCAGGCTTCTGGATGATTGTACGAGAGTTTATATGGATGGATGGAGGTTAGAGAAGATGGATGGTTGGATGGATGTTAATAAAGACAAATGAGTGGTTTGAGGGTCATTTATTAAAGCTGTCACTGAATAAACATCCAAGCCTGTCAGGGGATGCAGCTTCATCCAGAACATTTAACCAAGAGTCATATTCCAGCCTGATTCAGATCTACTGAAAGCCATCTACAGCAGCATTTCTAATATTTTCAAACCTTGGAGTCATTTTGGCCCAACGTGAAAATGTGAGCCTTGATTTTCAGCAGCAGAGACACTGACCTGTAAACTATGGACTCGTTGTGCAGGTGAATCAGCCCACAGCAGACTTCTGCAGCGTAGAAGGTGACTCTGTTTTTATCCAGCCCGGGCTCCCCGATGTTATAGATATGAAACTTCAGATCTCCTCCATCCATCATGGTCAGGACCATGCACAGGGCGTGCTTCGTCTCATAGGCGTATGCCAGGTTTACCTGGACAGGGACGGACCATTTAAAGCTCAAGACTCACAGGTTTTATAAGTTTAAGTGCAATCAGATCTTAAAATCACCTAACAGATTATTGGAGGGTCTTTAAAAAACACTTAAGAGAATCAGAAAAACTTTATTCATCACAAAAAGGAAATTCTGTTGATTCAGTCGCTCTTATACACAATATAGCAGCAGGAATATCAGAAGATATTAAAATAGACACAACAGATAAGAGACATTAAATAAATAAGAGCATTAAATTAAGTAAAAATAAGAAAGCAGGTTGCAACATGCAGACTCTTTAAGCTATACTTCAACTCCCTTATGAAGGAAATAAATAAAATAAGTAAAATGAGACTATGAACAATCCCAAGGAATTTGCACTGTTAACATAAACAGTATTTACTATATGAATATAAACCAGGATCTAAGGATGAGAACAGTGAAGCTGAAATAATCTCACCACAAAGCGGCTGTTCAGTCCCTCCAGGAGCTGCTTCTCGTTCAGAGCCATGCTTTCTCCTCTCCTCTTCTTCACGTGAGTTTTGTCCAGTTTCTTGCAGGCGTACATCATCCCTGTGGCTCGAGTCTGACAGGCCCACACCTGGAGACAGAGCAGGATACACAGACAGGTGAACACATGCACACATTGAAAATGAAAACTGAGACTTACTTGGACTATTTAGGACCCAAATGAGGACAAAATAAGCTCAGTTTTACACTGTATGACTTTGGTACTTCTGGTTTGATGCACATTGACTCTCTTGGTTCAAGTCGATCGCTCCCTGTTTTTTGTTTTTTTGTCTTTGCATTCCCCTTCTTCCTTTCTTCTTTTATAAAGACACTCCATTAAAACTACCTACGATTGTAAGACCACTTACTAATCAAATATTAAGAGTTTTTAGGACATTTCATTACCAGAAAGAGCCTGTATTTAGTCCTAACTCAGGTTTATATACCAATATTTGATGATGATGATGATGATGGCCAGAGTATGTTAACTAATGTGCTGATCAGTCCTGATCCACCTCAATCTGTCTGAGACGTTCTGTTGGATCACTTCAAGTCTCTCTTCCCCTCGTGGGCCCCGTCTGTTATGATTGGGGTTTTGTCTGTTGTTGTTAGTCAGTTCTGTGCTATTTAGCTCCATGTTTTCAACAGCTCTGCATTCTTTCTCAGCTTGAAGCTTTGCAATGGGGCGTAAACAGCTGACGAAACACTGGGAAGACCTCACATCACATTGGTAGGTCTAGTTTTAGTCCTTGGACTTTTTCACTTGTGCACAGGCGTGCTCTTTCAAGCTTAGTGGACATGAAAACAATAAAGAGCAAATAAAACTGAATAAATCAGAATATGGACCCCTTACAGCTGCTCCTTCTGTCCTTTTAGAGGAAGTGGTGGAAGCTTTCGAGGACATTTAGGTGTGCCAAAAAGAGAAGTGACTGTTCGACCAATCACCTTACAACATTTTTTTAAGGGAAATGCCAACATTTTGTTGTTGTTTTCATGCCTTGCCTCAGTCACGAGTCCACGACAAGCAGATAGACACCATTCTTTGACTGTGTGTGCAGTAACGAGGAAGAGTCTATTTTTAGACCAAGATTAGCACTTTATGTAATTTTTAACAAAACAAAGCACGCCCATGGTGGTTTGTGCATGCGCCCTGGGGTTTAGTTTAGTATGAATTTCATTCATGCTAATCTTAGTCTAAAAATAGGTAACCAGGACTGTTTACAGCTGCTGAAGAGTTTATCTGATGACTGTCGGCAGAGGCAGGCTAACACTACCCATTGACTCCTAGTGTTTAAGCTAAGCTAATTAGCGATGGGTGAGCTCTTCCCGTGTCTTTCTTGCTGTCTGTAGTCCTGGCAAAATACAGCCTGAGACATTATGTCTGTTGTTGGTGTCAGCGTTCTCACTGGCCCACCCTGCCTTGAGTTACAAATTTGCATACAATGACCAAATCTGACTGAGAGATAGGGACTGTGTGTATAACTTTTGCATTATCGTCATGTTTTGGGATGCTTCTGTGATTATTTCCCCTGTTATGTAACTGATTTGGACTAACTGTCGGTCTGCGCTGATCAGACCTGTGATTTCTTTTTGGATGACGAAACTTCCACATAACACTTTTATCCTCATTTTGATCATAACTGTCTGATAACTTATGAAAAACATTTCTTCAGGAAATGATCCTCACATTGTTCCAACTCGAAGTATCTGTCTGTTTCACATTTTGACTGATGAAGGCACTTATATATACCAGGGCAGCATTAACATGTTTGTACACGCCATTAGATTTAGGTTTGCATTTTTTGAAGAACAGATAACAAATACAAAAAATGAAACCAGATAGACAAAACAAATATGAAAAAAAAAATATAAAAACAGATGATAAGTTCAGTATCTTAAAAATTGTGTGTTTAACACAGCTGCAAGACTGATACTACAAAACTGGAAAAAACCAAGATGCCCCACAGCAAAAGATTTCATCTTATGAACACATGCTTGGTAGACAACAGAGATATGGGGTCATTTTTGGCAGTGGATGTCACTCCTTTATGTCTTGTGCAATATATTTACCAAAATGCTGCAATGTTTAAAGTTGTTTAAAACTGTTAAAATTCAGAAAAAAATCAAATTACAGTATATATAAAAAACACATCATAAACATAAGAACAAATTTTAAAAAATGAATAAATAATAGTAATAAAAAGAAGAAGGCGGGGGGGGGGGGGGTTACATTGCTGCAAAAAAATCCATAAAAGTTGCTTTTTGCAGCATTAAACATGTTTGTAGACACCAGTAGATTTAGATTTGCATTTTTTTAAGAACAGATAACAAATACAAAAAATGAAACCAGATAGAAAATACAAATAAGAAAAAAAGTAAATATATGGATACAAACACATTGTATACATAAGAACACATTTTTAAAAATGAATAACTAATAGTAAAAAAAAAAAAGGAATTTACTTTGCAGCAAAAAATCCATAAAAGTTGGTGTTTATTGTAGAGTTTAATCAAGTTTCCCCTTTTTGGATGTCTAATTTTCTCGACTTTTAAAAAGGACAAAACCTCATTAATCCAGTGTGTGCTGGAAGGAGCTGTTGTGCGTTTCCAGTTAAGGAGGTGGTGGCTTTTAGCACTTATGGAGGTAAAAGCTTTTACTTCCAGTTCTTTATTAGACTACCTGGTTACCTCGAAGTATCCCAAACATGGACTTAAAATCCCCACACAATGAGCCTGACGCCATATTTAAATTTAAATGTGATTATTTAATATAATTGTCTTACTTTGACTATTCACTCGTAATGCCATATATGTTGTACTGTGTCGAAACCTGGGGAAATACATACAAAACAAATTTAGACCCAATAATCAAACTATAGTCAATAAAGTTGGATATCTGGATCCCACTAATCAGTTTTTCATTGAATCTTCTATGTTAAAATTTAAAGACATGTTAATTTAAACACAGTGGAGAGTAAATAACACTTTTCCTGCTTGTTTTCAAACATTTTTTAAACTAAAAAAAAACTGTTTCGGTTTTGGGGATAAATTTTGGAATGATGACGTAAAATTATGTAAAAACTCTCTTTAAGTTCAGCAGAACCTTAAAGCATAACTTATTTAATGCTTATAAGGTATAACGGCTGTACACTATTATGATTTATATGTTGTTTTTTTCCCTAACATGTCAAATTTATCTTCAGTTTAACAGGAGAGGCAAAAATAAGCCACAAGCTTCAGCCTTATACCTTTTCAGTTATTGACAAGTTTACGTTAAATTTTTGTATTTTATGTTTGTTTTTAGCATTTATGTAACCAAAATAAAATTATTCATTGATTTTATTGTTCTGATCATCCTTTTAGTCCAGGTGCAGCCTTACCTCTCCAAAGCCTCCTTTCCCGAGCAGCCTGTACTGCCTAAACATCTGCTTGGTGATGGGCTGCCTTGAAGAGAGACACAGCTTGTTTATGTTCAGTCTTTGAGGAAGTTTATGATCCTGACGTGGCTCCTGGCCAACAGTTCAGGCAGATAAACCAGATCTACAGTCATCCAACTGTGCAGTATTTGATTTTATTGTTTTATTTCCTTTAAAACTCGTCAGGACACATACTGACCTCTCCAACATCTTCCACTGCAGGAAACGGTCGAAGAACAAGCTCTCCTGGTACTGAATGAAAGGCTCCCCGCTCAGGAACTTGTGGAGGTCTCTGAGGCAGAAAGGTGATATCTTTTATTTATTAATATCAGATAATCGTGCTTTAAAGGAGTTATAAAGGAGCTTTAGAGGAGTCTGCAGTGACTGAAGAAGTGCAGGACCACCAGGTTCAACAACAGCTTTGTCCCCAAGCCATCAGACTTTTGAACACCTAAATACAATAATTAATACTTAATATTTAATATTAAACATGGTGGGAAGGAAGGATAGGTATTGTTATACAGGTGATTGTATTTATACATTCTTTGAATGTATATGAATCATGAGGGGTGCCAGGTATAGATGTTGCCTTTAAGTTTTCAGATGAGTGTTTATTTTTTATCAATGTTATATTTTTATTTTAATTTTGATTACTAATTTTTATCTTCATGTCTTATCTATCTGTTTCTCCTTTTTACTTCCTTAAAAGGACTATTCATTTGCTGTGTCACAATTGTGACGTTTGGAAATGTTTGTAAAGATATGATAAAAACATTTAATATTTAACATATATATATATATATACATATATATATATATATATATATATATATATATAAAAGTTATATTCCCCTTGAAGTTCTTGCACATTTTTATGATCACTTGCACCTTTATTTTTATTTTATTTTATCTCTTTATTATTACTTTTTAAAAAAAATTTTGCAAACATTTAATAAGACATACAAAGAAGTAAATTGCAGTATGATCTGCTTCTGGATCTACAGCTGCACTTCTGCACAATTATTACTTAATGCTACTGTTCAATCGCCATACACTTTAAACCCCTGCTGTACATATTTAATATTTAATTTTAAACATATATATGTTGTCATATTCCCCTTGCAGTTCTTGCATTTTTTTCTATCACTTGCACCTTTACTTTTTGTTATTATCATTATTTTTTTTATTTGCAAACATTAAAAAGACATGCAAAAGAGTAGAGTGCAATAGGAACAGCACAAAGGAATAACAAGAAATTTGAAAATACAGGAGAAGATAATGAGACAATAACACGAGACAAAAACAAAACAAATAAGCAAACAAAAAAACAAGATAGTGATAATTATAAGAGTAAAAAGGCAACAATAAAGACAAATGATAAAGGAGTAGAGGGCATCAGTCACAAGTGTTTGTATGACAAAGAAAACTGTTGCTTGAGTGTGTGGGTGAATGAAATTTATGTTTTACAGGCAAAACCTTATATAGAATGATAAAAATGAATAAATAAAATAAAACACTTGCACCTTTGTTATTTCTCTGTATATTTGCACTGTACTTGAAGCCTATACAAACGAAATGTAGCTCTGTATCCACCTGCTTCGTACTGAATGACAGTAAAGTCTGATTTTTTAACTTACTGCACACAGAGGTGAAAAACATCTCCACAGAGATTCTTCTCCAGACTCTCCAGGCAGCTCCGCTCATGTCTCTGCATACCGAGGACAAACTGATTGGACTGAAGACACAGAAACATAATTACAGATAAATAGTATAATATTTTAGGTTTTCTTTTTGTTTAGTTTACTTACCTGACTCATGAAGAATCTCTGAATGATGCTGAAGCCGAAGTCTGTCCTCTCTTCATCTGACTTTGTCTCAAACGCGTCCTACAGGAGGCAAGAGGACAGAAATACAGACCAAGTGAGCGCAGTTCTGTGAGCTGCTGATGTGACACAAATATTACGGCCTCATGGGATCAGTGTGAACGTCTCAAGGTGTAATGATGGGGAATTGATTAAAATAATCGTTTCAGAGTCTGCGAGATCAGTCCCCCCCACCCCACAATCTGTTTATTGATATTTTCCGATAGAACAGAAAAACATTACAGTAACAAGATAAAGATAATAAGAGAGCCCCTCACAACAGACCATTTCCAACTTCCATTTCAGCAAAATCATGCGTTGAGAGATCAGTCCTGTTTCCTTTGGTGCACCCTGCAGACTGTTATTGTTCTGCCACTAATCTGGGCCTCCAGATGTTCTGCTGTTGCATGAACACACATGTGGAAATGTTGAAAACAGTGAAAGCAGCCTCCCAGACTGCAGTGCTAATTTTGTTGACTGATTATTTTCGTCATAGTTTTCAATTAATTTGAATTATTTCCCACAGAATATTTAAAAATAAAAAATCAAGATTTTTTTCCTGACTTACTCCAGTCCTAAGTTGTTGAAAAGTTTGAAAATAAAAAAAAAAATGTACAGTTTTCCTGATGGTAGGCCCTGTCGGGTTTTGCACAAGCACATGTTTAGGCTTGTATTTGTTTTTTAAATGAGATTTAATTTTAGTCAGAGAGTTTCATGTTATTCTGTGAAATTAGCTTTCTGTGTTTATGTAGACAAACCTGCCTACATTTGAACTACATGATCAACATTTTATGACACACACTTTAACTTTAAGAGGGAAATTCTGACTGGTTTGGGAATATATTTTGGCAAACTTGGAGGGTTTCTTTGAGAGGGAAAATGATGGTAAATCGAGTTTTGTGGAAAAAAAGGGATTTTATTTTTAGGCAATATCACCAGCCCTACTAGTATTACTAGAAGACTTAAAAATGTTCACTAGTACTACTAGTAAGCCTTATATGATAATAAGGGGGTGGGGAAAGCAAATTCAGGCTTCCCATTGGCTTTCAAAATTATTACAACCAATCATGGTGCTGGATTTGGTTATAACCCCTCCTACTTCATTTGCATTAGGTCTGCTAGAACTACTAGTGAATCTTTTGGCTTTACTAGTACCACTAGTAGACTAAAAACAGTCTACTAGTAGTATGAGTGAGATCATTTTAGTCTACTAGCAGGACTAGTAGTACTACTTTTACACTTGTACTCCACATTTGAGTACGAGGAGAGCTGAACTACAGTTGATATCATTTTTTTTGCCCAAACTGCTTTCCATAAGGGTGTGGGTGAGTGTGTGAATGGTTGCCTGTCTCTTTATGTGGCCCTGTGTTTGTCTGGGGATAAAATCAGCTGGGATAGGCTCCCGCCCTGTGAGGGTACAGATAATGGATGTATGGATGTTACCAGAGCGTCCTGCAGGGACATGTAGTTCTGCAGATCAGGATGACTGCGGCAGAAGAGCTGAAACAGCTTCTTCCCGATCGGCTGCCTCACACACAGGCTGTAGTAATCTCTCTCTGAAAGAGAAACCAAGCATCACGTTAGTCACACAAATACCTGAGACAGTAATTGACCTGTTGAACAGTTTTACACACACCAATGTTCATGGCGAGCTCCACACACTGGCTGATGTGAGGGAACTTCAGCTTCTCCCTCCACTTACAGCTGCGGCCTTTGCTCCCCCCTCCTGCAGACAGAGAATCAGACTGTTTTAGCTTTTTATTGACGTAACACATGACTACAAACATGATGGATACCTGCAGCCTGTCAGCAGGGTGTAAAACACGCACGCCCACATGCACGGCTGCCCGTCAGGTTTCAGACAATAGTATTCTGGTGTTTGGTGAATGAACTATTATTAGCAGAGAGGCTGGAGAGCAGAGCCTGTGGGACCGCATTACTCTGAGCGTTTACTTTCAATGTTACATCACAGCAGCGTCACGCCGACATTAATCACGCTGCCTGTTTGTTTACTTACACCTGGGAAACAGGAGAGAACTCAGACATTTCTGCAGTTTTGGTGTCGATTTTGTTTTTTTAACAACAAGAAAGAAAAAGTTTTATTAATCTGTTGCTTTTAGACTCAGCAGTATTTCACTTTCAATCTCTGCAGTGTTAACTTTGTTGACTAATTATTTTCATCATAGTTTTCATCAACCTTTTTTCCCCTGATGAGAACTAGACAGTAACTAATAAAAACAAATGCACATGGACAAAAACTAAAACTAAATTAACTGACATTTTCATCAGCAAATAAAAACTAGATGAAAATGTTTGACGGAGACTTAATCCAATCAGATCTAATTTGGTCATGTAGAAAGTAGGAGGAGTATATCCAATCACAGCTGACATTGTCTGACTCTGGGCAGGACGCAGGGTACACCAGCCAATCACAGGGCCACATAGAAAGACAGACAACCGTTTACACTGTCACACTCACACCTGAGGGCAATTTACAGTCACCAATTAACCTAACAAGCATGTTTTTGGTCTTTAAGGGATCCGGAGGAAACCAATGCAGGCACGGGAGAACAAGCATTCTCCACACAGAAAACGAGGAGTCAAACCAGCAACCTTCTTGCTGTGAGGTACTACCTGCTGCACCACTGTGCCACACCATGAGCAACGTACAGTCACTATTTAACCTAACAAGCATGCTTTTGGTTTTCAAGGGACCCGGAGGGAACCTATGCAGGTACATGGAGAACTTACAAACTCCACACAGAAAATTGGGTGTTGAACCGGTGACCTTCTTCTTTGAGGCACACGCACTACCTGCTGCACCACAGTGCCACACCATGAGCAACGTACAGTCACTATTTAACCTAACAAGCATGTTTTTGGTCTTTAGGGGACTCTGAGGAGCCCCACGCAGGCACATGGAGAACATGCAAACTCCACAGAAGACGGGGAGTCGAACCAGTGACCTTCTGCTTTGAGGTACACACACTAACCTGCTCTGCCACTTCCTGTGTGAGCTAGATATCTTGAAAATGTTGAGAGATTTTTCTCAAATCTTGCACTTTTGCCTCTCTGACTCAAGGATGAACTGATGAGATTTTGGACCTCAAAGGTCAAGGTCACTGTGACCTTCAAGCTTCCAACACAACATACCTCTACACTGTGAGAGGTGTAATATTTCAAACAGTGACACAACCATAAAAAACACAAAGCCCTTCTTGGCCAAACTTTCTCTCTCTGACCAAGCTGCTGTTCTGGTTCTTTCCTCGTCCTTAATGTTTAAGTTAACCAGTGTTCATTTTGTTGACTAATTATTTTCATCATAGTTTTCGTCAATAACCTTTTTCCCCTGATGAAAACTAGAAAGAACTGGATCTTTGCTGATATTTCTGAGCTCATTATTATTGTTGATACTGAAATTGCTATTTTTTGTCGAGATCACAAAGTCTCTACTTAACTAACACTGACCTGCTCCTTTAATAGTGACAGTTAATAACAAACAATGAAAAATAACATTTTATTTTTGAATAAATGATGCTGTTGATGCATAAAAGTAGACATTTTTTCTTTCTGCCAATATCACATTATATATATATACTTTTTAGGCAATTATCTGTTGATATTGATATTGTTTTTTATATTCTTCTTCCCTAAGAGGTCAGAATGTGTTAAAGTCCCACAGAAAATTTCTGAAACTGGTTGAGGAATTTCTCCAAAATCTGATGTAATTTTTTCACAGAGGATAATTTTGTGTTTTTTAGCTGTATGTACTGAAGAATTGAAAAGTTTTTATTTATTTTTGGGGAGAAAGACAACTCATACAGCATTTACACTGCAAAAATTCTGATCTACGTGAGAGTATTTGTCTAATTTCAAGTCAATAATACCTCACTAGACTTATTCTAAGACACAACTTCCTGATATGTCTGGTTTGTGATCTTATTTGAAGATATAAAAACTAGATATAAAGCCTGAGTTGCATGTAATAAGGAAAATACCCTGCCTATAAGACGAGACAAACTTAACTAAATATAACTTGAAGGCTGTCTTAAAATGAAATTTTCTCTCCAGAGCAGATTTTAAAACCAGAGTCAAACTTTCTTGTTTCGCTAGCAGATATTTTCTTATCATTAAAAGCAGTTCACTGTCTGATTTGTGCTTTTTATTCCTCATAGAAAGATATTTATCTGGACTGGTTAGGTGAATGTGGATTAGAATGAGTGTTTTAGATATTTCTGACTAGAAAATAGACAAACACACTCGCCTAGATCTGCATTTTTGAAGTGTCAAACACCATGTATGTTATTTATATATAAACTGTATCAATAATCCTCAAATACAGTTTGGAAACGTTATTTTGGTCGATAATTTCTCCCCTCTAATAGTTCCAGTCAGTATTTTATTTTATATCGTAGGAAAGCCTGATTAGTCACTTTTACAGCAAAGTACCCCTTAGCAAAAAGTAGTTTATTCAAGTGTACTATGAGTGTACTTATTTATACTGAAACTGAGGCAGTATACTTGAAGTTTACTTTTTATATACTATATTTGACATACTCAAGAATAGTTTGGTGAAGTATACTTGGCTTACACTGAAAAGTATAAAGAAAAGTCTAAGACTAAGTACATTAATACTATGACTTACACTTGTACTTCAGGATTAAAACTTATACTTGTTCTTTAGTATACTTTTTACTTCTTTCTGCCACAAAGTACTTATACTTAGTATATCTTGATCCAGGTACAGAATAAGGTCAAGTCATTGTTTTTACATTTAATTCAGCAGAATAAAAATGTTTTTCTCTTCACACATTTGCTTTGAGGTATTACTCCTGTTATAGACTTACATGCTTAAGATCATATAGCGCTGGAGTTTAAAAGTTTACAGTAAATAGTTTGTGTGCTCAATTTCATTATCCTTATGACCCTTAAAAACATAAACAGAGAAACATTTGACTTGACTTTATTGATCAAGTTCTAGTCCCTTTCATAAGGGTCAGGGGTATACCTTAGGTATACTTCAATAAACTAAAGTGTGGACTAGAAGTATATACTTAGTACACTAGTAGTATATGGATAAGTGCACTTGTATACTTGAAAGTGTACTTTTGTAAGCTTTAAATGACCTTATAAAGTAAACTTAAAGTATACTTTTATAAACTTAAAAATGTTCCAATTCAGTCCGAAGGAGTATTAAATTGGTATACTTTCTAGTGCACTGCAAGTACATGGTTCGTAGTATACTTGCTATACTTATACTGAAGTATACTTAATAAAATGAACTTCGAGTACACTTCTTTTTGCTAAGGGACAACATGTAAGGATCCTGCAGTCCTGGGATGAGCAGCACAGATAAATGTGTGGGTAGTGCCCAACAAAAAATTGCCAAAATCCTCTCCTGAAGAGAGCCGACTGCTCCTCAGCGAATCAGTGAGTCTGTCTTTGACTTCACGACTCTCATGGTCCTAAGTTTGACATGGTACCAGGGCTGACACCAAATAATCCAGACACTCTGAGAACCACAACACCAGCTTCTGTTTGAAGGGGGTTTTGGTATTTTTATTTTGGTGCTTCTCACATGTTTAGCTGTGCTGCTCGTTCCATGAATGTATGATCCTTATAAGCTGAACATCGTTGTAAAGGCGACTAATCAGGCTTTACAACGATATGAAATAAATAACAATTGGTGTTATTAAAGGGGAGAAATAATCAACTTTGTCTGAGGAGCATAGACATATATATATGTCTCTTTAGACAGTCACTGTAATAATAAATTAGCCCACGTTTTAACAAATGAAGACAAAATATTCACATTTTTTTCACCTTAAAACAGTTACCATCATGCAGCATAAGAAGTGTTTTCAGTGTTTCTGCTGCTCTTCTGCATGTTGAACTGAAAACATTGTATTTACAGAAACAACAACAATTAACAAATATTAAATTATTATATTATATAATATATTATATATTCCCACCCCCTCCAACACACACTCACTGCACTAATGAGCTCCGTGAGTGACAGGATGCTCCACCCGAAGTGTGTGACGGAGAGGTATCGCAGGTCCTTCCTTCCTGCAGCTGTCAGACTTTATAACAAAAACCTCTCCAGTGTGCAATAAACCATATTTATATGTGATACCTAAAATGTTTCACTGCAAAAAACATGTACATAGCCACCATATTTATATTATAATATCTCAAATCTCATCCTGTAAAATATCAACATGTACATAACCATCTGTCAAACGAGAACATGTACATCAGGACTGTGAATATGCCACTGACTTTATAGTATATACTGTTTTACACTTTTTAAAAAAAAAAAAAAATCTATTTTTTCATTACTGTATTTGATTTGTAATTACCTTATTTTTCAGTACTTCTCTTGTATCCTGCAGCTGCTGTATATTTTGGAATTTCCCCCTGTGGGACTAATAAAGGATATCTTATCTTATCTTATCTTATCTTATTATGGTTTGTTTTTACAAATCACATGTAATAAAATAAAAACCAATCAGTACATAAAACTATTTATTTAATGAAGTTTCATGCTACATTGTCATAACTATTCTTAATGCTTTTTCTTAGAATATTTATAATGCTTTGAATGATTTGTCTTTAATACAAAAGGTTGCAAAGATTTCCTCTCAGTCAAAATTCCCTCAGAAACAGTGACATTTAAATTCATAGAAGAGTCCGACTGTAAAGAAATGCACTGTGAAAAATAAAAAAGAGATTAACAATCCTCTAAGCCTCGGGTTTGATAACCTTTTTTTTAGAAAGCCTTCTGGAAATCATCTTGTTTTAAAGAAACAGTTTAATCACTTAAACTCATCAGATTTAATACATTAAAGAATATTAAAAAAACTGTCAACTGTGTTTTTAATAAGTTAAACAAACTCATAAACCCAAACTTTTTAGATTTTATTAAAAGATGAGACCAGAGCTGGGATATATGGACCAGGAATTATTTTTCTTTCAGCCTTAATTGCTGCCTTTACTTCAGTGTTTTTAGAGGCTTTAGAAAAATAAAGAAACAGTGACATTAAAGTTGAAGTTATTTGGTGAAATGTTTCATCTCTGTTGCTATTTTTTAAAGTTAAAATCTTTATTCCAAGAGGCTAAACTTGGTCTGAAGGTTTCTGAATGTTACGTAGCGCTGTGCGCTGTGTTTATGATGGATTATTATTAAAGGTGCTTGATCTTTGAATTATTGATGATTCCTTGATGCAGATATTCATTTTTCATGCTGATATTGATGCCAACAAATGTATACTACTGCTATAAAAACCTGACTTATTGATAATTTCCCTTGGAAGGTGAAACATTTTGGTAAAAAATATAAATCCTGGCAACATCATCAACATTTCTGCTGACATGTTAACAAACTTTTCAAACGTTTATCTGCCACTCTTGATACCATCGTGTCATGTGACGTGTTTCATTCTGCCGTATGACATGAAGCTTCATATTCTGCCTCAAAATGGTTCAGTCCTAATTTATGCTTTATTACAAAATGCAGGGGAGCTGCATAAAACATTGGGCCCCATAAAAAGATGCATCATTGAGCTCCATCCCAAAGCAGCTCCTGAGTACTCAGTAGATTTAATTTGCTATTTTGTATCATGAATTAGAAATCTTTGGACCCTTTTAAGATTTAAAACTTTTGCTGGATAATTATTTGAATCTCAGATACATGACAAATGCATAGAAGAGAGTAATTTCCTCCAATAAATGTTCCAAAGTGCCTCTTTTTTATATCAATGTAATTTTATGGGAATCGTGTTTAAATTTTACTTTCTTGCAAGTCCAAACAAGAAAAATTTGGGGTTTTTTTGTAAGTGAAGGGTCGAAAAATCTTACAGCAAAATGATGCTGATACTGTAATATTTTAGGGGCCCCAACAGTCATGGGACCTCAAAATATTCCCAACATTTTCCCCCGTTAACAGCCCCTATGACAAAATACAATGTGATACATCTGCAGATTTGTTTGGCTGTAAATGTGGACAGAAAATTTGACATCTGTTATCCAAAATAGTGAACTGTTTAAGCTTTTATTTGCCAAGACTGATGGTAATAAATTACATCTTTTATTCCTTCAGTAAAAACATTTGCTGTCAAACAGCACAGTTCAAATAAAGATTTAATGATTGAATGTGAAGCACATATATGCACCATTAATTAAGTTTAACTTCACTAAACTCGCCCAAATCAGAGAAATATAATATAAATGCTTGGAGAAACTAATGAATCAGTTATTACTCTGATTCTGATTCATTTATGTAACTGAAGGAAGTTATTGTCCTCGAATCACCAAAACAAGACAAGAATCAAATCCTTGAACATGTTATACATTTAAGATTTTGTCAGAGTTATGTAATTATTTGTGAGAAGAAAATAAGCAAGTCTTTAAAACTGAATATGTTTCTTATTAAAATGAAGCAAATTCAAGGTCCAAATGTTGAATTACTTCTACATAAATAAAGAAGTTAAAGAAGAAGAAAAATGAAGAATAACTTTTATTTAAAGAACATTTTTGTCATGAAATCCTTTACATAAATAAAAAGTCTCTTACCTTTTCTGGCTTTAATAAGCGCACTGTTGGCCACCATACTTTCAATCTCCATTTGAGATTTTTAATGTTTCCTCGTCTCTTTAATCCACGCTGACAGAATGATCTGAAGTTCATCCACAGACAGGTTTTAAATCAGACTTTAGAAACAGTCATGACTCCAGGAGTGTCGTGACTTCAGGTCGATGAATCTCTGATGAATGGCGCTGCAGGTGTTTCTTTTTTTTTTACCTGAAGCCCTGAGAGGCCCGGGGGCGGGGCCAGAAAAATCACCTGCTCAACAAGTTTCCCAAAGAGGCTCAGAGTGAGGATGCTTAAAGGAGCAGTTACACTTTTTGTTGAAGGATTTTAGGGGCTGTAAGACCAAGAAATAAGACCTGCTGTGTTTTTAAGAGGCGTCTAAATCAGTGTTCATTTTGTTGACTAATTATTTTCATCATAGTTTTCGTCAACAACCCTTTTTCCCCTGATAAAAACTAGACAGTAACTAAAAAAAACAAGTGCACATGGACAAAAACTCAAACTAAATTTACTGACATTTTCATCAACAAATAAAAACTAGACTAAAATGTTTGACAGAGACTTAATCCAATCAGACCTAATTTGGTCATGTAGAAAGTAGGGACAAGTTAGGAATATATCCAATCACAGCTACTTTGGTTGTGTGGGAAGGTTGGATGAGTTAAGAGGGACATCCAATCACAGCTGCCTTAGCTTGGTGATGGTGGGATAAGTTGTGGAGCGATCCAATCAGAGCTACTCTTTTTATGAAAACATGACATGAAAAAATGCCTTACCCTTTACACTTCATATTTTAGTCGACTTCATTTACAGTAGATTTCGTCGACTTAAACTAGACTAAAATTAAAGCAATTCAGATGACTAAATTATGACTAAAACTTAAAGGTATTTTAGGCAAAAGACTTAAACTAAATTAAAAAGTGCTGTGAAAATTAACACCGATCTAAATGCAGCAGGACCTCGACCAATCACTGGAGACCACATGAGAAGGCCCACATCCAAAGTCCCTGTACTGTCCCTCCTCACAGGAACCTTTGAGGGGCTTAAAGTGAAGTGTGAAAATGAAATGAAGCTCCTGCAGTTGGAGGATGCCCTTGATTTAGGTTCACTCGCTGCACTTCTTTGCCTCTGCCCCGAGCCAGGCAGGACTATAGATAGACAGGGAAGGCTGCTGGTTTGACTCCCTAACCTGTGGATTTCCAAACTTTGCTTATTGAGGGACAACACCATAGAAATATGAGCCATCCTCCTTTTGAAGCAACGCTAGAGTTAGTAAAACCGGTCATCGAAGAATTTGAAGGGCAGGCAATCAGATTTCAGGTCAAGTCCAGCCTACATAACTAACAGGAGAAACTCCCTTCAGGACTAATTAGGTGACTTGTTCTGTAAACTTGATTTTAAACCTTTAACTACCAGCTCCACTGTTTGGCAGGGGCCATCAATAAATTCAGGGACATTTAATGTTTTAAAAACAGAACAAATCAAATCGTTGTTTGATTCTGTTAACACTTCAGGGAACAGAGAAAACTTCAAACAAAACAAAAACCAGATAGTTTGTTGATGTGGGATTTAAAGACTTTAAAAGTTAACAGTTGATTTCATGGTGACATAAAAATGCACAAATATCTGGGGCAAAATCAATCAGAAATAGCAGAAATGTTTGTAAATAAAGTGTCAGTAACTTATAAGTATTTAAAATAATAATAATGGTAATAATAATAATAACTTTTAGCTTTTTACTTTTTAAACATTTAAATCCCACGCAGAGGAAATTTAATTTCTTTTGGTTTGTTTGCAGTTTTTTCTGTATCGTAAAACACTGACATATTGTGTTTTTTAACACATTAAATATTCCTGATTTTTTTTACTTCTACCAAACAGTTGAGCTGGGAGTTAAAGGGTGAAGATTTTGAGAAGATGGCGAAGCAACTGTGCAGAGTTCATGCACCTATGCTGCTAAACTCCATCCATCTTCATTCATCAAGATTTGTTATAATTAAAGTTGAAACATGCTGATTATTGATGTTCTTTATTTTTAGCCTAGAGATGAAACCAGGAAGTGAAAACCAGTCAAAATTTAAAATATTGAATCTGGGCCATATTCCTCTGTGATTCTAACTTAATGGCAGCCATGGGCCGCAGTTGGTCCCCGGGCCACAGTTTGGACACCCTTGCCTTTGTTGTAAAGGGCTTCTTTGTGTGGAGCTTGTTTTCTCCCACACATCAAAACATGCTCATTAGGTTAATTGGTGCCTCTAAATCACCCTTAGGTGTGGGAGTATCCGTGAATAGTTGTTTGTCTCTCTATTTCACTGATGATTTTACTTCATTATCTTTAACTTTAATTCCTTTCAGGGTTGCAAGGGGCTGGAGCCAATCCCAGCTGACACTGGGCAAGAGGCGGGGTACACCCTGAACCGGTCCCCAGCCAATCACAGGGCCACATAGAGAGACAGACAGCCATTCACAATCACTCACTCATACCAAAGGGCAATTTAGATTAAACAATCAACCAAACAAGCATGGTTTTGGTCTGTGGGAGGAAGCTTGGGTGCCTGGAGAGCACCCATGCATGCACAGGGAGAACATGCAAACTTCACACAGGAAGGTCCTGGTCCTCAGAGGGGATCGAACCAGCAACCTTCTTGTTTTCAAGCATAAGCACCAACCTGTCGGGCCACCATGCTGTCCATGTTATGGATAGCTAATTATATTTTCCATGACCTGGATTCAGGGGCATCACGGTAGCAACAGGTAGTTTGTGTGCCTCACAGCAAAAAAGCTGCTGGTTCAATACCCCGGGGTATTTCCATTTTGAGTTTGCACGTTCTCCAAGTGCATGTGTGGGTTCTTCAGAGCGCTCCAGCTTCCTCTCTCAAACCAAAAATATGCTCATTCAGTTGTTTGGTGACTCTAAATTACCCCCTTAGGTATGAGTGTGAATGCTTGTCTATCTCCTTATGTGGCCCTGTGATTGGCTGGTAACCAGGGCAGGGTGTACCGCCCAATGTCAGCTGGGATAGGCTCCACCCCCCTCGACCCTGAACGGGATAGGTGGTATAGATAATAGATGGGTGGATGAATTGGCAGAGCTGTGTGGCCTCTGTTTTTATGTCTTTTTGTCTTATGATGTATATTTTTTATATTTTAATGATTCTTACCCATTTATTTCCTTTAATTTCTGCTGAACCATTGCTTTTGAAAATGTGCTATACAAATAAATTGGACTGAACTGGAAACACAGAAGTCTATTTCTTGAACTGAGGCGGAGCTACAGTGAAAAATATCAATGTCTTTGATTTCTAATTTATTTATTGGTTTCGTTTGTCTGTTTGATTGACTGATTGATTATTTAAGACTCAGTACACACTGCCAAAATATTTCTCCTCAAGCATTTTGTGGTCACCTGTTGAGGAGATTCCCAGACATACAGGTGTTATGCTGCAGCTTTTCAGTGTAAATACTGACACCTTGTGGACTCTTAGTGTAACTACAGCTCCCCTCTGTTTGTTTGCAGCTCTAATGCTCTGAAAGGCCAGAGAGACATCAACACCAGCACCTGCAAGATGTTAATCTGGAACTGTAAGTAACAAAAACTTTAATATAAAAGAAAATACAAATTTACCAGGCACTCAACTTCTTTGTATTTCTGCACATAAAAGAAGACACATTATTTTTATGTTTTGTTTGAAACTCAGTGACATTACTTATTAATTAGTGAGGTAACTCGAGCAAAGTTAGATGAAGTCTTCTCTCAGCATTTCAGAGATATTGTGTACATGATAAAAAGGATGAAAATGAGGCTTCATGACCTTGATCTTTGACATGTGACCTTGAAAATTCAGTCTTTTTTTTCCTTTAATTAAAGAAGTTCTCCATGTAAGGTTTGACAAAAATCAATACAAGCATTTTAAAAATATAATGTTTATAAAACCATATTTGTGAGCATAGTATGGACTTATGGTATCATGACCTTGACCTTTGGTGTGTGACCTTGAAAATTCAGGCACTTTTTCCTTTCAGTACAGAGGTTCTCAATGTAAAGTTTGAAAAAAAATCTATCAAAGCATCCTTAAAATATCATGTTTAAAAAACATGAATATTCATGAGCATAGGATGAATCAAGGGTATCATGACCTTGACCTCTGGAATGTGACCTTGAAAATTCAATCATTTTTTCTTTTATATACAGAGGTTCTCTTTTTGAAGTTTGAGAACAATTCATTGTAGCATCCTTAAAATGTCATGTTTAAAAAATATATTAATGAGCATAGGTAGACTTATGATATCATGACCTTGACCTTTGGAATGTGACCTTGAAAATTCAGTCTTTTTTTTCCTTTAATTACAGAGGTTCTCTATGACAGTTTGAAGAAAATCCATCCAAGCATCTTCAAAATATCATGTCTAAAACCATATTTATGAGCATAGAATGAATTTGTGGTATCATGACCTTGACCCTTGGATGACCTTGAAAAAGCCCCCTTTTCATCCTTTATTTACAGAATTATTTATGCAAAGTGTGAAGATTTTCCCTGAAAGCACTCGGGAGTTATTGTATATAAAAGAAAATCATGACTATGAGGCATCATGACCTTGACCTTCAACCTATGACCTCTAGAGTCCATTCATGTCATAGCTGAGTTTTTGGGGAGATTTGTGCAAAGTTTGAAGAAAATCCTGGAAAACGTTGAGTTTTTCTGAACTGCCTAAAGCAAACGAAACAGTCCCATCATCCATTGCGGCGTTCGGTCGGTTGCCGTGGAGACATCGTAATTATCTACAACCCTCATGTGAGAGAATTTTACCCACGCCACAGAAACCAGGAAGAGATCAGCTGCTGCGTTCTGCTCTTTCGTGTTCCTCTGATTAAATAAACCTGCTGTCCTGTTTCATAAAGAGTGAGAAAGGCTCTCAGTCAGATTTTGGAGGCGAGACAAACCGATGACGGGACGCTCCACTTTCTCACAGAGGACGAGGACAATGTGATGTCTGTCTGCAGGAGCCTCTGAGTCCTCCAGCCTAAAACCATTCACAGAGAAAATGTTCTCATTAGTTCATCTGAGCTGCAGATCCTAAAATAAAGATAAAAACGAGTTTAAGTTCATTGACTAAAATATTTATTAATGAGAGGAAACATCAGTGACGGTCACACTCACAGCCATGTTTACCCTCATCTTAGGCCTCCTTTCAGTCTATTTTTTTTTTTTTATAGCTCCAATTATTATAAATTTAATCTTAAGATGCTCTGCAATAAAGCAGGTCAATACCATTCTTTGTTTTTTTATTTTCTATTTTTTTGGGTTATTAATTATTTTAGTTTTTTCATGTATATGATTTTAACTTTTATATTTTAAATATCTGTTTTTATTTTTATTTTATTTTTTTTTATCAATTTATTTATTGCATTTGCAATGTTATTTTATTTTTTAATTTGATCTATTTATAGTATATTTATTTATTTATTTAAAATATTTCATTAAATAAATTATTTCACCTTACTATTTTTCTTTTTTCTTTTTCATTATTTTCGTTTTTTGATGCGTTTTTATTTTACTTTTTAAAATTACTATTGTTGTTTTTATTTATTTTACTTTTTTAAAATTCATTTTTATTTTTGATTTGTTTTATTTCAAATATAACTACTCTTATTTAATTATTTTTATTACTTTATCTGATTTTGTTTTCTTACTGTTCTTGTTTATTTTTCATTAATACTTTTAATTATTTTTATTCTTTTCAAACATTTTTGTCATTCTTTAAAAAAATACCTGTCTTCATTTTTCTTTTGTTTTATTTTAAATCATTTAACTTTTTGCTTATTTTTTATTTTAATCTTTTTATATATTTTTTATTTCGTCTGTTATTGTTATTAGTTTTTTTAAAAATTATTATTCCATCTTAAACATATTTTTATTTTATCATTATTTTTTTATTCATTCAATTGTTTAGTTTTTCTTCCTATTTTATTTTTTGGAGTTTTATTTTTTTAAAAACACTTCCATAAAAGTAAATATTTCAAAGGGTCTTTGGGGATTTTTCTTAAATTTCTGACCTCATATTCACCTGAATCCAGAGGTGAACTGATCAGTATTCGATGGTCCTGGGTCAAAGCTCAGCTGTGGTCATGCTTTGCTTGTGAACACGTTATCTCGTTAATGATTAAATTGATTCTCCTCAAAATTTGTACAGACGTCTTCTCTGACTCATGGAACAGCTGATTACATCTGAGAGGTCAGACTGGACCATCTTTTCCTTTGTGCTGTAGAAATATGAGGAATAATTTCTCTTTTTTCCCCCAAATGTCTCATGTTTTGGAACAGCTTGAATAATTTCCTCTTTTCAGATAAATATGTGTTTTTTTAGTTTGAACTCCTTTAACTCAGATGTATGCTCAAACTTGTGATGAGCTGTCACATGCACATATTGCCTCATTCTGAGGGCTCACATGCTGCATGAATAAGACATAAAAGAAGTGGGTATATTTTTAAGATACCATCCTGACTGTTGTTGCTTAATATCTATTTCTCTGAAATCAAACATGCGTGTGAAGCTATAGCAGCGGTTTTCAAACAGTTTTTGATAAACAACTAAAACCAGGTTATAATCTCAAGGCCGTCATGTTTATCCAAATCTGTGAAACCTTCTTTAACGTGTTAAAGTGTTGAATTATTAAATTACTTTATTACTATATTACTACTGAGATACTGATCAACAAAACCATCAAACATTCATAATCAGAGCGAATTTTAATCCCACATACGTTGTTTATTGACTGGAGCCATGACACACTGATGCTGTCTCACAGGAAGAGGGTTGCTGGTTCGATCCCCTCTGAGCCTTTCTGTGTGGAGTTTGCATGTTCTTCCTGTGCATGTGTGGGTTCTCTCCAAGCACTCCAGCTTCCTCCCACAGACTAAAAACATGCTTCTTAGGTTAACTGGTGACTCCAAATTGCCCTCAAATGGTCGTCCGTCTCTCTGTTTGGCCCTGATATAGACATAGTTGCCAGGTCTGCTTATTATAAGCGACTTTGGGCTTCTTATTTGGAAAGTTGCTTGTAGATATTGGCAGTTGCAGGTTGCATTTTTTGGGCTTGTTGAGGCATCTGATGCACACTCTACTACCAATATAAACTAAATTCAGAAGTTACACAAACTATTTTCTCCCACTTTAAACACAAATGTAAACTTGACTGTAAAAAGAGGCAAAAATGATGTTTCCACCAAAAAGAAATCCTTATAGCCAGAATTATTTTTTTTCTAATGTAGCTGTTTCTGTTTTACCAAAATAAAGCTGTAGAGGATCAACATAAAACTTAGATAAAAGCCTGACTTTGTCTGTTTGGTTTCAAAAAGGTTAAACAGACTGTTTAGTGATAACAGAGTTATAAATAACAGCAGCCCCTCCCTATAAGGAAAAGGATGTTCCACCTCCAAACAAAAGGATGTTGATGAAGTAAATTAAGAGACAAACAAGAAAGTAGATTTCTCTTTAAAAAAAATAGTAATATATCACATTAAAAAAAAACAAATACCTGGAGGTTGCTTGTTTAGGGCTTGTTTTTATTGACCTGGTTGCTTATTTCAGTATAAAAATCTGGCAACATAGGATCTGGATGGATGGATTGATGAAATGCTATTACAGAGAAAACTCTTGCAAAGTGACAGGAGTGGAGCATATTCAACATTTCGTGAGCTCGGAAATGGACTTTAGGATGCAGATATCACCTTTCTATCAGCACGAACTGCTCTGCCCCTTCTCTCCCTTCACTGCCGTCACTAAAAATTTTCTCTTTTTTGGACCATTCACTGTAAACTTAAAATGGTTGTGCGTGGCAATCCCAGTAGATCAGCAGGTTCTGGCCAGTGTGACTAATTATTTTCATCATAGTTTTCATAAACAACCTTTTTTACCCCGATGAAAACTACAGAGTAACTAATCAAAACAAGTGCACATGGACAAAAACTCAAACTAAATTAACTGACATTTTCATCAACAAATAAAAACTAGACTAAAATGTTTGACAGAGACTTAATCCAATCAGACCTAATTTGGTCATGTAGAAAGTAGAGACAGGTTAGGAATATATCCAATCTTAGCTTGGTGGTGGTGGGATAAGTTGTGGAGCGATCCAATCAGAGCTCCTCTCTTTATGAATTGATATATTCATGTAGAGCAGGTTCACTGTTTGTTGTCAGTTCTGGTATTGTAACTGAGATGCTCTGCCAGGTAGCCTAAATAAAGGTCATTTATACATTCAGATTTTACTAGCATTCAATAAAGGGTTATTAGATGTTTGATTTTATCCAAGTGTAAAACATGACTTCAGAAATTCAAGGAAACATAAAAAATGTCTTTCCCTTTACACTTCATATTTTAGTTTGACTAAATTTACAGTAGATTTCATCGACTAAAACTAGACTAAAATTAAAACAATTCAGATGACTAAATTAACACTAGTTCGGCATCTGGCAACAACAACCACGCCGCATTGAAGTCACAAGTTACTTGATCATGCCTAGATGCATTGAGTCCCTGTTGTGTGATTGGCTGATCTGCAGTGACAAGCAGAACTTAATGAAGCGTTTGGTAAGTGTGTGTTAAAATGATATATAAAGATGATTTTAAAGCTAAATTTCAGTGTTGTGATTGAGATTAAATGCAGAAAATTTAAGATAAAATTACATAAATGAGAAATAAAAGCAGAAGTTTTTGGGTCTGCTCGTAACGAGGAGCAAATTGATTTCACGTGCTCGGCCATGTGACGCAGACTGAGGAGAGAAAGTCTTAAAGATGTCATTAATGAGAGTAAACCTGCAGAATGAGTGACTCAGTTGGAGCAGAAACACATGACGCTGTGTTAAAGGCGGTCAGAACAAGAGGAAGCTCTCGGCCTTTCCACCAAGACTTCCTTTTTATGAAACTCCACCGTCAGCGTTTGGGAAGGAAGGCATGTGAGGAGAAGAGGAGCTGGGCCGCCGTCTACGCACCACCAAACAAATCTGTCCTTTGAAGGGTACAGTGAAGTGAGGTTAGGAGATTTCACAGCTCAGTCAGATGAGGGTCCCTTTAATACGTATGAAGAGATCATGTGTGGACCCCCTGATAGAGACCCTCTTCATCCCACTAATCCACCAAATCCATGGAGAAAGAACGATGAGGCGTCCTCGGTCCAGGCTCGTACGATTTTATTTCCTGGAGCCACGTTCAGCAGCTTCATTTGATAGTTTCTAACAGAGGCAACTTTTTGTTCTTGATCCAAGAGGAAAATGTTCAGGGAGGCATCTCCAGAGGTCAGAATTACGATCCTGTGGCACACTGCAGAGCAACGTGATGAGAGGCATGAAGGAGGGGGTTCCTCCAGATCGGATCAGACCACCTTAACTCAAGGAAAGCCATTTGGGCGTAGAATTGATATCAGGGATGTCAACCGTAGTTGAGCTCTAGAACTCAAATTTGGAGAACATGTACTCAATTTTGGTGCATGAGTAGACTTTACTAGTGAAGCAAAAAGTGTCACTATAGTACTAGTAGACTGTTTTGGGTCTACTAGTACTACTAGTAGACTTAAAGATGCTCACTGGAACTACTAGTAAGCCTTACATGCCAAGAAGGGGGCAGGAAAAAGCAAATTCTATTGGCTTTCGAAAATATTACAACCAATCAGGGTGCTGGATGTGGTTATAATCCCTCCTACTTCAGTTGCATTAGGTCTACTCGTACTACTAGTGCAACTTTTCACTTTACTAATACTACTAGTAGAGTAAAAACAGTCTACTAGTACTACTTGTGAGATATTTTTATTTTACAAGTAGTACTAGTAAGCAACATTTTTGTTTTACCAGTAAAGGTGTTTGGTTCACTAGTGTGCAAGTAGACCTTACTAGTAAAACAAAATCGTCTACTAGTAGACAATTTTGTGTTACTAAGAGTACAAGTAAAGCCAAAAGATTCACCAGTAGACCTAATGCAAATGAAGTAGGAGGGATTAGAACCAAATCCAGCACCCTGATTGGTTGTAATATTTACGAAAGCCAATGGGAAGCCTGAGCTCCCGTTTACACGGAAACGTTTTCACCAGAAACAGAAAGGTTTTTCAAACATGATCCACGTTCAGACAGACACGCGAGCATGACTGAAAGCGCTGTAGCGTGCATGCCAGGCCAGTAGTTGGCGATGAAGGTTTGCAGAGAAACAGTGGTGTTACAACACGGGTACGCTTTCCGGTGAAGACAAACTTTTCACAAACAAAGGCAAGTGGACTCCAGAAGAAGCAGGAGTTTCTTGTCTGGACAACAAATCTGTCTGGATAGTTTTTTCCGGATAACAAACCTGGCACAGCAAACTGCACACATGTTGCTTGGTCGACGGCCGAAGCTGTTGTTGTTCCTGGTATGCGCGCGCAGCCTTCATGTGAAAGAGTACTGCAGATGCGGTGACGTCAGCTTTTCACCCTGAAACGATGAGTCTTGTCTACATGGAGACGGATACGTACACAGTTTCACATTTCTGGACTCTGGTGTTAAAAGTTTGCGGATTCAGGCACTCCGGGGACTGTTCTTGTGTAAACGGGAGCTGAAAACACAATGAAGCTCTTCGTTTTCAGCTGTATTTGTATTTGTGTAAATGGGGCCTGAATTTGCTTTTCCAGCCCCCTTATTAGCATATAAGGCTTACTTGTAGTACTAGAGACACTTTTTGGTTAAAATGACCATTGGCTTGACCAGACGCTACAGTAAGACTCTTGCAATGTTTAACTTTTCCTCCACAAATCCCCTGTGTTTAAACCAGTCTGTTTGGATGTAGGGGTGATGTTTCCCTCCACCATCAGCTGGTCTGGTTGTCAGCGGAAACAACAAACACCAACTTCAATAAATCTTCATGTGTTTTCACCTAAATGCTGGGTAGTTCTTTGGCCTTCAGTAGCACCATGTACTGCTATATTTTAGCTAGCCTCAATACCCAGCTATCTGCCCTCAGGGACAAGCTGGCCTGGCCATAGGCCTCGAGCAACCCTGCTTCAAAAAACCCTTTAAGATACTTGACAGAATGAAAACTGGCACACCCTGCAGCCAGGGTTGTAGAATCAATACGGCTGTGGTTGCAATATGGTCGTGCTGCTCCCAGCTTTATATTTGATTTCAGGATGAAGGATTTTCATGTTCTTATCAGCATTTTTTCATGTTAGCAGTTGCATGGAAACCATCTTCTAGATTTGTCCTATTTTGTAAATGCGTGATCACACTTTCTGTGATTTCCTCATTATTATATAGCTGGATTTCTGTGTGACCGAGTAAAACTTAGAAATGACTTAAGTCTTTTGTAACTGGTGTTGGGAGCCCACAGTGACGCAGGGGAAAGATTTTTATGAATGAAGCAGTTGGCATGTTCCCCCAGCGACCCATTCTGACAATGCCTTGATGAAGGTGAAGGCAGAGAGGATGGAGCAGAGGAAGCTGAAGGCAGCAGCCAATGTTTCTGTGAATGAGATGTTCAGGGTCCTCTCAGGACATAGGATTTGAAAAAGGGGAAATGGGATTGACATTGTGTTTGGTTTTATGACTCTATAAGAAGGACTGGGCTTAGAAGTGGCTCCCAGGCTATTGACCAACTGCGTAAAACTCGACGACAAAAGACGTTATCAAAGTGGAGATACTGAGGGCTTTTCCGTAGGCTGTTTTCCAGGAGCTTCAAGGATTTCTGATTATTAAATAAAAGTTCATTTGGTGCCAAGGCTCCTGGAAGTCTTCAGTGTGAAATTAAAGTTTTATGGCTGACATAATCAAATACTTGATACAATCACGGCTTTGTTAGGAAGCTCAGGGCGTGAAAGGTGTTGGACAAACAGCCTTCGAGTTTACTCTGTATTTGAATCCAACTTTTCCTTAGAGACATATGGTAAGTTATAAAATGTTAAAACTCGTGCACGAACTTTAGATAACTGTCAAAAAATATTTTTAGAAAGAGGAAATTCTCAAGCTATCAAGCAAGTTTTTGTTGTTCATAAAAGTTTTGAAGCACACTAAGGTTTCCAAATTACAAGAAACTTTTTATCTCACAACAGAGTTTTTCATGGTTTATAAAAGATTTCAGAGTCATGAAAGTTTGTTAAATCTCACAAGAAAGGTTTTCTACTTACAAGGAAATTTCCAAGTTTGTAAGAAAGACTTTTATGCTGGTGTGAATGTTTTTGGTGCTTTTAACACAGAAAGACAGTTTTAGATAGAGGTGAAAGATAGATTTGCCTGCTCACATGAAAGCTTTTTATTTCTCAAGAAAGTTTTTAAGGCTTACATCAAAGTTTTCAAGCTTCTTGTTTGTGAAAGTTTTTAAAGCGCATGCAGTTTTCCAGATTTACAGAAAACTTTTTTAACAAGTTTTTCATGGTTACAAAGATGTTTTTTTAAAGTCATGAAAGTTTGTTAAATCTTGCAAGAATTTTTTTGTATTCTGAAGAAAGTTCCTCAAGTTTGTAAGAAAGACTTTTGTGCCGGAACATAGAAAGATAGTTTTAGATAGATGTGAAAGATAGATTTGCCTGCTCACAGGAAAGCTTTTTATATCTCAAGAAAGTTTTTCAGGCTTACATTAAAGTTTTCAAGCTTGTAAGCAAGGTTTTCTTATTTGTGAAAGCTTTTTAAGTGCACATAGTTTTCCAGATTTACAGAAAACTTTTTAAAGCCCACAAGAGAATTTTTCATGGTTACAAAAAAGTTTTTCAAAGTCATGAAAGTCATGAAGGCAAGAATGTTTTTTGTACTCTGAAAAAGTTTTCCAAATTTGTAAGACAAACTTTTTCTGGTGTGAATATTTTGATGCTTTAACAGAAAGAAAGCTTAAAAGCTTAGTGGAAGTTTTTTTATTTTAAAGGTCTATTTGAGTGCTCACATGACAGCTTTTTATTTCTCAAGAAAGTTTTTTCAATCTTATGGGAAAGTTTTTCGTGTCCATAAAAGCTTTTGAAACACACACAGTTTTCCAGGTTTACAGGAACCTTTTTGAGCTCACAAGCATTTTTCATGGTTACAAAAAAGTGTCATGAAAGTTTTTTAATATCCAAACAAGTTTTTTGTACTTACAAGTAAGTTTTCCAAGAACGTTTTTTGTGCTGGTGTGAATGTTTTGATGCTTTTGACACAGAAATAAAGTTTTCAAGCTCACTGGAGGGTTTTTTAGCCTTAAATATACTTTATATGCTCACAAGAAAGCTTTTTTTCTCAAGAGCTGAGACACCTATAACTCCTACAGCGAGAAAAAGTTGACGCTGGTGATGATTTGAGGACACAGATATCTTTAGAAATACCTCCAACTGTTTTCACAGTGAGGTGAGGTTGAACCCCAGTACAGTCTCTTCATCCTGTTTTCCTCTCACTCTCTCCAGCTGTTTTATTACTGACTTTAGCGTCTTTATCACATGGCTACATGATTAAATAAGTTAGCTCTGGCTTGTTTTGAAGCTCCTCAGGTCAGCAGACCAGGTGCTTCTGTTCGTCTAAGGTGTTCAGAGGATCTAAGGTGAGCAGGACAAACCAAACACAGACTAATGTGATTTTAGTCCCTTCGTCTCTGCCTGGATGGATACATCCCTGGATGTATGTATGTGTATATACAAATATATTTATTATATGTGTTTGTATATATATGTGTATCTATAAATGAGGAGTATGACTTCAGCCTGTGCTATGGTAAAGTGAAATGAGATAACACCTGTTATGAACTTGTGCTATACAAATAAAGATTGACTGATTGATTGATTGATTGAAGGGCAGACTGAAAGGTCAAAGGTCATTGGGCATCATGTGCCTTGCCTGCTTGTGAAGGAAACACTTCAAGAACATTTTCATGGATTTTCTTCAAATTTGGCACCAATATCCAACAAACTGGTCCGATTTCCTTGCATGTGAGCTTTTATGTCAAGATGTGTCTCATGGATTTGAGTCAAACTTTGCACAAATGTCGTCTCAGACTTGACGTTGAACTGATTAAATTTGGGAAGTGTAAGGTCAAAGGCCAAGTGACCCACCGCCGGACTTTCCCTCTGAAATGTGCACATTTGAAAGCATAGAACCACCGTATGTTGGATCCAGTTTCTGCATGCATGAAAGCCTGCTGAGACATGATTGGTCCAAACTGCTGGGGCTACATATGGAAACCGAAGTGCTAGGCCCCTCGGCTGGAGTCAGAGAGATACTGATGTGATTACGTTTCTCTTCACGTGGAACAGGACACAAAATCATAACATAGCTTTAAATTGAAGCAGTCGCTGGCCCCTGTGGGGGGGTCAGAGGGTTGTTACATAAGAGCAGGACGTACATTTGGGTTGAATGACAGGACAGTACTGGAAACACATGATCCATGGGGAATGAGGAAAGGGCCGCCCGATCATGGTTGGTTTTCGATTGGATTTGGTCCAGACGCATTTTTGAGTTTGTACCCCTGCAGGGCGCCACGCATGACTTGCATTCAACTCACCACTCCATCCTCCAGAGCGAGTTTTTTCAATGAAGTGATCGAATTTCTGCGCCAACATTTGTCAAAAAACAAAGCCTTTTCAATAGGACGCTTGGCGAGGGCGTCAAGAAGGTCTGGAGGTAATTAAGTCTGTGTTACCTATAGGGGCGAGGCATGTTTGGGTTGAAACTTGAAGGCTGGACATGCTGGAAACACATGATGACAGAGCGGGGAGATGGTTGGATGATGCGTGGTGGTGCAGGTCACTGGGTTTGAACTGTTGGGATGTCCTACTGGGTGTTCTGCTCGTAGGTCTGCCTGTACATTGAAGAAGCTGAGGTTTAAATAAATCAACCAGCCCAACTGCCAGAGGAGTGTGAATCCCGCAGAGCAGCTTCTTTAGGTTGTAGTGTGGGGAAAAGACATTTGAAATATGTCCTGTTCCTGCAGCTTTTCCCCAAATGAACAAAGTAAGGGTGTTATGTAAATCTGCAAACCTTTACCCATCATAGCTGCTAAACGAAAGATGCATTCAGTACAAGTGAGCAAATAAATAAGTAAACCATTAAATAAACAAGTCAATAAAAGCATGAATATGGAGTACAGTCTTGAGATTACTATTAATATCAAATTAAGACTGACTGATTGGTCAATTGAATTATTTGAGGGGCTCTGACTTTCTTTTTGTCTCAGGCAGGCTGCATTTAAGACACTTTAAGGCCTCAATTTGGACCCGATTAGCCCTCTAAATTATTATTAGGGGCGTGGCCCTATGCAAGAATAGTTGCATCTTCTCATTGGTCAAAAAATAATCAAGTATGTGTGGTGTCAGTGATGTTTTTAAGGCTCTGATTGAGACAAAGCTGTAAATGTGAAACTGGGAGCCCAAGTGGAAGAGCACTGAACCCAAAAGTTGTTCCCACTGCTTTGTTATTGGTCTCAGTCTCTTTATATCGGTAGATGTTCATCCATCCATTGCATCATCCATCCATGTCTGTGCAGGTTCTCAGTCATCCAGGTCGTTGTCCATTCAGTCATCCATCCATCAATAGTACTATACCATTCATCATGCCATCTACCCATCTCTCATTATCCATCCATTTATCCATCAGGTAGCCCATCCATCAATCCTTCAACCACTCATTATATCAACTGTTTATCATCCACCTGATGATCCATCCGCTTAACCATTTATTCAGTTGTGTTATCTATCCATCCATATATTCATTTTTCCATTCTGTGATACATTCTCTGGATAATTTGACTTACTCCATGACATTATTTTCATATTTCAGTTTTGCTCTTGATGTTATTTTCCAACATTATTCTTGAAATGTAAACTCTTCTCCTGTAATATGACTTATTAAAACAGCATGAGGCATATTAATGATAAAGAAATCTCCCCCTTTTGATTTTTTTAATCTGATGTTTGACCCATTAACTGATCTTTGGAATAGAGTCTACATCAGAGGTTTCATGCATGATTTTTTAATCACAAAGGAATGATTTTAGAAATATTTGTTTTCACTTTTAACCCTTTAACTCCCAGATCAACTGCTTGGTTGACCAACCTGTGGGTAACTGTGTCTTATCAATAAATGCTTCAAACTTCTTAAACCTGATTAGGCCATCTTTATTTCCTGGGAGTTAAACATAATGCTAGAAAAAAAGCATAATGTCTTATTAAAGAGGGGAATTTCTCAGATAGGTAAATGTAGTATTATTAAAAAAACGGTCATAAAAAACAAAAATGTGATAAAAATGTAAGAACTGAATATGACATTCATATAGTTAAAAGTATGTCTCAAAAAACGACATTTTACCAGATTTTTTTTTTTTTATCTCTTTTGTAATGGAAACACTTCTTCGACTACAAACTCCCAGCTTAACCATTTGGCAGAGGTTAATGGTTTGTAAATATTTAGGGTGTAAAAGAAATGTTGCATTAGTGCCCCAATATGTCAAAAAACACATTTTCCTGGCTAATTTTTTGAGGAAGTCAAAGGGTTAAACAAGTTCAAAATAATGGGCAGGGTTTTTTTTCAATATATAATATATTGTGAGGGAGTTATGCTGACACCATGCATGAACAATATAATAGTTCAGTGGAACTAAATGTAGATCCAGAAACACATACAGTATTTGTTACAAACATATATTAAGAATAAATAAAATAAAATGCAAAATCTGAAGTATGTTTAATATTGCTGTTTAATCAAACTATTAACACGTGACTTTCAACAAAATTTTAAATAAAAAATACAAAATGAGGTGAAATCTGAATTCGGGCGTAACACACAGAATATACTCTTTACTGCATAACAGATTAATTTTTGGTCACAAACGAAAATAAACAAGCAAAATATTTTTAACATCTGCATAAAAGTGTTCCTGACATCTCATAAAATTAGACTTTATCTTTTTTTTACCTGACTGATTCTTTCAGAATAGACGGATTTAACATTTATTCCTGAAGGGTGTGGTGCAATTCCCTCTTTTATCAGACATTTATGATGCAACATCTCAAAATATTCACCGCCTGGTAGTTGGGACATGGTGCTGCAGCCTAAATGGTATAAAATGGATCTAAATATCTGCCCACTGTAGTTGAGACTGTGCATGAAAGGGTTAATAAAGTGATTTTATTTTCCACAAAACTATTTAACTAATAAACTTAAAACAGCTCCATTTTTACTCTCCTTCTCCTCCCCACGGGCTCTTAAAGTGACTTTATCAAATGTCATCTGACTAAAATGTGACTCTGTGGATTTGATGCACTCAGAGGTGAAAATGACACAGAGGGGGCGTGGTCTGAGGGAGGTGAAAATGACACGGAGGGGGCGTGGTCTGAGGGTTATAAACACTGGCTGCACGCGCGTGTTGGCAGCCTCTCACCTGCATCCATCACAGCCAAAAACAACTCTGCACCAGTTCATTCATATCCTGTCTCCTCAGAGTCATAACCAGCTCTGATCAGGTGTTGATCTTCACCTGCAGACATGCGCATCAACAAAGCCAAGGTGGCCATTGGATTTATCGTGGCTGGAGCGCTGACGGTCACCTTTGGAGTGGTGATGCTGTTTGTGGGACCAGCAGTGATGAAGGACCAGATCATTAAGGTAAAACATCCTTCAAGATCCTAAATTACCTTTTCAGGCTTTTGATGCATGCAAGGTTTTTGTAGCAAATTAGTCAGATTGTTGGAAATCGACCAATTACCCCGAAAAATCCAAATTAAAGCTTTGCATTAAGAGTCATTTAAGCACATTAATCCATCTGTGTGCATCTGCTCCTTTTAAAATTAAAACCTATATCCCGTCTTTCTTTTATTAACTCAAACTTTTATACCTTTTATGTACAGAAGAAGCTTTAAATGGCTTAAATGAAACTGTCTCGTGGTCAATTAAATTATCAATAAATACAAAAATAGCCTAAAATATCAGGATACTAAAGACATTTCCCAGAGCCGAATTGTGTTAAAATGACCAACAACACTCTTCAAAATGAGTCATATTTTAATAGTTTTATAAATCTTTATATCTGCTTGTTTAGAAAAATAAAACTTGTTCCTATTCAAGTAACAAAAGCAGCTTCAATGGGCTTTAACATTTCATCTTGTAAATAATTTTTTTTTTTTGTTACCAAACTGAATATAATATAGCCTTAAAGTAAAATTAAAAGCATATAAATTCACATTGAAATGATTTAAAATGAGTCGTCCTAATGACAATTACCTTCAAAAATCTATTTTTATGTTTTTCTCATCTCAAGTTTTCACCTTTCAGAAAGAAAAGGAGGTCATTGAACTTCCTCTTGGATATAGTTATAGTCATCGAGTGTTTAAAAAATAAAAATGAATGTAAATATTAAAGGGTTCAGTTAGTTTTCTTAAGTGTCATATCAACTTATAAGCTTCATATATCAACAGACTGTGGAAAAATAGTCATATATAAAAAAAATATTTCTCTTAGAACAATGATTATTATTTTTAACATATTTTCTTCCATTTGTAGTCACAGAATAAGTGTTAAAAAGCTCTAAATTGCCACTTGGATGCATAATAATGAACAAGAACCAAACAGCACAAAAGTTACAGTTAAAACACCTTTAATGCAAATTTAATGGTTGCACATTATTTTTCTTGGGTCCATATCATATCAAAGTTACTTTACCTCCAATAATCTGAATAATTCTTTTGCAAAACCAGCCATTTGTTAATTTTTCATGAAAATGTGCACATCTCCTAAAACAAAACCAACAAAAAAACTCCAAAACCTTAAAGTGCTTCACTTTGGGGGTTTTTTCGACCAAGTTTTCAGTCTTTTTGAAAAAAAATAAGCAAACAATGGCTTTAAAACTTGAGATGAGAGTAAACTTAACTTATAACAAATAAAAAATAACTCAAATGTTACAGTAGAAACATCAATAAGTGTGAAAATAAAGGACAAAATTTACCTTTTTTTAAGCAAAAATTTGTAAAACTGCTCCACTCCAATCAAGACTTTTCATCTGGGGTCATATTTTTTATTTTTGTTCATTTTCAAATGTGCTGCAGTTTCCTTTATTATACTGTATTCATCTTTTCATCTCTGAGAAACAAAAGTTCCTGTATTATTGTTTTAAAATGGTTCCTGGACCACACTCACTGAGCCCTGGTGTGGCCCCTCTCCTCCTCAGTTTTCTGTCAGTGTCGATAAACTTAAAGAAAAGAAAGTTTGCACTGACATGAGAGTATTTCTGTGATGATTTTGATCACTGCTTTATGTTCAAGACTTTTAACACGACAGGCTGCAGATGTTTCTGTTAAAATCTTCATTTTGTTCCTCTAATCAGCCCTCTCAGCTTTACTTTTTCTTTTCTTTCCTCTTTAATCTGACCTGGTACTTTTTTATATCTCCTCTTGTGATGCTCTGAGTGAGCTGAAATGTGACGTAAAGCTGCTGCCGGCCTCTGATTGGTCAGAGAGTATCATCACATAGGGCGTGATGAGTGGGAAATAAACTCTTCTTACTTTTTAATAGTATTTTATTTTCAGCTCAGAACAAAAAAAGACCGAGTACACAATCAGCTCCAGTGTTGTTGTGCTGGAGCTGTTATAAAATATAAAAGAAAGAAAATCAGAGTTCAACAAACAGAGAGTGCTCTGTTTTGTGAGCTGGCAGTTCTTTGATTCAATCCTGGGTTAATTAATTAACATAATGATTTAAAAAGTTTACAGTAAGTTTACAGTACACAAATGTCTTTTGCTTGTTTACCTGTTTGCCTGTTTGCAAATACAACAACATGCCTATGAAGGTATGGTTTTAAATAATATAAAAAGAAGAAATTAAGGACATACATACATAAATACACACACACACACACACACACATATATATATATATATATATACATACATATATATACTGCATATATATGTATGTCTATATATATATAGAGAGAGATAGGTAGATAGATAAAGATATATATGTATATATCGATATTGATACTGTTGCGATTATTTGTCTGGATATTAATTAACATTAATTAAAGAAATTAATATTCATTTAATATGTCATTTGCTCTCGTTAATTAAAGGGGCACCATCCTTTTTATACAAAAATGGCTAAATTTAATTCAATAATTGATTTATTAATTATTTTAAATTTAATATCAGATAAATCAATTACATCAGAATTTATCAATTTGGTCAGTCTCAAGTCTAAAGACAGAATTCTCATGCAGTGAAGTCAATCTTCCAAATAGAATACCAACAGACAGAACTTTAAATTTAAGGGTGATTTATTAAAAGCATATGATGAATATATAAGACAAAATAAAATAAAATAAGACGCTTAAGAAGGAAGAAATGTCAGAGTCATACTAATCAATGATGCTGTGAATAAGGAAAAGTTATGAACCCTCAAGAAACCTTTGAGTATATTGAGTGGTTATGGAGGATTAATTTAACAAATTAATCTACTTTAGAAAGATCAAATCAGGGGTAACTAATGGGGAATTAAACCAAGACGCTCAAGCCCATCTGTAGGAGTTCAGAACCGCAGTCTTACTATGGCATTGCTTTTGGTGTCGGATCTCAAACTGGTCCAGGAGTTACTGGAGAGCCTTTAAGGACTGTTCTGGTTTGGAGTCGTCCCAAAGGGAGGCTGAGAAGTCCACACTCAATCCAGCACGAGGGATCCAGAAAGGGGATTTTGCCGACATGAGCTGGTCCCATAGCTTTCACAGGAGAGAGGTGCCATCTTAGATTGGACTAGCAGGTTCTGTTAAAGGTGAAGCTGGAGCTGCAGCTTTGAGGTCTCGATTAGATGAAAAAAACGATTCGTAATTAATTTCAAAACGTAATTATTCTTTGGCCTGACGAAAATTATTCCAAAATTAATAACAAAAGTCCATTTACTATGAAACAAATCTTTGTAGTCTTGTAGTTTACTGGCTTATCAAGAAAACCGGCGGGCATGTTACGTTACTTAGACAAAACTTAGAAAATTATATACAGGAGAGGATATAGGAGAACTAGGAGAAGATATTGGAGAGCATATTGGAGAGCCGCGTTGACAAAAAGAAAAATGGATCAGACCGTAGAAGAAGACGTAAAAACAAAAGTGTAGGGATGAAAGTCAAAGAAGAAGAGCTCAAAGAAGAAGAGAGTCAAAAGAAAAAGAAAAAGAAAGTGAGAGGACTGTGTCTCTCTGATTTTGACTGGTAAGGAGGGTCTCACAGGAGGAGGGCCTTAGACGAGTAATAAAGACTTTATCGACTTACATGTGGCCAAAATGTTAAGTTGTACTTTGATAACCACCCAATATAAACACTCCAACTGAGTAGAAAATCTTACGATAACGATTTGATACCAAATAGTCCATATCTAAAAGATAAGAAAGAATAAAACGTGAAATTCTTCTTAAAAATAAAACAAAATATATGTGTTTAAAACTTAGATATATAAGTTTGTATGTCTTTGAGATGTTATGCGACCAAAACTTAATGTATAGAAAACGTATAATAAGCATTTCATCAATAGAAACAGGCAATAATGCAGATATAACAGATACATTCCTGGATAAAGTTCTCTCCTCAGTCTTCAACTGAGGGGCGCTCTTGGTTTGTCGCTTCAGAGGAGGCTTTAAGAAGGTTAATGCATTATATTCATAACTTGGGCATTTGTAAGGTTAGAGAAACAGAAGTCACATCATCAGAATGCATTTTTCATGACAGAATCAAATATCACATTGTTAGATGTGTCCATTGTTTCGTTAAAGAGTTTATAAGGCTGTGGTTTTCTGTTGACTGAAAAACATCTGTTCTCTACTCTTGGGCAGCAATGAGTGGTCCACTACCCAGGAGGTCAAAAGTCATCTTAGGTGTCACAGAAGAATCTTCTGGGAGCAGAACAGAATTATTTAAGTCTCTGGGAACGTAGTCTGTTCGAACACCAGGTCTCGGCCAATCATTGTTTAGGCCAGGAAGTTAAGGGCAATAATCAATCTTTAGTGTCAACAAAGTTGTCTCTTGGTGGTAGATGGCAGGAAATAAAGAGAGACTTTATGGCTCCACATGTCTCTAGTAAGTTACAACCAGGCCTTAGAGAGAGAGGAGAAAGGAAGGACGGTATTCTTGGCCCTTTGGAGGAGTTGATCTTGCTACAATACAGTATATATATATATATATATATATATATATATATATATATATATATATATAAATATATAAATATATAAATATATACTGCTTTACAAATGTATTAGACCATCTATCATAAAATCAAGAAAACATGAATATTTTCCAAATCATTCAAAAACTTGTTTAAAACAGAAAATGTTTTTTTGTTATTGGACACACATGTTGAACATGAATGAGGAATTTAAACTGAAGTTTCTTTTTTTATCCTCAAATTGGAGCCGCTCACTGGGCTTCTCCGAGACGAAAGAAATTAATTAAATATAACATTCAACCACTAAAACAATTGTTTTCTGTTCAGAAATGCAAGTTAATAACATCAATCACCTACAGTCCATCTCACAGTTCATCTCTACGTCTACAAGGTCAAGGTCAAACTCTTCCTGTGACTGACTGTTCAGCCAACTCTCCATCATTCAGCTTTAACACACATCCTCCATGATCCCATGACCCCCTCTGCCTTGCTGAAACCTGGCTCATGCCCTTGGACCAGTCCCCCCCCCCCCAAGGATTTACGTACACTGATGACCCCTGACCTGATGGTGGGGGGTGGGGGGTGGTGTAGCTGCTGTATAAAGGAATTGCCCCCATTTCCACCCCATTCTTTGACTTATTAGAGCACATTGTCATTCATCTCTCTGGTACCCCAAACCCAACTCCTCCATTTCCTCCTCTGTGATTTTAATTCTCATCAATTTTCATCAACTAAATTTACAGAGATTTCATCGACTAAAACGTTGTGAAATTGCACCAACTAAAACTAGACTAAAATTAAAACAATTTGGATGACTAAATTATGACTTAGACTGAAAGATATTTTAGGCAAAAGACTAAAACTAAATTATAAAGTGCTGTCAGAATGAACACTGCACTGCCGGTCTCTGTGAATCAGTTAAACATGACTATCTGTCCAACATTTGCACTCTCTGTCCATCAGTAAACTTTCTCTGAAAACTGACAAGCCTGCATGGATGTTTAGTTTAACAAGCAGGGACGAACCTAACCTTTCTGGTTGGGGTGGCCCAGCCCCTGACGAAAGTCAAAAAGCCCCCCTAGGGCGAGGCTACTAAACCTAGCAGAAAAAGCTGTTTTTTACTTAAAAAAAACATTATAAATCACATTTTAACAAGGAATCAGGGTATATCTTTTATATTTATTTCATTTAAGGTTACCTAAAACACCATAAGAAGTTCCAAACTGACCTGCCATGGTAATGTTTTTTAAAAAAGCATAAAAACATTACAACTTTTGCCGCAACTGTTTGAAACATCTGCTGCAACATTAGACATTTTTTGCTGTAACAAATAAAATAAAAGTGCAGTGAAAGCCCGAAAGGTGATTTTATTGAATAAAACCATTTTTAAATTGCAAATTTTGGTGCAAATTTCTGAAACCTGTCACAAAATCAATCTTTATCTGCTGCAACAATCACAAATTTGCTGAAAAATCCTGGAGGGGTGTTAAATCAGTTTCCCCCTTAACTCTATTAACCTCCATCACCAGCCATACCCCCCCCCCCCGTATCTAATGATCCATTAGCACTTGTCACCTACTACAATAACACCCCCCTCTTGTCTCGATCAACTGGCCCCCGATCAAAACCAAAACTGGCCCCTTCACCCACCTCGCTCCCTGTTTCACTACTGGGAGAAAAAAAGCAAAAATTAAAGCACTCTTCTCATTCAATCCAACATAGTTTCACGACCCATTTTTATGTAAAACTTGCAAAATTATGCAAAATAAATGTACCAGCCACTTTACTGACTGTTGTTGTGTACCTGATACAACCCATCTTTAAAAATACTGAACTGTCCATTTAACCTACCGTCTTTTTTTCTATCCTTGTGTTTCCATCTTTCTGATGTGATGTCGTCAGCTATCATCTATCTAATGTCTTGTTGTCTCTTTATTTTATATATAAAATGAAATATCTTCTTTACTAATGTTATCCTATACTAATATAGTGTATTCCTGTAGTACACAAGTTTTTTCAAGTTTAACGCTTTCATTCCTTTATTTGTTTTATTATTATTTTTTTTAATTTAACCTTTATTTAACCAGATAAGTCAGCAACACGTCATAATAAATACAAATTCATGAAAAGATTAAGGCAATAAATTACAAACAATAAACAATAAATAAAAATAACAATTTGACAGTGGGAGTACGAGTTTTGAGGACACTATTAATTAAAAATTCAGGCATTGTTCATAGGATTCTTGCTGCCTCTCTCTTGGTCTCTGTTTGGCCTGATTGTTGACTTATTGTTACCTGAGTTCTGCCTTTTTTCCCTGTTAAAGTACTGTAAACATCTGTTTTAAAAGTTCCATATAAATGATATTAAACCTGTTTTAACTATAATTCAAGTAGGTTTATAACCATTAATTTGTCATATACTTGACTAAATCAATAAATCTTTATTTGCATAGCACCAGTTCATAAAAAATGTTATCTCAAAGCACTTTACAATAGAGCAGGCTGAAGCCAAACGCTTCATTTTATAGATACATATGCATATATACTAATACATATAATAAATATATTTGTATATACATATACATACATCCAGAGATGGATCCATCCAGGCAGAGAGAAAGGGACTAATATAAGAATTTATGAAAGCGACAAACCCATGGACGCCCAGATCATACATCTGTCCTCATCCCATTTGTCTCTGCTGAATATAGATTCAATCAATCAATATTTATCCGTATAGCATCATATTTGTTAAATATATAATGTATTAAAGGTAAGCCCCTTGAGATGGGGCAGCCCATCTTCAAGAGGGACCCCATGTCTGTTTGGCTATAAAGATATTTACTATGGCTGTATAATCAATACAGCCATGAATATAGAGATCAATCTAATATTAATATTAATATCTATAATTAATCAAATCTGGAGAGGAAGGATGATTAATAGCAGCGTCTAGTTGAACTCTCATTAAAAGGGGTATAGAATTTTACATTAATTTCAAACATGTATGCAAAGAAATAAAAATGGAGAAAGTTTATCTGGAACTAACCAACTCACCTCACGTATTCCACGTATTCCTACTTCTAGATAAACTTTATTTTTCCTTTTTTTTTTTTAAATTTGTTTGCGGTTGGTTCTGCATCATAAAGTTTTACAAATTGTGGCTCACTGAGGGAGAGGAGTGAACTTTCTACTGCATCTAATGTACTTAGTGGTCATATGGAGCTCATACAACCCCACTTCAAAAAAACTGAACTGTCCCTTTAATTAATTAAAAAAGTTAATATCAGGGACTGTAATGGTAATGGAATGGGTCAGAACTGTATCTGCACTTGTTCTTTAACAGTTTAAATGTTTTTTTGGCTCTTAAATCCTCAGTTTTACCTCCTAATTGATCCATTAAAGATCTCTAACCCTCCTCCTCCTCCTAATACGTCAGAATCTGGGTCGCCCCGTTCAGACCGCTGTAAACTCCAACTCCCATGATGCAGTGCGCGGTTGGAGGCGTTAACTGCAGAGTATAAATACGATGACAATAGCAAGCAGGTCAATAATACCTGTTAGAGGTGTTAAAAAGCCCGATAGAGCGCGGACTTTAGCTCATTACGACAGTTTCCAGTCTTTAGAGGCTGTTGTGTCAGTAACGCTTCGCTCCCTCCGCTGCTAACGGCTCCCAAACAAGCTAACCGGGTCAAGACCGTCCTGTCAGACATGGCCATCAGCAGAACCAAAGTCGCGATGTGCTTCGTGGTCTTGGGGGTCCTCATGGTTTTCTTGGGGCTTGTGATGACTTTTGTGGGTCCGATAATCATCGACGACCAGATAGTGAAGGTAAGCAGAGCCGAGTGGATCGGAACATCCCCGTTAGCATGTGAAAACAAGAAGACAAACATGCTGAGGGGTCATTTTTCACTTTAAATGACAGAAAAACAAGGTCACAGGGCTTTAGACTGCCTTTAGAAAAACTAATAATTAATAAAAAAAAATATGTGCAAGCAAAAAAGGCACATATGAAGCGGTAAATCATCTCATTAAGGCAATACAACAGATTATAAATGAGCATATTTGCAGAAATTGACAATATTCTGTGCTCTTTTAATAATTAGGGTGGAAAAATAAGAAATTCGGGACGTAAACATGTGAAATAATTGAGTGCAAGTCATCTTGTTTTGCTTACTCAAGATATTTCTACAGTCTATGTTTAATAAATGTATATTTTTGATAAATTCTGATATAGAATATTGTATGAAACACAGAAAGTCACACCAAAAAGTGCTTTATTATTTAGAAACTGTCTTCAGTTTGCTTGTGAATACTTCACTGGCTCTTAATATTCATAAAAAAGTTTTGAAGGTAAATATAAATGAAGTTAAATCTGTTTTAACTTTTACTCAAGTAGATTAATAACCATTAGTTTGTCATATGCTTGACTAAATCCATTAGTCTTTATTTCATAACATAACATCATATTTCATAACAGGCGTTATCTCAAGGTGCTTCACAACAGAGCAGGCTGAAGTCATATAGATACACATATGCATATATACAAATATGAAGCAATAAATCATGCCATTAAGGAAATAAAACATATTATAAATGAGCATTATTGCATAAATTGACAATATCATGTGTCTTGACTTGGAAATTAAAGGCTAATATGACTTTTTTTTTTAACAATTAGGGCGGAAAAATAAGTAAATCGGGACATAAACATGTAAAATACTTGAGTGTTTCTTTTATGAATATATATGTTGGATCAATATTGATATGGAATATTGTATGAAATGCAGAAAATCACACCAGAAAGTGCTTTATTATTGAGAAACTGTCTTCAGTTTGCTTGTGAATACTTCACTGGCTCCTAATATTCATTAAAAAGTGTTGAAGGTAAATATAAATGAAGTTAAATCTGTTTTAACCTTTATTCAAGTAGATTTATAACCAATAATTTGTCATATACTTGACTAAATCAGTCAGTCTTTATTTGCATAGCTTCACTTCATAACAGGCATTATCTCAAAGCACTTTACAACAGAGCAGGCTGAAGACATATAGATACACATGTACATTTATGAAGCAATAAATCATGCCATTAAGTTAATAAAACAGAATGTAAATGAGCATTAGTGCAATTCAGTGGCAATATTCTGTGTAATAAATCACTTAAGAATAAATCACTGAAGGCCTATATGACTCTTCTTAACAATTAGGGTGGAAAAATAAGAAATTCAGGCCATAAACATAAAAATTATTAAAGTATAAGTCATCTTGTTTTACTTACTCAAGATATTCCTACAGTCTTTGTTTAATAAATGTTTATTTCGAAACAATTTTTATATAGAATTTTGTATGAAATGCAGAAAATCACGCCAAAAGTGCTTTTATTATTAAGAAACTGTCTTCAGTTTGCTTGTGAATACTTCACTCTCTTAATATTTATAAAACAAGTTATTAAAATGGGAGAAACTCAAGTATTTGTTGCTCTCGTTAAACTCATTAAGAACACTTGTATGAAAAGATAAAGAAATCAAGAGCATAAAAATGTAAAATATTAAGGTATAAGCCATCTTGTTTTGCTCATAGAAGATGTCTTTCTAATACGAATGTTAATTTGGATGAATTTTGATGTGAAATATTGTATGAAAGGCAGAAATTTACATTAAAAAGTGCATTTATCAATGATAAACTGTCTCCGATTTGCCTTCACTGGCTCAAAGGTCACTCTTCATATTTATATCAATGTTATGAAATGAGAGACAAACACGTATTTGTTGCTCTGTTTTGTAAAACACTGATCCGGCTGTGAGACTCATGAGGACCACTTTTATCAGAAGTAAGCAAATCTAAGAGCATAATTGTTGGTTTTATAAATTTATATTTTGATGAATTAAGATGTAATCTATAAATTAAAATAAAATGTAATATATTAGAAAAAAATCTCAGAAGCCTACTCAAGCAGTAGTGGGTTTTAAACTGCTGTGTGAACACTGAAGTGGCTCGAAGTTGAATGTTAATATTCATATAAATGCAATAAAATGGGAGAAAAACAAGTATTTGTTGCTCTGTGTTGTAAAATATAACTAATGTTCAGATAACTATGAAAATAAGAGCAAAATTATGTAAAATATTAAGGGTTTAAATCATCTTGTTTTGCTTATACAGTCTATCCCCTCTGTATTTATTTTATAAATGTTTATTTTGGATGTATTAATGCATGAGGATAAAGATAATTCCACTAATATAAATAATTCAGACTGTCACGTGGCACAGTAAATCTTTAAATTAAGATTACTTAGTTTTCATAACTGTGCGAGGCAGTTATTGTAATTCAGATTAAAACTCGAATAATTGTCCACCTCGACTCTGACATCATCTAATGCCAAGAGAAGTGAGAAAAACATTTTGTCTTAAAATATTTCCATTAAAGTGCTCAAAAAGTTACAAAGAGTTGAGCCAAATGGCTGCAAATTAAGAGCAAAATTGTTCAAAGTCAATATGCCAACCCAGTGTAAAAAGTTTTAATTATCTGTTTTTTGTGCTTTGGTTTTGTGAAAAATGTAAATAAAAAGCTTTTAAATGACATAAAATTGCAACTGAAGAAAACATATTTGGCTTGAGGAAATTACGACAGGAGAAAGGGAGCAATATTTGACACAATGTGCTCTTAAAGTAAAAGTTTTTAGGGAATTTTTCTGATTTAATAAGAATTAAAAGAACAAAAATGTGTCATTATGCAGTATTCTGTCATTACTGTAATATAATGTCAGCAAATATAGATAAAACTAGCATTTTATTTGATTTTTATCACATTAATTAAGCGTACTTGGTTGGAAAAATAAGACTTATGATGGTTTAATTCAAACCCACTTATAAAAAACTTATAAAAGAAATCCCTCTCGTCATTTTTAAGAGCAAACATAAATATGAAAGACCGCAGATGCATCATGAAGTCGAATGAATTTGACGTTTCCTGATATTTAACCAAAGCCACCTGCTCCAGTGAGTCAGGCTTTAAACCTGTGAGTTTTTCAAAGCCTAAGCCAAAAAAAGGCATATAGGTATATAAATAAATGTGAAATATTTAGGATGTTTAAGGATGTGGAGTTAAAGCAGATATAAATCTGTGAATGTAGATCAGACCTCAGCGCTGCTGCAAAACTCTGACATGATGTTATGTAATCTGTGAGTTTGTGTTGGCTCAGATGTGAAGTAACACGGCCACAGCGGCAGCTCAGTTATTCAACTTTCAATAAAGAAATCTGTATATTTAATTAAAAAAAGACCCTCAGATAATCAGGCAGTTATGTGCAGAAACTTCCACCACAAAAAATTCAGTGATTATTTTGTGTTTTTTTTGCATTTTTGGTAAAATAAAATAACATTTTATAAAATTCCAGACTATTTTGTTGGGATTAAAAAACAATTTTAAGACTTTAAATGAAGTTTCATGAACTATTTTCCTGCTTTTTAGGTGTATGTTTATTTTGTAGGGTTTTTTTTTTTGCATGATATACTTTATTTTTCTCACAATTTAACATGAATTCACCAAGATTTGACAGATCAATTAATAAAATGACCTGCTAAATGGACAAATAAAGTGATATGAAATCTTCTGAGAGCTTTGATTAAACTTTTGTCCTTGCATTTTAGCTGTTTACTTGATTTTAGAGGTTTAAAATGATAATTTTATTTGTTTTAGTCAGTTCTGGTCACTGATTTAAAGGGGAAAAAAGAACTTTTTACTTACATTTTCAAGACCTCTCATTTTTTTCAAAGGGAAACATGCTAATCGATAGGAAATATAATAAATAGGCACTTGAATTCTTTTTCTAAAACGTTTTTTCTTATATTTTTGCATGAGAACTCAACAATAGACCCGTAGACTACCAGGCCCCAGACAAGTAACCTACATTATATCAAATTTAACTAAAAAAAGGCCCCAGAGAGTTGGTTAGTCAGAGACTTTTCTGTTAAAAATGACCAAACATTACCATGTCTTTGCCTCTTAGGTAAAAGGTTTTATGCTTTTTCAGTAAAAATTAACAATAAAAGGATTTTTAGTACCTTGTAAAGGGACAAATAAACCAAATATGAGTCAATAAATCAATATGGGACAATATAAGACCTCTGAAAGGATAAGTTTAAGTCTGGTGCAACCATACAGAAAAACTTTTATTCTCTTTGTTATCTCATCAGGACTAAACAGAAGAGCACGCCCTACACTAATAATCTACATGTATTCACAATTTAATGAAAAAAGACCTGGGAAATGTGTTGATAGTGGAATTTTTCTGCTAAATGACCACAGTTCTGCATGTTTTCATCAATATGAGGTTTGGTTTAAGTCTTTTTGGTGCAAAGCTACAGAAAAATGATCTTTTACATACTTGTACACAGATTTTTCAGATATATTGAAGGGAAAAATGACAAATAAATTGGCAGTATAATTCACAGGGACTTTTATTTTCTATATTTATATTTATTTTATTTATTTTATTTATTTTATTTATTATTAAATCAGGACTAAACAAAAGAGCATGCCCTACACTAATAAGCTACATTTATTCACAATTTAATGAAAAAAGACCTGAGAAATGTGTAAATAAGGGACTTTTTCTGCTAAATGACCACAGTTCTGCATGCTTTTGCCTCTCAAATATCATTTTTATGCTTTGTATGATGAGAAAATGATGTTTTGCAACTTTTAATGGGACAAATAAATCAATATGAGACCTCTAAAAGCTTTAGTTTGTCTTCTTCTCTCTCTGTTGAAAGAACAGCTTGCAGAAAAACTTGAAAATCCCCATTATTGTTGTTTTTCCTTGCCAGAACACTGTGATTGACCCAAAGAACACCATGTCCTACACCATGTGGAAAGACGTCCCGGTGCCGTTCTTCATGTCCGTCTACTTCTTCAACGTCCTGAACCCCAAAGAGATCCTGCAGGGGGAGAAGCCCATGGTGGAGCAGAAAGGACCCTATGTGTACAGGTATGAAATCATCAGTCAGAGCTCTGATCTCCTTTATTTAGGGTCAATAAACATCCCCTGAATCATAAAGCATGTGTTTGTAAGTGGTGCACTTTGTCCTCCTGCCTGTGGTCGTGCTCTTAGATCTATTCCTCTGACCATCTTTGGCTTCTCCACGTATCCTCCTGAAAAACTCAAACTAAATGTGCATTTAAATCGTCTCATTCTGCCCTTTTTCCTCATGCCCCTCTTCAACATCCTGATCAGATGCTGCTGACTCAGCAGGGAGGACAGATGGGGTTTTTTTGGGTCCATACGTTTTCGGGAACAGTATGTGCTCTGTATGTAGGTCAGTGTAAATCTGCACTCTTCTCTACTGACCCAGTGGGCTGCATCACAAACGCTGTTACTTAACAGGCCCTCTATGAAAATAAGAGGGGGGGTCTGTACATTCAGTTTTTGTCTTCTCAGGACGTCCTATAGGAGCCATGTGTTGACCCAGTTCTTATGTAATCCTGTTGGACTGGGATGTTAAGAGAGATCAAGAGTTTGGGGATGATGAGGACGGGGACGCCTAAATGATGCAGAGGTTTTCAGAGTGAAGATTATTACCTGTATTTATATTTAAATGAAAAACAGTCTTAAGTGATTCTGCATCGAAGCAGAGATGAGACATACTGGATCAAATTGATATCGGTGATATCAACCGTAGTTGAGCTCAAGTTTGGAGTACATGTGCTCATGTGCACAAGTAGACTTTACTAGTGAAGCAAAGAGTGTCACTAGTAGTACTGGTAGACTAGTAACTCGTACTACTAATAGACCTAATGCAAATGAAATAGGAGGGACTGTAACCAAATCCAGTGCCTTGATTGGTTGTAATATCTTCGAAAGCCAATAGGAAGCCTGAATTTACTCTTCTCTGCCCTCTTATTAGTCCTGCTAGTACTTGTAGTACTTGTAGACCCAAAACAGTCTACTAGTAGTACTAGTAAACATTTTTCTTTCTAATTATAGTACTAGTGACACTTATTGCTTCACTAGTAAAGACTACTCGCGTACTGGTTGACCAGAATTAAGTACATGTACTCCAAACTTGAGCTAAACTACGGGTGATATCACCGATATCAATTTTATGCCCGACAGCTTTCCATATCTAGCTGAGGCTGCTGCTGGACTGCAGTATTTGTTTTGTTTTCAGGAAAAAAGTCCCCTGAAATTATGTATTTTGGTTAACAATGAAGATGTTTTTGTTGAAATAGATTTCAAGATTCACAGTATGTGGCTCCTCAGATAAATTTGATTTGGTCAAAACTTTCACTCTCTTGACCACAACAACAGAAAGTAGACCTTAGGAAAATGGAGGACAGTAAAGCAACTCTGTGGAAGCACTTTGGGCACCACACCGCCAATGGCAAAATTAAGCAAAGAGCTGGACTATGGGTCAAATATGTGCAAAGCAGCTGGCCCACTCCTCATCCATGACAAATCTGTGAGCCCATTTGTTGGCCTTTCACGTACGGGTCCAGACAAGGACATGCAGCCCGCGGTGTGGCCTTGCAGGAGTTAATCAGTCAAATGGTCTGATGGAGATGCCTCATGTTTGTGTTGTAATATCTTATTCAGATATCGAGTTTGATTTTTGGGCAAAGTGACGGCCCAAACTCTCACAGAACTCCACCACCATCTGTTTCAGTATCCTTGCAAATGATGCCACGAGTGCTCCGCTGTGGGCACAGTGACAGAAAAGAGCAGAGGTTGTTTCTGTTTTCAGAACACCGAGTTCTGAAAATGTTGGACCACACTGTTCTGGCATCAGAAATCTGCCATCGGCGGACACGGGCCCTTGTTATGTAAACACTCAGAGGACTCAGAGGAGCAGTTTCTCAGTTGTGGAGGCCGGAGCGTCCAGTTATCGCATGAATGCAGCATTAGATCACCTCTGATGGAACATTTGCTCCAACTTGAGACAAAGACTCTTGTAAAAAACAGCTTATAAACGAATTTTACTCTTCGATAAAGCTGCAGAAGTTGAAGGAACTTACCACAAACTCACTTTATTGAGCACCTGATCAAACTTTCACTTCCTCGTACCCACATTCTCTATTGATGATTTTAGGCTTTTGAAGGAAATCCTCTGAAAAACTGCTAAAAACTTGGTTTTCCAAGCATTTTTACAACAAGCATAACACCTGAAATGGCTGAAAAAATGGCAGCTAGAGGAATGGCCCTCCTATTTTTTTTTTTTTTTTTTTTTTTGGAAGATCTCCAAGCAGCTGCATCTGCTTACCAAATTTCAGCGTATTGCAAGAAACGTACTTTTGGTGCTGTTCCCTTACAAACGGAAAGGTGTTGCTGCTGATGGAAACTATATAAATCTCCAGATAAAAGCAAAACTCTTTATGTCTGCCAATTCAGAGTCAGAGCATGTTTGGAATACCCAAATTTCAGTGAGAACTGAAGAGTTTTGCAGGAATCAGCCCTAAAATGCAGAGATGTGTTAGCCTTTTAGCACATCCAGCCCAAACATCCCAAAGAACTTGAGATTTTAGAGTAGCCTTTTGGATAAATACCTTAAATAAGGTCTGTAATGAACAAATGCATACGAGATTTGGATGTTTCATCTTGCAGCAAAGGATGGTGGCTGCTTACAAGGACTCCAAAACAGGCGATGGACTCTAATGTAGTCATTCCTGATCACATATATTTTTTAAGATAGTTTTTTGGACATTTTGAGGCTTTATTGATGGGAGAGAGGGACAGTGGAGAGGCTTGTGAAGGGGGGTGAGAGTATGGAAAGCCATTTGGGTATAAAATTGGTACTGGTGATAACAACCATAGTTCACCTCTACTAGTACTCAAATTTTGGTCAACAAGTGCTCGAGTTGACTTTACTAGTGAAGCAAAAAGTGTCACTAGTACTACTAGTAGACTGTTTTGGGCCTACTAGTACTACTAGTAGACTTAAAAATGTTTACTAGTACTACTAGTTGGACTTATATGCTAATCACGGGGCAGGCAAAAGCAAATTCAGGCTTCCTATTGGCTTTCAAAAATATTAAAACCAATCAGGGAGCTGGATTTGGTTACAATCCCTCAAACTTCATTTGCATTAGGTCTACTAATACTACTAGTGAATCTTCTGGCTTTACTAGTACTACTAGTAGACTAAAAACAGTACTACCAGTGAGATATTTTGAGTTTACTTTGGGTTTTTTAGCGCACTAGTGTGCGAGTAGACCTTACTAGTAAAGCAAATCATCAAGTTGACAATTTTTTTTTCTAGTTGACGTAAATCATGAATTTTTAATTGTGTTTACTTAAATTATTGCTATTGTTGGTATAATCCTTTTTTGAAGCTTTATATTTTCTTATTTCTTATTTTTTTAAAGTTATATATTTTTTATTTATATATATTTTTTCTTCATTGAGAATGCCCAACAATATTTGGCAGTGCGCCCCTCAGGCACTGATAAAATATGTATGCAGCTCTTGGTAATCAGAGTTGTTAGAGGATCATTAACATCTGAATATTCAATGTTTAAAGCTTCTTTATTTTCCATAAAATGACGATATTTGAACATTTGATGGGAATAAACAGTCCGTTAAGTTGCGACTGTTAAGGTGATGCAAACAAAGTGTGTCCAGTGATCAGAAAATCAATTTGAGGTTGAAAACACGTCCTTATCTTCTGTTTAGCTTTTGATAACTAGTTTGCTCTCATGTGCTGGTCTTTTGTTTGATTAGTGACCTTAAATACACATTTTAAAGGCTCCTGCTGAAAGGAAATCCTTACTTTAGACAACAGACTCTGTCAGAGTTCTCAGATTTTAATAGATTTAGCAGTGAAACCTTGAATATAATAGTATAATTTAATAATCTGTAATATTAAGAGGACAGAGTTTGAGTTGTTTCTGATACACAGGCTAAAGCTGCAGATGTATGAAGCTGATCTGCTCCTGAATATTTAGCATGAATCGTTACATGATCGTCAGTGAAATGGTCCGTTGTTCCTCCTTTCATCTGTGGGTCTTATCTGTCCTCTTCCTCTTTATCACTTTATCACATTAGAAGAAATATGTGTCCAACAGTGAACCTTGAACTGAGGGGTAAAGGTTTGCTTCACAAGCAAGAGCAGCATAATAGATTACAGACTAATAATCAAAACTCTATTTGGAAACTAGGGTGCTTGTGTTGTTGCATCTTGAAAGTGGTGGTTTGGTAAATAAGACGCAGAAACTATAACAGAGACGTCAAAGATGTGATCGTGACCAGCAGGAAAAGGAGGGGAACAAAAGGGTGGTTCAGTATTTAATTAAAATGTGCCAACTACGAAATATCCAACGTCCAACATCTGTGTTATATTGATCATGTGTGGAAAAACAAGCTGGACGAAGCATCATCTGTGGACTAATATCTTTTTTTTCCCACACAGAATCCACAAGAATTGATACTCGGATTGAAGTTCAGAATCAATACCGGCATTGATTGAATGAAATCAATCAATCAAACTTTATTTGTACAGCACTTTTAAATGAGAAAATCACAGGAACTGTAGTTTTTTAGCTGTTACTGATTTTTTTTTTTCACTGTTTTAATTTTATTGTTTTTATCGTAATCTCTTTATTTATTTACTTCTTCTTATTAGGGATGCACGATATTATCGGTTTGATATCGGTATGGGCTGATATCAGCCTAAAAAGTTTTAAAAGTTTTTGGGTACATTTTTTGCAGATGTTTACAGCCGATATATCGTCCATATATCGGCTGGAATATCAGCAAATTACACGAATGTACAATATTGATGCACCTTCTCTTCACTGCATGGATTCATTTAAAAATCAAGGGTTTCAGTTTTGCAAGAGTTTAATGGTGTTTTTCTTGTTTTACATCTGTTCCTCGCAAAATATACTGCAACACTGAAAGAAACAAGTCCGTTTTTGTGAAGTACAGAGCTTGTGCTCTTGACCAGAAATATCGGTATCAGTATCTGCGATAATGAATTATAAAATATCGGCATTTTGGATATCGGCAAAAATCCAATATGATGCATCCCTACTTCTTATGTATCCCGTGTACAGTACTTTGATTGACTGCTGTCCTTTTAAAGGTGCTTTTTAAATAAACTTGACTTGACTTTTCATACAACATATGTAGCACAAAGTGCTTTTCATAAACAGAAAACAAAAAGGAGACACAAACAAACTTACATAACAATAATAAGAACAAAAACAAAATAAAATACCCCAACAATTCCAATATCAGTGTCGGTTTTCATATCCTTCCCAAAATAATCCTTTTGTGGTAGATACAAGGTACAAGAGGTACAAAAAACTGTTTATAAACAAGTATATGGAAGAGAAAGTAGTATCTATGAGAGGGAAATAAATAAATAAATCATAAAAATTAATATGTTGAAATTGATTAGTATTTGCTATATAGTGTATAGATATTAGATGTAGATATCAAATTTATGTGGATGTTTGGGTAATATGTATATATATATATGCAAGTATGTATGTGTCCATAGGTACAAATATGTATATCATGTCTATATTGATACTTATATGCTGTATGTACATACATATTTTTTGTTGTAAATGATATATTTTATAGTTTATATGTGTATTAACATATTAATATGGATTATGTTTTGAAGTGTACATATGTGTAATATATTTGCATCTATGTTCAAGCAGAATATATTTTTATACGACCCACTTCTTCTTACTCCTTTTCGAACGTGTATAATTACTTTATTTCTTTTTTTCCCCTTTTTATGTGAATATTTCTCTATTTTTATTCCTTTGTATACATGTTCGAAATAAACTCAAATTCAGGTATTGTTATCCTCTATGACTGTTCAATGAAAGAACAGCCGGACAGTTTCTCTTCTTCTGTGGCATTATCAATAACAACAAACTTTCCTCTTCGATGACTTCCTGGAAATCATGCTGGAGATGCAACTTTTTGAGGACAGTTTGGGAGAACATCTGTTCATCTATCTGTTTTAGCCTTTACCCCTGTTTCTTCGCTCTGAATCCTGATGTTTCTCTTCGTCCTTTTTCTCCAGGAAGCGCATCCAGAAGGACAACATCACGTTCCACCCCAACTACACGGTGTCCTACAAAGAGTACAGGAGGTACTTCTTCGAGCCGTCCATGTCTGCGGGCAGCGAGTCCGACGTGGTCACCATCCCCAACATGTTGGTCCTGGTAAGACTTCCTGCCCCCTCCCCCCCGTTCTCTCCCTCCATGATCCTCTATTCACAGCTGTCTGCTTTCAGGGCGCCTCCGTGATGATGGAGAACCTCCCCTACGCCGTTCGTCTGATGATCAGCGCCACCTTCAAGACCTTCAAAGAGGAGGCCTTCCTGACCAAGCCGGTAGGGGAGCTGATGTGGGGCTACGACAGCGGCCTGGTGGACTTCCTGAACAAATATCTGCCCGGCATGCTGCCGTCTTCAGGGAAGTTCGGCCTCTTTGCTGAGGTGAGTGTTGGACTGTCCCGCTGGTTGATTTACTCTGATGGTCTCCACGGCGGGGAGGGCCTCATGGGGAGAAACATGTGTGAGTCTCAGTGCACAGCAGGGTTTAGAAAATGGTCTGCAGAGGACTTCATCAACATGGCAGCTCAAACCTGGGGCCTTGAAGGATAATATACAACCTTATTCCTCACTATAGTGCAGAGAGGTTTCAGGTTAGAGAGGGTTTAGCTGGAGTGGAGGGAACAACAGGAGCAACCAGTGAAAGTAACTTAAAACTTTCCACTTATCTGAGGGTTCCTGTTTTAATAACCCTTTACTTTAAATCCTGTAAAAATGGCATAAAAGGTTTTTTCTGTAATTTTTTTTGTTTAAATAGGAAAAAATAGGAAAACAAGAAAGCAAAGTTAAGGATTTTTCCAATATAAATATAGCTGAAAATCAAATTGAACCCTTCCCAAAAATACTGTGAAATATGTAGTCCACAAAAAGCCATCAGACATCTTTTAGCACTTTTTAATTTAGTTTTAGTTTTAGACTTTTGCCTAAAATATCTCTCAGTTTTAGTCATAATTTAGTCATCTAAATTGTTTTAATTTTAGTCTAGTTTTAGTTGATGAAATTTCACAACATGACTAAAATATGAAGTGTAAAGGGTAAGGCATTTTTTTATATTTAATCAGAAACTAATTGAACTTTTGTGTGAAATGCAGTCACCTTTATTTAGGCTACCTGGCAGAGCATCTCAGTTACAATACCAGAACTGACAACAAACAGTGAACCTGCTCTACATGAATATATCAATTCATAAAGAGAGGAGCTCTGATTGGATCGCTCCACAACTTATCCCACCACCACCAAGCTAAGGCAGCTGTGATTGGATATATTCCTAACTTGTCCCTACTTTCTACATGACCAAATTAGGTCTGATTGGATTAAGTCTCTGTCAAACATTTTAGTCTAGTTTTTATTTGTTGATGAAAATGTCAGTTAATTTAGTTTGAGTTTTTGTCCATGTGCACTTGTTTTTATTAGTTACTGTCTAGTTTTCATCAGGGAAAAAAAGGTTGTTGATGGAAACTATGACAAAAATAATTAGTCAACAAAATGAACACTAATTTGAACATGTTTCATACATGTTCATTTTTTCCAAAGATCCATCTCCCCTGGCTGACAGCCTTTTGGGGGAAAAGACAAGGCCCTGCCAACCCAAAAACCTGGTTTTCACACCTTCACAGCTCGGCTGTTTTGTTTCAGTTTAGTTGTAAAATTGCCACAAATCATAATTTTTTTCTTTTTTATTTAACCCTTATTTAACCAGAAAAGTTCCATTGAGGTCACGATCTAATTCACAAGGGCAACCTGGCCAAGAGGTCAGCAGCACATGTCGTCATAAAAACAAAATATATTAAATATATATAATACATTTCCTTTTGGATCATTTCATCTTCACACGGCAGTTTTTTGAAGCAGGCCAGTTGACACAAAAAGGCCAGAGCTCTGCATTGTGGGAAGGAAGTTAGCAGGCCAAGCTAACAACAAAAAGAGCTGTGGTTGAAGTGAGGACTTTAAAATCTTAATGATTTTACAGATTAACATTTTATCAGTGTTGACACACCTTGTAATATAAATTTAAACAATCTCAGGGCTTTACAGCAGATCATAGAAGACACCAGATAACATGGTAACTTATTGCACCAAAGCACCGCCAGAAGTGTCCGTGGAGAAACTCTGTGATGCGAAAATGTAGATAAGGATGAATTCTCCTGCTTGAACCAACTCTGTGAACTGAACCAGTTCTTGAGTCGGTCCATGTTGTTGAGTCTTGTGATGATCTGCTGTAGTGATGCTCACCTGCTGATATTTATTACTTTTTAATATTATTATGAAGTTAGTTATCAGCCTGGTTACCTGGTAGCTGTGATTCAATTATCAATACTACTGCATAGGAATGGGAATCAAACCAATTCCAGCTGAGAATTGAAATCATTAATTTCTTTGCTTATGAATTCTCTCCTCTTTGTTTTCATGCCCTGCAAGTCAAGGTCATCATGCCATCATTACTGGGGCAGGCGGCAGAAATGAGTCAAAAGTGTAATCATGGCCGACAGGGAATAGATGTGGTCAAAATTATGGCTTGTGTTTGTATAAAAAGATGCTTTTCCAGCAGCTGCCAGAAGCATTCATCTATGCAGCATGACGTTGAATATCAGGAGTGATGTGTTGATGCTATAAACCTTTATTAGGCAAACTTTTGTCCACACTTAAAAAAATCATGTTCCACGGGACACGATAAAGGATAATCAGAATCAATAATGGAATCGTTATCAGTAAAAATCAAATCAATTCCCATCCCTACTTCTGCTGCTCTTCGTTGTGAGAAGAGCATAAGAGCACGACCTCCATGATTTACAGGACCCCAGGGGGGTGTTTGCCAGCATTTATCAGTGAGTTAGTTTGTTTGTTAACCTTGCTCAGCAGCTGGATCCTCCTGATTCAATATCTGTAATCAGGCAGCTTCATCAGATTTTGACCACGTTTATTTATTAAATGAAGAACAAACACTACAACAACACTCCGACATGTTTAGACGAGAGCTTGTTTTAAGAAGTCGCTGATGTTCTGTAAGGCGGGAGCTTACACCTACCACATTATCTGATTGGCCTGTAATAAATGTGATTGACAGAACGGTCGTCCAATCATCTGCCAAACTCTTCCTATGGGCTCTTTCCCAGATGGACTTGTGAAATATTTTTATCAGTCCATTTGGTGGGACAGGTTATTTGTTTGTCTCCCTTTATAAAAGATAACTCAGAAAGTTCTCCACTGATTCTGACGACATTTAGATTAGATTAGATTAGATTAGGTTAGATTAGATTAGATTAGATAGAACTTTAGTAATCCCTTTGGGAAACTCCCTTAGGGAAATTAGGATTCCAATAGTAGTTTCAAAAAGTAGATCAAAAGATGGATATAAACAAAAATATAAATAAATATAAACTATAGTGATGCGATATGAAAATTTCAACCGATAACCGATAATTTCCTGCTTCTCGTGGCTGATACCGATACTGATAACTGATAAATTCATATTTTTATATTTAATATAATCTTTTTGCATGTTGAAATCTTGTTCCAACCACTGAGGCGTTAAGCTTAGCATGCTGACCGGACTAAGGTCAGATGTCCATATGTCTGTGGTAAAACTTACGTGTAGTCTGTTCTTGTTTTGTGTTATGTTATCAAGTTATGGATGTGTGTGGCAAGGATACCTTAGAGGGCATGAAGGGACACATCCAAGAAGAAGCGACGGCTTGGGAGGGTGTAACGTGGCTTCTAATGTGTTATTAACTTGCAAAAACCCGGGCTCTCAACGACAGAAAAGGGCTGGTTGTCGAGCGCTATGAACTCCATCACTTCGTCGTTAATGGCTTTAGCCTTTAACTTAAAAAGTTTTACAGTTTTCAAACGCCTGTTGAATGAGGACATCTACGCTCTGTGTTGTTGTTTTTAGCCTTTGCTGCTTCGTCTTCTCTCAATACCACTTCGCCGCGATGACGACTTTTAAGGTGAGCTATAAGATCTGTTGTGTTAAAACTCGAAGGCCTCTTTCCTCCTCTCAGATTCTCAGCAAACAGGTTATGCAAAGAGCAATGCTGTTGTTATCTTCTGCCACTGAGTAAAACATCCACACTGGTGAAGCCAGGTTCACTTTTTGTCTGGCAGAGACGGGAACAGGCTTGGGTCCTTCTAGTAAGGCGCGATAGATGACGTAACATGGCATGTTTTGGGGCAACGCGGCCTGCGATCAGTTTCCCTCATTTAAGTAATTTATCAGATCTTTTTATCGGATAAAATGTACATAACTGGTTGATAAAAAATGACATCACTTTTCCCCAAATTGGCCGATATTATATTGGTCTGATAAATATCGTGCATGCCTAATAAAATAAATATAAATATAAAATAAGGACGAAGTTATTTAGTTTTGATGGTGATCTGAAAATGGATGCAGATCAGGTTCAGGGTACTCTTTTTGCACCTGTGGGTAAAGAGAGAAAGAGACGCCCATCTTACCAGAGATTACTAAACAGATGTTACACAGAGCTGCCTAACAGAGGAGGAATTGTGATACACTAACCCCAATTAAAAACCATAAAATCAGATAAAAATAATAAACTGAGGTAAGTTTCCTAGAATCAGAGCCAAAGAGAAAGGGATCTATCAACTCATAAAGTCATTGAAAAGGACAAGTCGACAACGTCATGAGTAAAGCCAGGGTGAAAAAAAAAAATCAAATATATTTATGTGCAAATATTGCCACAGCTTTTTCAGCTCAGCTGAGGAGAAAGTGAAAGTAACTGAGCAGAGGGAAAGTTAGCTGCCCACAAACAGGAAACACTGTGAGACAGGAAACATTGTGAGACAGGCCAGTTTTTCTACATTTTTGATATAACTCTGCCAACACTGTCAGAAATGCTTCAGCAGAGGATTATGGGTAAGGAGCCTTTCCAGTTTGATGAAGTTTTGAGGATGTAGATTAAGTCTCTGGTTTGGAAAGTCTGCTGGTAATGCCAGAAACAGGCTCCCCCACCTACATGCTGGCAGGACAAACAGTCAGACATGTTTGAAACATGCCCGGCCGTCAGTGTGAAGCATGAACAAGCTGAAGGAGGCTTCGTCCTGCTCAAGTGAGCGCAGAGAAGATGTCAGCAGATCCAGAGTAATGATCCAAAGTCATGACTCCACGTCATTCGTTCGTCATTTGTTCAGGTTTTTTTTGATATCATATTAAAGATGTCACTGTCTTGGTCTTACAGCAGAAAAAGAGCTACGATTGACTGAAGACTTTGTCACATGACATCAGGTGTTGTTTATGAAGTGGTGAAATTGCCCTTTGGACATGACCGCTATCAGTCTGTGTTTCATTTATGGCACAATCACAATACAATTACTATGTTTTGTTTTTTATGAAGGTATTTCACAAGTTAGAATCTGCAAAATGACCCTTGTAGGTATCAGGAGATCATTTCTAATCAGTGTTGATTTTGACAGCACTTTTTAATTTAGTTTTAGTCTTTTGCCTAAAATATCTTTTAGTTTTTGTCATAATTTAGTCATCTAAACTGTTTTAATTTTAGTCTAGTTTTTGTTGATGAAATCTACTGTAAATTCAGTCGACTAAAATATGAAGTGTAAAGGGTAAGACATTTTTTATGTTTCCTTGAATTTCTGGAGTCATGTTTTACACTTGGATAAAATGAAACATCTAATAACCCTTTAAATAAAAAGCGATTACATTGTTGTTCCAGTTTTACCTGCCGATGACTTAATATCACGTGTGAACATGTATATAGAGCTCCTGTGTACCGATCTATGTGTGCAGCCACTTACTGTGTTTCACTCTTTGCTATGTAGGACTGAAACTGAAGGGAGCTGACTTCACATTAGATATTCTGTTCTTTACTGTTCTGTATTATTTGTATGTATGTATGTCCTGTAGGACCCCTTGAAAATAAGTTGGTCCATCTCAAGGGGCTATCCTTTAAATGAATAAATAAGTTAAATAAAAATGTGAATATCTTCATTTTCAAGCTCTTATCCAAGAGTAATGTCCTGTTCTGTCTTCATTTAGTTCAACAACTCCAACACGGGCCTGTTCACCATCAACACGGGAAAAGACGACATCAGGAAAGTCCACAAAGTCGACTCCTGGAACGGCCTGACTGAGGTGAGATGTCAGTGTTCGTTAAAGCTTCTCATGTTTGTTTGTCTTCACCATCATCTGACTGTCGTCCCTGTGAACAGCTGCCCTACTGGCAGACTCCTGAGTGCAACATGATCAATGGGACAGCTGGACAGATGTGGCCGCCCTTCATGACCAAAGAGTCGACTCTGCCTTTCTACAGCCCCGACGCCTGCAGGTCCAGCTGCTCCCAAACTCTCCCAGTCCTTTGTCTTTCAGTTGTTTAAATACTTACACTGCATGTGTTTTTCTTTCAGATCGATGGAGCTTGTTTACCAGCGTCCAGGCGAGATGAACGGGATCCCTCTGTATCGATACGTTGCACCCAAAACTCTGTTCGCTAACGGGACCGATTACGCTCCAAACGAAGGCTTCTGTCCCTGCAGGCAGTCCGGTATCCTCAACGTCAGCAGCTGCCGCCACAGTGAGTGAAAATGTCCGACTTAAATTCACGATCTGATGTTAGGCGCCTGCATTTCCCTGCAGCTCCAGAGTGATGCTTATGCACAGGTATCTGTGTATTAGACTATGCTGTGTGTATATTGATCTTTTTTTGCACACTTATTTATTATGTCTGCCCCTACTGGTGCAGATGGCAGGATTTGGACTACGTGTGTGTCAATCAAAGTCTTACAGACTGTTGTTCAGTTTTTTTCCTTTAAAATCAGAATGGCCTGTAATTGATCATGTATATAAATGAGTTGTTTTTTTTTAAATTATTATTATTAGTAGTAGTATTACTATTATTTTCAATGTATTCTTATTTTAATGTATTTTTACTCATTTATTTTATTTATTTATTTATCATCTTTTGGCCTTTTTTCTGTTTTAAATGTCTTTTTCTTTCAGTATATATAATATTCTCCACATAAAAATTCATAAATGCAATTATTGTTACTATTACGCTTGCTGAAAATGTCAAGAAAAAGAGAAAACAAATTAGATTTACAAGAGAATAAAGAAAACATCATTAAAAAGACGTGTTTCTTTGCCCGTCAGAGTTTGATAGTTTGAAAGTTCTCAGCCTGCAGTAGTACTGGGTGATCATCTAGTGTTAAAGCTGTCGTGGCATATTTTTCTGCTTTAAATTGTTTTTTGTTACACCGTCACCACCGTTGTGAATCGACCTGCAGTGTTATGGTGCTCATAGGAAGCTAAACTGACTTCACATAGATAGCCAGAGTCTTTAGGGAATAGTCTTCCGTCAGAGACCACAAATTTAACCAGTAAAATTGTTTTTAAAAAGACTTTGAGGAAATATCTAATGTCATCTAGATTATCCTAACGGTATGTCCATTGTATAACTTAAATTAACATGCAGAATCTTGTAATTATCTTTTGGAAACATTTGAACTGTAGTTCTGTTCAGATGCACTGTCTAAAGTGGACTCATTCATTGATAGAATTGTTTTTAATTATAATTTATTAATTGATGTACATATACCCTGATCTTTGGGCATCTAAGAGACTGTCACTATGACTGTCAGGTGGTTGCTGTTTTAACTGCCTTTTATTTCCTGTTTCAATTTTTAGAGTATATTGAATGTCACTGATGTATTTTGTGGATTGTGTTTTAATGTGTGGACCCCAGGAAGAGTAGCTGTTGCTTTAGCAGTAGCTAATGAGGATCCAAAATAAAATAAATAAATAAATAAATCCTTAAAACCTATGAACAAAAGTTGTAAAATTCATGTGTAAGGCATAATCAATGTCTTCAGTTTATGCGTATCGTGATATGTATTGTATTGTGGCCACTGTATTGGGATATGTATCATTCTTTTATTTTGACATTAGGTCACTAAAGCTCTACGCTTCCTCTTGTCTGACTTAAAGGGATAAGCCAACTTTTTTTTCTTTCCGTGTCTTGCTTCACTCCTGAGTCCATGACAAGCAGATCGACTCCATTCTTTGACTGTGCTGCAGTAACAAGGAAGAGACAGGCAGAGCTCGCCCACCGCTAATTAGCTTAGCTCAAACACTGGGAGTCATTGGGTAGTGTTAGCCTGCCTCTGCCTACAGTCATCAGATAAATTCTTCAGCAACTCCATATGTTAGTTTGCGAGCCATTCCTAAATGCAAATTGCCTGCAGATTTAATAATGGCTCACTCACAACTGCAAATCGGTTCTCATCGTTCACTTAAAAGAGCTGACTGTAGACAGGGACAGACTAACACTACCCATTGACTCCCAGTGTTTGAGCTAAGCTAAGTAACGTTGAGCGAGCTCTGCCCGTCTCTTCCTTGTTACTGCACAAGCAGTCAAAAGAATGGTGTCTATCTGCTTGTCATGGACTCTGGAGTTAGACAAGACACAAAAAGAATATAAATGTTGGTGTAGCCCTTAAAAAAAAATAACATGAGAGCAGAGGGAAGTTTGACATGCCAGGTTGGTCAACAGACTGACTGGTGGTTGAACAGAAATGCGATGAAAATATCATTTAATCAGGGATTCATCTTCATGGATTTACAAATATCAAATGCACTTCATGGCTGAATCAAAAACTTTTTTTAATGGACACACTTGGCCTGAAGCTCCTCATAATTTAGCTCCAAACACAGTGGTCACCATAGAGATCGTTGTACGTGCCTGTGTTGTTGTATGTTCACAAAATGGGCTCGCAGTGCTCCCATGGAGTTTGGAGGTTACGAGACTCTCATGATCGAGTCTTTGAGAAACTCTGAAACATGATTTCAGTCCAACAAAACAGCTTTTATAATCTCACTGAAAGATGCTCGACCCTAAATGTGTGAAAACAAGCGTGGGGTGTAAAGGGTGTTGCTACAGCCCACATTGTTGATGCATGGTCACTGTCTGATTAGACTTTGTAGCGCCTGATAACACTGAGGAGATAAGTAAATTGGTGGGATAAGATAAGCCTGATTGAGCCACCTGCTGGTGGAGGTATCTGAGGAAACAAAAGCACGATAACAGGTTCACACTCAAGTCAAGAACTTCATCTTTCAGATAAACCAGAACCTCAGTCGATGTTTTGAGTTACCGTTCAGCTGATAAATCCCTCTTATTGTTTGATCCTCAGATTCTCCAGTCTTCATCTCCCACCCTCACTTCTACAACGCCGACCCGGTGCTGCTGAGCTTCGTGAACGGCCTGAGCCCAAATGAGGACAAGCACGGCCTCTTCATCGACATCCACCCAGTAAGAACACAGACACACAGAGATCATTTATGGAGTCGATCTGTTGAGTAAATGGTGATTGCTTCAGTGGAGGTGTCGTCAGTGACCTTGATCCCTGCCGGACTGATTACATATCACAGACTTTCAAACTTTGTCTCATGCCTCGTGGTCAAGCTCGAGTTTTCATCTGTGAGGAAAGTTGGTCAGAATAATCTCCAGCTGGAGGTCTGAAGGGTCGTCTCCTATCTAAACAAGGTTAACCCCGAGAGTCAAAAATAAACTACTGGGCTGATAAATGATGTCAAAACTTGAGAGTGATTGTAGCTCAAGCATAATTAAAAAAGAGCCGGTAACTGTTTTATTTTAATGAGTTAAAGTTTGATTTAGTCTCTGTTGTTCTACAATACAGTGTTCAAGTGCTTCAATGGCTGTAATGATACATCATAGAGTAATAAAAGAGTTAATTGCTGCAATTAAAACCATAAAGAAATTTATGAAATAGGCTTCATTGCAGCTGGATATATTGATACTTTCACAATGCATATTGCAGATAATAATAAGATAGAAAATACTGTTATGCAAAAAAAAATTGAGTTGTTGAAGAAATTGCAAAGAAAATCAAACCCAATAAAAAAATATTATCGTGTCCTGCTGGAGACAAACCACTTTCATATATTTTGGGGATGTCCCAAATCAACATCATACTGGAGGGAAATTCATAAAACATTAAATACTATGTTTAAAATACATCTACATATGAACTTTGAGACTCGGTATTATGGTTGAACTCAACTAATGAATCGAAGGAAGGGTGTAAAGTTATCACAGGCTCTTCTAGCAGCTCGTAAAAAATCAATCACCAAATGACACAAATGTACCCCCCAAATTTTGCTTGACCACAAGACAAAATGGTTTGTGATTTAATGCAATAACTCAGACAAGTGCTGGCTGATATGACCTAAAAATAAAATCCCAGATTTTGTTCCACAACACTCAATATACGGTTTTCATCCATCAAAGTGATACAAAAATGACATGAATCAAGTTTTGCTTTTATGTTGTCAAAATATCTTCCCAAACCAAACAGAATTTCCCTCTTAAAGTTAAAGTGTGTGTCATAAAGTGTTGATAATGTAGTTTGAATGTAGGCAGGTGTGTCTACATAAACCGTGAAAGCTGAAACATTTTCACTGTATTAACGTGGAACTCTCTGATCAATATTTAATCTCATTTAAAAAACAAATACAAGCCCATAAAAGTGATTGTGCAAAACCTGACAAAGGCCCACCATCAGGAAAACCGAAGATTTTCTGTATTTATATTTTCAAACGTTGCAACAACTTACAATTGCAGTAAGTCGAGAAAAAAAACTCAGTTCAGCCTGTGATTTGTTGGGCAGCCCTAGTCTTGATGTGGCTGCCAAAGCCTGAGTTAATAAAGACAGATGATTTATTTTTTTTTTTTGTATTTCGAACTTGGATGAAAATAAAATAAAATACATACATATATATGTATACATTTATGCATATACAACAAGATAAAATAAAATTGTAGCTATAACAGCATTTTACTGTACTACCAGTAAGCAATTTCAAACCCAGATTCTGTTCGAAAAGGGTGTAGGAAGAAGTAAAAACAACTTATCTAGTCCCACTCCTTATTCCTTATCAAAATGTATCGCTTAAATTCACCCTGAAGCCCTGTTCAGGTCATAGCAAATAATTTAGTTAACAACAAAAGCAACAGCAAAATCAAACGAATAACAGCATAAACCACAAAATTTAAAACAAAAACAAAAACAATAGCATCACTCGTTACACAACACCCATGATGCTACTTATTTTACCCCTGTTTCTCTATTCTTTTTCTATTCTGTATCTGTTTAATATTTCAGTTTTAAAGATGTTTTTAAACCTACCTATAGTTTTACATGATTCCATAGTGAAACTCTTTCATATTAGTTCTAACTGGTTGTTTTTTGAACATAAAAATTCTTCTGAGATGATGTTTGCCTTCTCTCAGTTGAAAAAACCTTTGGATACTGATTACAGGATCATTAATGTAAGTTTTTATGCTTATATCACATAAAACAGGAAAAATAATGCCTTCATGCTGACGTTTCTGTCCTCGCTTTTCTTTGTTAGAGCAAATTAGATTCCTCTCATTAATTTTTTTAATCAAGGTCTCTTTATTGAAAATTTTGCAATATACAAAAATAAAAAAGAGTATATAGAAAAACATATGTACGAACTATCAAAGAAAGCCCTACCCATTAACCCACCCACTGGACAGATAGTATATTATATTAGTCAATCATCCCAAAATACCACTAGCCAACGCAGAAAGAAGAAAAATAAATAAATAAAAAATACAATGAATTATGGGATTATACTCTCCGCTTCTAACTTCTCAACAAACACCAAGAAAAGCTTCCAGGTTTCATAAACTCTTAAGGCAGACCCTTTAAGAGAATATCTTATCTTTTCAAGCTTGACATATTGCATAATCTCTGTAATCCAGTGAGAATATTGAGGAGGAAGAGGGTCTTTCCACCTGAACAGTATAAAGCGCCTGGCCAACAAAGTACAGAAGGCTGGCATATTACTCTTAGAGTTATTTAGATGTACACCCTGTGGCATGATACCAAATGAGGCAGTGAGAGGGGATGGATCTACTGGCACCTCTAATATTTTGGAAAGATTATCAAAAATGGATTCCCAAAATGTGTGTCGTCTTGGACAGGCCCAGAACAGATGTAGTAAGTCTGCAGGGACTTATTTGCACCTGTCACGTGTAGGGTCCAGGTCTGGCCTGATTTTAGACAATCTGACCTTTGACCAATGAAGTCTGTGGACAATTTTAAATTGAACAACAACATGTCTTTGGCAGATGGAGGATGTGTAAATTCTTTGTATAATTTTCGCCCAAGTTTCTTCTGAGATAGACTCATTTAATTCTCCTTCCCACTTGCTCTTAAGTTCGATCAAATTTGCTGAATCATGATGATTGAGAAGGTTATATATCTTACCAATCACCTGCTTTGAGTCTGTTCTCAGCTTAAAAATTGAGTCTAACAAAGGGTGCTGAAGAGTATAGGGGAAAACCATCAAAGTGTGAGGAAACAAAGCTCCGTAATTGTAAATTTCTACAAAAATGAGATTTAGGGATACCAAATTTACTTCTTAATTGCTCAAAAGATGCAAAAGTATGGTCCATGAAAAGATCCTGAAGAGATGATATTCCATTACCAAGCCAGATATTAAAGGCTCCGTTTGACAATGATGGAGCAAACATATGATTTTTAACTATCGGGGCAAGGGGAGAAAGATCACAAAGAGCAAATGCTTTCCGAAACTGGTTCCAGATTCTCACTGACTGCGCCAAGATGGGGTTAGTAGTGAAATAAGAAAGAGGTTTCACCAATGGGAGTTCAGAACACAATAAAGCTGGCAGGGAGGTGTATCTGCAGGATGTAGTCTCCAAGGTTAGCCACCTGGGTGTATCAGAGGTATTTAGATCTCTCATCCAATACATCATAACCCTAATATTCGATGCCCAATAGTAATAAAGAAAATTAGGGAGTGCCAGGCCACCTTGAAGACGAGGTCTCTGCAGTTTAGATTTCTGTATTCAAGACTTTTTTTTATTCCATATGAAGTCTGATAAAAGACTATCCATTGAGATAAAGAAATGTTTGGTCAGGAAAATAGGGAGACTCTGAAATAGATAAAGGAACTTAGGCAATATGTTCATCTTAACTGTGCTGATCCTACTCATTAATGAGAGGGGCAACTGATCCCAACGTTTAATGTCGTGTTTCAAATGCTCTATCAAGGACAGAAAATTTGCTTTGTAAAGATCTTTGTGATTGTGCGTTATCCAGACTCCCAGATACCTGAACTTTGTTGTACTGATTTTAAAAGGGGTTGAATTGTATGATATATTCCTGGCTGCTTCATTAATTTAATCACATTAAACATTAACACTGTGAATCCAACAGGTTGAAGTCAGTTTGTGAAGAAAATAAAGTGTTGTGTTAGTGGGGATCAGCTGTTATTATCATGTAAGGAGGTCTCAGTCTGTCCCTGAAGACAGATTCTTAGAAAACATGCAGTCCTTATGCAACATATAATTAACAATCAAGTCAGGCCGATGATCATTATCATCATATATGTAGGTGTTCATGGTCAGCCTGATGAAATGTGATTCTCAAGTGGAAAGAAAAGCCCCTGCATGAACTCGATGATGTCTGACTTTATGGCAGGACAATAGCATCGTAAAAGTGTTCTGATCTTAATTACAGAGCCATAATTATCACGCGGGCTGATAAGTTTGATGCAACACTCATGATTCAGCTCTTCCTTCGCTCCTTATGCAACTCAGCTTGTGTAAATCTGTGTTTGGCTGTTACCTGCGTTGTGATAAGGTAATTGGAAATTGGTCTAATTTGCCTTAATTGCTGTAGCTTGAGGGAGGTAAGGAGCTTTATATGCTCCAATAAAAGAGGGAGGCTTGATAAGATGATACTGTTCCTGGGATTACAGCACGTTCAAGAACAAGATGTAAAAGGCTCAATCGATTCTAAGAAATCCGGATGCATTGATTAGTTTGATTTTATGGTGCTGTTGGCAAAGGTGGCTGGATATCTTCAACAGGTTCTTACTTAAGCCTGGATTTTCAAGGGTCAGGCTCACTGACCTGCAAATAAAACAACCAAAGAACACCCTGTTACTGGCCTGGGTCTTGGATCTTTGGGGTAAATATTAGGGGAGTGTAGATTTAAACTGGGGAAATACTGGAATTTTACACAAATAACTAAAAGTGCTCCAAATGTCCACCAAAGCATTTCTGACACTGTTAACGGAGTACTTATTTAAAATGTGAAAACTGCCTAATTGTGCAGTGTTAACAAATTATTTAAGAGATTCAGGATCCAAAACATCCCCTGAAAATTAAATCAAAATTAATTCATCATATTTCAAGTTATCTCACTAACAGATAGACAAACGCCAGAATAAACATAGCCTTCTTGGCAGAGGCAATAAAGAAAGTATTACCATGGAGAGGTGCCCTGACTGATTGATAGCCGATCGTTATCTGCCAATATTTATTAAAACTGTGGTTGAGTCTTCAGGGTTTTGTTTCGTGTCCTGCTAGTTGAAAATAATCATCCAGTGTTGAAATCTGTTGAGTTTTTTGGATTCTTTGGGCCTTTCTAAATCTCCAAGCACCTTAAAAGTTGCTGAAGTTGTACCAGAACATCTGACTTTTGAGGCCAACAGGATAAAAACTGATCGGCTAAAGCAGGGTGCACACATAAAGATTATCGGGCAGCTTTTGTCCCGACCAAGGACGGCAAACTCCAGATTATCTTCTGTTTCATAAGATTATACTATAAGATTATCCTGTGGTCTGAGGTGTGTTAAGAGTGACTTTGTCCTGATAATCGTCATCATCAGTTTTTAGACTAAGATTAAAACTTTATGTAATTTGCAAAGGAAATACAAACAATACTAAACCATCTGCGGTGGTTTGCACACCCTGCGGTTTAATTTCGTTTTTTTTTTTTTTTTTTTTAATTACATAAAGTCGAGTCACAACAAGCACACAGGACTGTTTAGAGTTGCTGAAGAGTTTATCTAGTGACTGTAGGCAGAGACAGGCTAACACAACCCATTGACTCCCAGTGTTTGAGCTAAGCTAATTAGCGGTGGGCGAGCTCTGCCCGTCTCTTCCTTGTTACTGCACACACAGTCTGAGGATGGAGTCTGTCTGCTTGCCCTGGACTCAGGAGTGAGGCAAGGCATGAAAAGAAAGAAAATGTTGGTGTATCCCTTTATCCTTTAATCCCTTTAACTCCCAGCTCAGCTGTTTGTGCAGAGGTCAATAAATTCAGTAGTATTTGACGTGTTAAAAAACATAACATGTCGTTTGTTTCTGTCAATGTTTTAGGATACAGAAAAAACTGCAAACAAACCAAAAGAACTGATATTTTCTTTGTGTGGGATTTAAAGGTTTTAAAAGCTCAAAGCTATTATTATTATTATTACCATCATTATTATTTTAAATGCTTAACTAATTACTGATATGATGATTTATATATATTTACTCTGTTATTCATCAAAAACATTTTTTTGTGTTTGTCAAACTCAGTATCATCTATTTTATTTTTTTATTGCTGTTTTATTTACAAACATTTCTGCCTTTTCTAATTGATTTTGTCCCAGATATTTCTGCATTTTTATGTCATCACATAATCAACTGTTAGCTTTTTTTTTTTTTTTTACCACTTAAATTTTTTATTGAGTTTTACTATTTTACACAAAAAAGTGTTTACATCATCACTTCAACTTGAATACATAATGGTAATTTTAGAAAAAGTATACACATAAAGAAAATATAATAATAGTATCAACAAAAACAACAATAGTGTACAAAATTATGTCTAAAGAAAAAATCAGCAAAGTGACATGGAGGATCCCTCCAATGCAAATGTTTGCAACATCATCCAGATCTCAAATGAAGTCCCCTAGTCTATGGGGTCATCTGTTTTTCTTTTATGTTTTATCCATTTCCCCAATCAACTGTTAGCTTTTTAAACCCTTAAATCCCACACCAAGAAAATATCTGGTTTTTGGTTTGTTTGTAGTTTTCTCTGTTCCCTGAAGTGTTAACGGAATCAAACAACGATTTGATTTATTCCGTTTTTTAAAACATTAAATATCCCTGAATTTATTGATGACCTCTGCCAAACAGTTGAGCTGGAACATTTGAGTTTAGATGAATATGAAACAGTTCAAAGCAGTAAATCATTTATCAATAACTTAAACACAGAGGCAGAGGCTGCTGTAAACTATTTTATCTACTATATAAAAACCTCAAATCCAATCCTGTCTGTCATAAATCAGCTCTGTCAGCAGCTGTTACATAGACGTCTGGTCTGTCCTGTCTCTCTGTCCGTCTGTATGAACTCTGATAGGACCCACATGTGAAAACACGAGCCCTGAGGCCTGCTCTCCCTTATATCAGAGCCGTGATCCCTCAGGGAGGAGCCCATGTATGTTTGCATTAATCAGCACTGATTTAAAGATGATTTCAGTCACAAACTGCACGTTTGAAACCCTCTCGGTGTTCCTGATGGAGTTTATTTTCAGAACATTGAACAATGAGTTCATTCTCCAGCTGCCTCAAATCAAATTATTCACTCTGGGCAGATTCAGGCGGGCCGCTCTGCTGCGGTTGGAAACACAAGGAAACATGAGCGGGCGTGGGATGGTTGTCGTTTGGGTTAAATTAGCGAGGGGGCTCTCAGAGGGGGTCTGATTGGATTATATAATGTTGTGCAATTCAGCTCGGACATTTAGTCCAGAGACACGGGGGAGCGGGTCGAGGGCAGGGTGATTCTTTTAGTTTTTAACAAGGACCATGTTTTATGTATTTAGAGGTTTAAAGAGGCCCGAAATGTTGGTGAACGTCTCGAGTTATTTACAGGCTAAAGTCGTCAAAATGTTTTTTTATGAAATTTTATTTAGACAAATAAAAGACAAAAACAAGAACATTACAAATCACATCACAATCACAACTATCATAACGAAAACACCTACGTTATTGTGAACTTGATCATCAGGCTTTACAACCTAAAATATATAAGCAAAAATTAATTTTCATCCGTCCACTTCAATAAACTTTTCCACCTTTTCTAAATATTTTTCATTGTCCTCCTAAGTCCTCACAATATATCTCTCCAAAGTTTAATAAACTTTCTGAAGTGATTGATATTCAAGGAAGCCAAATCAGCAGTTTTAAAAATAAATCTTTTCCCTAACAAATAATTAGATTAATAATATAATTGTTTGTCTCTCTTATATCACCCAGTATCACAGAGAAAAAATCTGTCTGAAAACATAAGTCGTCAAAATGTTTGATATTCTTGTGTTATTAAACAGTACAATCTGATATTCTGATGAACTTCAGCTTTAAAAAGTCTCAGACCTTGAAAAAAACTGTTTTACAAGAGAAAACTTATTATACATATATTATACATATTGAAGTTTGTCAGAGCAGTTGAGACAACATGCAGGAGTTGCTGCACTTTTTAGGTATTAAAAGCAAGAAAACTCCCAATTTTGACTTAAAGTTTTGTTGCCATGGTGTCAAATGTTTTATCATCATCGTCTGCTTTTATTTTAAATATTATATCTTAGTGTAAAGATCTGGTATTAATTAAAGAGGTCTATTTGTTACATGTGCAACATTAAAATGAAATGATTTGCAATTTAAATGAGTTTCATTTATTTATTGTTATAAATTCAGACTGTTGTGATGTGTTTGTTACAAAGATAATGAAAACAGCCTTATTCTCAGTGGAAATAATCCCACTGCACCTTCAAGGATTAATATTTTCTTTATCTTATTTCTTAAATATGAGGAAAAGGAGGATCAAGTTTTGCAAGTTAAAGCTCCATCTAGGGTCATCAAAACAGCAGATATTACACTCTAACATGTCATAAACTTTCACTAGAGATGCGTGATATTAGAAAAGTATTGGTATCAGCCGATATTGAAATTTTTGCAGATATTTACAGCCGATACATCAGCCACACATATATCAGCTGAAATATCGGCAAATGAAACAAATGTACAATATTGATGCACCTTCTCATCACTGCATTGATGGACATTTAAAAATCAAGCGTTTCATTTTTGCAAGAGTTGCAAAAATGCTGTTTTTCCTGTTTTCATCTTTTCCTCGCAAAAATATACTGTAACACTGAAAGAAACAAGTCCATTTTTGTTAAGTACGGAGCTTGAGCTCTTGACCAGAAATATCGGTATCTGCGATAATGAATTAAAAAATATCGACATATCAGCAAAAACTTTTCTAACTTTCACTGTTTTAATTAATAAATCCCCAAATAGAGACGCAGATGCAGTTTGAATCACTGCTTTATTAATTAGCCGAACAGGAGGTTGAAATAAAATAGACAGGCATATATATTTATTATTATTTAGAGAATCGTGGGTAACTTTTCTGCTGTCCTTACGTGCAGCTGGTCGAGTGTTTCTCATGTTAGAAAAGAGAATAAAAGAGACTGTGAGAATTTAAATAGTCATTCTAATAGTCCAAGAATGACATCCGACAAAGGACCATGAAAGTCTGTTTGATGGGACTTTTGCAAACCTTTCTTCGCCACGTCCTGCAGTTTAATGTCCATTATTCTGAAACACGGCGTCCTTCATTATCAAGGACAAAACGTCTTTATTGTTAGATATTTGTTTCCTTGTTTGAACGAGGAGTCCTTGAATTGAATATTTGATGTTTGAACTCAATTGTTTAAGACTCGAGGACATTCGAGGACTTCCCTCTTTTGTCCACCGCTCTGTGTCTTATGGGACCATTGTCCTATCAGCTGGATGGACATTTTCCAAGTAGAGTTGATCCTCAAGTGCACTTCTGTGACTTTATATCCCTCTGTTAAAGTGTCTCAATATGTTTTCCCAGGAAACAGGCGTCCCTCTGAACGTCTCCATCCGTCTGCAGCTCAACCTCTACATGAAGAAAGTGTCGGCCATCACGTAAGGAGCTTTTATTCATCTTCTTTTGATGAACATGCCATCGGTTTCCTGTTTCCTCTGAGCACGTGCAGTCTTGGAGTTTGACGCTGAGTGTTGTTCTTGCAGAGAGACGGGGAAGATGGCTGAGACTGTGATGCCAATGATCTGGTTCGAGGAGGTAAGAAGTCACATGTGCTGAATCTCAGAGATGTTCAAACAATAATAAGGCTTCCAGTAAAACCAGAGTTTCCTCAGTCCATCCAGGACTTTGTTAGATTTGTTTTTGTCCTATTTCGTAATATTTCTGTCTTGAATTATTTTAATTAGACCTTTTAGAGTTGGAGGCACACAGTGTTCTGTGTGGTAAGGCCTTCATTTGAAGCTGATGATCAGTGTTTTGACTTCAAATCCCACATTTCTGGGGCCCTAGCTTCACGGTGCAGAGTGATTCAGGACGTGAATGAGCATGTTTCTCTTCTTTAGGTCTTAAATGTGCATTTCAATAGTTCCATTTATCTTTTAGGTTTTCTGTGTATTCATTTAAGTCTTCCACGTGTGTCTCTATGATGCAGAGTGAGCAAGTCTGGCACTGAACTAGTTTAATTAGTTAATTTTGTTGACTAATTATTTTCATCATAGTTTTCATCAACATTTTTTCCCCTGATGAAAACTAGACAGTAACTAATAAAAACAAGTGCACATGGACAAAAACTCAAACTACATTAACTGACATTTTCATCAACAGATAAAAACTAGACTAAAATGTTTGACAGAGACTTAATCCAATCAGACCTAATTTGGTCATGTAGAAAGTAGGGACAAGTTAGCAGCTGCCTTATCTTGGTGATGGTGGGATAAGTTGTGGAGCGATCCAATCAGAGCTCCTCTCTTTATGAATTGATATATTCATGTAGAGCAGGTTCACTGTTTGTTGTCAGTTCTGGTATTGTAACTGAGATGCTCTGCCAGGTAGCCTAAATAAAGGTGACTGCATTTCACACAAGAGTTCAATTTGTTTCTGTTCATTTATACATTCAGACTTTACTAGCATTCAATAAAGGTTTATTAGATGTTTGATTTTATCCAAGTGTAAAACATGACTTCAGAAATTCAAGGAAACATAAAAAATGCCTTACCCTTTACACTTCATATTTTAGTCGACTTAATTTACAGTAGATTTCATCGACTAAAATGTTGTGAAATTTCATCGACTAAAATTAGAACAATTTAGACAAATTATGACTAAAACTAGGATATGAATAGGCAAAAGAAAGTTTCACACAAATCTCACATCGAAAGAAAGAATTCTCATAAAGTAAAGACTTTGTGCTCTTGACAGAAAATAACGTTATGGGTGATGAGTTTAGAAATAATGGATATCGACAAAAATCCGACATCATGCATCCTCAGATGGTGTTTTCATGGTAGATTTAAGTTTTCAGTCTTGAAGATGCTTCATGCTGGACATAAAAAAACTGGGTTTGTCTGAGTGTCAGACTTTGTCTGAAAAATCCAAACAGGCTGACTTTACGTCAGCACTTCAGAACACAGCGCTCTTGTGTCTTACGGCGTCTCTCCCCCTCCTCAGAGTGGATACATAGACGGCCCCATCCTCTCCACTTTCCACACTAACCTGGTCATCCTGCCCGCCGTGATGGAGTACATGCAGTATGGCTTCATCGCCCTCGGCCTGGCAACCATACTCATCGCCTCCCTGGTGCACCACAAAGTGAAGGTAAGAGCTGAGGCCGGCATGGAGGCCCATGTGCTTCACTGTTTCTCTGTAACTGCACGCAGCAGCATGCATGCCCGACCCTGTGTGTGGAAACCAGAGCATTAACACTGACTGATGGCTTAGGTTAGTTATATACGGCTGTTACCCAAACCAGGGAGGGCTTGACTTTTAAATTAATGTAACATCAAACTCTACTCCGCTCTGAATTCACGTCTTTCCTTAAAGTACAAAAGAATCTAAATGATGGCAGAGCAGATTGAAACAGACTGAACAGCAACCTCACAAAATTAGAAGAAATCCTTAAAGGTGTAGTGTGTAGAAGTTGGCAGCATTTCGCCGAACAGAAACGGTGAATACAGGATATAATGTTTCTAATTGTAGGTAAAGTCCGTCGAAATAGGTGTACAATCACCCCATAAAACTTTAGTTTTCTTTTTATTAAGTTAGAAAAAGCTTTTTATATTTATGCACCGCAGGTCTCCCCTTTGTGGAGGCTGACATAACGATCTGCCATGTTGTCTACTGGTGGGTTTTGGGGACAAAAAGAGCGAAACGCAATTTTTGAATACGAGTCTGGCCACCGGTCCTAAAATCTCCCTGGATGGCATACAAGAAGAAGAAGAAGAGAGAGAGCGGGTATTACATGAGAAGAAGACAGCGCGGTGTTTGTTGAAGAGGAAAAGATAGCATGTTGTTGCTTTGTACTGAAGGATTTAAATAACCTGTTGATAGTTAAAACTTTCTTTTTTTTTTTTTTTTTTTTTACAAAACCTATAATTATCATCTTAACTGACCTATAATCTGTAAAAATAATAGTTGGAAATATGAATGAAAAAACCCTCACCTCGTAACTGTTGTAAACGATGCCCTGTTCATGATCCTTTTTCAGCGAAGTTCTCAGGGCTGTAGTCCCACGAACTGTCCCCTCGTTTGATTATTTAAAAAAATATGATCGAAAATGTTAAAAATGTATTTTGGTGTTTTTATGTTTTCAGAGATCACAGGCAAAATCTGCAGAAATCACCACAGTGGTTTGCAACCCCGGGGTTTGTAGCTTTAGTTGTAAAACAATCCAGATTTCAATCACCCAAAATCAAAATCATTTTATAAAAATTGATCTCTGTTTGATGATTTATCATAAAACTGCTTTATTGAGAGTAAAAGAAGAAGAAGAATCCTCCATGATGCTGCAGAAACATTTTTATTCCTGATCTTTAAAGACGATCGACCATCACAAAGATTTCATCCTTTTATTTACCTCCTGTCTTTAATTCTTCTGCATGATAATCAAACAGATAAAATGTTTTCAGTTTTATCACATCTGAAACGCTGAATTTATCCTCTGAATTAACCGCTCGATCACCTAAATGTGTCCCTGCATGAACCCTAACATGATCCTCAACAAACAGTCGCTGCCTCTGTCCTTCAGCTTCAGTAAAATCAGCAGATTTCTGTATTCTTTTTTTTGATTGGCTGATGTGTGAGACCATTTTAAATCTTTTAGGCGACGGAAAAAGACAATGTTAAAGGCTCATATGACCATGAAACAAAGGAGAAATGTTTCATGAAGACCTCAGGTGGGTGCACACACAGGCAGACACACACCTGAATATTTAAAGATGAGTGTGTGAATCTCTGGAGGCGACTGAAGGAGACAAATTCATGTTTGTTGTTCCGTCACAGCGAAAAAAAGAGAAACTGGTTGAACCTGAAAAACTTTACTGCACAAATGAACTCATACTTTGGGAAACTAAAGCAAAACTAATTCTCATTTTCATCTCACAGCAGTTTCACTTTGATTTACACTCATATATATTATGAATTATTTGCCAAAAAGTAAATCAAGTTTCCCTCCAGCTGCCGTTGGACTGATGTGATTTTTATTCTGTGTTTTCAATAAAACATAACTTGAACATTAACACAGTTACACTTTAACAAAATCAACAGCTGTAAATCTGAGTTGTGTCTTCAGTTCACAGAATGGAGTGAAGCGTGCCGGCTGCAGTTAACTCATTTTAATAAAATCTCATTTATGTTTGTTTATATGTTTCATAGTTCAAGTCTAGTTTCCACGCATGAATGTGAACTCACTGGTTTGAAACTGTCCTCATTTTTAAGCTGTTATCTCATCAATATAATGGTATTTATTATTTATTCTGTTTTGTATAATGTTGCTTGATTTGGAACCCCTGTTACAGTTGACACCAAACATTAATTTAACATTTAAATTGACAGATTGATGCATTAATAAAGTCAAAGAGAGATGAATAGAAAGATTGCTAAATAAAGTTGAAATAAGATAGATTGGTTGGTAGATGGATAGATAAATTGTTTTGATTGGTTGACAGATAGAGATAGATCGATAAATTGATTTATAGATAGAATAATTTGTAGATGAATTAAAAGATAGATAGATTAACTGATAGATAGATAGATAGATAGATAGATTGATATATTGATAAATATGATAATAGATGGATAGAAACATCTATAGATGGATTTATAGATAGATTCATAGATGGACAGATATATTGAAAAATAGATTTAGACTGATTGTTAGAATTATTGTTAGGTTGAGAGATAGCTTGATAGACTGATTTATATATTGATAATTAGATTGATTAATTGATAGATTTAGACAAAGACAGATAAACAAAACAAAAGATAGATAGATAAATGATGATAAATAGATAAATTGATAGAAGTACTGATAAAAAGATTATTGGAAAAAATTGATGAATTAGTGGGTACATCAACAGACTGATGGATGAATTCATAGATAAGTAGATTAACTTATTGATAGACTAATAGATTGATTGATATATTCATAAATAGATTGACTGATAGATTAATTGATAGGTAGAGAGATAGATAAACAAATAAACAGATAGGTAGATTGATTGATAGATTAAATGATGGAAAGATTGATAGGTCGATGGATAGCTGGATAAATAGCTTGATAAATTGATAACACTGAGATTATTGGATACATGGATGGATTGATAGCTGATGGATAGAAGGAAAGATGAATCGATAAACAGATTTAATTATCCCAAAAGAAATTCAAGATTTAGCTGTTCCTTCACACTGAGCAAAGGCAAGAAATAAAACAGAAAAAAAGCAGTTTTATGTGAACAACAGGGATAAATAAAATAATTACAAGGATATGGTCATAGTTTGTGGTGAAGGTAAGTGTCAGAGTTTGACCTAGCTGAAGGCTTTAAGTCAGGACGTTTTCAGGTATTTTTGAAACCTTGACTGATCCTGGGAATGTTGGCCAGAAGAAGAAAATAAAAAGCCTTATTGGCTATTTCACTCTGGATGCATTTTAGCAGCGTGACTGCTCTGGAGCATGTCGATTCGCATTTTTGGAGGATGAAATCAAGTTTAGGCTTTCAGACAAGCGAGCATCTCTCGCCCTTAAAAGACAGAAAAAAAGAAAATATGTAGGGTCTTGTGTCACAGACAAAATAAACATAGTACAGTTACACTTCCCGCTTTGGCTTTTTCTAAGTTAAAGACAGATTTGGCGTCCCTTTAGCTCATGCTCTTATTTTGAAGTTCTCCTGTATCTGTTATTGAATTTATCGGGTCAGTTGTTTGGAGATTTACTGTGATTCTTCTGCAACTTTGTATTTGTGGGTAAAGCTTGTCTTGTTGCAACACGAGCCGGATCTGACATGCTCTGCAGCAGTCACGCAGCCGACACGCATCCATTGATTTTGAAGTGTTTACTTTGGTGGCCAGAGTTTGATAAGACTGTGTTGTTGAAGCTTTCACCACAAAAGCCTCCTGACTCAAGTTTTCTGCTGGTTTCCTAACAGAGAAATAAAGGAGAAGACGAAGCATCACCTGATGGAACCCGAAGCACTAGAACCCAAGAGAAAGACCCTCTTCTACACGATGATTCAGACTGACGCACACTCTCACACACACTTGAACATTGAACACAGAACACACACTCAGCTGATGATGTGGACTCAGCGATGGCCAACATGTTTTTTAGTCTGACGAACTGAAACGCTGTCACACTCGGTGCTCCCCTGGCTGGGAAACCCTCTCACATTTCGCTGTACTTTAGAGTTTATGAAACCCCCGCCTCAACAATCACTGTTTTTTTTTTTTAATAAATGTGTTTTTGTGTGGAGGCTGTTGGGGTTGAGACTTTGTGTCTCTTCAGGTGACGCAGCTGAAGACGCTCCGTCACCAAGAACCACTTTTTTGTGCGAAGTCAGACCAAAGAAGCTCCACCGTCTCTCCCTCGAGTGGAGCCGTCTGTGTGTTTATTCCGCTTGGCTTGATGTTCAGTGATCCCTGTTTTTCTGTAATATTTCATCCACGCTTACAAGGGAACGTAAAGGGCAGAAGAGCTGTATGTATAGACCCAAGTGCCTTTCAAAGGGGGAAAGTTTCTTCATCTCAGGATAACAAAGATTCTCAGACATCAGCGGGTTGAGCAGAGCGGACGCACTCCTCTTTGTAAACTACTGTCCTGTAAAGTGTGAATGTAATGTATGAATTATGATATCTATATGAAGATTAAACTTAGAGGTAAGAAATGATGACTGCAATTTATTTTTATGTTTTGCTTGACTTCATTAGAAAACTTGAGCCTGGTGGTTTGTTTTTTTGCAGACCCAGTGACCTTGGTCTTTAACCTAATACTTCCAAAATTTGATCAGATCTTCATCAAGTCAGAAAGAAAACTTGTGCAAAGTTTGACAAAAATCACTCAAAGTGTCCTTGAGATATTTTCACAAATAAGGGAGTTAATATGGCCCTCCTGGTTACCAAAGTTGTCTATTTGTGATCTTGCTCTTTTTATTTATACATGAATGAAATTAAAATCTGTTAAAGCAAATTTCTTCTCATAGTTATTCAAAAACTTTATCAAAACTATATCAAAAACTTAATAAAGCTGAAAATGTGTCTCAGATGTGCTCAGATAAGAAAAAGTTCTTCAAACATGTCACTGAAGTTGTCATTTAAAAGTTAATCTAATGTTTCAAAAACTTAAACCAGAGATTGTTTCCTCTGGCTGACCACCTGCTTTTATTCCAGTCTATATTCTTTAATAATAAATGAATAATTAAGTAAAACTTAATCTGTGCATTTGCTAAAGGATGAAACTTAGGTTATAGAAAATTTAGCCGAGCTATTAAATACTTAACTTTATTTTAACTTTTTTGATATTAAAACTTTTGTAACTGATACATCTTCATCGTAGTTTTAATTTTAGTCTTTAAATCATTTTGGATCTTTTGTTTTTTCAGTATTTCATCACCTTTCCTCTCACATCTTCTGGGTCCAGTTTTGGAGCGGCTTTCAGCCTCTTTTAAATCAGCACAAACATTTTAATCATTTCAGAGACAAATATTTAAAATGATCTTCAAATATAAAGATGGTGTTTGTCAAAGTTTTGGTCAGAGCAAGGTCATGGGTGAAGGTCTTCTAATTCAGACACTATAAATAAGTTTACGCCGCCTCAACCTGCTCTGATAAGAGTGTCCACTTCTTTAGGGACACGCGGGTGTCAAAGTCCTAGAAATCACCTTTATGTCGCCTGTTTATCTTTTTTTGTGACACTTCCTGTATTTGTTTCCACGTCTTACTGCGGCTATTTGAGTCTTTAAAAAGTGATGTGACTGCTCTTAAAATTGGTCCTAAAACACACCATCATGACATACTGTGTATAGACGTTTGGGGAAACACGTATAAAACAAATACAAACTCTATCTTTCTGTTACAAAAAAAATGCCATTCGAATTATCAGTAAAAAAAACACCCTGACGTGAACCAACCAATCCTCTATTGTTGCAGCTTTATATTCTAAAATTTTCAGATTTAGTTGAATTCAGTACATTACAAACAATGTACAAGGTTAAAACTGGACAATTACCAGAAAGTATCCAGAAGTTGTTGAGACGGTCAAGAAAACCTTAGAGGAACATTTATGTTTCAAAAACCAAAAATACACACAAATGCCAAATCTCATTGTCTGTCAGTTACAGCAGTAAATCTGTGGAATTCTTCTGAAAATATAAAAACATGCACAACATTGGTAAGGCTCAAAAGACTGTAAGTATCAGTTGGTTTTGAAATACTCCATGGATTATGTAAGTTAATATGCATCAGCATTGTTCTTGCTGTAATCTTATTTCTGTGAAAGTGATGTTTTTGTTGAAGGGGTAGGCTTAAATAAGCTTCGGCTTCTGTCTACACCATTTCAGTCAGCTTGAGAATGAGTCTGAATTTTTACTTTCATCGTCTGAGTTGTTTTATTGCAACTGTACCAAAATAAATTGCATTCATTCATTCATTCACATGCTTTTAACTGAAAATAATGAACACACATACTGAATCAAAAAGTATGTTGTCCCTTTTGTTTGACCAGTGTTAACCTTAAACTCTTCTGATGGACAGAAAGCAAAACGTCAAGCTGAAGCTAGAAGATAAAAATGTTTTATGAATATTAATAAAAATATAATCTTACATGCTGGCCTGGCTGCTGATGAAGAGGAGGGGGCTCCATAGGGGTCTTCATTCCTTACTACAGATCACACACAGAGCATAAACACAGCTGAGGGTCACTCTGCTCTGGGAGGACGGACAAGACTACAAATACCAACCAGATTTTCATTCCAGGACTGAGAATGTTTTGTTTTAGAAACTTTACTCTGCAGTTTTCATAAAAACATGAATCCAAGAGTGAAAAAGAACACAGTTTGAGGACTGTTTCCTTTGATAGTGGTATCTTCTGACTGTATTTTAAATATCGCACATAAATTGAGGGCTTCATTGGTGGTTTCCAAACATTTTAGGGGAATTAGTTGATTATTTTCTGGCTCCGTGAGTCAGTTTTATGAAAAAAATAGAAGTGCCCATGAGCACAAACCTCCACCAAAGCCTTTCCAACACTGTCAAGTGAGTTTTTGACAAAAATGTGGAAAACTGCCCTTCCTCACAGTGTAAACAAATCCTTGAAATAATTTTTGGATCCACATTTGGAATCAGATCACCAACATTATCTACTCACTTCTTCTTTGTGTCTTGACCAAGATTTCATACGAATCCATTCACAACTTTTTGAGTTATCTTGCCCATCGACAACTGGACAAATACCAACAGAAACAAAACCTCCTTGGTGAAAGTAATAAAGCAATTAGAAACACAAATTAGAAATGCAGATACCATCCAATACAAAAAGACCAAATGCATTTGAACCTAAAAAGTAGAAAAGTATCTCTAACTAGAATGCATTCAGAGAGCAAAAACCTTAGCCAAGATAGCTCACATATTGCTGTTACATCTCTAAGCAATAGTTCCATGATAAAGTTACCATCAATATAATTCATGACCCTGAAAACCCACAGCTAGCACTCAGAATCATGTTGATATCATTATTAGTTAGACAGTTATTGAGCAAAAACAATCATACGCAAATAGTTATTATCAGGATCACTACCAAAATACAAACATTTTTAAGTTATCAAAATCTTCTGAAAACTTTAGCAAAATCGTTTCAGCAGTTTTTGAGTGATCTTGCATACAAACAAAAAAAACAGTCAAAAAAACAACAAAAAGAAAAAAACAGACGCCAGCAATAACACAACCTCCGTGGTGGACTTAAAAATGCCTGCATCCTGACCAACATTCCAGACATTATCCAAATTGAGTGAAAACTTAGTAGTTATCAGCAAAGATATTAAAAAGTGCACCATTTCACAATGTTACCAATCTATGGCTAAAAAGTGGATTTCATATTTTATCAGATTTTGGTGGTACTTAGAAATAAAACAGTCGAATGTAAGCATGTCATTTTTTTTTTTTAATTTGACCTTCTCGAAAATGGCTAAAGAGTGTTTCTTTAGGTGTAAAACAGGCCGAAAAACATGCTAGTGCAGACGGTTTGGTCATATTTGGCTTCAAAATGGACTTATAAGCCATTTTCTCTCAGCTCAGGATTTGAAAAAACACTAAGGCTAACCTATGACTTTTTTCCCGTGTCAGACTCCGAAAAAAAATATGCTCAAACATGACTTTTTGGGTGTAAAACAGGCCGAAAAACATGCTAGTGCAGACGGTTTGGTCATATTTGGCTTCAAAATGGACTTATAAGCCGTTTTCTCTCAGCTCAGGATTTGAAAAAACAGTAAGGCTAACCTATGACTTTTTTCCCGTGTCAGACTCCGAAAAAAAATTTGCTCAAACATGACTTTTTGGGTGTAAAACAGGCCGAAAAACATGCTAGTGCAGACGGTTTGGTCATATTTGGCTTCAAAATGGACTTATAAGCCGTTTTCTCTCAGCTCAGGATTTGAAAAAACACTAAGGCAAACCTATGACTTTTTTCCCGTGTCAGACTCCGAAAAAAAATATGCTCAAACATGACTTTTTGGGTGTAAAACAGGCCGAAAAACATGCTAGTGCAGACGGTTTGGTCATATTTGGCTTCAAAATGGACTTATAAGCCGTTTTCTCTCAGCTCAGGATTTGAAAAAACAGTAAGGCTAACCTATGACTTTTTTCCCGTGTCAGACTCCGAAAAAAAATATGCTCAAACATGACTTTTTGGGTGTAAAACAGGCCGAAAAACATGCTAGTGCAGACGGTTTGGTCATATTTGGCTTCAAAATGGACTTATAAGCCGTTTTCTCTCAGCTCAGGATTTGAAAAAACACTAAGGCTAACCTATGACTTTTTTCCCGTGTCAGACTCCAAAAAAAATATGCTCAAACATGACTTTTTGGGTGTAAAACAGGCCGAAAAACATGCTAGTGCAGACGGTTTGGCCATATTTGGCTTCAAAATGGACTTATAAGCCGTTTTCCCTCAGCTCAGGATTTGAAAAAACACTAAGGCTAACCTATGACTTTTTTCCCTCGTCAGACTCCGAAAAAAAATTTGCTCAAACATGACTTTTTGGGTGTAAAACAGGCCGAAAAACATGCTAGTGCAGACGGTTTGGTCATACTTGGCTTCAAAATGGACTTATAAGCTGTTTTCTCTCAGCTCAGGATTTGAAAAAACACTAAGGCTAACCTATGACTTTTTTCCCGTGTCAGACTCCGAAAAAAAATTTGCTCAAACATGACTTTTTGGGTGTAAAACAGGCCGAAAAACATGCTAGTGCAGACGGTTTGGTCATATTTGGCTTCAAAATGGACTTATAAGCCGTTTTCTCTCAGCTCAGGATTTGAAAAAACACTAAGGCTAACCTATGACTTTTTTCCCTCGTCAGACTCCGAAAAAAAATATGCTCAAACATGACTTTTTGGGTGTAAAACAGGCCGAAAAACATGCTAGTGCAGACGGTTTGGTCATATTTGGCTTCAAAATGGACTTATAAGCCGTTTTCTCTCAGCTCAGGATTTGAAAAAACACTAAGGCTAACCTATGACTTTTTTCCCGTGTCAGACTCCGAAAAAAAATATGCTCAAACATGACTTTTTGGGTGTAAAACAGGCCGAAAAACATGCTAGTGCAGACGGTTTGGTCATATTTGGCTTCAAAATGGACTTATAAGCCATTTTCTCTCAGCTCAGGATTTGAAAAAACACTAAGGCTAACCTATGACTTTTTTCCCGTGTCAGACTCCGAAAAAAAATATGCTCAAACATGACTTTTTGGGTGTAAAACAGGCCGAAAAACATGCTAGTGCAGACGGTTTGGCCATATTTGGCTTCAAAATGGACTTATAAGCCGTTTTCTCTCAGCTCAGGATTTGAAAAAACACTAAGGCTAACCTATGACTTTTTTCCCGTGTCAGACTCCGAAAAAAAATATGCTCAAACATGACTTTTTGGGTGTAAAACAGGCCGAAAAACATGCTAGTGCAGACGGTTTGGCCATATTTGGCTTCAAAATGGACTTATAAGCCGTTTTCTCTCAGCTCAGGATTTGAAAAAACACTAAGGCTAACCTATGACTTTTTTCCCGTGTCAGACTCCGAAAAAAAATATGCTCAAACATGACTTTTTGGGTGTAAAACAGGCCGAAAAACATGCTAGTGCAGACGGTTTGGTCATATTTGGCTTCAAAATGGACTTATAAGCCGTTTTCTCTCAGCTCAGGATTTGAAAAAACACTAAGGCTAACCTATGACTTTTTTCCTGTGTCAGACTCCGAAAAAAAATATGCTCAAACATGACTTTTTGGGTGTAAAACAGGCCGAAAAACATGCTAGTGCAGACGGTTTGGTCATATTTGGCTTCAAAATGGACTTATAAGCCGTTTTCTCTCAGCTCAGGATTTGAAAAAACACTAAGGCTAACCTATGACTTTTTTCCCGTGTCAGACTCCGAAAAAAAATTTGCTCAAACATGACTTTTTGGGTGTAAAACAGGCCGAAAAACATGCTAGTGCAGACGGTTTGGTCATATTTGGCTTCAAAATGGACTTATAAGCCGTTTTCTCTCAGCTCAGGATTTGAAAAAACACTAAGGCTAACCTATGACTTTTTTCCATCTTGGACTCCGAAAAAAAATTTGCTCAAACATGACTTTTTGGGTGTAAAACAGGCCGAAAAACATGCTAGTGCAGACGGTTTGGTCATATTTGGCTTCAAAATGGACTTATAAGCCGTTTTCTCTCAGCTCAGGATTTGAAAAAACACTAAGGCTAACCTATGACTTTTTTCCCGTGTCAGACTCCGAAAAAAAATATGCTCAAACATGACTTTTTGGGTGTAAAACAGGCCGAAAAACATGCTAGTGCAGACGGTTTGGTCATATTTGGCTTCAAAATGGACTTATAAGCCGTTTTCTCTCAGCTCAGGATTTGAAAAAACACTAAGGCTAACCTATGACTTTTTTCCCGTGTCAGACTCCGAAAAAAAATATGCTCAAACATGACTTTTTGGGTGTAAAACAGGCCGAAAAACATGCTAGTGCAGACGGTTTGGTCATATTTGGCTTCAAAATGGACTTATAAGCCGTTTTCTCTCAGCTCAGGATTTGAAAAAACACTAAGGCTAACCTATGACTTTTTTCCCGTGTCAGACTCCGAAAAAAAATATGCTCAAACATGACTTTTTGGGTGTAAAACAGGCCGAAAAACATGCTAGTGCAGACGGTTTGGCCATATTTGGCTTCAAAATGGACTTATAAGCCGTTTTCCCTCAGCTCAGGATTTGAAAAAACACTAAGGCTAACCTATGACTTTTTTCCCTCGTCAGACTCCGAAAAAAAATTTGCTCAAACATGACTTTTTGGGTGTAAAACAGGCCGAAAAACATGCTAGTGCAGACGGTTTGGTCATATTTGGCTTCAAAATGGACTTATAAGCTGTTTTCTCTCAGCTCAGGATTTGAAAAAACACTAAGGCTAACCTATGACTTTTTTCCCGTGTCAGACTCCGAAAAAAAAATTTGCTCAAACATGACTTTTTGGGTGTAAAACAGGCCGAAAAACATGCTAGTGCAGACGGTTTGGTCATATTTGGCTTCAAAATGGACTTATAAGCCGTTTTCTCTCAGCTCAGGATTTGAAAAAACACTAAGGCTAACCTATGACTTTTTTCCCGTGTCAGACTCCGAAAAAAAATTTGCTGAAACATGACTTTTTGGGTGTAAAACAGGCCGAAAAACATGCTAGTGCAGACGGTTTGGTCATATTTGGCTTCAAAATGGACTTATAAGCTGTTTTCTCTCAGCTCAGGATTTGAAAAAACACTAAGGCTAACCTATGACTTTTTTCCCGTGTCAGACTCCGAAAAAAAATTTGCTCAAACATGACTTTTTGGGTGTAAAACAGGCCGAAAAACATGCTAGTGCAGACGGTTTGGTCATATTTGGCTTCAAAATGGACTTATAAGCCGTTTTCTCTCAGCTCAGGATTTGAAAAAACACTAAGGCTAACCTATGACTTTTTTCCCGTGTCAGACTCCGAAAAAAAATATGCTAAAACATGACTTTTTGAGTGTAAAACAGGCCGAAAAACATGCTAGTGCAGACGGTTTGGTCATATTTGGCTTCAAAATGGACTTATAAGCCGTTTTCTCTCAGCTCAGGATTTGAAAAAACACTAAGGCTAACCTATGACTTTTTTCCCGTGTCAGACTCCGAAAAAAAATATGCTCAAACATGACTTTTTGGGTGTAAAACAGGCCGAAAAACATGCTAGTGCAGACGGTTTGGTCATATTTGGCTTCAAAATGGACTTATAAGCCGTTTTCTCTCAGCTCAGGATTTGAAAAAACACTAAGGCTAACCTATGACTTTTTTCCCGTGTCAGACTCCGAAAAAAAATATGCTCAAACATGACTTTTTGGGTGTAAAACAGGCCGAAAAACATGCTAGTGCAGACGGTTTGGTCATATTTGGCTTCAAAATGGACTTATAAGCCGTTTTCTCTCAGCTCAGGATTTGAAAAAACACTAAGGCTAACCTATGACTTTTTTCCCGTGTCAGACTCCGAAAAAAAATATGCTCAAACATGACTTTTTGGGTGTAAAACAGGCCGAAAAACATGCTAGTGCAGACGGTTTGGTCATATTTGGCTTCAAAATGGACTTATAAGCCGTTTTCTCTCAGCTCAGGATTTGAAAAAACACTAAGGCTAACCTATGACTTTTTTCCCGTGTCAGACTCCGAAAAAAAATATGCTCAAACATGACTTTTTGGGTGTAAAACAGGCCGAAAAACATGCTAGTGCAGACGGTTTGGCCATATTTGGCTTCAAAATGGACTTATAAGCCGTTTTCCCTCAGCTCAGGATTTGAAAAAACACTAAGGCTAACCTATGACTTTTTTCCCATCGTCAGACTCCGAAAAAAAATTTGCTCAAACATGACTTTTTGGGTGTAACACAGGCCCAAAAACATGCTAGTGCAGACGGTTTGGTCATATTTGGCTTCAAAATGGACTTATAAGCTGTTTTCTCTCAGCTCAGGATTTGAAAAAACACTAAGGCTAACCTATGACTTTTTTCCCGTGTCAGACTCCGAAAAAAAATTTGCTCAAACATGACTTTTTGGGTGTAAAACAGGCCGAAAAACATGCTAGTGCAGACGGTTTGGTCATATTTGGCTTCAAAATGGACTTATAAGCCGTTTTCTCTCAGCTCAGGATTTGAAAAAACACTAAGGCTAACCTATGACTTTTTTCCCGTGACAGACTCCGAAAAAAAATTTGCTCAAACATGACTTTTTGGGTGTAAAACAGGCCGAAAAACATGCTAGTGCAGACGGTTTGGTCATATTTGGCTTCAAAATGGACTTATAAGCCGTTTTCTCTCAGCTCAGGATTTGAAAAAACACTAAGGCTAACCTATGACTTTTTTCATCTTGGACTCCGAAAAAAAATTTGCTCAAACATGACTTTTTGGGTGTAAAACAGGCCGAAAAACATGCTAGTGCAGACGGTTTGGTCATATTTGGCTTCAAAATGGACTTATAAGCCGTTTTCTCTCAGCTCAGGATTTGAAAAAACACTAAGGCTAACCTATGACTTTTTTCCCGTGTCAGACTCCGAAAAAAAATATTCTCAAACATGACTTTTTGGGTGTAAAACAGGCCGAAAAACATGCTAGTGCAGACGGTTTGGTCATATTTGGCTTCAAAATGGACTTATAAGCCGTTTTCTCTCAGCTCAGGATTTGAAAAAACACTAAGGCTAACCTATGACTTTTTTCCCGTGTCAGACTCCGAAAAAAAATATGCTCAAACATGACTTTTTGGGTGTAAAACAGGCCGAAAAACATGCTAGTGCAGACGGTTTGGTCATATTTGGCTTCAAAATGGACTTATAAGCCGTTTTCTCTCAGCTCAGGATTTGAAAAAACACTAAGGCTAACCTATGACTTTTTTCCCGTGTCAGACTCCGAAAAAAAATATGCTCAAACATGACTTTTTGGGTGTAAAACAGGCCGAAAAACATGCTAGTGCAGACGGTTTGGCCATATTTGGCTTCAAAATGGACTTATAAGCCGTTTTCTCTCAGCTCAGGATTTGAAAAAACACTAAGGCTAACCTATGACTTTTTTCCCGTGTCAGACTCCGAAAAAAAATATGCTCAAACATGACTTTTTGGGTGTAAAACAGGCCGAAAAACATGCTAGTGCAGACGGTTTGGTCATATTTGGCTTCAAAATGGACTTATAAGCCGTTTTGTCTCAGCTCAGGATTTGAAAAAACACTAAGGCTAACCTATGACTTTTTTCCCGTGTCAGACTCCGAAAAAAAATTTGCTCAAACATGACTTTTTGGGTGTAAAACAGGCCGAAAAACATGCTAGTGCAGACGGTTTGGTCATATTTGGCTTCAAAATGGACTTATAAGCCGTTTTCTCTCAGCTCAGGATTTGAAAAAACACTAAGGCTAACCTATGACTTTTTTCCATCTTGGACTCCGAAAAAAAATATGCTCAAACATGACTTTTTGGGTGTAAAACAGGCCGAAAAACATGCTAGTGCAGACGGTTTGGTCATATTTGGCTTCAAAATGGACTTATAAGCCGTTTTCTCTCAGCTCAGGATTTGAAAAAACACTAAGGCTAACCCATGACTTTTTTCCCGTGTCAGACTCCAAAAAAATATGCTCAAACATGACTTTTTGGGTGTAAAACAGGCCGAAAAACATGCTAGTGCAGACGGTTTGGTCATATTTGGCTTCAAAATGGACTTATAAGCCGTTTTCTCTCAGCTCAGGATTTGAAAAAACACTAAGGCTAACCTATGACTTTTTTCCCGTGTCAGACTCCGAAAAAAAATTTGCTCAAACATGACTTTTTGGGTGTAAAACAGGCCGAAAAACATGCTAGTGCAGACGGTTTGGTCATATTTGGCTTCAAAATGGACTTATAAGCCGTTTTCTCTCAGCTCCGGATTTGAAAAAAACACTAAGGCTAACCTATGACTTTTTTCCCGTGTCAGACTCCAAAAAAAAATATGCTCAAACATGACTTTTTGGGTGTAAAACAGGCCGAAAAACATGCTAGTGCAGACGGTTTGGTCATATTTGGCTTCAAAATGGACTTATAAGCCGTTTTCTCTCAGCTCAGGATTTGAAAAAACACTAAGGCTAACCCATGACTTTTTTCCCGTGTCAGACTCCGAAAAAAAATATGCTCAAACATGACTTTTTGGGTGTAAAACAGGCCGAAAAACATGCTAGTGCAGACGGTTTGGCCATATTTGGCTTCAAAATGGACTTATAAGCCGTTTTCTCTCAGCTCAGGATTTGAAAAAACACTAAGGCTAACCTATGACTTTTTTCCCGTGTCAGACTCCGAAAAAAAATATGCTCAAACATGACTTTTTGGGTGTAAAACAGGCCGAAAAACATGCTAGTGCAGACGGTTTGGTCATATTTGGCTTCAAAATGGACTTATAAGCCGTTTTCTCTCAGCTCAGGATTTGAAAAAACACTAAGGCTAACCTATGACTTTTTTCCCGTGTCAGACTCCGAAAAAAAATATGCTCAAACATGACTTTTTGGGTGTAAAACAGGCCGAAAAACATGCTAGTGCAGACGGTTTGGTCATATTTGGCTTCAAAATGGACTTATAAGCCGTTTTCTCTCAGCTCAGGATTTGAAAAAACACTAAGGCTAACCTATGACTTTTTTCCCGTGTCAGACTCCAAAAAAATATGCTCAAACATGACTTTTTGGGTGTAAAACAGGCCGAAAAACATGCTAGTGCAGACGGTTTGGTCATATTTGGCTTCAAAATGGACTTATAAGCCGTTTTCTCTCAGCTCAGGATTTGAAAAAACACTAAGGCTAACCTATGACTTTTTTCCCGTGTCAGACTCCGAAAAAAAATATGCTCAAACATGACTTTTTGGGTGTAAAACAGGCCGAAAAACATGCTAGTGCAGACGGTTTGGGCCATATTTGGCTTCAAAATGGACTTATAAGCCGTTTTCTCTCAGCTCAGGATTTGAAAAAACACTAAGGCTAACCTATGACTTTTTTCCCGTGTCAGACTCCGAAAAATATGCTCAAACATGACTTTTTGGGTGTAAAACAGGCCGAAAAACATGCTAGTGCAGACGGTTTGGTCATATTTGGCTTCAAAATGGACTTATAAGCCATTTTCTCTCAGCTCAGGATTTGAAAAAACACTAAGGCTAACCTATGACTTTTTTCCCGTGTCAGACTCCGAAAAAAAATATGCTCAAACATGACTTTTTGGGTGTAAAACAGGCCGAAAAACATGCTAGTGCAGACGGTTTGGTCATATTTGGCTTCAAAATGGACTTATAAGCCGTTTTCTCTCAGCTCAGGATTTGAAAAAACACTAAGGCTAACCTATGACTTTTTTCCCGTGTCAGACTCCGAAAAAAAATTTGCTCAAACATGACTTTTTGGGTGTAAAACAGGCCGAAAAACATGCTAGTGCAGACGGTTTGGTCATATTTGGCTTCAAAATGGACTTATAAGCCGTTTTCTCTCAGCTCAGGATTTGAAAAAACACTAAGGCTAACCTATGACTTTTTTCCCGTGTCAGACTCCGAAAAAAATATGCTCAAACATGACTTTTTGGGTGTAAAACAGGCCGAAAAACATGCTAGTGCAGACGGTTTGGTCATATTTGGCTTCAAAATGGACTTATAAGCCGTTTTCTCTCAGCTCAGGATTTGAAAAAAACACTAAGGCTAACCTATGACTTTTTTCCCGTGTCAGACTCCGAAAAAAAATTTGCTCAAACATGACTTTTTGGGTGTAAAACAGGCCGAAAAACATGCTAGTGCAGACGGTTTGGTCATATTTGGCTTCAAAATGGACTTATAAGCCGTTTTCTCTCAGCTCAGGATTTGAAAAAACACTAAGGCTAACCTATGACTTTTTTCCCGTGTCAGACTCCGAAAAAAAATATGCTCAAACATGACTTTTTGGGTGTAAAACAGGCCGAAAAACATGCTAGTGCAGACGGTTTGGTCATATTTGGCTTCAAAATGGACTTATAAGCCGTTTTCTCTCAGCTCAGGATTTGAAAAAACACTAAGGCTAACCCATGACTTTTTTCCCGTGTCAGACTCCAAAAAAAATATGCTCAAACATGACTTTTTGGGTGTAAAACAGGCCGAAAAACATGCTAGTGCAGACGGTTTGGTCATATTTGGCTTCAAAATGGACTTATAAGCCGTTTTCTCTCAGCTCAGGATTTGAAAAAACACTAAGGCTAACCTATGACTTTTTTCCCGTGTCAGACTCCGAAAAAAAATATGCTCAAACATGACTTTTTGGGTGTAAAACAGGCCGAAAAACATGCTAGTGCAGACGGTTTGGTCATATTTGGCTTCAAAATGGACTTATAAGCCGTTTTCTCTCAGCTCAGGATTTGAAAAAACACTAAGGCTAACCTATGACTTTTTTCCCGTGTCAGACTCCGAAAAAAAATATTCTCAAACATGACTTTTTGGGTGTAAAACAGGCCGAAAAACATGCTAGTGCAGACGGTTTGGTCATATTTGGCTTCAAAATGGACTTATAAGCCGTTTTCTCTCAGCTCAGGATTTGAAAAAACACTAAGGCTAACCTATGACTTTTTTCCCGTGTCAGACTCCGAAAAAAAATATGCTCAAACATGACTTTTTGGGTGTAAAACAGGCCGAAAAACATGCTAGTGCAGACGGTTTGGTCATATTTGGCTTCAAAATGGACTTATAAGCCGTTTTCTCTCAGCTCAGGATTTGAAAAAACACTAAGGCTAACCTATGACTTTTTTCCCGTGTCAGGACTCCGAAAAAAAATTTGCTCAAACATGACTTTTTGGGTGTAAAACAGGCCGAAAAACATGCTAGTGCAGACGGTTTGGTCATATTTGGCTTCAAAATGGACTTATAAGCCGTTTTCTCTCAGCTCAGGATTTGAAAAAACACTAAGGCTAACCTATGACTTTTTTCCCGTGTCAGACTCCGAAAAAAAATATGCTCAAACATGACTTTTTGGGTGTAAAACAGGCCGAAAAACATGCTAGTGCAGACGGTTTGGTCATATTTGGCTTCAAAATGGACTTATAAGCCGTTTTCTCTCAGCTCAGGATTTGAAAAAACACTAAGGCTAACCTATGACTTTTTTCCCGTGTCAGACTCCGAAAAAAAATATGCTCAAACATGACTTTTTGGGTGTAAAACAGGCCGAAAAACATGCTAGTGCAGACGGTTTGGCCATATTTGGCTTCAAAATGGACTTATAAGCCGTTTTCTCTCAGCTCAGGATTTGAAAAAACACTAAGGCTAACCTATGACTTTTTTCCCGTGTCAGACTCCGAAAAAAAATATGCTCAAACATGACTTTTTGGGTGTAAAACAGGCCGAAAAACATGCTAGTGCAGACGGTTTGGTCATATTTGGCTTCAAAATGGACTTATAAGCCGTTTTCTCTCAGCTCAGGATTTGAAAAAACACTAAGGCTAACCTATGACTTTTTTCCCGTGTCAGACTCCGAAAAAAAATATGCTCAAACATGACTTTTTGGGTGTAAAACAGGCCAAAAAACATGCTAGTGCAGACGGTTTGGTCATATTTGGCTTCAAAATGGACTTATAAGCC